>OY284482.1:22951991-23601693 GCA_958336345.1 Dorcus parallelipipedus | reverse complement strand
CGCCAAGTGAGAAGACTGTATAGACTGTGGTTCAGTTGTTTCCAGAATGAGTGATACACGTCCACACTGGAAATGAGTTCCGAGCTCTGGCTTGCAACTTGTCCGAACTCCGAACCCTTTCATCTTACCGTTACTTCACGGATCGGGTTCGGCTCGCTGAAAGCTCAGAACCCACCAACACGAGAAGCGTCCTCACCAAGATCAAATCTTTTGTCGAACTAGCACCGAGCAGCTCTAAACTTGTTCAGAGCTTTGGTCAGTATGCGCCTTATGAAAGTCTTATTTTTATTTACGAATAACCAAAGAACAGAATTAAAGATAAAATCACGTTGTTTTTCGAATAAAGAAAAAAGAGGGGGTTTATTTTCTTTCTAAAATATCTTTAGACACTACATCTTTAATTAGCAAATTGTGTCCTTAGAGAAAGTCTTATGTCTTTAATTAATCATAACATTTACTTCAAGCATTCCATCAAATATGCATGACATATCAATATTTTATTTTAAAATAACCTATCGACATTATCCTTTGTAATCCTTTGATATTCATCTGGGGAAATATATAATTTATAACTATTCAACTATACACATAACTAATGTAGGTATTCGTTGAAATAATAACCAATAATTACATATTCAAACTCACCTGGATTCGTGTCAGTTTCACTTCTTTCCACCAACCAAAATGACAAACTCGACAACATACCTTCTGTACAACATAAAAATATTTAAGTACACATCTATGTACAACATCAGTCGGATTCGAAGTGGCCCACTTAGATTTTTGCTTTATTCATCGAGAATTATATACAACTTGCTCATTTTATTTTTGATTTATGGCACATTGATGTACCTTAAAGAAAAAGGGCTGGACGAGTTTGAATCGTCCGTTATGGTCTACTTTTACTTATGTACGAAGTACTAACAAGTTGATTCGCCATTACCGAATCAATCTAGTTTCAGGTATAACAGCCTTTTTTCGATTGAATTATTTCTACACTTACGGACCTGTTAGTGAATCCATCGTTAGAAAGATGAACGAAATATTTATTTATACAACCAGAACTGGCCTGGAAGAGAAAGACATGAAACACCAAGTCCTACTCTCAAATAAATACGTGCCTTTTTATGTCTTATACATCATGGTTTTCGGAGTGGGGTACCATGTTATTCCGGTCATTACTACTTACGTTTTTAGAGGAGAAAAGTGAGTTTGATTGAATATACCTACTCCTCGTTCTTTGCAAATGTGCTGTGTTACAGAGAGTTACCCATAACGGTTTATTGTCCATATAACTGTAAAACTTCGCCTCTCTTTGAATTAACTGTTTTTATGCAGATTGTCATGAACTTGGAGATAGTCTTTTCCGTCATAGGACCAGCGGTTCTAGGACTGTCATGGCGAGAACCCGAACAAGCCTTATATACCAATACTGGTGATTTCTTTAGCGCATGCGTATTATTCGAATTTTCCCTCTAAATTTTGAAAACGTGTAGATACTAGATACTCGGTAAATACCATGCAACTTCTCCTCAACAACTAATAAATAATATAATAATTTATCTTCCATGGACTACCTTTATCAAAAATTTATTTGGACATATAGTATTATAGACGTCACTCAAATTTAAACTCAGCTTAAGTGTTTGGTGCATACGGCCCTAAGCGTGGATGCTAATATTTTTGCTGTTGTTTAATTTTAAGAAAGAAAATTGTGTCGAGGCCTTTCGTCTTTCGTGATATTTTGTCGCCGTGATCTATCAATTATTCACTCTTGTGGCTTGGCGAGAGGTTTTTAATGGTCATTGTTTTTACTTCTATTAAAGTCTATTTAAATTGGCGGACGTATTTTTTTAAATTTATTGTTGGATTTCTCTCTTTGCGTGCCGTACTTAATTGGGGATTACCCCTCCTCCCTTCGGAACGGATTACTTTGGCGCTGAACCAACTGGGAATTTCTCTCCTGTTGGGGGGATTCCTTTGGTTGCAAGTTGTTGCGATCGTCAACAGGTAGCGCCCTTTTAGATCTACAGTTACATGTGCGAAAATGTCTGCCCACGGCCTTCTTCACTGACGCGTGCGCAATTATCTGCCCACACCTTCTCCACTGATTCGGGATTTTGGTCGCAGCATCGACCGTGGGCCTAGTTCGGGTTTCGTCCTATTTTTGCTTCGTATTTTGTATTACTTTGTTTTGGTTTTCGGTTCATTTGGTAAGAGTGTGTGCGACAAATTGCATTCTCTCACTGCCTTAGGTTATCTCCTGTTAATTCTCCTGAATTGAAAAAAAAAATGCAGTAAAAAAAAGTAATTACTTATTGAGGCAAACATTAAGTTATGAAATAAAACAAAAGTATATCCGCACAACAACACAAAATTAATTTTAAATTTGGATAAATTAAAAATTTTCTCACAGAAACATGACATTACCAGTAATTAACTCCTAAAAGCGTGCCTACCTGTAAAAATTACGCCTTTTACAGAAGTTCTTTACTCTTCTTGTCATAAAAAAACCTAAAAGGGCAAAACCATTTGATTTGACAACACTGGTGATGCGAAACAAACTTCACTATATCGGAAAATGTTTGTAAATTGACAGCTGGATTTACATGTAGCGTTGAGCGCGTCAAAACTCCGGGCGTACTGTACTCCCATTGGTTAGTGCTCATTACGTAAAGAGCAGTAACCAATGAGAGTACAGTACGCCCGGCGTTTTGACGCGCTCAACGCTCCATGTAAATCCAGCTTAACACTCGTGCGCTGAAGACATGATGGGAAACTATTTTATCGATAATCCATTTTTGTTTCTACTGCTGCAAGGGGGGAACATACGGCATGGGTGAATGCAACTACTTTCGACGGAAGTTACCATTTAGTTAAATTTAATGTAGGAAGTGTGTTATAGACAATGATGAGTTGTTGGTTTGTGGACATTCCAGAATTTGTGAAACGCTTGTGTGTGCCTATTAGCGTTTTCGATTGACGGCACTAGTGCGCACTCAGAATATCTTCATCTCGTGTTATTACATGAGATTAAAAGAATATCCAAATACACTAAGTGCAACCAGTGCAGATGAATCGAAAACGCTATATGACTTACCGCGGCCATATTTGGTGACCAGGTTAGGCGAGAAACTGATGGTATGACTCTCGCCAGTACCTCCATGATGTGCTGAAGTAAAATAACAAAGATTTCCGAAAGTATTTACCTCTAAATAATCGTTTTAAAAAAATCCCTTCATCTCTTTTGGAAGTGCCATTTTGAACCTCCACGTATGTTAACGTTTTGGATGGTGGTTGTCTATAATGTGTTTATATTTATTTATATCGGCTTTTGGTTCATTTTTAACCACGAAGAATTGGGAATTACGTTTCGTAGGTAAGTATTTTCATTCATTTAATTTGTCTGAATGTTAGGGTACTTAAAAGTATTTATAAACAAACAATGAGGTTATGATTTAAGTGAAGATCATGGGCGTAACGTAGGTATTAGCTGCATTCGATATCAATTCGTTTTTATTAGTAGATTACTTAAAGTGATTTGGATCATTTTCGTTTATGGTGAATCGAACGTGTAAATTCTTTATATTCTTACGGATTACGGAATAACTGAATTTATATTCTTATGAATATCCTTTTGAAACAGTGCGCCTCTGTCTTCCGGAAATAGCTCTCCACCATTTACAACCTCCATTCCGAACACATGTTCATTTCATATACTCCTTCCTGATGTGGTTGTTGCACAGGGTTGTTGGTGGGAAAATATAAATATAACTTTTAACATGAACGCCTTAAACTATACTTTAAGCATTTTAGTTTTCGTTGTAGAAGTTACTAGTCAGTTTAGATAAAATGTTAATTTATAATGTACAATGCGATCAGTAAAGGCTGTCTGAAAAAAGCTACTTTCCAAGAAGAACTATATCAATAGCTGTTTTCTTTCGTTTGATCCAAACGCAACATTACGCGTTTAGATTCAAAGATGGATGTTCTCCTGCAAAGGGATCAATCTCCACTCTTCGTGAAATTTCAATCCGGATTGGTAATCCCCTTTCCCTTTTCAGTCTTTCTATTTTTACAATTCATTTTGATTCAAATGCATTCAGCTCTGTGTGTTCTGCTGCAATAATCTAGATCCAGAGCGGGCAACCAAAAACTATTCGAATCACGATTCAAACTTTGCGGCGAAAGAAAGTAGCTAATATTTAAGTCCAAGCTAAATACGTCAAATGTTGTAACCTAAAGTTAGAACTTGGGAATTACAGGAGATATTTAGCTTTTTTGCCATAATTCATTTTCTGTTCATTGGCATTCGCTAGCGATATTTTTTATATTTGTTGCTATACAAAGTTATTTTATTTTTATTTTATTTTACATTAACAACATATTTCGTTATTTAAAATAATTCTGATCTAATGCAGTTCTCTATTATTAGAAGGTGGTATGTTGTAGGTACTCTGTGATCAACAATGATTGAATGTGCCGCTCTACAATAATTTTTTACTGTCTACACAGTGTTGTGTAGAAAATGCTATTATAGTTAATAGCCGTTTCAGAATGAAAGCTTGATAATTATTTCGGAAATATTTCAGATGCAAACCTTCAATCGTTGTTGATCACTCACAGCGTAGTAGTAGGTATCTGTAAATTAAAGTAGCGTCACGGACAGTCATTATTGATCGCACTATATTTGGACGATAAAGGTTTTACTGTAGTTAATGTTAATTTTTTACGCATCTACGATTACTACTGTGTGTGGAAGTTTATTCTCATAATGAAGTTGTTCATCTGCAAAATTTCACTGTAGCGGCAACTTTAAGGAACAAATTCTGCAAAGTTCTGAATTTAAAAGAAAGAAAAGGGGAGTACTATTTTGGTATTTTTAAAATGAAATCAAAACATTAGATATGCCTTAACTAATAGTTGATATATTAAAGCAACAAAGCTTAATTTTCTCATAATATCCAGCAAAAATATAATAGGTAATTAAAACATCAAAATATTAGAGTATACTTAAATGTACGTATAACGTATGTGTTATTTGGTGTAAGACTATAATTCTAAGTACATCTTCTTTCATGGCTACATATTAAAATTTACAATAATGCCTTTTCTATTCTCAACAACTAGAAACACGTAACATTTTTTTTAATACCTACATAATAGCTACATAATTTGTTTTTGTTAATCTACTAAAAACATATAAAAAATTTTTCGGAACTATTGTTATTTTTCTTTTCTTTTCTTAAAATGATGAAATCTAACAGCACGTATCAAAGTTTGACTTCTAAGTATAACATGCAGGTGTGATTTATGTTTGTGATGTTCTTGAGTTCTATTCACATGTGTATATAAAACCTAAAAGTATCAAAATAATTTTATTGTACTGAAAACTAGAAGACATTAAAAAAAAACTTATGCAAAAAACCTAAACATTTTTTAAGCAGTTTGCTGTAAACATTTTTTGATGAATATTTCCTTGTATTAAAAAATTTGCTCCCCCCTTCCCCTGTGCCGTAATAGGTATATTATTTTTGGATAGACATCCGCTAAAGTGCTGTGTATTTTGAAAATTAAAATTTCCAAGCATCCTTGGGAGTTGCCGATTTGGACTTTCTGAGAGAGTTGTTTCTAGACAGTCTTGATGAAGGCCGGCTCTCAGGTGGAGGTGGAATTTCCGTGATGGTCTCAATTATCCTGACTCGCTCCTTGGTGGGCGAAATGACGTTCACTTCCGGTGAATAGAATTCATGCGATACAGGTTGAGTATCGGGCTACAACATGAAAGCATCGAGATAAATACAACTTTATACATAAAATAAGATCAAGAAATGCGCGGTATTCACGTGTTTCAAGTTAATTGAAAAGACGTTTCGATTTATTTGGACCTCTTCAGGACATTTTTAGGTTTTAAGCCTTACCTGTTACCCTAAGAACAATTGTTTTAAAGTAGTTAATAACTAACTGTTTGAGAAGTGTTGGCTACGATGCTGTACGCAGTTTCAAGAGGTAATTAGAGTCTGTCCATTCCTACATGTTAACATCGAGTAGTAGGCAGGTCGTCAACACTAAGAAGTACGTAAATTAAGGCATCGGCTAAGACTCTTGAGAATGGCTACAAAATCGCAGCCGAAACATCCACTTATCCCAAACCTTCAGGTACATTTCATACATAACTTGAAATCAAAGTAGAATTTTTGAAACAGTAGTTTAACAAAAATCTTTTTGAGATTTTTGAAGTTGAGTTTCATTAATATAAAAGATTTTTTTACAAATAATATGAGTTTCATTGTTATATGATTTTTTTCTTCACGAATAAGATGAACTTTGCAAAACAAATCTTGAATGCTGGTGCTGATTATTTAATAAATATAATAACTAGAGAGCGGCCGGTTATAGTTTTTGATATGAGGAGAAGTAATGCTTTTGAATAAGTTATTTAAAACCTAAGGCCATCCGCTTTCTAGTAATAACAACTTAAATACTTACTGTAAATTGTATGTACTTACTTGAAAAGCTGCAAGCTGTTTTGTGCGCCAACAATATACGTGTGCATCTACTCTAAAAAAAAAAGTATGTGGGAAACAATCTAAAACTACTGCAAATTACTAATACACAATTTATTTTTTTTTGTGTTTTATAAATGTTAATACAGCAATAATATCACTATACCAACTACTTTTTTTACGTTTTAAAACCTTGCCTTCCGTAAAACCAGCAGTTCGCCGACTTCCTCGGCGATTCGCGTCCTTAAAAAATATGAAAAAATACACACCGAGTCGCAAAAGCCTATCAAAATCGGTTCACAGGATGTGGAAGGAAAAAATAAACGCGTCCGTCTCGCATTTTGATAAACTTTTTCACATTTATATAGTTACTAATGGTTTCTTCTTCGTTATTTTTTATTTTACTGTACACTGTGACATTGTTAAAACTGGAACAATTAACATCTTCATACTTACAGTACGTTTACAATGTATATCACACAATGAAAATAGGTTTTTCTCTCTCGGGATTTTTCTAAAAAGTAATTAGGGCAATACAAAAATCTTGTTTTTTTTGTCGTGGTTTACCGATTTTGGTTTACGCGTATTTAGTGAAGCCCTTCAATTTCTCTCTTTATTTCTGATATGTTGTGACAAAATCAATTGGAAAGCCAAGCCAACAGTTCGCGAAAACCCCAATGCATTAAGGCCCGGTTTTTACATCACAGGTGATTGAAAAATCGAGCCTTAAATGTGTAAAACTAAAAGGGGGCTTCACTAAAAACGCTCTTAAATTTACGTGCTAAAACTCAACAGTAACGGTAGCATTTCTTGTGCGGTAAGCTTTCGCAAGGGGCAGCCCAAAAATTTGCAAAAATTCACGTTGATGTTACCGCTCATGTCGTTGGGGAGGGGGGGGGGTAAAACTTGCTTATAATTAAAATGCGTGGGGGGGTTCGCCTAATGCTAATACATTGGTAAACCGTGTTTGAGTTACATAAAATAAAAACAAAAAAACTCTGCTTAACTCTAAATTGTAGGTAATTAAAACAAACAAAGCAAAGTGAACTCTACTGAAGTGAACTTACAAAACGTGTTAGTGATTCATAATAATTATACTTTTACAAATGTATATACTTAATACTTGTGTGATTATTCAAATTACGTCTTAAAGTGCATGCAGAATACACCATGCTCTCGTCAGTTAACTCTATAGTTAAATGGAATTAAATATTATCTCCTACGGGGGCGGCGGTCATAGGGTGTCCGTTAAGTGCGACAAGAAGAAACAAATGAACCAGAGGAGGAGCAGCTGCGTAACGGACAGCCTCGACACGCACGTGTTAAATAGTAAAGTACGAGTCTTGCTTAGACTAATTTATTATTCTCGGTTGAGATTTTCGTCGGACACAGGCTCTCCGACTTCTTGGGACGGCAATGAGTTCTAACAAATAATATTCATTAAAAAACAATCAGCAAATAAATTATGAACGAAAAGCAATGCAATATGTATACTCGTGGCCACTCGTTTGTTTCCACTGCAGATCAATGATTCTAATGGCCACCACTGTACATAAATGCATTAATGATATTAGCTCTGATAAAACCTAAAACCTCTGTTATGTTAAGCGAAGATAATCGACGAAAATAATATTTCGTAGCTGCCATAAACTGCCATGGACATTCGATCTAGTAACTTTCTGACTTATGACACTTTATAAGCTGGAGGCATGTTATTATAATTCTGCAATAGAGAGGTATTACAGTCGAAGTAACGTTTGGCCTAATTATTTTACGTTTACAAGGAAGTTCCATAATTAAACTCGGAACACAGGGTTAATCTATGAAAATCAGGATTTCCGGTATAAATCCGGACAGACAGAGGGCGGTACTCCAAACTAGGTATAGCAATTACATAGCAAGAATGAATTTATTGAAAATCTAAAATCCAATTTAACTTTTAATTTTCTCTATTTTCAGTGAATTTACTTTATTATCTTTAAGAAGGAATTCTGTGCTAACATGCCTATATCTGTTAAAAAAATAATTCAGCTGTTGTCTCTTTGAAATTATTATACAGGGTGATTGAAATTCGAGAGCCAGCATGGGGATCTCGCTTAGTATAAGAGATAGAGAATCGGTTAAATGGAGGCAAAGTTGCCAAATTTCATGCAGATTAATAATCTGTTGAGAAATTTGAAATATCTCTCGAACGGTTTCTTCACAATCGAAGAAAAACGAGAAATTGCGATTTTCGAAAATCGAACATAACTTCTTTATTTATGATTTTTTTCAAAATCTGTGAAAACATTCCTTTTTACGCTTGATTGAATGCCGAACGTACTTTATTTCTAGAGCGATTCGTTTTTGTTTTCCAGAGCCTACTTAATTTTTTCTTATGGGCCGTTTATTTCCCATGGCAACACTCGTCCATCACTCTCTTACACATTAAATTGACATAAAGCTACATCGTTTCTTGTTCATTTTAATCACGACTTTAGTTAAACACAATCTTAATCATAAGATGAGATTACGGGGCAATGGGTTCAGTTTTGTCGCTTAATTTCCAATTAAATTGTTTGGAAGTAATTGAGTCAGTATGCCGATTTTTGGCTATGAAATTGAGACTAACAGATTTGATAAATTCAAACTTTAGGCGCGTTAGTAAAACGTCAACAAACGTTGTCTACATCAAAATTTGTGGCAAATTTTCTTTTTCTTTATACTTTTTTGGCAGAGGCCAAGAGGTAACCTAATTTATTAGACCAGAGGCATCGATACTTTTGAACATAAACACGCTTGCTTAAAATTACAATTGGTATAAAAACAATCGAACCCTACCCAATCAAATTCTATTAACAGAGACTTTTTTCGGTGATATGTAGGCAGTGTTCCCAACTCGGTCGCTACTTCACCCTCCCTCCCACGTGACAGGTTCTTCTCAATTTGCGAGGTCTCTACTACCGGTAATTATTTATTATTTAATTTAATCCGAAAACGGATTAGAAAAAGTTATACGTTTTACTAGTGCATCCAACGTTTAATATCAATGTAACTATAATATCAAAGACTTCATTTCATATTTAATGATCACATTGTCGATTCTGTTCAGTATATTAACAATTTTCAGCAATTTATAAAATAAGTAAAGGGAGATTTGAAACGAAAGAAGATTTTTCCTAATTGTTAAAATTGGTGTGTTTAAAACGAGTGCCAAAAGTTGCATAAGTCAAGTTGGTGTTGCTCCAGTGATGGTCAACATTTGTGTCGATTAGTGTTTCTTACTTTATAATAAAGGACTAAAGGGCCACGGATACATTTACTTCTTGGTCGGTTTTTTGATTCCTTCCTAATGGCAAAAAACTTAATTAAAAATTTCAAAATACAAAATATGGGCTTTAAGAAAAATTTAGTTTGAAACGTTGTAAGGGAAACATAAGGGCATCCATGTGTATACAGATCAAGTCCAGCTGTCGTTAATCCCATCGCAGCTTGTACAGTCATTCGTTGTGTTATGGCATAAAATGTGTACAGTCGCGATCATGTAAATCAAGACCCCCGAAATGGCAATCTGCCCTTATTGACACTGGCAGCAAGGGTCACAATATTCTCGATCAGTCTCCATTTACATGATCGCGACTGTATATTATATGCAGAACTATTCGAGAAAAACAAGTTGAAGATTTCTTTGTAATCAGCTTTGTAATCAGGAGCAGGAACCTTACGTTTCACATTTTAAACCTTTCAACCGTTTCGAAACAGTTTTTTTTGCTGTTAACTGTGCATATTTTACAAATATGTTTTAACAATAGAGATTTTAAGTTTTATCAGTTATGTATTACGCATGCAGAATTAGTGAAATTCGATTTTTTTTTATTGTAGTAGTTTAGGTGATTGTACGTTTCGGTGTTAGTTAAGAATGAAAACGTCAGACAAACGGTTAATACAAGCGTTTTAAAAATGATGACCCTGAGATGAGTATAACAGACTTAAAATAATAATTTTTTTGATTTTGGAAATAACATATCAATGTAAACTTTGTTCAAACAAAATTAAGCGAAAAGCTTATATTTAAACTACTCATGACAAATCATAGCTCAAAGATCAAGTGGCTAATAAAGTTTTAATTTGATAAATTCAAAACTATACATTAAATAAAATTTAGCGAAAACCGGATCGTCCTTTCTTAAATACGACGTGTTAGTAAGCTCTTTGTTAGTAATTTTTTTATTTTCTTTGTTTACCTTCGCTCTCTAAGTGAATGATTAAATGAGCACTTAATAGAAGGTGTAAATATAATCAGAAGCCTGAAAGAAAAAGTTAGAAAGTAGGAGCAGATCTCGTTTGGATAATCATACATACATACATCATATTTACAGCGTTCATGAGGACAACCAAGTGAGATATGTAATGATCTGATCCCGAAAATGAGCTGGTGGTGCACTCACCTGCGAACCGTTTAGGGAATGGTTTTCACCGGAGAGACCTGACTTCTGGCGCAAGTATTCCTTGTCGTCGAAGATCTTTTTGTCTCCACCGCCCGGCTTGTACTTCACGTTGTCCAGAGAGCCGACTTTGCTCTTCGCCTTCACATCCAACTTTTTCGTTTCGATCTGTAGAGAATTTTTTTTAGAAAAATTCAATCAGTTTATGCACTTTGGAATGACTACAGCGTGTCTAAAATTTATCGTGATTGGATTTAACAGGTCAAAATTCCTTAAAAAATTTGAACAGTGTCGTTCGTCTTCATTTCTTTTGGTCCAAAGTTAATAAGCCTTATTGGTTTTCACCTCACTTTCACAGTTTCTTTAAAAGTTCAATAATTTCGCAGAAATTAAAAATCGAAAATGAAATATGAAATGGGAATGTGATTGGTTTTAGTAGCTCAGTAGCTCGTAGGGTATAGAGTTTCTTAAGAAATTTTGACTTATCTTTGGAATTTACTATTTCTATAGTGTAAGGCTTTTGCCTACTATTAGTGTTTGCCTTTTGTCAAATTCAAATTTAATTCCGTTTTAAAACCCGATGTGTTATCTATGTTTCGCCTCTTGAAGATTGAAGAACCAATAGAGAAACATTAAATTATTATCCATGAGAAGTTTTATTATACAAATTTTCATCGGGCGAGAATTTAGTTTTTTTTTTTTTAGAAATTTAGAAATACTGATACTCGATACTCGATGCATCACAAGGTAAGACATTTTGCTCCTTAAAACGCACAAACCGACGATTACCGGTTCTAAACCGACATTCAATACATTCCAAAACGCTTCTATTTCATGAATTCAAAATAATCAGCTGCCCATCTCTGCCCACCTTTCTTTACTCTCAATTCTATCTTGAGTCTCACTAGAAATTGTTCGATTCGACGAGAAAAAACGCAACATACAATCTACCACACAATCTACAGCATCCTGGCATAAAGTGAAACCTTTCAGAATTTGTCCTCAATATCCTAGGACTTGAGGAAACTCCTCCTAAATTCAGGTAAAAGGTTCGCCTGGCAGTGGATCAATGCAAAATTGATTTGGCCAGAAGGTAATGCAACAGAATCATAGACTGGCTCTTAACTAAAAACGAAAAGGAATAAGTCAGAAGGCTTGCTCAGTTCTAGACAAGGCCAAAGGTATTCGGAAAAAATGTTTAACGACTGCACCAAAAATGAGGTGTCTGGTAGATAAAATTGATGAGAAAGGAAAATGGAAGGAGTTTTCCTCAATTGCATCTCAGTGAGCCTATTACATCTGCGGAACTTTTCGCAAAGAAATCAATAGTCTTGACGTATTATCCTTTTAAATATGGCCTCCTTTACCGTTCTCGTGAGGATTCCTTCCTTTGAGTCCTTATCGGCTGGAGATACAAAAATGGCAAATCATAGACGAAAGGCGCCCGAACTCTTTAGTCAGCTAAATCCATGGTGCTATTTATATGCCAGTCTCTGTCCAAAAGGTTCTTCCTGCATTCTGCCTAATAGACAACTATCCCAAAAAGCTGAAGGACCTGAAGAGATTCTGCGAAGTTTATACAAGGTGACAGTTATCTCCAGTGAGATCATTTCAAGGGAATAAAGGAGGCAATTTCTAGCAACTGAAAGGATGCTTAGCACAGATCCTTCCACTGCTGAAACCGCTGCACAAACCGAGCCAGAACAGAACTGACCTTTCTGAGTCGAATCCAATGAATCTACATTGAATGTATTTTTTTAATTTTAATGTAACTGTTATTTATTTTGTTTAAAACAGTTACTATTTCGTTGATTTCAACTAAAATGTTAAAGTTTTTCAAATTCTTAATTAATTCATGCTATTTTGTTCAAACATTCGTTGTGTAATATTAAATCCATCTTGAACTAAAACAAATATACTAATTTTATGAAAAATGGTGCCCTATTAACTTCCTTGAGTGATGATTGAATAATTAAGAAAAATTAATAAGTTTTTTCTACATGTATTATCCAGGGTGATTGGTAAGTCGACGTTTCCTTTGAGGTGTTACGTTCCAAAAATCTCGCACGAAATAAGTTGGAAACATTTGAGAACTTCTGCCGATTTAGAGATCATTGTGGCAATCCTGACTGACCATCCTAGCGCAGGCAGTATTGATTGCGAAAATCGACTCGTCCGTCGATCCCTATATGGCCATTAATTCAAAACAAGAAGCGACACTTAACTTACAGTGCGCAGAAACATCAGTTGTTCTCTATTATAACAACTGTAATCAAATCAGCCAGAATGAAAGCTTAGAAAAAAAATAACAATGTTCGACCTCAATAACACAAGCAAACTGTAACCTGTAACTAATACTTGGAAGTGTCGTTTCTTGTTCAAAGTGAAGATTGTTTGATCTTGGTAATGAGGCATTCTTATTGGTCGAAGCTGACTCTCACTGCGATCTGTCCGCCTCGTTTCATCCCGTCTTGTTACAAGGCGTTACTTCTCGCATAGAAGTCAAGGGAAATATCAAGAAAACTTATATCGAGTTTGTCGGAACTCTACCAGACACATCGCCGACGTCTAGGGAAGAAGACTTCTTTTACCCTCTCTAAGCTTGGTTTTTCATTAAAATCGAGGTAATATGCGTTAACGACTGACGCCATTTTATGTAATTAATTGCGCGTTTCTTTACTTCAGGCTTTTATTGACGTTTCATTGACTGTACGTTGTTCGTGCATTCTCTATGTACAAATCCCTGTACATATAGTTGGTATTCTCGTTTGTGAAATACCCTTTTCGCCCTTGGTAAATTAATCAACCCTTGGAAGCAGTTACGAAGACCGGTCAACAGGAGGCGTTGCCGCAGTTTTGCCGACTTCGCTCCAGTCGACGTTTGACAGGCACACCGCAAATTGACAAATAACTTCCAACTTTCTGAACACCTTTGGAAGCTGTGTGTTTGTAACGTTTTAATTTAATTTTATTGCTTCGACGCGCGCATTTTACCAAAGAGCGAATTTCGACAATTCTTACGTTTATTTATTTCGTTTGTAAAATAAAGTTTGACATGCTTTGTTGTGTCTTTGGCTGAATTGTTTTAGTCGAAATAAAGAGCGAAAGTAACTTCACCGGCCTAAGAGGGCTTCGCGCCTGGCAGGCATCGCAATCACGGAGTTTTAAGGTCGGAACAAACTAAATTATTTCTTTATTTTGTTTTATCAAGGACACTTTTTCTTTGTGTTGATTATGGTAATATTCATATCATTACTGTCAATTTCGTTGAATTAATGTTCACATATTTACTATTATTGTTACTGAATTAAGTTCACGTATTTAATGTTATTTTCAATGAAACAATATTCACGGATTTTGTATGTAAACGCTTGCGAAAAGGCCTAACCGCGAACGGTAAATTTTAGGTTTATAATTTTATATTTTTGGAAACGTTTTGCGTCAAGTTGTGACATTGATTTAAACATTTTGGGGTGTGCAATGCACGACTTTCAATCCTTTTGTCTTTGCTTCGGTGTTTCATTTCGGATATACCCTTCCTCTTATAGCGGTTGCTCTCTTAACTGTGGAACCACGTTTCGACCGTCCCTTCCAGCGGGGAACTGCAACTTTTCGATACCCCATTTCACCTTGGGTGTAGCTTGAGTCACCTTCAATCGCTGGTGGCGCCCTTTTTCCGAAAACGACGTTTTGTGGTCTCGGCTATTTGATTCCCATTTTAGCCCACGACCATCTCCACTTAGCTCGGGCACAAAAGATTTGACCCCGGTAATGTTAACTCCACGGTGTGCTGCAACTGAATGCCTGATAGGTACCAAGATACTCTGACAAATTAAATGACCAAAAGCGTGACGTGGTGTTATGTAACTTCACTGTGTTTTGGTTTATTTTAATTAAAATACTCGTTATTTAATCAAGTCATTGTGTTTTTGTGTGTGTGCCTTCAGCCTCCAAGTGAGTAAGACAAATCTCCTGGTTGTTGCGAATGATCACCTACAGAACCGAAGCGATTTGGAAACGCTGCCAAGATTATTACGGATCAGCTGGGTACCTTAGTACACCCTGGCGCCTTTAATTATCATCAAATTACCCACCCCATTTTTTCACTGTTGCGAGTCGAGGAGAAAACTGGTGAAACACACAGCGCAGATGATGCCTTCTACACACGTTTTGGAAACAACAAGTTTGCGAAGCGTAAAAATTATGTAATCATCGAGTAACGAGTAACAGATATGAGGTAACAAAATGAAGGACTGGTTGTATTAAAGTCCGTCCGCACTAGAACATTTTAACGCGAACGAGCAGAACTAACCGAACGCGCAGAGCAGAATAGTCTGAACAAGTGTTCGGCATATTCTTTCTTTTTCTATTACACTGAAATGTATATTTCCGTCCTCTTAACTGTTCGGCGAACAATATATTCTTTTGAGCAATTCCGATTTATCGACAAGCTTCGGAAAACATTTGGGGCATTTGGTTCGGTTCGGAGACACGTCCACACTTGGCGAATTCTGCTCTGCGCGTTCTGTTTGTTCTGTTCATTCTGTTCAAGTCTGGACCCAGTTTTAAATTTATCATCGATATTTCGAGCTCTTTGTGTCGATTTTTTATAAGTACAGTTGTGTACGTGCAAAAACAAGATGCATATAAGTTGCAATAATATTTTTAAGTCTACTGTGACGAATATTTTAATTTTGCAAAATTGTTTTCGAAATCGGCATGCTGCGAATTCTAAAAATCTCTCCAACCTGACTTATTTTTATGTTACAAAACGAATTTCGTCAATTTACTTTTGGCAATATGGCAATGTTTTTTTTTATTGCCAGAATTAAGTCGGGCAGAAAAATGTTTAGATTTTTTTCGCACTTTGTGTATTTATACCCACTTTCTATAGACATCAAGTGAACGATGTATGTACACTTATTTTGCTTCTTAACACACTGAAGGCATTATTCGCTTCAGATTGAGTTCTTATGTGTAGTGTTAACAGTTATTTATATTAACAAAAAGAAAGACAAACCAAGTAACATTTATGTGCGTCTAGTCTTTCATTGATTAAGTTAGTGCATTAGGAGTTGACAAGTTAATAAATATGGCCTACATATAATGAATGTTAAACGTAATTTACATTAGTAAGTGAAATACTTAATCGGAAGAGTTATTTCATTTAAAAATTTAAGAAAACAAACTTTTATTACTTATCAACTGTAAAAAAATTCAAAATAGGCACTGCACATACATGAAAGATTAGATTTTGTACAACAGCAGCAAACACAGTGTGTCTATGTTAGTAACTTACACCTTCACCTACTTCCTGTTGTTTTACCTCTTCCTGTTCAGCTTCCGACTAAACAGATTGGTTTAGAAACAATAATACAGTCACCTACGTAATTCCAAGATTCCTCATGCACTCAAAAAAATTCTCTCCGAATTTCATTCACAAACCAAAAAAATTACTTCATGCTGCTCATTCCTCATCACCAAAAAAATCGAATGGGGTGCCAGAATTTATTTACCTTTATGTCTCCTCCTCCGGGTACGTGCTTGATATTGTCTTTCGAGCCTACTTTCGGTTTCGCCTTATCTTTGAAGTCGAGTTTCTTGGATTCTATCTTTTTGTCGCCGCCTTTGGGTTTATGGTGCGCGTTTTCTAGAGAGCCGATTTTTGAGGATGCGTTCCATTGTAATTTTCTCTGTTCAATCTGCACATAAACGACAATTATAATACAGCCAAAAAAAAACTTTTTTATAGTAAGTAACAGCAACAAAAATCAGTGCTGCTGTGTATCTCCAAAAAACAAAAAGAAAAAGATTACCAAATTTGTGCGAGGGTGAGTGCAGAATTACTAAGGCCCAGTTGTACAATGCCAGTTTAAACTTAACCTGAAGCTTAAACCCTTAATAATAACGGTTATTTCAAAAGTTGTTGTTACGGGTTTAAGCTTTGGGTTAAAGTTAGGCTGGAACTGTAAGTACCACTGGACCTGAGTCACTTCAGTTACTGAACACTAATCTATTGTTACATACGTAATTCCGTTTGCGTTTTACTTATTGTTATTATTTTTGAAATTGTAATCGAAGTTAGCTTTGCGCCCCCCAACCTTTCGCACGTGATCTTTACGTACCTTCCTCTCTCCTCCTCCTGGAACATAATTTTGATTTTTAGCCTCTATCTTTGGCGTGACGCAAGCCATATCAATTTTTTTGTTTTCTATTTTTACATTACCCCCACCTGGCTTATAACTGGAATTCTGGAGCGATCCAATTTTAGATTTTATGACCTTCAGATTCGGAGACGGAGCCGAGCCCACTTGAACCTTATTCATGGGAACTTCTGCAGAAAAACATATTCGATTGTCTTTCGAGCGACGTTTCTTCACTCATACTGGAAGCTTCTTCAGACTAAAGAAGCTGAATAGCGAACTATGAATTTCTAAGGAAAGCTCGAATGTGGGTAATTAGAAAGCTTCCGGTGTGAGAGGAGGTTTCTTCAGAATTCGAAGAAGCCCCAGTATGAGTGGTGGGAAAACGTTTAAAATGGAGGCAGTAGAAATTGATATGCATTGACTTACTCTTTTTGTCAGTTGTTCCAGGCGTGCTGGGCGTTGGTGAATCTGGAGTGAGTGGATTAGGTGACTTAGATCCTCTGGAGACGGATCTGTTCTTTGTTGGAGAAGCCGTTGGTCGGGTAGGGATTTTTCCAGATGGTTTCCTTGGAGAGCTATGGTCTCCATTACTTGACTGATCCTGTCAGAAGAAAGAAAATCTCAGCGTCGTCTTTTTGGGTTATCCAAACTTATGACTTACATTCCCTTGGGTAGATTCATCAACTCCACTATCGTTATCGCCTTCTGAAACAAAAGCGTTGTATAAGTACCACGCGAAGATGAGTTTTGGAGGAATTATGGTCAGTGAGTTTAACCTGATTTCGTCGGAGACTTTAAAAATCCATTTTTCTGGTCGACGCTTCGCTCTGGCTTTAACGTCTTAGGTTTATCCGGCACGGTGTTATGCGAAGGCCTAGGGCTGACGCTCCTCGGTGACTTGGGCCGGTTCTCGTCCAGTTTTAAATTCAGTTTCTGCTCACCTACCGGCGATTTTGGTTTATCACCGACGGGTGATTTTGGTTTATCAATACTTATCGGTGATTTTGGTTTTTCATTACTTATCGGCGATTTTGGTTTATCGGCGGAAATTTTAGTCAGCTCTGGAGTGGGTGTTCTTCGTAGCTCGTTTGTTTTGAACGAATCTAACTCTTTGGGGGGCAACTTTACATCCGATACTGGAGATTTCGCTTTTGGTACATTCTGTTTCTCTTCTGGTAATTTATTGTTGTCGTATAAATCTGGTACTTTTTCTTTTGTGGTAGTCCTAATTTCATCTTCAATTATTCTGCCCATTTGAGCCCTCGATTCCGGGCGTGGTGGTATTTCATCGCGGATTTCCTCCACGCTTCCAGTCGAGCTTACTGAAACCCTCCTGTTATCAACCTCTGGTTGGCTTTTGTCTTTCGCGGCCGGAATTTCTTCCTCGTTAACACTCGCCGGTAGTGGGGCGTTTTCCGCATTTTTGATCGAACTTAAATCCGGAGTATCCAGCGTTTGGCTTCTTGTGACTTGCTCGGGGAGCGGAGATTTGGGTGGCGGCGGGTAAGACCTCTGCTGGAAGATGGGCGGGGGCCTGGGGGATGTAGGCGCCGGACTTCTGGGGAACGGTGTTGCTGGCCGTAATCCCGCGGGGGGATTAGGAGAACCCTGTCTCGGCGGTTGAGTTGGAGGGACGTTGAACTGACCGGAGCTCGGATTCCTTTGAAGAGGAGGCCTCGGGCCGAAAGGAGGAGTCGCTCCGGTAAACGGCGGTCTCGGTTGAGGAGGTCTGTATTGGGCTCCTTGCTGATTAGGATATCCTAATCTTGGAGGGAGGCCTGTTCTACTATCTAATCTCACCAAAGGTGGTCTTGCAAATTGTTGCGTATTTTCGTTTCCAGTTAAAGTCTTCGTCTATTAAATTACAGATATTAGAGATGGAATAATTTAAAGCAAAGTGAAATTTACGTTGATACAGGGTACGTCCTGCATAAGTAAGGTTTGTAAATAAATTATTTCGAACAAATTACGCAGAAGCTATAAATAAATATGATTTGTTGTTATAAGACAGGGACATCTCCAAGGAGGATCGATTTTCTATAAAAGTTTAAGAGCCCGAGATAAAAATACGCATCACAGTAATTTGATGTAAATTATTAGACCGAATGAAGCGTCATTGTTTGGAGAACGTTTACGGTTGTTGTTGGAACTCGAAAGGCGTTTCTGTCCCCGGCAAATATATGTCCTTACAATTCGGAGGTAACGTGTCACACGACGTATTTGTTTTGCTTGGCGGTGCCAGTCTCTAAATGCCTAAGTGTTCCGGATTTTACTTTCGTTTCGATTTCGTTTCCAGATCGAAATATCGCTCGTTAAACTGTTGTGTGTCCTTACCGTGTCCTGCGCAGGCTGCGAAACGTCGGCGGAAGGGCCATTTATAATTGTGTTTTGTGGCTGGGACATCGCGTACGGTTTATAAACTCACGAAAAGATGAAAGGGACTGAAATATTAATTTTTTTGATTAAATTCGTTTTTTTCTAATCTACGTTTGCGATTCTAACTATTGGCGGTGGGACCTATCTTCTAGAAAAAGCGCTATTTTGTGCTTATACAGTCTGCAATGCTTCTTACTACTTTAACGAATATATCTAAAAGCGCTTGAGGTTTTACGACTAAAACACGTTGATGCTTTGATTTTCAAAAAACCCAACTTGTACTGACGTTTTTTGTTCTAATTTGATTTAAAAGTTATTAAGATGGAGAGGGGGGCATTTTACAATCGCACTATACCGATTACTGACTGAAACTGAGAATATAGAAATTCAGCGAGAATAAACAACGCAGATAATAGAGAATTGAGATTTATGAAGCGCGAAAGGGATAGAATTAGGTTCTAAGTAGGGATAATGCCACGCCTCCGCAAGGGCCTAGAACGTACAAAGGCCTCCTGTATATGTTCTCACTTGAAAACAATTACCTGTATATCAGAGCGATGAAAAATGAAACAGTGAACATTTTCGAATGAAACCAGACGAAGACAACGACAGTTCTGTAATCCTCTAAAACAATGTTTTATAAATTAATATATTATGATAAATGAAAATCTTTTGGAGTGAGATTTAGATCCACACTATACTTATTGCCGAGTTTTCGTTTCGTTTGATATTAGAAGAGGTGTTGAAAGAACAGATTCAAAAGTATATAGGTAATACCTGAGTTGGCTAATATCTACATGTAGATATCTGGTAATACAAACTAAGTATCACACATGCCCTTATATGTGTAATTGGAATATTTAGTTATGAGTGAGTTTAAATGAAGGAAAAATCAAGTGTATCAAAAGCGGTTGATGATGGAGAAGTCTAATAATTGTAGAACTCAGTGGCAATACAAGTACGCGTACAATTTCCCAAACTAATTGAAGAAAAAGAAATAATTGGAGGAGACTTTGGAGATATGGCAGAAGAAGCCTATCTGAGAGTTTTATATAAAATTTATCATGTAAACTATACGGAATGGAAGTAGTGACTATAAGCAGGTTTTTTTAATGTTGTCAAGCAAGATAAGTAGATCGTAGTAAAGGTAGATATAACCGGTGGGATTAAAAAAAAAACAGTTTAACATTTGATAATAACCAGGATAAGCAAGGTGTGAACCATACAGGATCGACATATACAGGTCGATCTATGTAAAGGTAAATTTAGGGAATGAGAACGAGAAACAAATCAAATACTAATAATATAATAAACAGAATAATAAACAGAATAAGCGCAAAACGATGAGTCTGACACGTTTCTGAATAAACCTGAATGTCCAAAGGTACTGAAATCAGAATCTTCATTACGACGTTCCAAAAAATCCGTTATCTCGAACGCTCTGAACTTGCTTGTATTTTATGACGGCACGTCTTAGCTTGGTATGTATATGCAACCTTGAATAACTGCGAACTGTCAACAGCGCACTGTTGCCAACTTCTAAGGATCTGTTATCCCTAAAAGCTACTTCAAAATCACCCAAAACACCCCCCAAAATAGATTCTAACACTCCCTAGAAATCCCGACGCACAATACTTAAAAGAGGTACACTTTGGAACGAATTTTATTTAAGAAAACGGCAATGTCATGACTAAATAATCATAGGATTAGAATAAGTAATAAAAAAATCAAGAATTTAAAAGGCTCGGTTTGCTGCTTATTTTGACTTTCTCCCTAGAAAAACCCTAAAGATAATGTACCCCTAAATTTCTCCATAATAAAGACAGAAATCCCTAAATTTAGGGAGAAAAATCCGAGTTGGCAACACTGCAACAGCGTCAACAGAGAAAGGTTTTCTTCACATCTTACTGTCTATTGAAATTTCGGACAACTTCCAGTGAGTTCAGACGTGTTAGAAATCTGGTGATTTCCCAGCAGGTTTAGTGACAAATCTAGTGATTTTATTTGAAAATAATAACCACTCAAGATTTAATAATTCTTATAAAATAAAATAATTTCGACATCTGTCAAATTAATTAGCGCAAAAATGTCATTCTTGACAATTTATTGCAGAAAGAAGAAAACTAAGAAAAAATGAAAGTGTTCTTTTCTACCATCGATCGTACTTTGTTTGTTTTTTGTTTTTGTGTCTTTCGATAAAGAAAACGTGTTTATTCTTATAAAAACCTGAATGTGTTTTTATTTTTTTCTGAAGAAAAATTAGAAATTTGAACGAAATTAGAACGTCTATTGTTAATTTTTGACGCAGATTTTCTCATCCAAAACGTCGACCATTTTTTTCGTTTCTAGCACTTGTCAAACAACCGATCGTCTTTTGTTTAGTTCATAAAATAAAGTGTAAATACAGTTTGATTTTTTCGGAATTTGTTTCTAGTAAAACTTTTAGTGAATTATTTCCTGTGACTAGTGACTTCAGTGATTAGTTAAAACATGATTGCATAGCCGAGTTTGGCATCGGACTAGACACTACCTCCCCCTATCCTGTAACTCATAACGACATCGTTGGATATCGATATTTGTTATTTTGACCAATCAGTGCTTAGATACAACGCATTTCTATGTACTGATTGGTCAAAATATGTCACTTAACGATTAACGGTATGTAACGATATCGTTATGAGTTACAGAATAGGGGGGTTAGCCAGGTAACTACAGGTGTGGGTTTGACACACCTCCTGGTGCGTAAGGGTTCTATGAGAGAGATGGAGCACTTTTGTATCCCCTTTGAACTGGGATTGTTATGTTTCTCCAGTTTGTGAGGTAAATGCTGAAGGAGGAAAATGCCTATTGACAACACTATTCGACACTACCTTTATCAAACTGCTTTTCAAATCTTGAAATATCAATAAAATTGATTCATAAATTAAAAAAAAAAACCTGACCTACGACATTTACCAAGCGATTCATAGAAACCATCAAGCAACTTGAAAACTATAAACAAAATATAAACAAAACAACACAGATGGTACGAATACCAGAAGAAAGATATACTTATAAGAGGCAAAAAAAGTTTAGACAATAAAAAGAAAGAAGGAAAACGAAAAAAAATAGTCTCCCTAAGAGTGTTTGCAAGTTCCCAGTTGTTACTAAGATCTGACATTTTCAGACTTAGGAAAATAAAATAGCAGAGAGTTACGAGAGAATGGAAGATTTGATACCAAAGGTAGAAGAGATCGTAGATTAAGTTAACAAGCAAGTACACAATCATGTTAAGGGAAATGTTGAAAATGTTGAAATGTTGAATGTGTACTCACTGACCTGGAAATTTCAACACCAAGAAGAGGTTGAAAATTTTTCAAGAAATTTTACAGCACCGTTTGACTATCGAAAAGTAACAATTGATTAAAATAAGAATTAAATAAATCAACTGCTAATGGTGAATTAACAAGTTTCTCAGATAAATTAGCAGGTGTATTTCATGTGTGTTTTTTGTGGTTTCGATTGTTTTTGTTATTGTTTCCGTTGTTTCTGTTTTGTTATTGAACCGTCTCAACCGAAACCAATCTACCGTTATGAGAAGGTACCAGGCATGGCTTGGAGAAGGCCAAGATCGTAGCAGACGAGGAGCCGGGGACCGAAGACGAACAAATTTAGTGCAGGATCGCCTCCTCAGAATTTGGCTTTAAGAGACGCATTCTCTACCATCAGATCAATTGCTGATCAATGGTTTCATGAAGAAGGTCGTCCGATAACAATCCGGATGATCTACTGTACTATTGGCTTGCATTCTTATGGGCCACAGCTCGTCTTAACTTTGACTACTCAACATCATCAGAAACGTTTGGATTGGTGCAAGGAAAGACTCCGCTGGAACGACGAATGGAAAAGGGTTGTGTTCAGCGATGAATCCCAATTCTGTTTGGGGATGCATGTGTGGGATGCTTTCACTTACTGAAGCAGGTTCTCTTTGGTGTTTATCCGAGACAACATGAATGTTCAACGTTATGTTAATGAAGTGGTAGAACCCCTAATTTTTCATTACGTGTAGCGACAAGAAAACCCGCTCGACCACACATTTCAAGGTTTACAATGAACTTCTTTGAATAAGCCCATGTTGATCTTTTACCATGGCCGCCTAGATCTCCCGACCTTTCGCCAATAGAACACGTCTGGGATATGATAGGAAGGAGTTTACGGAATTTGGTGAATCCTCCGCAAACAAGTCCACCGAAACAAATTGCAGATTGCCTGGGATGTAATACCTCAGGAAGACATAAACAACCTCTTGGAATCGATGCCACGACGAGTAGAAGAATGTGTAAATAACACAAGCAAATCAATATATTATTAAAAGAAATTAATAAATTCTTTATCCTTTTTCTTTGACATTTTAATCAATTTTCGATAGTCAAATGGTTCTGCAAAATTTTCATGAAAAAATTTCCACCTCTTCTTGGTGTTGCAATTTCCACGTCAGTGAGTATATTTTGTGTTATAATAAAAAAAATGGGGATAATATCGATTAACGCAAAAAAGTATTTTGGCGTGGTACATATTGGTTCTGTAGTTCACGTGAATCAATAAGTAATTCAAAATGACAGGTAAGTACCTCTTTCATGCTAAATACATCAATTTATCATAACGAAATCCCTCATAAGCAATAATAAAAATAAAATAACACAGATAGAAGGCAAGTAATTTGACAATTTAAAAGATCGAAAGACTTTCATATTTATCAATAAATACGAAGAGATATTTTTGGAAAAGAGCTTTTAAATATTTAGGTCGCGACCTCGAGCGTAGATGATGAGAAGCAGTTCTCAAACAGGGGTAGCTCCACCCCCATACGGAATCGCTTAAGAACCGGTACGTCTTTATTTAAACAAACTGAATTTGAATTGGTTCCGTTGATTCGGTGTGGTGATAATTTAATTATTACTCATCCGTTTATTAACAAACGTGATTAACAATGAGAAAGCGCCGCGTGACGATCGTGAGTAATCCTACTGTGAAAATATCGATTTAATGCCATGTTTACAAATACTAGCGGGCTGTAGTAACTGGCGTTAAAGTACGTAGTAATTTGTTAATGTGCTACATGGAATTAGGTCGAACAACAAAGTCTTCAGATTTTCAAAAACTAATTCGAGCTTCCCTAAATCTGCATTCGTTTACTTTATGGTAATTTATGATGTCCGTAGTGCTACATGTGTATCATATTAAAATATCTTTGCCTTTTAAAAAGGAGATGTTTAAATATGATTTGTATGTCGTATGTTAATTTTGACATTATCTGGACTGAAGTTGCTGGATTTGTTGGGGACAAGACGCATTGCAAAAACGGAAACGGAGAGTTTTAAGGCGGTATTTGTGGTAAATGGGGTCGACGTGAGTCATGATGACCTACATTGCATCGGCTTTACGACCGACCGTCCTTTCTTGTAGTAATTTACCCTCTTCGTAAAACGCGGGATAGGTAAATGACGGGCGCCATCTGTAAACCGAGCTATTTGAATGAACGGATGCGTTGAGTGGGACATATTTCATTTTAGTTTGACACAAAATTGATATACTCGTACTTACATAACAAGCATTCAATGAATCCGTTGATAGATTTAATTGTCTCCTGTTTGAATATACATGTTGAAAAGAAAACCGAAAAAAAATTGGGTGTAATTTAATGTAAAGAAAATTTTGGTGGTAAAAAGAAAAAAAGATCAATAACAAATAAGTTTCGAATAGGGTTCAGTGATTTTTGAATTTGGCAGTCGAAGTTCAACAGTTTACAAAAATCGATATACCGAATAGGTATATTAGGAAAGAAGATATCGATCAAATGGGGAAATTTGGTGGAAGAAAAAGAAAAAAGAGAAAGACGGAATACGAAGGAAGTGAACAAAAAACAAAATGCAATCGATTATTCTCTGGCGGATTATTTGAAAAATAAAAGGCCGACAGGAAATCAGAAGAAGAAACTATCAAAAGAATCAAGAAATTTGAAAAATCATTTTGATAAAGAGAGACGAGAAGGAAATGAAACAAACTATGTGGAAGTATGATGAACGGAAGGAAAGTTAACGATTCTCCTGCGCAATCAAATGAAAAGAGAACAAGGAGAAAGTGAAAAGAATGAGATGGCCAAAAAAACAAACGAAAACTCCAGAATTTCCGTTGGAATTGGAAGGTATTTGATATTCAAAGATCGACAAAAAGAACACTCGAGGAAGCATCAATAATGAAAAGAAAAAAACTTTTTAAGAAAACTAAACAAAGTATATAATAGAATAGTTCTTGGCCTTTAGATTTTTTCAACATACGGAGATACGTTGATATGCTTTTGTTTATTGTTCCTTTAATTTTTGATATTTTGATGTTATTTGTTTTGTTTTTATCTGTAATTCTTTTTTCGTATTTCTTTCACGTACATTTGTATTCCTTTCTATCTAAGAAAGATAGTCAACGATTCTCATGTGCAATGTAAGAAAATGAAGAAACCAAAATGAAAAACAGTACGAATTGCCAATGTTATTCTAAATAAATAAATAAATAATAATAATAATATATTTGTTACTGTTATGTAACCTGGTTTGAAATACGAATATAAGAACATAAGAATCAATACTCCTAGCTTGAGAGAAGTTGGATATATACCTGACGTTATTGATAGGTTAATCAGAAACACCAAAGGTTTAATAATAGCATCGATTATGTGTTTTAATATTTTAGTAGACAAACCATCATAGTCCACTGAATTTTTGTTGGGTAATATCCATTAGTTCAACTTCCTCCACTGGAGGCAAATACATACTAAAAGTCAAACCGTCGGAAGTGGTGCAATTATTAGATACATTATCTTTGAAATGGTTGTGGATGGTATCCTTGGCAGCCAACGAAAAATATTTACCGAATTCATTAGCAACATCCAGAGGGTCAGATATAAATCGACACAAAAAAAAGGATAATAGCATTTAAAGAATGACAATTGATGGTCAGAAAAACAAATGCAAACTGGACGATACTCCGATGGAAATAATTTGAAATTCAAAGATCTGCAGAAAGAAAAGTTGAAGAAGCACCAATAATAATAAAAAAAAGCTTAAAACAACTAAACGAAACATTAGCATAAATAGTTCTTATTCATTTGTTTTTTTCTCTGTTCAAATTTATTTTTCATATTTTCATATTGTTTGTTTTAGTTTTCTTTTTTTTTTATTTATCGAATTATGTTTTCGTGTTCCTCAATTTTCTGGCGCGAAGTAAGAAACTGCGAAACCCCGACGTTATCTCAAAAAAAATAATAAATTGAAAATAAAATTCCAATAAAGAAAATGAAAACTCTGTGATTATCCGATGGAAAACATTTGAAATCAAAGATCGCGACCGGTATTAAAAAAAACTCGAAGAAGCAGAAGGATAAAAAAAAATTAAGAAAATTAAATTAATCGATAGAAGTGTTCAAAGTCTTTTGATTTTTTAACATTTCGACCATTTCGAAGGGGAATCGTCGCTATTCTTTTTGTTTTCTTTCTTCATTTTGTTTTAATTACTGTTCACTTTATCAGTTATCTATCAAATTTTGTATTTAATTCAAGTTCATTTGTTTTTCTTTTGTTTTCTGTTCATGTATTTCGTTATTATTCGTTTCAGTTTTCTTTTCTTTTATTTATTGAATTAATTTTAGGTAGCTCTTTGAAGTATAGTTTTTTTTTTAAATTTATCTACATATAGTCTTGATCTTCCGTCCGAAAAGAACTATCGATTTTCTTTTGATTCTGTTCATCTAATTCTGTATTTAGTTGTTGTTTGTTTCAGTTCCCTTTTGTGTTTCTTTTCTTGGATTAATTCTTGTATTACATTGTTTTTCTTTTACACTATTCTCTTGCCTTCTATCGGTTCTTTGATTTTAAACAAAATGGCCGTCGTAAAAGTAATTTTCTTTCATTTTGTAATAATTTTATGTTTCGTATTTCATTTAGGTATTGGGTGGTCGAGTTCCTTTTTGTGCATTTTTGTGTTTTTTTTTTTGTATTTAGATTTTTTTGTCCCTTTGGTTTGCCAATTTCTAGGTTATGTTTATAATTTGATAATGTCAAGCAAATCTCAATTTGGAGGTTATTTTTGTAATTCAAAGTGTCAACGCCAATCTAATAAAATAAAATTTTCGATGATTTAATGAGCTACTTTACGAAACCCAGATGAGTTTCATAATGTAGTCATTAAAGCACGAAAATAGAAAAAAAATTGAAGCGCGAGTTATATTACACACCATAGGAGATCCCTTTGTTATAATTATGCAACGGTGGCATTCCGAATGGAACTCATCATAATGCTTATTCTTAATTTTAGTTATCTTATTATCTCAGAATGTATTATGTTATATTTTCTTAATCTTAGTCTTAGAATAGCTCCGACGAGTTTCACACGTACTGAGCACATGTAACATTTTCTTAATATCTTCATAAAATAAATTTGTTATATTTCCAAAACCAACGTTTTATAAATAAAAGAATTTTTTAAAAACGTTATCGCTCGGTCGCGAAATATAACTCGCGCAAAAGCATAATAAAATAAATGTTTTACGTCTTCTTGCCTGGAACATTACGCCAGGACGCTACCTGAAAATCTTGAAATAAATTTCGCGATTTAAAATTAAAAATACGTGCTTATTTTTAACTGAAATTTGGCGATTAGAAAAGTGAAATTTAAAGTAAACAAACGGGGTAAGCGCTTTGTAAATGTATCCGCGGAGTTTCCGTGTTTTCAACAAACTTCAGCCAAGAGTAATAAGCACGAGTGACAGTCAGGCAAGCGTCGGTTTACCCGACGACGTTCCATAATGATGACATGGATACGTGCCAGGTTTAATTTGTTTCGGCGTTACAATCACTTCCCCCGAGCAAAAATAAAGAACACTTCGAGCGCCCGCTTTATTAAACAGTTCAGACTAGGACTCAAAAAACAAAAAAAAATATTAAGAAATTTTAATTTTGATGGCAGCGAAATCGCTTGTTAAGATCAAAGTGGAGCAGTTACTCATCAACAACGCTAATTAAGATGAATGAGTTACGTACGTTACGAAGTAACTAATTACTGGGATGTTATTTCAAGTAAACAGATTGAGCTGCTGAAAGTAGATTTAAATTAGGCACGTAGATGTATAGTTGTAGAATGAATTGGAAATCCCCGTTTTCTAATACACATGATATGGAGACTATGGAAATTTTAGAAAAAGAAAAAATTCACACGTATTAACTTGCAGTAATAAATAATATAATTTAAAAAAAAATAGTTTTTAATACATATATGATTCAAGCTTAAGTATGCAAATGATATTGTCATACAAGCAAGAATAGAAGGAATAAGAAAATGAAGGACCAAAAAGCATACAAAACAAAAGGTTGAGGAGCTCAACTATTTGGAAGTAACAATAACCAGTGAAAGGAACGAAATACAAGAAAAAATAGGGAAATGGTGTAAAATGTATAGGAGGTCTACATTACTATTAAGGCCAAAACAAATATCAACAAACCAAAAGGAAAGAGAATATATAAAGCAATTATCAGACCAGGGGCCTATTCCACTAACAACTTTGAAACCTTGCACTTTGCACTTAGCGTTTTCTTGTCTTTTCGACATTATATTATTGAATTCTATGGCTTTGTAAACTGATATGCTTTTCATAAATTGCAAATTAATTCAATAATCTGCTAAAATGTTGGTAGAACCAAAATAAACTTTTGGCAGCAAACTATGGAAGCTAAATAAAAAAGAAGAAAATTTTGACACAAAAATGCCGAAAAAGATATGGAGGAAAACAAATAGATTATATATCAATGAAGGAGAAGGACAAGCTTGCACAACAAGCGTATAATAAAACTGCAAAAATTGCGATGGGCACGTCATATGGTAAGATTTAATGATAACCACCCAACAACGCAGAATGTTAACAGGAAGAATAACAGGAAAGGGGAGAAGGGGTAGAGCGCGTTTTAGACGGTTTCAAGAGGCAAAAAGAGACAGACAGTAATGAACTAGAAAAGATCATCAGGAAATGGAGAAAGCCCTGTGTTCCCTAGACCCAACGTGCTGTTAATATACAATATGATATTATCTTCTTTGGACAAGTACGAGAAAAACACAAAATACTTGGTACAATTTGCTATACATCTTTTTGCTTTCACTAAATACATTTACATTAATTCCTTTGGTTTTGATTTTTATAGACTTCCCATTGTAAACACTTTGTATATTTATCATTTAGGATCATTGTTTAATTTTATATTTTGTTTTTTGGCGTAAAAAAATTGAAATATATTGTGAGTTATATCCTGCATTTCTTGTAGCTCCAAAAAATATGAAACATTGTTGTGAGCTACGACAAACCTATTAATATGATATACGCTAGACGATTTACGAAAATTCTGTCGTTTTAAACGAGCCACGAAATGCAATCGATCTACAAAATGTAGACCATGTGAACGCGACATGTGTATGTTATGGCAGGGTAACAATTTCAAACTAAATCCAAATGCATCGAAACTTTAAAAGAAATAAAACTTCTCGTGGGGGAAATTTTTAAGGGGTTTACGTTTCCTTTCCCATTTTGTAATTTTTACTGTTTGCGAGATTTCATTGCGGAGGCATTTAAAATTGTAACATCCCGTACATGGGTGCCGCACAAACACGTACCGTTCTGAGATTATAACTTTAATTACGTTAAATTGGATTTAAAGTTCTAACATACGGGCGAAGCATTTTGGGGTTGTAGTTCCTAAGTGCTGGGGGATTTTAATATGCAACAATGCATGTAATTTCAAGTATATACGAACAACCTACGAGTGCGGCGAAGTTATGTGACATATCTACCCGTGTAATGTAATCCTAAATTATTGAGCAAACTCGGCGTACTGTGTCTAAAAATACGGGGGCAGTTGCAACATGATAAATCCACGATCGCTTTGGGGTAGTCCCGGATATATCGATTGCGTGGAATTACTTTCTGCAGCAGTAAAGCTGAGATCAAATGATTTTTTTTTTGTTTTGGTGCAATGCTGTTTCGTTAATTTAGTTTGAACATTATCACCCATCCCTAGTTTGAACCATCGAGTGAAGCGTTGCTTCAAACGTAATTTGTAGAAAAATTCCATATTTCTAATTCTAGTTGACTGTAAATTAAAATTAAATTCATATCAAGTCTTTTTAACTCTAAATCCAAATATCATCCACAATTTTTTTTTTAAAGCAATTGTTTTAAATCACGTTCTTTACCTACTGTTCTAAACCTAATCGCATTACTGATAATGTATTGCTAATTTGAATGATGGATGAAACATTGATCCATATGATCAACTAATGAATCAGATTTTAGTATATCATAAAAACATACTATGAAGAATCATGTTCTGTATACTGTCCATTACTAATTTAAACAGAGCTTTTTTAAATGCACTGAAATTGAAATACTTTATTAATAATAATTATTCACATGAATAATTACCTCAGTTTGTAAACATCGTATTCAGGGCCGTAGTCAGACTAAATACTCAGGGGAGGCTTATCGTAATGTAGGGAAGGCCCACTATAAATTTTTATTCATAAGCAGTAACACTGGCGTAAATAATGCCCCCGCGAACCCCGTCGCGCGGAGGGACGTAGGCTTCCTGGGGGCGCATCAAACAAGAAGAAGAAAATAATGATTCGAGATGATTCTCGGCGCAACAATTCCAGTTGCGGGGGGGCGTAGCATATCATAGTTACGCTAGTGAGCTACCCCATCTTCTGCGAACAATTGGCGAAACATGATTTTAATAAAAATATTTATCATTTGACCTCAGGTTAGGGCAGGTTTAAAATTTTCCATGGCAGGCTAAGCCTCCCTTGGCGCCCCCCTAGCTACGGCCCTGATCGTATTGGGTGTTTCTTTTCACGTCAGATTTGAATCTTTCTTTTCTTTGGAATTTTGTCTTGAAGATTACTTAGGTTTCAATTATTTTTGTTATTTACATTTTTAACTTATTTATTTTGTTATATCATCTAATTTTTAAACTGATAATAAATGCGATATCTGCGAAGTGATAAACCAGATCGTGATAGGAGTTACATTCATTGACTTCTTATATACAGGGTGTCACGTAAATGTTGATAGAGCGCCATTTACTGGTGAAACAAATCTTAAATAGAGATATTCTTAAATTAAATTAAATTTAAGTTCTACTTTATGGTGTAAAGATATTCCAAGCTAAAAAAATATATAATGTTGACTTTGTAAAAAAAATATGGTACATGTAAGTCAAATGGCAAAAACACTACACTACGTTAATAATTTATTGTAAATTACAGTTACAGTGGAACATCGATTAGAACACATTGTAAAATAAATAAAAATAAGTTTTTAATAAGAATTTAAATATTCCATATTTTTTTCATCCAAGTTATAAACGTTTCAGGTATAGCTAACATGTGATGATTTTGTTGAATTGCACTTCTGCATTCCTTTTTAATTGAAATATTAAACATAATTTCTTTTTTAGCAAATTTCACTTCTTAAACTTGCTGAAATAATATCTAAAAAATTATCAAAAAAGAATTGGCTTTATACTTATAAATCTTTACACACATCTTGTAGAGTCAGACGTATGAAATTAAATACGAATATCTCAAAATTTATTAATTTTATATACCTACCTAGTGACTCAACAAGGGTGGCTACAGGCGATATACATACATACATACATAGAAACTCGTAATACCTAGAGCTTCGGGGATAAAAATTATATCCAAAGTGACCAAGAGAAATTCAAGGAAAATATGTTTAATATTGTCCGTTTATTTGACATCTGCACCACAGTATAAGAATCACACAGTAGCGTCACTTGAATATAAGTGTCACATTTGTTCTTTTGTTTGATACTTACCCAGCTGTAAATTACATTGCATTTCTATAAGGGTATCAAATAGAATGGCCGCTTTTTTTGATACTGACGTTTAAGTGACGCTACTGGGTAATTACTTATACTGTGTCTGCACTGTCAGTGTCAAAAATTGAAAAAAAAAAAAAACATGATTTTGAGTGTACTTGTACATTCAGACTGACATGTTAGTAACTGAATCATTCAGTTACTAACATGTCAGTGGAAAAAAGCCAGATTAGATACGGTACTACGGCGTATTAACTGATATTAGAAGATGTTATTTGCTCTATAAATCAGTGTTGCCGCAACACTGCTAAAAACTGTGCTAACATTCGAGGAAGAAAAGTACTAGATTTTTAATAATTTAGACGATATGCCGGAAGGTCACAAAAAAGTTTCTTGTCCTAAATTATTTTAATCTAGACACAAATATCATGGATATCCCGTTAATATTTCACTAGATCTTTTACAGAAAGTACCTACTAACTTAAATAAATCAATTACACATTGATTTTTTGTTTAATTTTATTTATTGTTTAAAGTCAAAACTGTCACATGTGTTGAATTCGGTTATTCCTCCGCGCTCACTCTATTCTGTCTGCGCACTTTTGTCTCACTTTTACAAATATCAAAACAGGTGCGCTCTCACTCTACTTCTTTTTACTCCGTATTTGCAACGCCTGAATTAGTTAACTCCCTCCTTAGTACCAACACTATCAAGTGCCAAAAACCTGCTAAGTGCATAGAAAACTAAGATAGTTACCAAAATTTTTTAAAATTTTAGGCCCACTTTCATAAAACATAGCTAACCACTCGATCAAAGCTGGGTTCGTTTATTCAACTCCGTTCACTCTATTTACTCTTTTCACACTGTAAAGAGTGAGAGCGAATAAGTTTTGGTATAAGTAAGAGTGAGACAAAAGTGCGAAGAGAGTAAATAGAGTGCACGGAGTTGAATAAACGAACGCAGCTCAAGTTAATTATGTGATTAAGCAATATCATTGGAGGAAAGTTTAAATTTCCATCAATGATATTGCTTAACCACACAATTAACTTGATTAACTACGTTTTATGAAACTGGACCTAATTAGTGTTATTATAAGTTGTGTTGTTAGTAACCAATTAGCCAGGGTTTGCGTCTTAACTGTAATTAATTGCCCTTATGCTAACCACATTGTGCAGTCCCGTTGGAATTAAAGCTTTTTGAATATCGTTCAGCTGTGGCATTTTGACTTGAAATTAGAAAGTGACAAAGTCATAATGACGAGAGTTTGTTTGAAGTTGTCACGTTGCAACTTTGGTTGCAACCCAAATCAATTAGTGTAAAAGTGACAGTACCAGATTTCTACGCAGGCGACGGTACCAAAAGTTCCTAAGTTCGAATTTTTATAATAGTTTATCATTATTTTGATTCACAAATTGAATCACAAATTCTAAGTAACAGTTGCACCAAAAATAAATGTGTACTAGATTTATTTCCGAAATTACTTTTGCACTAAATTCTTTTAAATTGCTAGTACAATTGTACTAGCTGCGGCAAAACTGCATGTATTAAATTACTATGAATAAATTAAAAAAATATTGTTAAATAAAACAGGAAATAATTAAAGTAAATTTCAAAACAGGAAATGTCACAAGTGTGTGCAGTGATGCCAACATGCTATCAGTTTGACAGTGCAGATGTTAAGCAAACGGACAGTACTTATTCAGTGACTTCGGTTACCTTGATATAAATTAGTTAGAGGGCGCTGTTTGCAATTGTAATAATTTCTCTCAGTTTTAAATTAAAATTAAACTGGAAGATATATTTCTTTTACAGTGGTTACAAAGCTTTCAGAAAGACGGACATTTTGGTGAAAACCCAAAATTGATATCTTTTTTCGTTCTCCTGTAATTATCAAACAAATCTATTAATTGATGATATGAACGGATCGAGAAGGTTTAAACAAATGCTACCGAGTAATACATACTTTTCATTTCGAGGTGTTATACCTATAATGCAAATAGAAATGTTATTAATGTTAAGGCATCAATCTGTAACGCAATTTTTTTTTGGGACTTTGGTTAGTATAATTAAATTAAGCTTATTGATTGCGCCCCCTTGTGATACTTAATACATTTTTTAATTTCTCTTGGTCATTTTGGATATAAGTAATTTTTCCCCCGCTGCTGTAGGTGCTTCTAAGTATGTACACAGATTTGGTAAGTGTATAACTGGACATCCTGTTATAATGCGTGCGACAGGGAACGCACTAGAAAAATGAAGAGAGAAATTTGACTAATCACGCCCACTTGTTTTCGATGCTGCTACCGCTCGCCGTGGCCCGCCCTTCCGGGTCGTTATAATTAGTTCTCCGCGAACCGAATCGAAGCAAACTTACTATGTCCACTGTCTAGTATATAAATTTCCGAATCTGTATATCGCCGATTGCTATCCTTACTGGAACACCCGGTATGTATACAAAGCTCCAATCCGAAAATGTACAGAAGGTTCAATTAAAAAAAAAAACCTAATTTATACCTCACTAATGCGATGTTCAACTGTTAAGAAAGTCAAAGAGGTTGGGAATTTTTGCGTTGACACCCTGGACGAGTTGGACGAATAATTTCAACTTTATCTGTTGTGGGCATACTTAAAAAATAATTTATATATGTATTTAACGCCTATCGAAAATAAAGAAGGTTCGATAAATTAATTACACGTGAATCACCGGCCGACGCGACAGTTAACAAAAGAATGCTTTCGCTATTTTGATTCATTATAGAAATCAATTACCTGAAGTTTTATGATCATTTAAGAGACACCTGTAGATTAATTTAGCCAATCCACGGACTAACTGATACATACACTGTCTTTCAAAAAGTGTGCTACTACTGAGATTTTTTTAATTATCGATTTTCATAAAAACTTATTGACTCGGAACGCTTCTGCATCCCTTAAAGTCAAATTGGGAAATGTCAGATGAAATTTATCTTGAATGGTATACAGCGTGGACACCGAGAAATGAAGATGGTTTAAGAGTAAAGTGCCCTTATTTTACAAGATACAAGAAAATGCTATAAGAATAAATTGTTCAGAATTAAAAGTTATAGCTAAATATAAAATGGCAGCCTATTTTAAAAAATAAAATATCACAATTTATTGTGAATCACTCTTTTACAAACTACATTACTACTGGTGGGATTAAAGTGTCCGACAAAATAACATGAATAGGAAAACACGAAATTTGTTCTTATTTCTCGATTATTTCATTTGGTTCTCAGTGATTATTTTAAGGCGTTCCGAAACTTTGTGCTTTCTTGTAGTACACTTTTTGAAAGACATAAATATTTTTGGTTTTTATTAATATGTTTATACACAGAGAAAATAATTTAATCTCTGTTCTACATGTAACCTAGAGACGAAACAATTTTTTTTTCACCTGATGACATTTCAATTGTCTCGTTTGAAATCGAACAGATTAGTATTAGTTAAAAAAATTGTAGATACCAAGAGGAGCTAATGTAAAAAAATCTTTTGTACATTCGAAAACATTGGATAATATGAAAATCAGTTTTGCGTTAATACCCATTCAAGAAAAAAAATCATTGGATCTCACTGTTGTTTCTACATGTTGTTATGTTGAACGAATCAAAAAACTACAATAATATTCAAAATATGAGAGAAAAAAATAGGCAATACTCTAACGTAAAACAATAATGGAACCTATCGATCTCGCAAAGAAAAAAGGCTTCATTTAAGTGTGGGTGAGAGGCGGATAATGTTTACATTCAGCAAATTCGGGAATTTCTGTGTTTCAACCCCCGCAGAGGAAATTTCGTGCAAGAACAAAGAACGCGAAACATCTCTCCCCAAATTACGTTCCAAAAAAAATTTGGTGCTCTGGTGGTTATTGTGTGCGGGTGTAATGTTACCTGTTACCCAGTCGGGGTGGATTCACTATACTTTGGACAGTCACGGGCAACTGGCAGAATCCGAACTGACACGCGGGTAGTGCGCTGTCGCGAGTAGAATCGACCCGAGCTTAACGGGACAGTGGCGGAGGAATTCGCTTCGTTACTTATTTATATTGGTATATGTTGGGACGTAAAATGAATAAGTAAAATTTCATTTGTCTTACGTTGAATTATGACGGCGTTTACTCCCCACCCCCTCCCAATTCATATTTTTGCCAAATACTATACATCATCGATATGTATTTCATGTTTACATGGCATCTTTGAAAATATATGCAGTGATAAAAATTTGTATGTCGACATTTTTCTATTTTTGTACAATTCCTCTACATTCCTGCATTTCGAAATACTTCGATTTTCTTTAAGCATCATTTGTAAAATAATATGTATGTTTCTGGGCGTTTCATTATGGGGTTGAAATACGAGAATATTCTAGATGATTTCCTCCCCGTTCTTTCATCCACTTTTACCTTAGCAATCCAATCAAAGACTTTGAGTCTCTTTAAGGTAACATCTGTAAGTATTCGACCACTATTTTCTGCAGTCCTCTGTTTCGACCCTCCGTTTCTAGAGTCCTTCTCACTCAGGTCCTTAAGTAACTCATAGATATAGTAGAAATGGATATAGTGCACGCTAGCCCTTCCTTTATTCTCTCTGGGTGATTGTGTTAAGCTATCTCTTTTTAATGTTGAAATCATTCATTTCCTATGCACTTGCATTGCCACATGATATCCATTCTAAATATCTATCAATTAACTGGTCATATTACCTTTTCTCTGGTCTTCCTTCTTGACCTTCATGACCAATTCAAAGTCATGTCTTCCATCTTCTTTTTGCAGTTCCCTGCCTGGATATCCTTTCCCGAATGTTCTGACCAGTTTACTCTTGCACTCGTTACAACTAGGCTTCCCGTCCTTTCATTCTTTTTTGCAGTCCTCTACTTTGATATCATTTCCCAAATGTTCTAACCATCTTACAGTTTTTACAACTTGGCTTTCCGTTCTTTGTGCAAATTTATCAATTGTCGGCTTGTTCTCATTACCAGTCTTCTCATTTATTGACAGTCCATCCGAATAGCGTTTGTCATTTGTTTTTTACAAAGCGGTCTTTTAATTTTTCCTTATTTATATGTCCTTGAGAGTTTCAAAGTAAGACGGGCTTCTGTAGTCCAAAATTGCATGTAGAAGAAACAGAAGGTAATATTATTTATAGGACTTTCAGGCCCAGAGCTTGACACCGATTTTCCACTTCTCGTCATTCTGTACTCCATCGTTTAAGTTCTGAATCCTTTTTACGTCCTGTATCTCTTCAAACAATTTTTCCGTTGTCCTTTGTTTTTAGTTCTTTGCAGATGTTACAATTCGTTAATTTCTCCGTTTATCCTCCCTACTCGTTTTTCTTCATTGACAACCTTTCTCAGTTACTGTCCGAGTGTTTGTTGCTTGTTGTCTTTCTTCTTCTGAACCTTCGCCGAACGGTTTTTTTTTTCAATTTTATGTTAATTTAACTGCATTTTCTTATTTTCATGCTTTCTCATTCTACACTTGGTTCCTAACTTCAACATTGGTTGAATCGATCGTTTTGAAAAGGGGTTGACTCCAATGTTTTAAATTTTACAGTAAAGCAGAAAACCGTTCCCAGTCGATATTGTTTTAGCATTTTTTTTACCTTAACAGGGGATGAAACCTGCTACAGAAATGCGTAAACAATCACTTTTGGACACACAGGGGACCCCAATTTTTTCTTTCGATTCGGGAGATGATCTGTTTTCAAAATGAACATGAGTTTGACACTAATTATGAACACTTGTTTCATTTCGAAAGCTTTTTTTGTTATTGAATCACGTCTCATGTTAAAAATGTTATAGAAACAAGTCGAACATAAAAATTAAATAACCTATTTATAACTACAGTAGCTAACATTTTTCAACTGGTTCATCCGCTAGATGAGGGTCATTCATTAATTACAACATTGTAAAAATATTTATGTATGTATATCTGGAATGTATTGCTACAACTTTGTAATGTCCTAGATTATTTTTATGTTAATGGGGAGTTTTCCATGGTACGCAGGGTTGCTTTGTAATGATGGGATATGACTCTTTTCACGTGGGCTTGATCTTGGCAATCAGATTTCACCAAAAAGTTGATTTATGACAAATTTGGAGTTAACTCCTTTTCAAAATGACCGATTCAGGCCTGATTTTACGATCGTCGTATATGCATTATTCTTAGAATAACGTGACGTAGGTGTGACGTAGATATGGAAGAACGTTAAAGGATATTCAGCGAACAGTTATTCCGTCCTTATTCTACGATTGTAAAAGCCTCAGTTATTCAAATTCATTCAACTTATCCTCCGCATTTTGAAGGTGACAAGTCTCATAAAGGTCGGAGTTCATAACTTTAACGAGTACAGAGAAGGGTAAAGAAAATATTATTTGTACGCCATTATGGTCTGATATTTGATAATGGTTTTTCACTTCTCGTAGCTTTATCCTTTTAGTTTTAAATTAACTTTTCATTCAAGTCTTTAAGCTCTTCTTTCTCTTCCTTTTCTACGTCTCTCATCAAGGTCTATGTCTCTAATTTTTTCACAGTTTTCTCTCTTGGTATCTGTTTTAAATGTCATAACCGCCCTTGAAGTCGTTGCAATTTGTTTAATTCGTGGTTCTCTGTATGAATTTACTGATACTTCTTGTTCGTCCTTATTATCCATCCATCCATCGTTTTCTTTTTCTCAAGTCTCATCAGTCTTCATTCTCTTCTTTGCCTCAATTTTGTTTTTATCAAAATAAGTTAAAAACAAATAACAAATTAATGCATCGAAGTGTTTTTAAATGCTTTAGGGAAATGTTGGTATGTGTTGAAATTCCATCATTTTTTTAATCTAGAAAAGTACTTGCTAAACATGGAGAGAGAATTCTTATGTTATTAGGAGACTTGAAGATTTTGAATTTGGTTTAATATCGTTGCCAGACAAACCTCTTATGTACTATTTAGTAGACATATTGAAATAAATTTACATTTAATTCCATTCGATATTACGCAAAGCCTTAAAAAATTAGGAAATTAGCTCGCAAATTCATAAAACCTAATTTAAAAAGAATTGCATTTAGAAGAAGTGGAAAGCTGTAGTAGATACCTGGGGACACTGGTGGACAAGAGATGCAATGAAGAGGTAGACATAAATTTAAGAATAGCAAAGGTGAATAGATACACGGGAAGTCTGAGCAGGTTGCTCAGAGCAAGGCGAAAATAAGATTATACAAAACGATTTGACACCAACACTGTTATATAGCTAAGAAACGTGGGCAATGAATAAGAGATTGGCAGAGAAACTCGAAGTATAGGAGAGAAAAATATTAAGAAAAATTTTTGGAGGTAAGACAGTGGGGGAGTTTTGGGAAAGGCAGAGGTGTATGAGAGGTATGGAGAACCAGCAATATCACAAACGATAAAAGCTAGACGTCTACGATGGTTAGGTCATGTGGAGAGAATAGAAGAAAACAATAAAGTCAAGAAATGTGACTGGACGACACCAGAGGGAAGAAGGAAAAGAGGTAAACCAAGAAGAAGATGGAGAGACGCAGTGAAAGAAGATTTAAAAGAATTAGGAATTAGGAAATGGAAGGAAATTGCGAAGGACACAAATAGGGGGCAAGCGATAACTTGTGAACCTAAATAGCCTGCGAACGCTTTCATATACATATAATAAAAAAAAATTATAATAATAATTGAATGGACAGTTCAAAACACCAGTATAAATGTCGACGTTTCGCTGTGCGTTTTACAGCTTCTTCAGGATAAATAATAATTGCAGATGCTTATTTGCTTTCCTAAAAGCTGAATTTTTAAGACCTTTATTTCTATTGTTTGAAATACTCTTTCTGATCTGATTTCTACTGAGTAAACCTAAACTAGAATATAGTAGGTTATGTCGTTATCATTTCTTTAATAAAGTTAAAAAAAAACTTGTAAACACAAAATTAATAACACAAAAATAATAACAGTCAATTCATTACGGCTAAAGTTAAATGCGCATGAAATAAAATCAAGGAAAAACAGTGAGAAACAAAAATGAGAGGTGGAAAAAATATTATAGAAATAATTAGTTAAAGTAGAATAAGGTCCGTATTCATGAACAAAACTTACGCTATGCGTTCACTAAAACGTTGTGAATATCTGTTTATGTACTGCAAAGATTTCTTTTACGGAGAGTAATTCTTAAACTGTACTTAAATCCTTGTTGGTTGTGCGTCCGCAACGCGTTGAAATGCGTACAGATTAAGAATTACTAGCGAATTATTATGGAGCGCATAGCCTAAGTTTTGTTTATGTATACCGGCCTAAGACATTTTTCCTGTAATAACGATTTACTTCTCAGACATTAAATTTTCACTTTCAATGATTTTTTTCTCATAATTTTTAAGAAGGAATATTGGTCTAGTTTAAACACAAAAATATTTTAATTTCTCTTTAACCTTCTTTAGTTATTTATTTATTGGTAGTGCTTCCTTTATAGTAGCATTTATTATGCTATTAAAAATGTAGGAATCTTTCTGTACTCATGTCTTCCTGATTAACAAAAAACATTACAAAAATTAGTTTGTATTATGAAATTCCTCAGCGAAAAAAATTTTCATTAAGCACGGAGCTCTTTCGCTTCAGCCTGACGACCGACGCACCCTGTTATCCCTAGGGCGTTTTCACTCTAATTATAGTAATTATGTTATAGCACTGCGGATGTGATTTTCATATTTAGTAGGATAATCTAAGGGCATATGGTTAACATTTAAGGTATCATAAAAAGTAGTTTCTAATAGTACTGTAATATACAATTTGCACCGGTAAAAGAAACATTCATAGGGGCACCACCTTATGTCCGATTTCTTTCATTTTTTAGATAAAAACAAAGGCCCGTAACGAGGCAACAACAAGCGTAATCAAATAATACAAACGATAGAAAGGAAGCGTCGCTTTCCGGCGCCGCGCGTCGTACAAAAGTTTGTTCATTACGGAGCATTTCATTAGCGTGAATGGGTGTGCTTCGTTTCGGGGGAGGATATTTGGCGCCGCGAATTATTCCACTTCGAGTCTATTGAGTTTGTTTTGTTGGGTCCTTTTCGACACAGAAAAAACCAATCAATTCATTTGATCCATTTTCGAATTATTCCTTCGGGAGTTTATTTAATGGTAAAATTGTATTTTGTAAAATAAATTGGGTACGTACTTCCAAATTAAAGTAACAGCAAACTATCAACATTTACAGGTAATATGTTTCCTTGGCAACGTGAAAACTATTATATTATAATATATCTAATTTTTCCTTATTAATTTTAATGGTAGTCAATAAGCAGTCGTAAATTTATAAGAGCTGTAACTTGTTATTGGTTTCTGGACAAAATCTAATTAAGAAAAAAGCTTTATTTTGATCTTTCCTAGCCATTTCAATCTCCTCCATAAGTTGTAAGCACCCTGTATAATACAGTGCAGTAATCGTAGAAAAACAACACTAAAAGTAATACACAGAGTATTGTAATTATAAGGAATATTGACCAATGACTGCAGTGATAATGATAAAGCAGATTAATTTAGAATTTTCCGTTTAATCAACAATTACCACATTAATTTAGCCAACGCCTATTTGGCTTCGGGGTTCTTTGGTAATAACCAATCTGATCAATAAATCAGTTTTGCGCGCATAGATAAGATGCAAACGCGCACCAAACTAGTAGTTAACAGCTAATCCAGGCACGAGAAAATTCCTCTTTTTGCATTACGAAATCGATTAGATCTAGCCCATCATTCCAGAGCGCCCCCGTCCTAATTAAAATAAAGTAGAGCATCTGCGACCGCCCAATAAAATAATAATAAATAAAAATTAGGCGCGCTCTCGGGGCTCCCTGTAGAATTGATCCTCCTCGTCCTTGGCGAATGTGCCTCTGACATGCACTCTTTAATTTATTCAGAAATATTTTCGTACGTTCGTTACGTCATTATGTGAATATGTATACATAATGGACGGAGTGCGCTCGTTCCGACGAATTATGATATTTGAAACAGTGAAGCTTTTATTGGGCGTTTTATTTTATGAGGTCGGAATAAATTAATACAAATTTGTTTACCTACCAAGCGAGCTTTTACCTATCCCACCGTGATTAATGTTGAGTTAATGATTTGCCTAAAGCTTAAAATAGTAACATGAAAATAAAAATTCCTTATAATGTGCTCAATTTTGAAATAAAAGTTTGGAGGAATTACCTAATGAGAGGGCGGCCAGCCCATTTGAATGTGGATTCGGCTTTAAAAGATACTCCCATTTCCCATTTAGGCTTTAAGTATTTATTGATAAGAGTCCAAGAAGACATAAATGGTTTATTGAATTATCATTGATTGAACATTTTGCAAAATCAATTTAAAAGTCAACGTTTCGCTGGTGGTTCAGAGCTTATTTACAGATGGGATTATACAATTTGTCATAGCAAGTCGACTTATACCACGTGTAATAATATTTTATCACAGTATCCTCCAAATAATGAATTACAGAAAAAAAATTATATGTTCAACGTAGGACGATTTTTTAGCTAGAAACTCTTCATTTATTAAGGAAGGAGTTGTTAATGGTTGTTTCTTGGGCTATAACCACCATTTTCTGTTTCAGAGTAGAAAAGAGTTTTAAATTCTTGTTTTTAAACATTCTTTCTGGAACACCATCTGTTAACTACTTAAATTAGTTTCGGGTAAATGGAAATTTTTCTAATGAAATGTCTGAGATTGATGTTAGCTAGAAATGCCAAATATTGAATATTTTCCCCATAACGGCGTCAATCTGTTTTTATTTTTGTTGCTTAAATCTGTGAAGTAGAAAGCGATATTAAATTCTGTAAAATGCTGGTTGTTTTTAAGCATTCTTTCTGTAACGTGAAACGATCGCGAAATTGTTGTCAAAACACAATCGATTATTGTATGTTTAATTTCAAATAACAAACACGTGTTCGAACTGTACGCTGTAAAAATGCGGCCGGGCAATTAGGGGCGACGCTCTGTCCATTCTCAAGAGGATATACCACCCAGGATTTTGAGAATTCTATAATTTCGGGCACTATGCAGATTGCACCATAGCTTCACAGACATCGTAAATTTATCAGAGTAGCCTTTAGATTGGTTTTCGTTTAGATTTTGTATAGAATTTGGTCACATTAAATTGCAGATTGTCATAAGGCGTAATCAATATCGTTTCTAATCAAATGACCTATGGAAAAAATATGTCTTTGTTTGGTTCATTATTTCAAACGCCATTTGAATTATTTTTCTTGCATTCCTATCGTTTTGTATAGGAATGCAATATAAATATGTAATTCAAGTGGCATTTGAAATAATGAACTAATCAAAGACACATGATTTTATTTCCATTGGTCACTTGATTAGAAAAGATATTGATCACCTGTTAGAAAGATATCAAATTACGTTGCGAGTTGAAGTCCTTCGCTTTAGTCTGCTTTGTTTCACCGGATACTTTAAATGTCAGCCTAGACACTTGTAAAGTTAAAATTATGAAGGTTTCATTTGCGACAGACCTCTCGCGAGTTGTATCTGATAAGCTAATGGGGGGTATCAATTGAGTAAGAATAATTTAATTTGCATTAATTAGTGCCTAAAGAGTCAGTAAAGTTCAGTATTACCATTGCATTTAGATAATTTTAATCAAACTATTTTATTTACAATTGAATAGAGTATTAAAACTCACTAGTGGCATTCACCTAGTAAAATTTGTTGGTCATTGATTCATTAATTATTAGGCCATTTCTGTGATTTAACCAACCAGCAGTAATTAACTATTCCCCCAAATCTATCTGGGAATTCAATACAGTGTACTCTTAGAAATAGTTCTATCCTTGGAGATATTCTCAAGCAAGTTGGAAACACGCTAACGGTTGTTTTAGATCTGTACAGGGAAGTCGCCAATCTAAACCAGTGGTCTGAGGCAAGTTATATCTGCCGCCGAAACCAAGTGTGCCAGCACAATCTCAAAATCAGAAATCAAGGCCAATTAATTGCTCGTTACGAATTTCATAATTATGAAGGCGAACAATTTTAACCACTTAATCATAGCCATCTCCTTAACAAAGTTTCTCTCTCACTCTGTATATTTGTGGACCAAGCTGTGGTCTTTACCGAAAGATTTGCAGGTTAATTAGAAGCGATTTGCCGAGAGACTAAAAGGGCCATAACCGCAAGTAGCGGAGTGTCGAAAAACAGTTAATTTGGGTCCATTGCACAATAATTAATTAGATAGGTTTAGCCGACGAAGACAACGACGAAGAGAGGGATTTTGAAAAAAGGCGTACATAGTACCACCTCTCAAGGCGATTGGACGTAGCGAGAGAAGATCCTACCCATTCGACCTTGATTGATTAGTTTAGCTAGGGTTTCCCATCACCTCCGAAAGGAGTCCCTGAAAAACTGGTGATTGCCGAGGACGGCATTTCGTATCACATACTTCTCCAGAACATCTGATTAATTAATTAATTAATTCCATTAATTAAGTACACTGTCGGCCCACTGTGTCACACTGTGCGTTGGTTGTTTGAACAGAACGAGTCTTAGAGTACGATCTGAAGTGACAAACACTAGTACCAAGACCAAATCTAAGTTGAAATTTAATTAATTGTTAATCTAATTAAGGAGCAGAGCTCTCCAACAAATATCTGTGTATACACTGAACCACCAAGGCCAAGGGTGTGATTTGAAAGCAGTTGGGGCGTGCCGATGTTTGAAAGTGAAATCTGTTAAGCGAGTTCTACTGTACTTTCTGATAACCGTAAATTTTGTTTCTTGGTATTGATTTCAACGCAAGGTTTTTGCGCTCATTATATCAGATCCCGCAGTGGCTGGTAATAAATAATTAATTAAATCTAACTTCGTATTTTATTTAACGTAATTAGCTCCTTTGTTCTCTCGACTTATTTCCCGACACACCAAGAAGAACTGAGTTATCACAACGTAGGTCCAGATTCACAGCGGTCACGAGATTATAATTATTATCAATAATATTACGGTAAAGTTTCTCGCTGATTCCGAAGGCTCGTTCAACCGAAACAGAATATAGGTCAGTAAAATATCCCTTAGTGCGGCCGTAAAGTAATCAGGTAGCCCAGTAGTAGGTAGTTGTAGAATAGGGATAGGATAGCGACTAATTGTCGTAGTAAACCGTTGTTGTGTGACCTTTCGGAATTTCTCCGTAGTAAACATTGTCGGTCCAGTTATTAAATTTGACAGTTTTATTGTTTGTGTACTTGTCCGTAAACAGTCAACAAACAAGGATTTTAGTCGGCCGCGTTACAAACGCCATCTGTTAGCTATTTATATAAGTTTCGGGTACATGAAATGTGAAATGTTGTTGACTTATGTTAGCTAAAAATAGCTGGAAATGCCAAATCCTATATCATTCTCCCCGTAACGTCATCAATTGTCAGTTTTTATTTCGATTGTTTAATCTGAGGACTACTTATATTCTAACATTTAACATGGTAACATTTACCATAACATTCTTTCTGCGGCGCCATCTATTATCCGTTTAAGTAAATTTCAAGAGGATGGAAATTTCCAAAAGTAAAGTTACTATTGATCCAATGGATCTTTACCATTGCGTCATCAATGCAAGTTTGAATAAAATGCATACGTTCTTCAACCCATCTCTGTTTAATAGAACAGGATAAAAACAAATGAGAAGGAAAACATTTGTCGATTCGGACGTATAAAATTGATGACGTAACGGTAAAGATCCATTGGATCAACAGTAGCTTGTTTATTTTTAAAAAAATTATATACATGTAAAATGTCAAATTCTGAAACATGGTGACCGCCTTTTTTAATAGATTTCCTGTAGCGCCCTCTATGGACAGGTTTTATTTCGATTTTTTTTGCGACATTAACTATTACATTTTCAAATGTTTATAAATTAAATATCCGGAGTTTACGTTTCATTAAAAATGGCTGGACTTGTCGAACTTTGTAAAATGGCTAACATCTTTACCGTATCGTCATCTATGTAGGTTTTAATAGTTTATTCAATCCGTAAACGTCACGTGTTTCTTTCAAAGTAGAAAAAAATTACAGATTTTGTAAAAAAAATTTCCATATTTTTAAACATTCTTTCTATGGTGCCATCAGTAATTTATGTACATAATTTTCGGGTAATTGGAAATTTTCAAATGTTGTATACTTGGAAAGAAAAGCTTTTCCCCCTCCTGATTTTTTTTTCTACTTATAAAGTAATCGAATCGTAATTCCACGATTCCAATATCATGTACCTAAATAGAATACTCAGGTTTGCAAGAGATGGAAAAGGTCGAATGCGAATGCAAAGAATAACAGCGTTCTTCGAATACTTATACGAATATTCTAAAAACCCTTCCACTGGTTGAGATGTTCCTTTAACATTTTCTCGTATGAAAATACATTGATGGAACAAAATGTCACATATATTTTTTGCGGAAAAAGAACTATCAATAAATAACTTGTATTACGAGCGTTGTAGGATGCCGATTATGAAGGTATAGTCGCAGTCATAATTCATGACATATCCTTTACAGAGAAACTCATCGTGGACATTTTATTTGTGGTTTCCAAGCAAATAAAAATAATTTATGACTGCTTAAGTAATAAGATTTGGATACATTTGACGTTCATAGTTTTGAAGAAAATGGGTACGATGTTCTGCAAGCTTTCTGTAAACGTCATGAATTACGACAGCGACTGTACCACAGTATGTATCTATATCTGTTCTTGTTGGAGCACGCGATTACAAAAATAAACTCAATAATTTTGATGTCACATCCATCGCATTATCGTCATCCAATATTTCATCCCCAACTCTGCGATACGTAATCGATACCGTCCGGTCGTTACTCCGTTTTAAGGTTAACAACATGCCCTGATCATTTTTTACCCCGGTCTTTAATTACCTGCCTTTAAGTTTCCATGTAGAATGATACTGGGTTGTATTACCTACACTGCCACACGTTCACATTTGATAATCCTTAATATGCAAATGCCCCATGTCCCCCTACTATGCGGTCGTAATTAAGTAATTGAGGGTATTAAATGAAATGTGTGGCTTTTTAAGGTCATGTAGAAGGTAATGAAACGTTTATTTCTGCTGAAATATTAAAGGAGTTACATATATTTTTAATGCAATTGTTTCTGACTTGGTTCGTAATGTTTTAATCAAAAATCCCAAGACATTTTTGCGTATAAACTATTATCCGTTTCTGTACCAGTTTCCCATAGCATTCTCCATCTGGGCACTTCGATGTACCCAGATAATAAAAGAATGGACAGGAAACATTTGAGGTCTTTAGTAGTCACTTCAAAATTGCAATCTGGCGCAGGTAGTAAACATGTTGATCAAGAAGTTGCATACTTCTTCATCAAAAAATAGCTCGAAGCAGCTTATAAGATCGCAAGATATAGGTTCCGGAATTTTTGGGCTAACGAAAGGACTGAGGACAATTTTGGATCAGTTTCATTGAAGTGGTGACTGTAATGATGAACCTTGAATTGGTCGAACTAGAGGCAAGAGGTATTTTGTCATCATCGTCATAATCACTATCATCATCGCCCAGTCTAGTAATTGTCTGATTTGAATAAATTATAGTCGTGGCCTGAGCCTGAAGCTGACGTCCACTTAAATTATTTATATCTGAAGTTCCACCTTCGTCAGCGCTGTCTTTTTCACTCTCAGCGCCATCATTTGCTGTAGTTTTATACAGAGTCATTCGCATAACATGTAACAGTTAATATCTTAGTAAGTACAAGTGCAAGTAGTTCGGTCGATTTACATTTTTATATGTATAGAATCAAAAGCTCTATTAAGTCGCGGTATCAAATATATTTTTTCACTTCCGGTTTAACAGCAAGTACAGGCAACTTTTGTTTTTCAAATGGAATAGTACATTTTTTAATTTCTACTTAAAAGCAATTTATCTCGTGAATTCAGAAATGTAACACATGGAGGGGTCCCTATTATTTCCGTTGGAGAAAAATTAAAGTTTATAGTATGTCATGAAAATAAGAGGAATCATTGAAGTAACGAGCAAACCTATGGAGCAAACCATTATTGTCACTTTGATAACATTGACAGATCTCCGGATTTGACAGCTGTAGACTATAAATAATATTGAATATCACAAAACTTGGCCAAATAAGAACTGTCATCAAAACGAAAGGCATCATTTTGAACAGATGTTCTAATTAAATATATCAGATAATGTTATTTTATTTATTATTTAAATGTTCCAATTGTCCCAGTTAGTTTTCATACGAGATTAGATTAATGTTTTTGTTTTAAAATTAGTTATTGAGCTTCAGTGGCATTTTCCTCAATATAAATTCATACAGTTATATTTTTTTAAATACCAAAATTCTGCTTACCAACAGAAATTCAAAATGTACATTGTTCCATTTGAAAAGCAAAACTGAAGGTTTATCGGAACTGAAAATAAGTAATTGATGTTAACTTTTGTTCTTCCAAGTTTTGTGACGGTTTCTGATATTCATTTTTTTATTAGAGTAGCACACAAGTTATAGTCTACTCTACAGACGTCAAATCTGGAAATCTTCCAATATGACAATAATGGTATATTCATTACTTCAATCTTTTCTGTGATTTTCATGACATACTATAAACTTGAATACAGAGAAATTCAGTGTTTTAACATTTTTAATATTTTAAGGGCCGGTCTTTTAACTTCCTTGTAAACTTCCTTTTTACTAAAATGAACATTAAATTAGTTGCTATAGCAACGCGTATTCATGTGATTGAGATAGATGCACTCGTCTAGTTAATCCGAAAGAGATGCATAATGCTTGATAGGCAGCTAAATGATAGATTGTTCAGTTACAAGACAGATAAATAAGTATAAATAAAGTAACTTAAAAGCAAGTTAAAAGACCGGGCCTAAGTTTTCTCCAATGGAGTAAGAGGAACCCCTATATGTGTTACATTTCTCAATTCAATCCAGCTTGCACTTACTTACTGACAATGAGATTTAACTGTTACATGTTACGTGAAGGACCTTGTATACATCAACGCTATTCACATCATTCCAAAAGTCATCACTTTCTATTATTGTTATCAACTCTTCAGTTGTCAATGCCCTAAAAAATGTTTGTTTTGACAAAGTATACATTTTTAGACACGGACATTAAACTTTTATGTGATAGAAAAACAAAATTTATTAGTTTTATTCGTTCTCGCGTAATTACTCGCACATTCACAACCCTGATATAAATTGATTGTCAGGAGAAAGTAGGTATGCCTCAGGTTCGTAAAAACCCCATGTCGTCGACCTAATTTCAAAATCTCGTAAGTCATGTAAAAGTCATTTTACAGGGGAGCATAAAAACCATCTCATTTTCCAATAAACTGCCGACTTACGAGTTTTGATTAAAGTCTTACAGATGTTGGCTACGATCGAAGACAACTTACGAAATTTTAACATACTGTAGCCTTTAATCACCTTAACAATAAAATTCTCATAACTCAATTTTGTCCATTTTCGGACTTACGAGGTTTTGAAATTAGGTCGACGATGTGATCCTTGAACGTCTTTCGATCATTTTGCGCAGGCGCTGGGTGGATTAGGTTCTCGTTCTCTTAGCTTTTTTATTTATTGCCACATTTTCCTTGCTTTCTCCTTTGCATTATCTATTCTTTAATTATCGAGTGTTCTTTTATTTCAGTTAAGCATTTCACCTCCTTCTTCTCTTCCTTGCCTTCTCCTATTTTTTAAATTACACTTTACAGCTTCTAAAAGTAGCCACTCATATACAGGCTGCTTGCAGTCCGTGAACTGCAAGCCAACTGCTGGCAGTCTTATTTTTGCAACACACATACAGATCGCCGACAGGTCGCTGCATGCAGTTCTTGTTAACTGATAGCCTGATAGGAAACTGCGAACTGCGTGTCTGTGTCAAAATATCTTACGATTGCGCCTTGAGGTCAGATATTTAAACTAGTTGAAAGATTTGCGACGATTGCGAACAGTTCGTTGAACATCTGAAAATGAATGACAATTTGAAAACACTGTTCATTCATACGTAAGTAGTTTTTTAAATCTTGTGAACTACATTCTCTTAGTTTCTGTACAAGTTTCATATGAGAAAATGTTTGGCGTTCCAAGAGCCATTCTATTACCCAAAATAGTCTTTTATAGCTTTTTCAACATTTTTACTTAATAACAATAGTATCAACAGCATGCACAATTTTTTATTTTTCGATAAAGGCATTTTAACTGAATGTGTGTGTTGATATTTAAGATGGCCTGCAGGCCGTGATCTGCAGTCCTCGATCTGCAGATATGAACTGTTAAAGCAAACTGAATAATATGTGGCCGATTTCAGTTCTTATCTTCAGTCCATGGTCTCCAGTCTACGACCTGCAGGTGACCTGTAAGTGAGTGGAGCCCTTTATCCGACTTTCCAAAATGCTCTTTGCTTGTCAACGTCTTGAACTATTTCTTGGTTTTTGTTCTAAATTCATTGAACAATAATAAATAACAAAATTATGTTGTCATTGTATATTTTATCATGTTTAGAATTTAAGAAAGTTACGCATTTTCAATGTATCTGTAAAACACGAGCACGTTTGTTTATTTTATCTTATGGTTTGGAATATGATACGGGGTGCGTCTCAGATAGAGGGATGGAAGTAAAGAAAGATGCTAGCGCAGTCTCGGCGCGGTCCTTGAGGGCTAAACGTGTTGATAATGTTGCGCTAATTACGCAGACGGGCTCGCGGGTGTTGCAATGAATTGCAATGACATGTGATGAAGGGTGATCGCTCTTTATTCGTCGATAATCGGAGAGAGTAGGGGATCACTTCACCTGCATACGGCATTTGACCATATCCGCCGCTGGCTGCAGAGGCGTGAGTATGAGTAGTAGATGCCGGAGACACAACTAGTTGTATACCTGACCAGGTGATTGCATTGTGCTTTCTAAGAAAGGTCATGACTTGGTGTTGACTGGTCTGCGGCCAGTGTAACAAACACTGTGGAAGTTAGTGGTACCAATGATTCTGAGAACGTACGCTCAGAAGGCAAGGTATGCTAATATTCACCTGGGGTTTGTCTTTATGCATGCGAAGTACGAAGATGGATATTCGAGGACACCTTCTCCGTGAATTCGCATCCCAGAAGGGAGCTTCCGCATCTAGAGTGGTGCTGGAGGGGGCGGGGCCGGGAGAGGGCTCCGGTGAGTAAACAAGTCCTATAGTCTTGAGTAGATTGTCGTAAATGGTTATTTTTAATTTTGCATGACATCTTTATCGAATCGAAAAGTGAAGCCCAGATGTTAAGACGTTTACCCTCAGCTCTGCAGTGGTCGAGAAAGAGAGAAAGAAAGCAGGGAAAGAGAGATCTAACTAAAGGGTGAGTCAATGTTTATTGTAACTCGGTCCTCTGACATTGTTATTAGTCGAGAATGTTTAACACAAAAAAAAACTATCCTACAATTAGATACAGATAAATAATTTTTATATATCATAAAGAGGTCGTCAAATGTATAGTCAAACGTCGACATTTTATCAATTCTATTTTTTGATAATTTTCATTGAACAAGGAAGTGCTTCAATTATAAGTATTACGTTCTCATATTTCTAAGATATAGAGATCTGATAAGCAGCCGAAAATTTTAAATCTAAAATTAATTAAAGTAAAATTCTTTGTTGCTTCAAAGGTAACGAAGGGATTTCGAATTCAATCCTAATGTAAACAGTTCCCAGGCGAGTTAACTCAAACCATCTTCGTAAGGGTAATTAAGATACGCTAAAATAAATAAATCTATCATCAGCAATTTTCACTCGTGAAAACGGAACCGATACCCACGCGGGCCGATGAGTGATGGTCAAAAAATAGACCGAATAACACCTTAATGTTAGGCAATTTAAAGTACTCCGGTGATCGAAATGTATACAAGTGGATAAAGTTGAACGACTAACCCGCGAGAGAGCAGCATCTCCCGGGAGAATTATTAAAGAGGGGGAAGATTTTGAATTTGTAAACAATGGCCCAGGGAAGAGAAAAGTTTCGAAAAATTAATTAAAGTTCGCCTAACGATCGTCTTAAACCAGTGGTTCCCAACCTTTTTTTAATTGCGACCTTTTAGATTTTAAAATGTTCGCATTATGGCTTCTCATTTGCGATATTTGATAGTATGCATAGTATGATAGGCTGTATACGCCGGCCATTAAATTTTTGGTTATAAAACCGATGGCGACCCACTAGAAAACCCAAGGCGACCCCCTTTTGAGTCGCGACCCACCGGTTGGAAATCACTGTCTTAAACGAACGTCCCTGTTTTTTTTTTTCCTAAAGTTAACCTTTGAATGTTACCTTCGTTGCTATTGTTCTTTTTGAAATAAATACGTGACCCTCTTTACGAATATCAAAATTTAAATCCGGTGTCGGTGTGCGTGTGGCCGAAATACGAACGCCACCCAGAGACTTCTCCAAGAGGTATTAGCGAGCCCCAACCCAGAAGAGGGAGACAAACAAGAGGTCCTCTTCTGCTGAATTCTACCTCCACACCACGTTATTCGGTAGGTGGATTTGTCAGTTTATATTTATTTATTTTTTCTTTGTTTGTGTACATATTATGTAGATGCACCCCTCCAGGGTAATCCAAAAATCGTTAATATACCCTGCCTTAAGCTAGTCCATGACTTTTATTGCTAGAGAGTAGACTGCGGATATGATACGCCCTGGCACAGTTCCGCCCGAAAGAAAGGGTTATTAATGGGCCATGTGATTTAATTAAGCATTATAGGGCCCGGAATTCCCTTAAACTCTGATGGTGGCAGCGACCTCCGTTACTGTAGTTTTTTCAAAATTTTTACAGTTTTATTTTGGTTAACATGCTTAGTTAAATTTCTTGCTAAAATTAGGCTAGCAAAGTAAGAAGGGTTAAGAACGGGGAAGGTCTTCAACTTTCACCTCAGACCCTTCCTTCACAAGTCAGTTACGATTCTTATTAACGGATAAAAAAAGGACAAAAAAAATAGACGAAGAAACAAGGAACATAACAACTTAGCAAAAGACAACCAACCAAGAGAAGGAGCGTTGAAGCGAATGGAGTTGGAATGTAGCTTTCAATTTTGTTTTGTTTTTTTTTCAAATGCATTCCTTATCCTTGAACCTTTTCTTTCTTACTTTCCTTAATTGAACGTCGATATTAAACTCTCATGATTCTGAAGGACCCAGAGCTTTTCAAAGCAGTACTTCTCTATTTAATGTTTCGGCCCTTAGTTACATCTTTAAATTGTGATACTCAACCAATTTCTTCTGATAATTCCCTGAATTATTGCTACTTTTTTTTTGAAAGTTTCCATACTTGGACACATCATCGTGATGACAAAATCATTTTTCTTCTTCAATAATCCTATTAATGCGTATAATAATATTATTAATGCGTTGTTGTTGCCTTCATCCTGTTTCCTTGCGACACAAACTCGACACAAACACTATTATTTATACTAATACAATAATTAAAGTCGTCGAGTGGTATTTTACAAACAACCTCTATCGTACGATGACTTTTTATCGTGTTAAGTGTGAAGCGCTTTGTGTACACATGAAATTTACTTACTGGTTATCAGCTGTGTTTAACAATCTGTAATCTCGGATTTACACACCTGAAAAAAAAACAAGCGGATTAATATAAGTGTTAGAGTAATTAATTTGTGCAAAAGATTTATTTAAACAAAATAAATTGAGTTTATCTGAACAGATCAAATATTCAATCGTGAATATTTATTTAAAAATCATAAAATTATAAGATAATGTTTGTTGTAATATTGTAACTTTCATTTATTTCTCTGGTTTTCCAATAATTAAAAAAAAAATTCATAAGGGAAGAAGTACCTACAGTGCGATTTTTAATGACTGAAGATACTTTGAATTTGGCGCCATAGTTTTAAATGTGGCTACGATGAACTTGTTAGGTTTTCGCAGACGCATTTTTCATGTTTTACTTCTTTTTAGTTTACCACTACTATTCTTACATCAGAAGAAAAGTGACAAAGGTGAGTGACAGGACCGGTTGTTGTCAACGTAATAACCAAACTTCGGACATTTCGAAGCGATGCTATGGCTACGCAATGAATGCTCACTTTTGATTGGTCCTTGTATTGCGTAACCATGGCACCGCTCCGAAATGTCTGGTAATAACAATTTAATATGTCGGTAAATTCAAATCGTCTCCATTCATTAAAAATCACGCTGTATATTATTAAAAAGTGTTTTCAGCAAATATGTATTCGCGTTTGTCATATAATTTTTTTTAATGCAAATATCTTTTAGTAACTCTACACCGATGAAATTTATGAAGACATTTACAAATTGATTCACACGAGAAATATTCCATTGAATAAACGTAACATAAATATGTATGTAAAATTCTAAAAAGCTTTTTTTTCTGCCTATTTTTAGCAGCAACTGCTTCTTCGATCTACTCCCATAAAATTATGTCACACACTACGAGGAACACAATCGATATCCTAAGCTTGCAGAAAACATTTCCGTTCCTTTTGACGACGACGACATCACGAACAGGGGGGGGGTCTTGATGAGCGACGAGCTTTCGCGCTTCATATTCAAGGGTGAGCTTCGAATTCATTTAGCTCTGGTTACGCCTACAAATTGAATTAGGTCGTCGCTTTTCCAAAGTTTTCCATTAGGGAAGTTGCGCAAAGTTTTTGATTTAAGTGAATTTAAGTAAGTTCTGAAACGCAAGTTTTAATGCAAAATAAGTAACATACACACATAGGTAATGATGAAGTTGCTTTATTCGCAAAATTTGAATCGCCAAGTTTCTGTTTAATTTTTGTTTTGTAAAATTACATGGCACGTGAACAAAAAGTTTTGAACTCGATGTTAATGGCAAATATTTTTTATATTACGTATTATTTCTGTGATTACTGCCGAAAAAGATTTTTCAAAATTGTACATACATATCAGGTGTACATTTTAGAGACCTGCACGAGTAAGTACAGAATCGTCCGAGTACAGATACGAATACTTATTTGATGATTACAACGATGCGTATCGCAATACGCATAATCGTATACGTCCGTGACGAGTATAGTAATCGGTAATCGGCATCGTGGCATCGTTATGATTAGTAATCGGCATCGTCAGGAGCAGAGTTGCCAGTTGGTCACTCACAGTAACAAGAGATTTTTTGTTTCTTACATTTGTTAAGTTTTCTTCGTCATTTTGGCGCTTAATTGTAGCATCGGTGCTTTTTTTTATTTGAAGGGCTACATCCTTTTCCAAACTTAAATATGTTTTTGCATGCTTCACATATTACAAACGGTTGAACTTGTTGAGTTTCAGTGTTCACAATTTTTTCAAAATATAACCGCACATCTTATTTTAATCATAGAATTAATAAATATCATACAAAGATATGTTTATGATAGTTTAAATGTGAGAAAATGTAGTGGAATTGTAATTATTAATTTCCATAACAATAATTCAAACAATAAAAGCAACTTATAATACAATAATAACTTATAAATAACAAAATATAGGCCGAGAGAAGATATGGACAGGTGAGGCGCATTCATTTCCTGGATGAGTAACGATGCCTGGACGATGCTTGGCGATGCCACGATGTCACACGATGCCAGACCCACGATGCTGTATTTACGATTACTTACTCGCATCGCCGCGTAAGGTAATCGGCGATTATTAATCGGATACATTTTTACTTACTCGTGCACGGCTCTAGTACATTTCACACTTGTGGGCATGTGTCACGAGGGGGGTTTTCTAAAAACCACGATGGGGTTATTTTGTTTCCGTGAATAAAAAATATAAAAAGTATTTAAACACGAACTTGTGTAATCCAGGGCAAATTGCGACCGTGTCGAAATATAAACACAATAAGGAGGTAACCGATATAACGTAAGGTTCACATTTCATAATAAAACATCAACGGATTTGCTACAAACGGGGCCACGCGCGTATACGAATGATGCAAAGAGACACAGGGCAGGTGACGAAAAAATGCTACGCTCAAATAGGCAGAAAGCGTGTATTTAAAGTGCGGGCCAAAATTGGGAAGGCAGTCGATCCACAGGATCGACTCAGTGGGCACTAGTGGCAACTCAACGAGGGGACTCCCAACATCAGCGTCGCCGCCGCCAACATCAGCGGCTGCAGCCACATCATCTGCCACTGCCGCCAACAACATTGCCGAACCTCGTCCTAAGAGAACGAGGACCATCTCCCTCGCTAGCTGTCCAAGAGAAGACGCCACCGGAGCCTGCCCTGGCCACGCTGTTCCAACCCAATCACCCCTAGGCTGAGCAAGGACGTGTCGTGCTCCACTCCAGCCAAGGAACGTTGCCACCGAGACCGACCTTGACCAATCACTCCAGTCACGGACCGGCCCCGAGCTTCGCAGTCTTCCCCCAGCTAAGAAAACGACGCACGCTGTCCCGTCTTAGACAAATCAACAACCCCAGTCGCCGCGAACGACCCAGGACCGCATCCCCAATTATCGGACAAACAACCCTCAACTAATTTAATTATTAACTTAATAAAGAGGTATTAATTTTTTTAAAATCATTGTCTTAAAGCTCTACCTTCTGATAAACCTGCGCACCCCAATCAACCCCGAAGGCCTTAGCGTGACATAAGGAGACGCCTAAGGACCACCTTCGTGACACATGTCAAAACACACAGATTTTTAATACCTATTAAAATTTGTCACAAGAAATATACCGTGATATTAAAAAAATAATAATAAAAAAGAAGGAAATCGTGTAAGAAAATATTTATTTTTTTACGTCTATCTACACATTAAAAAAGAAGGCGTGGTCGTTTTGAAACAACTGAAGATCCAACCCTTAATATAACATTCAATGTCAATTCTCTTAAAAACTTTTTGCTGTATTTCACTCTGGAAATAGAAAACTTGTTTCAAAAATATAAAACTATGTATCATCCTGTATATCCAATAAAAGTGAGCGTATTAGTACGAAGAAAAATATTTTTTTTGATAAAATTTGTAGACAGAGACATCTAGGAATCTAAGTACGAGTTTTGACTATAGCAAAAATATTGATCCTGAAAGCTCGCACTTCTCCATTCATGCGCAGCTTTTACTACTCGATCGAACGTGAACTAAAAGAAACCTATAGTAATTTTAAGCGGTTGAAACGTGAACTTATTTAGCTTCTAAAATTTCAATGTTCATAAATTTGTACAGATTTCTGCAAAGCTATAACAGAATAATAAGATCAGGACCCTTTAATATCCAGTTGAATTTTAGTTGCGCCTTTCGATACTTCAGGGCCAGTTTCATAACGGAATTTAAAGGAAACTTTAAAATAAAATCACATTCAGATGTGTAAACAACTGTGTTTTCATATTTGTTTTGACATCTATTAAATTTAAAGTCTCCTTTAAGTTCCATTATGAAACTAAATTGTAAATGCAAGATGAAGTAGATCAACAGCAACAAAATATAAATGCGATTTATTTCTAAGCGACATGACTCACGGCTCATTATTTTTAGAAAATGAAAATCACTCCTTCTGCCCACTGGTTTTTGTAAATTTAGCGCCAACAGGTAAGAGTTTGCAACAATTTTTTTTGGAGCGCAGTGAACCTGCATATTGCGTCAGAATTTTTTTTTTGTTTAAAATTGGACGAACTATGATTTCTATTTAGTATCTAAAATTCTGTTTAATTTTGTTTTTCGTCAAAACTCAAACAGTTTATTCATATTAGCCGTTTATTCTAAATTAGCAGGGCAATAAACAATAATAAATTAATTAATGCCGTATTTCTTCGATTTTAATTACATATATACTTTTACAAATTTTTGTTAAAAATAATATTTTTTTACTTTTTTTTATAGAATTTATGAATTCTGGAAGATCGATTCCGGTGTTTAATTATAAATGATATTCGTTCGCTCTAATTTCTGAAATAAATTTTGTATGTTCAAAACAATTATAATTTAAGTATGTTTCTGGTTCAATTATTTTAGAGACGAATTCTTGAAGAGTGATTTTTTTAAATATTCTTGTATATCTTGGGAAAATCCGCCAAAACATTAAGTTTCGGTTTTACTGTTTTTTTTATTTTTATTTTGGAAGTGCCAATTTCTTTTAGGAACAGACCGAAACTGAATTTTAAAATAAATTAAATTTTTAATTTCAATAAATAATTAAGTTTCTCTTTAATATTTTAAACGTTTGTTACGGGTTTAAATTTCCTTTATTTACCTTTCTTTTTGGAAATAAAGACGAGTGTGCAATAACTGGCGACTGTTATTTATTTAATTTTAATTACTGCCTTTTTACTTTGGGGTTACGTATGCCCTCGTCCTGTCCCATTGAGTTTAGCCGCCAATTTGGACGAACTTAGATTGCCCTCCCTCTGTTTGCAGCCTTCAGGTAGTTAGTACGTTTCTAGTAGTTTACTAGTAGAGTGTTTTGCATTGTTCATCGTTACACTTTTTTATTTACTACTTAATTTTCATGGTCGCGTAGTTTTATATTAATTTTGTTACAAGTTCTTCCTTATTTCTTTTTTATTCAAGAAAATAACTGAGCAAATTAAGACTAAAATTCTTTTTCACAAATACTTCAAACAAATAATTCAAAACAACTCAAATGTTACTTACTTGCGATATTTTAATAAAAAGCTGTTATAATAATAATAATAATAATAATAATAATAATAATAATAATAATAATAATATTTTATTGGTGTTCAATTCCATTTAAAATGGATTACACAAGTCAGAATACAACATTGAACATGAATATTCAAACAACAAACAAATGTATATGACGAGTAATTTACGTTAAGTCAACAAACAAGAGTAAATAAATACTAAGTAATGAGCATCTGACCATGATTAGACTTGCATGTATAATTGTAAGCTTGAAAAATCGTAATTTAAGAATTCGGTAACGTCAAAGGGTGCATTGTCGATCAAGAAATTTTTCATAAGAAGTTTAAACTTCTTTAATGGTGGTTCTTTTACTTTCTGAGGTAGCACGTTAAAGCACTTGATAGTAAAATAATTGAGCGCATTAAATGCGATGGTATGAAGTATACACTGTGGAACGAAAGAAGGGAACCTCTAACAAATTGTTATAAGCAGACTTAAGTAACTCGTACATATTTCTCCAATGGCGCAACTAAAGTTCTTAATAGTAACGCGTATAACCAATTCCATTAAAACACTGGACAACTGAACTGTTCCCCTTCTTTCGCAGTAGGGTGGCCGATCTCAGAGGAGAAATAAAATATTCGTCTCCCATACCAATACGCGTAGCTCATGACGCAAAAATGTATGAAGGCCGTAACCGCCCATCCCGACTGCTCCCTTCCACTCATCATGTGTACGAATTACTTAAGTCTGGTTATAAGTTAGAACTTTCACACTAACTTAAAATTGACATTTACATAATTCTTAGCAAATCCCAACTTTGCTTTTTAAAATAACGTGCTCGTTGTAATGTTACGAACTTACAAATATTGAAATATTTCTAAAACAGTGAACATTAGGTGTAGGACATGTTATACATGTTATTATGTTAATGTTTATGTTATTATGTTATGTTAATGTCAACACAATCAAAGGCGCGACTAAGGTCGCAAAAAAGAGCTGTTATATAAACTGAGAGCTGTTATATAAACATGTGTCTGGAAACGCTTATATTCCGAGATACAGGGTGTAAAAGTAAAACTTCAAAAAGTTTTTTTTATTGTTCTTATTATTTTCTAATCTTACTAATATTTGCTCTAATTAGTGTGGAAATTGAATATTTTTATGATTGTAATATTGAGCCATTTCTCTAATAATAATTATAACAAATCGGTTAGTATTAGGTAAAAAAATACAAGAAACATTTTTTGTTGTGCATTATTAGGAACGTTATAAAATAATAAAAACAATAAAAAAAAACTCTCTGAAGTTTTACTTTTACACCCTGTTCCTCGGAATATAAGCGTTTCCGAACATATGCTTATATAAAAGCTTTTTATTAAAATATCGCAGGTAATTACACCCTCAACTTACGAACCGTACTTAGGAAACACGCTGTATTTGCGATTTTTATAAAAGAATTTATTTAAAAATAATTTAAAAATTTATCGCTATTGCTAATTTCTATTTCTATTCATACTGCAGATAACGTCCCTATATAAAAGTTTCTCTTCGCAGTTGGCCGTGAATTGTTAGTTGTGAACCAGCCTTGCCTGAAAGTTAATAAATTGACGTATATCATAACCTCACTTTTCTCTTCGCAGGTATATATATTAGGTATATATATATTATAAAGTTCAAGAAACTTTGACAGCCATTTCGAAAATAAGATTCGACCACAAAAGTTTTATGCTCTTGCAAGAGAACCATTTCAGAACGTTTTATTAGTTTAAAAGTGAGGTTATGCTATTTGATACGTCAGGTCGATTGAGGCTGATCCACAACTAACAATTCACCGCCAACTACAAGTTTTAAAAAATGCATTTTATAAAAAAATTTTAGTTACACCAAAAATTTTATATTTGAAAATCAGTATTTTTTAATGATTGAAATACATGTACATAATTGAAATACATGTTCATGTGACATTTCTAAATAAGTTTTATTGATCTACTTGCATTTCCATGTAAAAATATTTATTATTTTCATTAAATAATTAAATTCATCCCGAGCTGTCATTACATGAATTAAGAGAAAATATGAACTTTTATTAATCAGTATAAATAATTATATTCATTCTGAAATCACAATAATTGAAATATATTGAAATCATTGACATTTCACGTGTTCGACGTTTCAGGAGTAAAATAATATTCAAATGATTTATTAAATCAAAGCTTTTCGAGTTTTAAATTATTGATTACTTCTAAACTGGGCGGAAGGAATCTACATATTATATTTACTGAATTTATTATCAACCCAATTTCCTTAGCATGTGACACGTGACGTTCAAATCTTCAAATGAATGATGCTTATTAGGATTGTCCCCATTTTAATAAACGATGAAACGTGATCCTGCATAATAACCAAAAGTGTCACGTCGATCATACGAAACCGTGCAAGGGTACCATTGCGGACTTAACTAGGGCAACGTTAAACTCACAGGCAGAATGCATTTTAAGTAGACTTTACGTATCGGTTTCCGCCGCCGCCGACGTTCTAATTAGTAATTAAGTGCTTCATTACCTAGCTCTCTAATAACTCATAATTGGCAATTTCTGCAATAAGAAAAGGTCCGCGTCATCATCCGCTCATTCCTCTCCGGAATCGAAAAATCTCCAATTGGATCTGTCAGGCAACAAATTGTTCGAAAACAACACAAAAGGATCGTTTTCGGCTCGCAGAAGTTAATAATAGCTCGAAATTGCATCGTCTATTAAGATTGTGGGAGCGGTACAATTGAAAATAGCTCAACTCATATAAGACATAGCGTAGGTTTGATACATTGTCATGTTCCTATTCAATTATGCCCGTCTAGGGTGCAGCTTTAGATTAAGTAACCTTGCCGAATTTAAGGCGCATGTAGTTTAAAGAAGAATTTGCGAAGTTGATGATAGGTTTTCGTTTACACTTAATTGCGCAATGCCAACATAAGTTTTGTTTTTTTTTTAAATTAATAATGACTCACAATGGAACTAACAAAACCATTTCTATTTGGTATCCAAATTTTTTTACTAAAGTACAAACCAACTTTTAATCTCGCTTCTTTCTCTATTTGATGTATGTGACCCTTTAAACCGGAGTTATTAATTTTCTTACAATTACGAGTATGTACGTTAAACATACTAACATTTTCATTCGTATGAAAATGTATTTAGCATTTTTAGAAACTAAACTGAAGTAACACGTAAATTCGACCCTGACACTATAAATAAACTATTACTAAACTATCAATTCTTATTTGCACAAATTATCAATTTATCAATTTTAGAAATTATGTTATCCAAATAAACTTTACAAATTATAAATATTAATTAAGTAGCTTATTCTAACGCTGCATTAATCGCATTAATTGCACAAGTCGGTCGAAAGTTATGTAAATATTATTTTTGGTTTCAAGCCAAACAAATACAGGCATAAATAAATTATTCAAGTCAAAGATGAAGATACACGAGTAGTTATTACTTCATTTTTTGTTAGATGTTAGTTAGATCTCGTAATCTTCAATAAACTTATGTGTTATTAAGGCGCCATCTCAGTGTGTTTACTTTGTCGTGTTGGAACAAAACACATTTGTTGTAAATTATTTTGGAAATCAATCATTGTAAACTTGCGCGAAAATAATTTAAGTACAAACATAACACCTGCGATTTTATCAGGTATTATACGGCAACATTTTCGCACTCGCTTGTTTACGCGAAACCATTCTATTTTTAAACGTTATTTAATACCGTTCTTTAATGTCTCGCATTTCCAATGCAAATACACATAAAACAGCGATACCCGGAGCGATATAACGTTTTGATTTAACGCCCGCCAGAATATCGAAGTGGCCTCTTAAAATTATCTAGAATCTAGACGCACAATCGTGTAATTAACGCGGCTTCAATTAATGAAGAACAGAGGCGGCGCTATTTCTGAGCTCATGCAATCGATATTTCTTCTTGAAAAATTGATATTGAACTTTGTTCTTCGCTGGCTAATAGTAAGCGTTATTTTTAGTTTGGTTTAAGGTTTTCGTAACGCGATGACATAGTTAAAGGTGGACTTGGCTTTGAGAGTTGGTAAATAACGCTCGAGTTCCATGGAAACACTTTCAATTCGGATTTCCAAACTTACCTTAGATAACATCTAGCAATAAGTCTTATTCAATATTACTTCCGCGAGAAACTTATTTCATGTTTTTCATAATCACAGATTGTAGAGTCTTGCAACTTTGTAAATGGAGTTTGAACAGATAAGAGAAAAAGCCTGAGAAAATTACGGCGTGATTTTTTTAAATTTTTTATCAGTTCTTGCCATGGAGTTTGGACGGCATGTCGTAGCTTTACTGTAAAACAGCATAAAGGAGTGCTCTCCTCTGATCATTCGCCAATAATAGCGATAATCAGCAGCCTTATCATCCACAAAAAAAGACCGTTCAGACTACATAACAAGAAAACTAACTGAGAAGAATACCACACTGAAATAGAAAAAAACATAAAATCTAAATATAAAACTTCAAAGCCCAATTGAAGTAGACGAGGATAAACCTAAATATAAAACTTCAAAGCCCAACTGAAGTAGACGAGGTATTATCAAACCTACTCAACATTCTCAAATTGGCAGCTCAACGTGCCACGCCTACGTTGAAATCACAAAATCAATCATCTAATAATATTCCAATCGAGATAAAAAAAACTCATAGCAAACAGTCGAAAGACGGACAAGAGCGAAATGGCATCGAACACACGCCCCACAAGACAAGACAGCATTAAATAGAGCAACAAGTCAGTTAAAGGCAAAAATCGCGCGACAGATCATTCCATGACTACATCACCAATTTAAACAGATTTGATACCCCAATTTAGAAGCCAATTAAATACTGAAGTGGCGAAGAGAAGTCAATGGTGTTTGCTGAATATCTTGATAAGATATTTAGGTACACCAATCAAGGATCTAGTGGATAAAAAAGTCGAAGAACAGCTGTCAAACATACCTCTAAAAATACCGGAAATTAAATTATTCACCCCAAAGGAAGTAAAAAAGAAATTAACTATCTGACCCTTAGGAAAGCTTCAGGTATAGATGGAGTCACACCAAAAATTATGAAGAAATTACCGGGAAAAGGTGTAACGTTAATGACTTACATATTTAATGCAATCCTCAGAGAAAAATATTGGCCGAAACATCTACAAATTGCTGAAATTATCTTAATACTCAAAACAAGTAAAGATCCAAATAAAGTAGAATCATACCGCCCAATAAGCTTACTTTCTGTCATCATCAAGCTCCTCGAAAAACTTCTGGTTCAAAGAATAAAAACCAACCCCAACACCGAAGAATGGATACCCCTTCACCAGTTCGGTTTTCGTGAAAATCATTCAACAGCGCAGCAAACTCCTAGAGTATGTCACGTCATAAGCGATGCATTCGAACGCAAAAACTACTGTACTTCAGTATTCTTGGACGTTAGCCAAGCCTTCGATAAGGTTTGGCATAGAGGATTACTGTTCGAAATCAAGCAGTATCTCCCCGTTACTTATTTTAATTTGATGAAGTCTTATCTAAGTGACAGAGAATTCCGAGTTAGGATCAGCGAAGCGGTATCAAATAACTTTCCAATAAAATATGTTGTGCTTCAAGGTAGCGTCATCGGACCTTTACTATATTTATTATACACGGCAGATCTACCAATTGACACAAATACTACCACTGGAACTTTCGCAGATGACACCGTCATCCTTGCATCTCATGAAAATTCAGACTGCAACACCACCTAAACAAAATACAACCATGGCTCCATAAATGGAAAATCAAGATAAATGAAACTAAATCAGTTCAAGTGAATTTTACACTTAGAAGAGAGAAGTATCCACAAGTAAAGTTAAATAATGTAAATTTACCTCAGTCTTCGAGCACAAAATATCTTGGCATTCATTTGGATAGTCGACTTACTTGAAAAGACCACATAGTCAAAAAACGCAAGCAAATTGTCCTGAAAATAAAGGGTTTATATTGGTTGTTTGGAAGAAAATCCAAGCTCTCCCTGGAAAACAAAATCCTCCTCTACAAGTCCATAATTAAACCTATTTGGGTCTATGGAATCGAGTTTTGGGGATGTACAAGTAAATCAAATATATTGATAGTCAAGACAAGTCAATCAAAAATACTGCGAGCAATAGCAAACGCACCTTGATATGTAAGCAATCACACATTACATGCAGACGTGAATATACCCTTTATCAAAGATGTTATCAAAGAAAACAGTATCTAGCATCACAATAAGCTAGAATACCATCCAAACACCATTCTAAGGGGTTCCTCATTCAAGGAAGCACTATGAATATGGACATCAGAAGACCTGGCCAGCCGATCTAAAAGAGGGCTAAAAGGGACCTTCATTGGAGAAGTGCCTCATTACGACAACAAAGAGCACCATGGCATTGACCATTGTCAATAAAAAATAAATTTAAAAAAATAGCATGTCGTTTAAAAGTATAATGTTTACAATATGGTGTTGAAGCTCGTTATGTTTAACTGCCCAAAACTCAATTTTCGTAAGTGGATTACCATGTATATTTTTACATCATGATGTACATGTAATCAAATTCTACATCGATTGGTATTGGCATTCCGTTACCTATTTCTTTTAGTTTCCTTGTTCCAGATTAATCCTGTTGGTGGTTAATAAATGAACAAAATTAAACGGTGCAAGAATTTTTTAAAAATTATTTAGAGATTCAAGAGACTGTAAGTTATTATGATAATAACGAAATTAACAAATATTCTTCCTTAATTTTATGTACGTATTTTGATAGAAATATTGTTTTTTTCAGTAGAAGTGAAAATTGAAATTATTTCACAAATTTAAAAGAATTTTGAATTCATAAATTTTATGCATAATTTCGTAAGTTGTAAGTATGTAAGATGTAAGTGTAACTTATCTCACTTTGATAACATACTTTGTCAGCTATACCAAGGAGCATCTGCTAAATTGGAATCATGTCAATATCAAAAATACACATGAACTAGATTACTACTTCTAAAAAGAGTCCCGTTAATTATACTATAATACAAGTTACAAAGCCCTTTTATTTTATCTGCGTTGATAATAGCTATTTATTTTTAATAACTGTAATTAACGGCGTTGTTAAATAGACATTAAACGGTTCCTGTGCCGAATAACTTTTCGATATAAACTCTATTAATACACCCGTCCCAGTGCCATTTAATCGATCAAGGCTCATTTTGCCATTTATTTAAATACACAGTGTACCAGTCGGTACTAACGCGTCATATTCTTGCTTCGTATGTATTCTTATTATAATAGAAAGAACAGAGAAGTAGATTAAAACTGCAGACATGAACCTCTGCAATGGCAATGTCTCGAAAGTGTCTAAATAATTTGACTGGCTTTGTCTACTACATTCGGGACATGCGAACTATAATTTTTTCGGGGAAATTTATGTAGTTTTTGCATGCGAAGAGGAAACAGTAGTTGCATGGATGATTACAAAAAATAATAATATCTGATCAATTTTAATAATAAGAGGATTTTGTGCGCGCAGGAATTGATGGTACGATACACGAGCACGCGATGTTCAACAGATAAAAGAAGTGACGATTCAATCTGAGAAATTTTATCAATCAGATTTATTTCTAGATGTGATCTAATTCATATAGAAGCTGTTGTGGGTAATCATAATCAAGTTTAGATTATAAAATTTATACTCGAGAGACTTGTTAAATAAACTAATTCAAAATACTGTAAGCAACTAATAGACTGAATGAAAATATCTCATTTTTGTTATCTCTATTTTATACATATAACACGCAGGATAACTCCCGCCTGAAAGAAGAATTCACCATTCACCCACCGACTTCATTTTGACTAACTTCATATTTCTTTCATTATAAGTTTCCTTACTTCACAAAAAGACATAATTTATTCAAAGTAGCTTCAAGTACTTTTCTATTTAATGATGCATAATGTAACCTTCCAATAAAAAACAGGTTTACTGTCTCATACTGCATAATAGTAATTAAAATGCTTAAATAAAAGAAGGATTTTTTTTATTTGACATTTGTGACGCATTTACAAAAATAAGATAATTAAGAAAATTTAATATTTATTTTCTTGTTAAAGAGCACATCGCCATTTCTTCTATGTACATATAATGGATGTCATTTCATTGAATGCAATTATCTTTTTCATAAGATTCTGAGTGAACTTTTATGGCTCGTTACCCTAGAAAGCAATAAAAATTCCAGAAGACAACATTTTCTAGAATAGAGCAGTAAATAGTGCTTGTAGGAAATGATATTGCAAGGTCTTTCAGATATCCGATAAGTTTAAAATAAGTTCAAATCGAATTTAATACTCATTGCTTCTGTGATTTTATTGCTGCAGAAAGATCGATAAGGTTAATTTGCGGCAGTTTAAATCATGATAATGTTGTTGATGTTCTCTTTAAGAAACTATTTTGCAATTAAATTACTAGAAAACATGCCATTAGATTGTAATAAATATGAATAAGGCCTTACATCGTCTAAATACGTATTTTAATCTGATGTGATTAAATGTAATTGAAGTTTTTTGATGTTTGCAAATATTGGTTCTTTCTTAAACGAGAGCTACGACTTTTATGGATTTAGGAAATTTAAATGAATACGGGGACCATCTTGAAGCCTTCCCCTAAATGTTTCAATAGAACTTGTGGAGTTTTTCTTGTTTAAAATGTCGCATGACACTTTTCAAGATGGCCAACGTGTTGGTACTGTGGTACTAAAAAAAAGGCTCTCGGTTTTTATTTTTACTCGCCCTGTAGTGCACCTTGTATTTACAGATTGTATTTAGGTACATATTTTAGATCGAAGTTTTGTTTTAGATAGTTGAACTCACTTTTATTTTATACAGGATGTCCCTTGACGTCCCTTGACCATTCCACCTATCTGACAAGCAATTCAAACTAAGTAAAAACTAGAGTAAACTAAGTAAAATAGAGAGTGTTTAATGTTTAATTTTTACAATTCACAGTACAACTTCACCTTAAATGTTGTTAAGACGTTATTTGTTAAACATAATCTGGCTTGGTTTAAAGGAGATGTGGTTGGCCTCATTTTATTCTTATTATTTGTATTAATTTTGTGGTCTCGAAAATACTCTACCGGAGATCATACGTTTGTACTTAGATACCTAAGTAGGTTGAAGAAATTTTGTCATATGTTCCACCAACATAATGTCAGCTCTGACAGGTACCTGCAATTTAAACTTGAACTACGTTTGCGGTTGTTGTTAATAATGTTTACTTTATAAACCATGAATATGTCGATATTCATTACATGTATCGTTTTTATGATGGGAACGTTGCAAAAGACTTTACCAAATCGACGACACTCAAACTGACGAATTTTTTAACATGTTCACGACTATTTGTATCAGCATTGTACATTCCCATAAACAATGACTGACGTACAGTAAAGCAAAAAATAAACCGGGAGGAAAATATTCTTACAGCGATTGATAAGAATTTTCTGTGTTTGTCCCTTTCAAATCCGGCCTGTTTAAGTTTTAATTATTTGTTGCAATGTTTGTTTCATAATTAGACATGTTGTATCAACATGACACTGCATATTTTATTGCAGCACGTGTAGGTAAGTCACTTTTTAAGTGAACGATTTAAAGGTAGTTTCATTGATACAGGAGAAATTACAAGATTTCCAAACTTAACAAGTTTACTTTATTTTGGGGCAAAATGAAAGATTTGGTTTACCAAACTACTTCAGTGACCGCAGAATTAAGTAAAAATAATAATGATATGTTGCTAAGGGCAATCGATAGTTTACGTCGTGACATCCTGCGATCTATTTATTTTTGACTGTATGAGAATTGACAAATGGTAACCAGTTTGCTGCTACTCTTCTGCTGAAGAGGTCCCCAATAGGACCGAAATAGTACAGAGAATGCTCGAAGAATCCATTGCAATCCGACTTGTAACATATTTACATCTCTTTTAAAACTAACTGCAATCTTTGGCGCAGAAGTTTAAAAATTATTAAACATACTTTTTGCATTTTACACTTCGTTCGAACTAATGGTTACGCGAATGGAGAGGCTGTATACATATACTATCAATCTATTATTATACCTACTACATTTTAATGTAATAGATTATGCTGTATTTAGTATATTTTAATCTTTTTCTCGAAAAGTATTTCAGATATTAAAAGATTGTTCAAATAAATTTGTTTCTTTCTTAAAATTCTATTTGATGATACCATACTAGAAATATCTTCCATTTAAAATTTCAAAGATGGTCTCTTGTGCACCTGCTTCCGGGTGACCTTGAAATATATAATTACATCTTGACCAAATACGTCTTACATCCTTTTGTCATTAATTTTTTCTCGCAACTTCTTACTGCTTCCCATTTTGGAGAGAAAAAGGGCTGGGGCGGTTGCTTTGAAACTTTCTTTATATTGATTTAAACAGCTCCTCTATTAAACTTAATTTTTTAAATTATTTTATAATAGCACGGGATTTCTCCCATTTTTTTTTTTAAGTAGTAATCGTATCTAATGAAATGTCAGTAGGAGAAACATTGCAAGGATTTACGTAAGAAGTTATTTTGATACTGAGACGATGAGGCTGCCATCTGCAAACATTACACTACAGTTACCGTGTAGAGTTACTTTCAAACATCATGGTCCCATTATGGAACCCTGCGGAATTACTTTCAAATATCATACTCACATAATCGTTCATTACCTCTTTTTAACACGTCTCACAGGTCAAATGAGAGTTTGTTCAATAATAAATATATATAAACAAAGATAACAAAGATAAAGATACATTTATTACTAGATATCGGAATCACATATTTCGACGTCATCTCTTTAACGAGGTACTCTATCTCTGTTGTCCACAACACACCATAAAAAGCTCGCGCAAATCAATTTGAAAGCCAGGGTGCTGCTCAGATTATTCCAGAAAGGATTGTACAATAAGAGAGAATCAAACATGATTTTGCGTTTCTTTCATAAACAAATCACTCGTTCTCTTACTGATGACGTCAAAATATGTGATTCCGATCTGTATTGATTACCAACCGATTCAACAACTGTACAACATGCGAAGGCACTGTCAATATTTACAGTCATTGAAACAATCTAAAGTACATACTACATCAAGATTCTAATCAGTAATAAGTGTAGTAATATATTTCTTTTATCAGTTTTTGGAATTTTCTTGAGCGCCAAAGACTTGATAAGAAGGGTTAATTTGTTGTATAGACGAAATCTCTAATTAATCAGATTGGAAGATACGTTTCAGTTTTAATTCCTCAAGTGAAATTCATGATGCATGTTTTTCTTTATAATGAACATGAAAATTTGGAATTTTTTCTTTCTTTCTACGAGGTGTTGTGGTAGGACATGTATAATATGAACAACATCTTGAAATTTTCGTACGTCATATAACGGGTTTTCAATTAAATAACTTCTCGCAGTGCGCCATGAAATGACAAAGATCGAAAAAGGCACGTCTTAGCTTATAACACGTTTGCGTTGTCAACTTCTAACAGATACATTTTGGCGTTGTTAAAATTTAATTTCTGTCATACTGTCCTGCGAAATGGTTTTCATGTTAAAGCAGATATCGTCTATGTTTAAATTCTGTTTTCGTAATGAACATTTTTTATAAATACAACATTTGAAATATCTGAAGAGTCCTCTTTCTTCAAAAGTATCATCATATTTTTTCATGGCATGCTAGAGAAGTTTTTTATTTGGAAGCCCTTTATTTATTGTTTATAATTTGGTTCTTTGAAGAGGTGCTTCGTTTTCGGTGTTAATGTTAAATACGAAAGTTTTAGGGATTTTCCTGAAGAGCCAAAATTTACTAAAAACAAAAACAAATGACGAAAGGAAACCTAACAAATGAGTATCAACTTTGTTATTTTAAATGTAATACTCAGTATATTTTCTCGAATTAAGAAAGATATTCTTTTCCTAATTTCAATAATATGTAGTTTGTCTATTTTTGGTTTCATACTTTTTGCGATATTTAAGTTTGAGATTAAAAAAAATCAATTTAAATTTAAAAAAAATTGATTAATAACAATTTTATTGTGTTTCTATGGAATAATGTTTAACTCCAGTTGTTTAAATCGAAGCTGTTGATTTATACCGATTATATTGGCGTTTTGAAAAACTCACAGTTTCGTAATGCTTGCATAATTTGTATCTGTTTAGTGTAATTGTGATACAGCGTATTCAACAAAGGCGTCATTTAAGCCGTGATGATATGTTTCGCGCAATTGGAATTATTGAAGGTGATGGAAGTCAAGCAAATGCTGCAAGGGCTTTGGAGACGTCAAGAGAAGTAATTCATCGATTGTGGCGACGCTATCAAGAATTTGGAAATCCAAAAGAACAGCATGCGGGAAAAACACAAATTACAACCTCGATTTTTGAAACTAAGGGCATTACGAAACCCTTCAATAAATGCAACTGTTTTGGTTAACGCCTTAGAAAATACACACCATATAACTGTCTCCATTCAAACAGTCAGGAACTGATTGCATGAAACCAATCTTCATTCCCGTCATCCATTAAGATGTCCAACCATTGTTCGTGGCAATCGAGAAGCTCGAAATGTTTGGTGTGCAGAACATGAAAATTGGAACGAGCAACAATGACCTACAGTTCTTTTAACCGACGAATCGCGGTTTGGATTCTCTCCCGACACGAGAAGAACCCGGTTCTGGAGATGACCTGGTAATCAGGAACGGCTGAGTAATATTCAAGAGGTAAACAATTCCAAGGCGGGACGATCATGGTATTGGGGGGAACAATGATTATAGGCAGAAGAACAGAGCTCGTTTATATTGAAGGATCTGTAACGGCAGATAAATAAATAACTCATGGCCCAGGAACTTTTCCCAGAATTTTGTTTAATGCATGATAATGCAAGACCTCATGTTGCTGCTACCGTTTGTCAGTGGCTGCAAGCACATAATATGGACGTTTTACCGTGGCCTGCACAGTCGCCAGACATAAATCCAATTGAGCATGTTTAGGACATGTTCAAAAGAAGAATGATTGCTGATATGGAAAACATTCAAACCAATGTAGGCCTTTCTAGATGTATTCAACGTCACTGGAATGATATACCACAAGAGCAAATTAACATTTGACACTGTCAATGTCGCAACGATGCAGGGCAGTTTTAAATGCAAGAGGAAGAAACACTAGTCATTAAATTAATAAATTTCATGTTTAGAACAGAAATTGAAAATCACAAATAAGATTTATTAAATATGAAATTGTTATTTAAGCATTTTTCAGTAAAGAAATGTTTGAATTGAATAAAATATAGTTAAAATATTAGTAAGTATTAGCCCTTACACTGTCCTTTGCAACAGACAATTTTGATGTGTGTATAAGAAGCTTGTAAAAATTATTACAAAATAAACAAGTTTTATCAAGACTATCAGAACATTTAAGAAGAGAAATATTCGAAACTATATACAGCGTGTCTTCTCTACCGTCTATAGTATATAAGATAGAAAAAAACTTTAAACGAGCTAAGATGTAACTCAGTCAGCTCTACTTCATAAAATTATTTTTGGCTATACAGAGTGTTCAGTAACTGAATCTTATATACTATAGACGGTAGAGAAGACCGCGGCACTCGGTGGACACCCTGTATATTTGCTACAAATTTTGTGTTTTGTTTGTTTTTCTAATTAATTTTTAATTTACATATCGTTTGTTTATTTTTAATATTAAATTTATACAAATACTTTTTAAAGCGGCTTTAAAAATTCTGCTAATCTTTTAAAGTCCTTTTTGAAAAAAAATTACAAAACCCGATATCAAACCTTTTAATTTTTTGAACTTCAATAATTTTTTCTATTGTCCGTCCCTCCTTTTTTCATTACTTATATACTTACATTTAAACAAATTTCTGTTTAACGATTTTTTTTTTTAAATTGTAATGATTTTATAAATTTTTGAGAAAAGAAATCCCTGCAAGGAACAATCAAAAATTGAATTTGTGAGACTTTTTAATTACACAATTTGTTTTAACTTTGGATCCATAAGTTACTTTCTCCTTCTTTTCTGCTTTCTGTATTCGAAACCACATTCCTTTAAATTAAAACAAATTTCTATTAAAGCAAACTTCGGGAATCCTTTAATTAATTTAATAAATTAATTTTATTATTTATTCTTTTATTTTATTAATTATTCATATTATTTTCGAATACTGAACTATGTAGGATATTCTGGACTAATTTTGTTTTTTGAAGGGCCATTGCTTATTTACTTTCTATTTCACATAGATTCTGTGTTATTTTAAGCATCATCTTTGATTATAAATTTAAATTATTTACTTAATTAAAGGAAAGGTCCTTTCTGAAGTTTTAAAAGATACTCTTATATTTGGTTTACAAGACCAATATTTTACGATTTAAATTATTATTATTATTACTTAATCAATTTTGTGATTGAAATTTTATTTCAAGAAAAAGCGTGTCATTAATTAATGAATTTATTTATTTATTTATTTAATGAATTAATGTTTACATTTCAATTCAAGTTTCAGTAAAACTTTGAAAAAATCTATTTCAGAATGTAATGGATTATCCATGATGTTAGTGACTATCGAAATAAGAAAAATTTGGAAAAGTATTTGCCTTAAGTCCCTATTAAAAAACGTCGTCATGTAAAAGCTGTTTATTTTCTAATCATCAAAGATGATTCTTCTTTGATTCTCTTCTTTCTCAAATACTTTTCCAAATTTTTCTTATCTGTTTCAGAAGGCAAACAATTGCACTTTTAATTTCTTTTATTGTGATTTTATTAATTTTTGAAAAACGTAATCCGCGCACGGAAAAACAAAAATTGAATTTGTAAGTCTCTTCAATTACATAATTTGTTTGAACTTTGGATTTATAAATTAATTTCTCCTGTTTTTTTTTCTGCTGTACAGGGTGGATCAATTTCGATGTCTCTTATGGGCATCTCTGTAACTATAAAAGATAGATCTACATAGAACAAAAAAAAAAGTCGGTCTTTGTTAAAACTAGCCTACTAAGAATAGAATGCACCCAAGAATAATAAAAAACACGTTTTATTTTATTAATTGTAAGAAATAAACCCAATAAAGTATATATTTTTGAAAACAGAAAACAAAATCTTTAATGATGACATTGCCTACTATGACTTCGATTTAAAAAAATATAACTTTATGTTATAACTCGAAAATTTAACTAAATATAAGAAACCAACTACACCACTGAATTGTATTCGAAAAAGTGTCCCAATAATGTCAGAACAATTTTTGTAATATCTGTAAAAATATTTTCTTTTATTTTTATTTTTATGTAAAAATATTGACTATTGACCTTACCTCTAAAAAAGAGATCGAGACTTGGCCACTAGTTTTTTTCTAACTCTTATAGCTACAGAGATGCCCATAAGAGACATCGAAATTGATCCACCCTGTACGTATCACATTCATTTAAATTCAAACAAATTTTTATTAAAGTAAATTTCGATGAATTTTTTAAAATATTTTATTTTATTGATTAATTTTATTGTTTATTCTTTTATTTTTTTAATTAAAAAATCAATTAGTTCAATTAGATTTCGGATACTGAAATATTTCGGATATTCTGGACTAATTTCGTGTTTTTTTTTTTTTTCATTTTTTACTTCACATATTCTATGTAATTTTAAATATCACCATTGATTTTAAATTTAATTTATTAACTTATACTTTTAACTTAACTTATTAACTTTGCGCCTTAAATTTTATTTTATGAAGAATCAGGTCCTATTAATTTATTTAAATTGAAACATTTCAGGTGAATTTTTTTTTAATTTATGAAAAATGAAAAAATCTTTCAAAGAAAATAATCATTGTGTAATTTATTTTTTATTTTTTTATACTTGTGGTTTTTTCCACTTTCATTTTTTAACCTTCATCTTTAGATTAACAATATATTATAAATTATTTTTTCATTTTTCTTCGTTTTTTTGCAGTTATCTTCATTATTAATTCTGTGATTATCCATGATACTTGAGCCTGATAACGAAACAAAGATGACTTATCTAAACACGAGGCGCAAATTTAAACTTGCATAAACACTCATTTGCCACAAATTTAACCATGTTCTTGATAAGAACGATGCGCCGTAAAGATAGCCCGGGAACGTAAGTACGCACAAACACGTCTTACATCGCGATCAAAATATTATCCGTGTGACATAAACAGTATAAATATAGAACGGTAAACACGAAAAAAAAAGTCGCTGCATTACAAAAACAACGGGTATACATATACATACATGTTAATAATGTTAAGTGCCCAGGATCCGAATGTACTGATGTCATCCAAGTTGCGCAACTGAGGTCTATTTAATTATTCAAACCGAGTACGTATCACCTGTTTGTTAAAGATCGAACAGTTTATTTTACGTGTTATCCTTCATTCTGCTTAAGCGTACAACATGTAAATGTGATACGCTCATTAACATAATTATTTAGGACAAATAAACATCACTGACCTTCGCTATAATCTATAATAACGTAATATTGTTTATTATTATTTTTTTTGAGATTGAATTGTTGGGGGGAAATATAAACAAGTACGAACCTGTATTGGAAGGTCCTGTTTCCCTGGTAAGCTTTTCGGCAGGAAGAGTGCCGTTGGTGCGCACTTCAGTCATTTTCCTCTTTCTATCCTAATTTTTCGCGAACACAAAATAAAAGCGGCACTGATTCGTCGGGGCACACAAATACCAAAACTTCGAAAACCGACGCTCGCTGAGCTTATTGGCCGATTATTATCGCTTTGCAGATTACGAAGCCGTCAAATCGCCTAAGCTTTTTAATGCACGAACCGACACGACTCGCTCCGTTGCGAAACGACAGGAGCTTTTCCTGCGATTAAGTGCCGACAGAGATGCTGGTTGCAGCGGCCAGCAGGCGGCGTTCGATCGAATCTCGGCGCCGAGATGGAAAAATGACGCATGCGTCCAAAAATCTGGGAGTTCAAGCGATGCGCTAATTTGATTGAGAAAAAAATCCGGGGCCTTTACGGCCGATTGTTTGTGTGCAAGTGATGTAATACCAATTTACTTGGGTTACGACCAGTAACATATTTTTAATTTGGCCACTCACTTTTCAACAAATTATTATTAGGTAAATGACCATTAAATTTGGATGATCGGTGGGACTGGGTTATCTTCTTGAGACCGCAATGTACATGCTTCAAAATGAATAAAAAAATAATTCGCAAGAAGGAAACAAACAATCCTACTTCCGATATCAAAAACTTAAAACTGGCCGCTCTCTGCTAATAAATTATTTCAATTACGGAAGACAAAGAAAGAAAAAAATCGTTCACTTTTGTTTTTCATGAGTTCCTTTAGGTATTTCCTAAAAATACTTTTGATTGCTCTAGCTGGAGATCTAGAGCACTCTTACAATATCTCCATCCCTTATTATTACACAAGGTTAAAATAAGATGTTCTAGAGCAGTCATTCGAAAATGTTATTAGTTTTGCAGAAAGAAGTTTCATTCTCTGTCTATGACATTCGAACCTAATTTTTATTACATAAGAATGCCATAAAAATTCATTACCATTGTTCCTGACGTTAGTTTCTGTAATGATACTTGATGATTGATTGCTGATCCTCATGTAGTAGTACAATTGCAATTTATGTCCGTATATCGCCGGATTCTGTCAACGCCATCGAATTAAGATGTCAATTAAATTAAACCAAGCATAAACAATTAAGCAACACACACCTAATTAATAATAGGCTGCTTCATTGTCCGGAGATGCAATTATTTATGTGTTGCACGTTTGTAATTGTTTTGGTGATTGATGCGAGATGAAAATTAATAAAATCCAAATACGAAGATTGATAATTATTTCTATTGAACTCGATAAATCTTTATATAAATCCTTAATCAATTATTACTTTCAAAAACGTAAGTTTTAAATTTATTTTTGTCATGACGGACTTCACGACACTGATTGCCTTAATATAGATTACAAAAGGATTGCTAAAATGAAAGATTCCTTCTTTGCACTATCTCGTCAATGTTACCTTTAACAAAAAAGTTTCAAACAAAAGTTAAATGGTTAATTATTTGTCAAAAATTGACGTTTCTCATTCATTTTATGACGTCATAATCTTGAATTGTGATGTCAACGATGATTATTTTAAATTAGAACTTGTGAACTTCCTTACTTCGTATTTTAGGAAGAACAGTCATTCTTCATAAAAAGTTTTGCTTCTTCCAGCAAGTCCTTAGCCACTACAAAAATTTTGGAATAACATACAGGGTGATAAACGAGACAACGTGAAATTTGTTTAAGAGTAAAGTACCTTTTATTTGAAGGAAAAGTAAAAGTGTTACTGGAAAAAGATTTTTGTAATGTCAATAGAAGCTCGAATTCTAATCTGAACGTTGTATTTTAAAGTTGTTTTTTTTGCCTTCATTGTAATTTAGTAATTGGTATAAATTTAGTCAACGTGGTTACTGCAGTTATCTATGACAAATGCAACTGAGATTTAACTCAAATAATTGATTTAATGTCAACAAATGTTCAGTCAATGTTTGAATAATGAAGACAAAAAAATCAACTTTAAGATACAACGTTCAGATTAGATATTTCAGCTTCTATTGACATTACAAACATCTTTTTCCAAAGGTACTTTTACTTTCCATTCAAATAAAAGGTACTTTACTCTTAACCAAATTTCACGTTGTCTCGTTTTCTAACCACCCTGTATGAAATTTTGATAGTGGCTGAAGACTTGCTAGATGAGAAATAAGGAAGTTTACAAATATAGTTAGGTCCATCCAAGGACACGCTGTATAGTAACAAATAGCAAACTGATTTTTTTTAAATTTTCTTATGCAACTTTATAATATTTTTACACAGCCGTAAAGAGAAAAAGGGGCGCTATTAATTTCGCTAGTAAAAGGTATAAGTTGTAATCTAAAAATATCATCGACGACGTTTCTTACTTTTTATTCTCCCTCTATAAGGTACACTGGCACATATTTCTCTGATAAGTTCGTGGCAAATAATTAAGTTTTGTTTGAAACTTTTTTTGTTAAACTTATAATAATGGCTTTACTGTCGATGTTCCTTATTTTTTATACATCCTGTAAAAGGTACACTGGCATATATTTTTGGATAAGTTAAATACAAAAATGTTGTATTTATGATATATTTAATTCTACACTGAGGCTGAGTTGCACCGACATCGATTAAAGTTAATCTCGAATTAAGATGAATAAAGTCCTATGTTTAATCTAAGATTAATTAACAACGACGTTGGTGCAACTCAGCCTGAGTGCGTAAAGAGTTATTTTTTGGAACAGTTCACTTTTGATAGCTTTATTTATTTAAACTTCCTGTTTAAAGTAAGACTCAGATATTAAAAAAATATTTTCTGATTAACAATTTTATTGTATCAGTGGAACTTTGTAGGTATGCCCCGCGTCCTTATGAATAGGAAGGCCCTGTATAGTAAATAATTAATATTGGATCAAATATTGAATTCTTTTTAGGTATTCGTTTTACTTTATGATGATTTTATTGTTACCTTGTTTTTGAATTTTTGTATGTTTTGTGTATCTCTTCTTAATTTTGCTTAGAACAATAATCATCGATGTAAATGGGAATTATAATTTATGTTACAATATACATATTTTTCACATTGCTGCAACAAGTAATTATTATTTTTTATTGAAATAATTATTGTACATAAATATGCAATTATGAATACCAATAATTGCCTATAATTTTTCTACTTCTCATAAAATATTTGAATTAATAGAAACTTCGAGAGTTATGCAACTGTATTTGCTTCACAGCTTAAACTGACTACAAGCACAGAAAATAAAGTTCCCTCTCTCTCTTCGAAGATTTCCGCTAGGCAGTAAATTGTCTGCAATTTTGAATTTACAAGAGAAAATAAATAAATTGCCTGCAACTTGTTGCATACAAATAGAACGTGCTGCATTTCGCCCAATTCATTGCTTGCAATTCTAGTCATTAATTGGGGATTTTAATAATAATAATAATAATAATAATAATAATAATAATAGTTTATTGGTCCACAATGTACATGCATTACATGATGTGTCGGACAAGTCATAATGTCAACAATAAAACAAAGCATAAAATCAAGTACCTAAACATATCACAGTTACGGGCAAAATTCCTCAGTCGAATATGGGTAGCGGTCGATTAGAAAAGATTTAAGGTAGCATTTAATTTTTTTTATATCGCTACAACTAGATATGTAATTAGGCAGCGCATTAAAAAACTTTAATCCAATGTGGTTGGGGGCACTAGAGACTACCTTCAATTTGGTAAAAGGAATATGAAAATAATTTTTACTTCTGGTGTTAATATTATGAATATCACAGTTTAAAGTGAATTTTGATTTATTTTTAAAAATGTAATGACCACGCAATGTTAAAATTTTAAAATTTTTAAATAGCAATCTGCAGGAGTGTCTTCTGGAGACCCCAGCCATAATTCTTACAATTGTTTTTTGACAAGTAAAAACATTTTTACTTAGAGTCGAATCACCCCAGAAACAGACACCATATGTAAACCTCGAATGTAAACCTTGTGCATGATATAAAGTTAGCATTTGTTGTTCATTCAAGACATGTTTTGAATTTCTAAATAAATAGGCTGTAGAATGTAATTTAGAAATAAGAGAATTACAATGCTCTTTCCAGTTGAGATGTTGATCTAAATGAAAGCCCAAAAATTTGGTTGAGGGTGCATTTGGGACTGGATTATTATTAATTTTTAAATTAGGAAAGTTACAAGATTTTTGATAATTATGAAAGATGAGAAATTGTGTTTTGTTTGTATTAAGATAAAGATTATGCATAGTATACCAGTTGGATAACTTATCCAGAAGATAATTACATTTAGTTTCTATAGTTTTTTGGGAATTGTCAGAGACAACAACTGTAGTATCATCCGCATAAATAGTAAAAGTAATACCGTCGGATGCTAATAAGGTTAAGTCATTAGTGTACAATAAGAAAAGCATTGGGCCTAAAATTGAGCCCTGAGGAACGCCTATATTTATAATACTCCTTTCCGAACAAATCTCAGATATAGACGGATCTTCACTATTGGTAATTTTGACAAACTGCTCTCGTTTGTCCAGAAAAGATTTAAACCAGGTATTACCAACTCCTCTTATACCATAATAATTAAGTTTCTCAATTAAAATTGGGTGGCTAACACAATCAAAAATCTTACTGATGTCGCAGAAGATTCCTACAGGGCACTCTCCTTCATCTAGATGCTTCAGTAAGGTTTCGTACCATGCGTGAATTGCAGAATTGGTTGATTTGTTGGGCAAAAACCCATGTTGACAATTATTAATTATATTATTTTTACGTAAATAATCTAACAGTTTGTTCAAAAAAGCATACTCAAAAAGTTTAGAGAAAACGGAGGTAATTACGATTGGCCTATAATTGTCTACGTTATTCTCGTTACCTTTCTTATGAAAAGGCAGTAGCTTATTAATTTTTAGGGCATCCGGAAAAGATCCTGTTTGAAAAAAAAGATGAATAAGGTGAACGAGTGGATCGATAATAGCAGGGGCCACTTTTTTTCAAATTATCACTAGAATCTCATCAGGACCAGCAGTCCATTTATTTATTCTTTAATTTTTGATTACATATTTCAAATAGTTCTAGAGCGGTTAACGGATGTAAATACATATATACATTTCTCGAAGGTATTGACATTCTTCGGACTGTAATTAGAAGGAGTGAAAGAAATATTGTTTATTAATTCGAGAGGAGCATTTTAAAAGTAGTCAGCAAACAAATTAGCTACTACGTAGGGATCTTTTTCTAGGTGATTATTATTAATAATGGAAATAGGTTTGCAGTTGGTAGGATTGTAGCTTGAAGACAAACTTTTTATCACTTCCCATGCCATTTTACTAGGGTTATCCGAATTGAAAATTTTGCTTTGAAAAAACGCTTTTTTAGTGGTCCTAACCAATTTGCAATGTTTATTTTTGGCTAGTTTGTATATATCTTTTAACATAGGAAAGGCGGATTTAAGCAGGAACAGATCTTTCAGGTTCGAGATAGATAATTTGATATTGTTATCAACCCAATTTTTGTTCCATTTATTTCCTTTTGTGGTAAATTTGTAAAACGGGAAATTACGGTGAAAATGACGTATGAATTTATCATAGAAGTGATTGAAGGAGCTGTTAAGATGATTTTCATTATAAAGTGGTGACCAGTCCTCATTCATCAAATCGAGATAGAAATTGTTTATATTATTTTCACTGAAATTTCTCTTGCATACTGGAATAACGTTAATATTTTTCATATTAACATGGCTTTGCCTCAGAATAGTCCTGTGATCCGATGAGGTCTGTTCTTTGGTTCTGGATCTGAATGTATTTCAATCCAAACGGATCGTAAAATTGGAAGACTGAAAGGGGAAATTCAGAACTGCCAATTAAAGCAGGATACTACCGCATTTTCACCAGTGTACACAGTAGGAACGAAAATTGTTACTGGCCATTGGAAAAAATTAATAATAGATGATGAAACTGACAGTTCTTTATTTCTCGCTGCATTTTTGTAACAATATAAATTCTCGAACGGACGCTTATAGAGGCAGTGCCAAATATTACCGTACTCTGAAATGAGAGCACTCATTTTGTTGTTTCAGGTATCTGCTCTCAACTCAACATGACCTTAGTGACACATACGTAGAAGAAATTCTACTCAATTACTTACAACGTTTTCGATTGACCGCACTAGTGCGCACTAAGAATATCTTCATCTCGTGTTATTACATGAGGTTAAAAGAAGATGCAAATACACTGAGTGCAACCGGTGCAAGTGAATCGAAAACGCTATTATTGCACTTAGTTTCCAGAACTTCCTTCTTGTATTTAGATGGTGATTCACCTTTCCAGTTTCATGAACAACCAGAATACTTTTCTTTGCTTGATTTAAGGAAAACGTCTTTCTACTATAAAAAAAAAACCAGAGTGTGATTTTCAATATCTTCTGTAACAAATACCTCATGTAACGTGGTACTTAGATTTTGTCGCACAATAACTTTTGGTATATCCCGCAGCCGTACAGTTGTTTCCATACCGCAGTTCCGTACCGCAGTTTCCATACCGACGTAAGCCAAAATTTGGGAGAATTTTTAAATTGCTTCGAACGCGTATTTTGCAAAAACTATACTCGTACATATAAAAAGTTTTCTTCGCTGTTTGTTTACTCAAGTCCAGTGCAACCTTTTAAGCGAAAAGGGCCAAGTGCAAGTTTTGTGAAACCTTAGCGGACCGTACTACTTTCAATGGTAGGGGATATAGTGTTCCCTAGATGTGGTGGGTTCAGAGATATTTTAAATAATCAGTTGAAGAGTCCAATTCCAAAACCGGCTATCTCCATTTTTTGCCGAAATTGAGTTATGCATACAGGCAAGTTCATAACATGATGCCTCATCGTCCAGTGCAAGAATCAGGTTTTTGTATTTTCAAGTTGGGCTGACACTACCTTATACAGTTTCATTCATAATTTTGAACTCTGAAGAACTGTAAATGACTCCTGTAAAATTAGTAAAAGTGGAAATTGCTGGTTTTTGCATTGGACCCTTCGATGCAAATGCGTTATTCTTGAAAATTGTATTTCTATTACAGAAAAAGTAAGCAAAGGTAGAAACATTGCTTAAAAATATCATTATTACAAACATTTGCACACTGCCTTCCAAATGTATTCGTCCGAAAGGTCATAAAAAACCACGGCTTCATTGTGGTGCTTTAATACTTTTGGAAAAGAGAGTGCATTTATATTGGAAACATAAATGAAATATCTACTATTAAAAAACACGCAAAATACTGTGTAAAAATTGCACAAAAGTAAATGCTTTTTAAAAAAAATATTCAATTTCTTGTATGGGCTGCATGAGGCCCGCGCGCCGTAGGTTGCATGGGCCTAGTTTACTCAGAACACTGCAATAAGGTGGGATGAATATTATATTCAGAAAATAATAATTTACACAAAAATGTAAATGCTGTAAACACTACAATAGCTATGTTGAGTTTATGTTCAAAGATTGAGAAGTCACACCTTGCTCAAGAGACACAATAGAGCTTGAAGCATTGTTATTCTGAATCTTTTAACTTTACTTCAATCGTTTACAATTACATATTGACATTCAAGTGTCAGAATGTCTAGGTATTTGTGTGCTGACTTTGATAGTAGTATTGATACTTCGACAGTTTAAAGAAAGTACAGGTATATAAACAAATACAAATACAGCTATGAAGAGGCACTTTTTTATCTCTTCAAATATAAAAAAGGAACCTACATCGTATGTTCGACTTCAGAATTCAATTTATTTCGTAGATGAATCAATACTTTTTCCCGCAAATAATTATAAAAAGCACAGACTTAAGTGCAAGGCAGTTTTTATTGAAATATTACAAATTTCCTTTTTTTATATACACTTCTTATGATCCATCAGTATATCAATTCCTTGCGTATTACTTTTTGGGAGCCTTGTCGCACATCTTTCTCAAGAATTCTGAAAAACAAAATCGTGTTAGTTTCAGTTACGAGCATAATTGATAATAAAAGAAATGCAAAGCGAAAGCACATCGAAGTTTCAATTCAATTTAATCACAAGAGGTCGAGAGTCGACACAAAGGAGAAAAAATATTGTGAAGTGAAGAAACAAAGACTGCAACAGCACAGTGTGGGAATATGCGACGCGTGAGCCGTTTAGTTTCCAATTTACGATAAGCTTTTGACTTTTTGCAAATACTGAAGTATAATACATTTTCTCTTTTGACTTTTCACCGTGAGACACTATGTTACACAAATCAGTCTTTAATCAGAACATTGTTTGTTCATGACGCACTTCTTAAAGATATATTATTTAATTGGAGTTTATTTCCGCTATATTTATTGTAAATATTCTTTGAAAATACTTTTATCTAAATTCTTTAATTTCCAGTTTTTCTTTTTGCTGATGGTGTAAAGTGATCTTAAAGTTAACAGGGAAGTGTATTTGTCAGAACTTTGTAATGTAGGAGGAGTGCATCATGCCTAATTACTTTTATCTTTCCCTGTATGTGAGATACGTCTAGTGAAAAACTCATTAAGCGGATGAAGATGTAGGAACTTTTCGCAGGACTTATTTGCAACAGGTGCCCATTGTGCCAGTTTCCAAACTTAAAATGCCAACGCCAAAGAAATGAACATAAAGCAAATATAAAAAATACACAACTTAATTATTTAATTTTCAATAAATTTCCGTAGAACAATTACCATTACAGTTGCATAGAAAAAATAAAATTAATTGAATTTGAATAATTAATTCAATTTATCTTTTTCTATGTAATTTGAATGAAAATCAGCTGTGGTTTTTTTTAGCTAAAAAGTTAGAGTTTACAAGCAAAATACAGAGAGCTATGCGTAAAAAATCCAAAGCATTTGCTAACTATACAAATCTTGCATACTTACTACAAATTGCTTTGCTTTGTCAAGGTGGTTCTGAAAAAGGTAGATTACAGGATAAGGATACTAAATGTAAAAAAAATCTTGCAAAATGTGCAGTATTAACTAAGTTTAATTGTCCTAAAATCTAAGAAATTAAACTATCTAAATAATTTCATCTAAATTCACTTTAAAAAAATAGTATTGCACTTACCATCGTATTCCACGTAACCATCGTCGTCTTCTTCGGGTAAGCAATCGTCGAATAATTCGTCGACTTCTGGATCTGTTAATTTTTCACCTGGAATGTAATTCATATTATTTACGAGTTCAAACAAAATTTCATGAAAAATTTGAAGGCCGGCATAATTAGCAAAATCTTTAAAAAAATTCCAAAAGGAAATGTAAAAAATATTCTAAAAAGTAAAGTTCATCAACCAATCAAAATTCCCTGTGGAGAAAAAAAGGTATTTTTCTAATATTTTTTAATCAACTATTGTTTTTCTATATTTTGGCAAACGTCATGTTGATCTACTAACTGACCTAAGGAAAGAAGCGAAGCAGCGAGTTCTGCTGACAACATTTTGCCATTTTCTTCCTTGTCGTACAGCTTCAAACACTCAACGAAATCCTCGTAGCAGCCTTGCTCTTTCTTTTCTTTCCTCAATTCACTGAAAGCGTTCATAACTTCCTCGGGTGTAAAAAACTTCTGTCCTAAAAAAAAATAAACTCAACTCATCGTAGTTCGTCGCAAATCCAAATTTGCCTTACCGGCTTTCTTTGGAATGCCGTATTTTTTCTCCAGCGTATCCAGGCTCGGATTCAGATTCATCGACCTCAACACTTTTCCGAGCAAAATGGCGTCCAGTTTGCCCTTGTCGCTCTCGAAGATTTGGAAGGCGAATTCTATTTCTGCAAGAAGAAACGTCCGGTTGGATGACGCGAAACGAAACGGAAACAAAGGAGCGTTACGCGTATTTTTAGACGGAGTGTACATATTCGGAGTGCGCTCCCATATAAGAGGGGCCTAAATTTAGATGGACCGTATATTTTCTAGTACGGGATGCGCGGTGAAATAGGCCGACAGTTTTCTGAACAGAGTCCAAGGTGTAATAAATCAAGAAGGCACAGATGAATTTTAAGTAAAGTGTGAAAGGTGTAAGAAAAACACAAGAGTACTTACCCTCCCTTTCGCTTTCTTTAAGATCAGCCTGAAAAAAAATCAGAATAATAGAATTTAAAAATTAATAAAAATGAAAACCTTTAAAAAATATGCATATATTTTTAGTACTTCAATAAAAGGAAATTTTAAGGCTCAAACGATATCTAAAATAAAATGATGCAAGGTTATTACAATTTTCATCTGACAAGAACCTACTTTAATTAAGGGTTTTTTCATTTAAAACATTTTTTACAGAAAGTGTAAATTACGTAAGAAAAATGAATTTTGAAAAGCAAACTGCTTATGATATCTTTTAATACAGTGTGATCACAATGATTGGTAAGGATATCAATAATTATATCGTAGAGTAGACTGCGAACTTAAGGAACCAATTGCTGTTGCAGGAAGCAGTTAACTTAGGGCAGAAAAAGAAGCCTTAAAGTTTTCATTATTGGCTAATTTATGTAAAAAGTGTTTTCCACGTTGGAGATGTTATTGCAATTTTATTAAAACTTAACCTCAACCGATGTAAGTAAAAAATTGTTAAGCCTTAACTTCTCTAATTTTGTTATTCGAATCTGTAGCAGCCCTGATGAAGGTAATAAACATTACCGAAAGATTGGCAAATCGAAAAGAGTAGTTCTTTTTCTGCCTGCAACACCAATTGGTTCAATAATTATATCTACACAACGCCAACGACCAATAATAAATTATTAAAGAGCAAAGGAGAACAAGAAGAAAATGTTTACTTCGAGATATAATAAAAATAATTCTTCTACATAACGCGTTTCATGGTTTTTAAAATATTTTTTTAGCAATGAATAGGTACCACTCCAAGTACTAGAAGATCAAATTAATTTATAATCGGAGTAAGTTGTGGTGGTTGCAGTAGAGTTGACGATACCAACAATATTAAATTTGGATAATTTAAATTTATAAAAACTTCAAAATATTTTATTGAAATGTCTAAAACAAGAAAATAGATCTACCGATTTTAGACGACGCTTAAACGAACTACCAAACCACACTACAAATACACCAAAATGTTATACGAGGTTATACGTATCATATTTGTTATATTTTAAAAATCTACACATATTTGGCAATATGGCAATTTGTTGTGCTGTTCTCTATGAGAATATGAAAATTACAGATTGTTGACTATCTATTTCTTACATCTAAATACTCGTAAGTGAAATCTTGAGGTTATAAAAAAACATAACATTTTCTGACCTCAATTTTGTATCTCTTTCTCATTTTGAAAATTAAATCTACCGAATTTTATGTAATCTACTACGCAATCTACCAGTTCTGGCTGTACGACACCTGACAACACTGTCTGCAGCAAAAATTATAGCTGACCTCTTTACAGTGCATAAATGTGCACTACGATCAACAATGATTTAAGGTTTGAGTCTGAAATATTGACCTTTCATTCCTCAATAGCTGTTTACTATTTACAATAATTATCAAAATTATCTTTGACAAATATTAATCATGTAAATATAATGATTTAAATTTATCAGTCCAATGTAAGACAAATAATAGGTGACTGAAGTTTAAAAAAAATTAAAAATAAGAAGTTTCAAAAAATCTTTTATTTTTTGCACAACGCTGTGCGGACAGAAAAAAATTATTGTAGAGCAGCACATTCAATCATTGATGATCACGATGTATAAGTTCGAGTCATTAATTTTAGTGGAAAATGGAAGAAAATATTAGTGACAGTTAAATGGAAATGTGGATGACTTGATTAAAAACTTATTAGTTCATTATGTGACGAATAGTGATACGTATAAGTTAGGATAACAATAATTCCAACAATTAAAGAAAATCGTAATGACAAGAAATCGCTTAAAAAGTATGACGTCACAATAAACTTTGACCGCATGCAAATGGAAGCATTATATTAAAGAAATATTTTATAATTATCTAGCGAGCACAAAGTTTATTTGTTTGTTGCTAAAAAAATTGTGAGATAATTTCTTGCAAGTTTTTTTTTTAAACTTTTAAACCTTATTGATTTTGATGGATACTTTCGGTAAAACCGGAAGTGTATTTTCTATAGATATCTTATTTAAGAAAATCATATGTGACTGAGGGCATAGAGATACAAATTTTCAGAGAAATACATGTTTTCGTGAATCACGCTGTGTATTAGCTTTTTGAGCATTTTATGAAATTAAATCCAAATCGTCGATAGTTGTTAATAACAAATTTCGTAAACAATAATCTGTTATTAAGTTTTGACAGATATTCGTCATGTAAGTAATGATTTAAATGTATCAGTCCAATGTAAGACAAATAAGTAATAGGTTGTGCAAATCGAAATAAAAAATAAAAAATAAAACTTGTTGTTTTCGTTCATCTTATAAATAAGATGAAACGCTTCTTGTATTTTAACAAGGATTCGAAACAACAACGACAATGGTCGCGTTCACCAGAACAAATCAGCTTGTGATGCGTTCCTCATACGATTACTTCGAATTGTGATTTGTTTACGTGTTACCTTCTATTAATTTATGCATATCTTCCGTTTCGGTTATGTTAATAAATTGGGTTATTGTACAAATAAGACCGTGCATCTTCCATGATGTCACGTTTGATGTTTTCAATACGTTTGCTGCATGGCAGCGCTAATTCAGCTTTAAAATTTTACGCTTAAAAAATGGCGTCTGATAGCAATCATATACCAAACATGTTTGCAATATAAACACTCGTTCATCAGAAAAACTGACAACAGTTGGCCAACCGTTTGCAAACAATTATTTCTGCTGAACGCGACCAATATTATGTTTGATGATTTGCCAAACTCTTGAGTTATTCTTTGGCGGACACTTCATCAACAGCGACAACAAGTTTTATTCCATCGCTCAATGATGCCAAATTTTCTGCAAAAAGTAGACATGATATTTAAACAAAAACAATCGGCGTAATTAAAGATTAAGTTGTATCATTTGATTTTTGTTTTGATGTATTTTTTTTAAATAAATTGTTGATGTCCAACACCTGCAATTTGTTATTTAAATTAGCTGAACTTTATTGTCTTTGTGATACTTTATGTGTTATATGGGCCTGTACGTTTTCCTAATTTAAATTGGTGCTTAAATCAAAAAAGGAAAAAATGACATGAATAACATTACTTGTCTGTAATTCAGTTATTTTAAAAGATAATATCAATGAACTACATATTTTTGAAAAGCATAAAAAATACTCTTTTTAATGATGTCAAAGCCAACTATGACTTCCATTTAAAAAAAAATTAGTTGTGGTTATATCTCGGTTATTATGAACTTTTGATGCGATTTGATTAAAGAATCATGATCTACGTTAAAAGTCGAATAAAAAATGCCTTTAGCATTTTTCGATACCTATAAAAATAAAAAGAATATGCGCGTTTGAAAATTTGATGAATTTTTCGTTTTTCAACTGTACCGCGAAAATGGCAAGGAACAGCAAATTTTTATGTTGGCCATTCAAATTAGCATAAAAAGTTGACCTATAATTTCGTGCTCAGTTTCTTTCTATTTCCATTATTAACGAAGATACCTATAGAATACCATCGAAAATGGGACACCCTGTACACTAGCAAGCACAGAAAACGGGCCATGTCTTAAAGAATGCTTAAAGCTAAAGGTCGTAGGTACTTTTCAATTACAGAAAACTGTAGCCATAGTTGAAGTGTCATTATGTGATCGACGACAGTATCTGCGTTATATTTGTTTTTTTAAATTTTTATTGAAGTTCTTAGATCTATTAAGTACAACTGTGTATACGTTATGAAATTAAAAAAAAAATCTATTGAAGTTGTTATGTAGAAGTTTGATTATTATTTGTGTATTCTAATCTCTACACTGGTGTACACTCAGTGAGTGTATCTTCATCTCTTATCATTAGGTCTGTTCGTTTGTTTTCAACTTTTCTACACCTTTTTGCACCAAGCGCTCCTGAGGGAATGAGATGTATACATATAACATAATCTAAATACGAGTGAGAAAAATAGAGTAAAGGAGTTAAAAGTGTAGAAAATACAGAACAAGCGAACAAACCTATAAATATGAGGTTAAAATTAGATGAGAATACACTAGGTCTGTTCTTTGGTCCTGCACTTCCTGCTCCTGAGAGAAAGTGAGATGTATAATATATAATAGCTGCTTTCTTTCGCTAAAAAATTTAAATCGCGATTCGAATAATTTTTCATTGCCCGCTCTGGATCTGAATGTATTTCAATCCAAACGGATCGTAAAATTGGAAGACTGAAAGGGAAAATTCAGAACTGCCAATTAAAGCAGGATACTACCGCGTTTTCTATGTTCACTAGTGTACACAGTACCATTGGAAAAAATTAATAATAGGTGATGAAACTGTCAGCAGTGGCGTACGCAGGATTAGTGAATGGGAGGGGTTGGGTTGGGTTTGATGATTTGCCAAACTCTTGAGTTATTCTTTGGCGGACACTTCATCAACAGCGACAACAAGTTTTATTCCATCGCTCAATGATGCCAAATTTTCTGCAAAAAGTAGACATGATATTTAAACAAAAACAATCGGCGTAATTAAAGATTAAGTTGTATCAAAGTCTTCTCATTTGATTTTTGTTTTGATGTATTTTTTTTTAAATAAACTGTTGATGTCCAACACCTGCAATTTGTTATTTAAATTAGCTGAACTTTATTGTCTTTGTGATACTTTATGTGTTATATGGGCCTGTACGTTTTCCTAATTTAAATTGGTGCTTAAATCAAAAAAGGAAAAAATGAGCTTGGAGAAGTAGAATATTGCTGGAGGGTTTCATTAAGAGAAGTTCCTAGAATGCTGTGTAAAATTAAAAACAGAAAGATAATTTCTGGAAAAGAAATTCACTTTCTAAATACACTGTGATCAACAATGATTGGAGGTTTACATATCAATCTTTCATTCCGCAACAGCTATTTTACTACCTGTAAGGATATCAATAATAATTTCTATCACCGCGCGGACAAAAAAAAAATATTGTAAAGCGACACATTCAATCATTCTTGATCACAGTGTAGAATGTAGGAGAAAATTTTTATTATGTATTTATGAGGCATGAAACAACAATTTCTATTCCTTTTGACTTCTTTATTTTTAAAATTAAAAATAACTGTTTACCATCATCATTAATTCAAAGATTTGTAGAATACTGAAAAATAATTACGCATCGCATAAGCAAGAAATAAATTGGAGTTATTTTCTTTTTAAAGGAACACTGTATATTATTATATTTTTTAATTCGTAGCCAAACCAAAGGCTATTCCATATTGTCATATTTGTCAAATATGTTTCCTAATTTGTTAAATGACTTTCCAATCCGATTAAACTATAGTAGGCCTGCGATTTGGAAAGTCATTTGACAAATTCGGAAACATAGTTGACAAAAGGGGAAACGCAAAAGAAAAATACGGTAAGATCAAGAATTTTTCAAACAATGCCACTATGTGAAGCTTTGACCCTGATTTATTTACATACAGGATGTATAATTTATATAAATTCTGTATGTACATAAAATGAATAGTTTTCAAGATATCTAATGTATTGTATTCTGTTGTTGAAAATGTTTGCAATAAAGTTAATGAAAATATCAAATAAACTTGTATTACTTTATTCTCCGGACAATTTTCTTAGGACTTGGAAAATTGTCCAAAGAATATTTATTTCGTCAAATTAATTTTTAATGAAGGAGACGCTGTTTTGTTGTAATTGTAAATATTATGATTATGAAAGCTTTTAGAATATTTTCTTATTAATGTTTTATATCATACAAAATTATCAACCAATTTAGCGAAACGTCGATTTTTAAGGCTATTGTAATCATAATACACATTTACAGTTTTATTATTAAAATGTTAAATATTAATTATATTAAATTAATTTTTCTTTGTTCATGCTGCATATCTTCTGTTGTCAACAATTTCATTAGATTTACTTTATTTAAATATCACGTCTTCTTTCTTTGCAACAAATTTTATTTTTGCATGTTTTGATCATATACACAATTCAGATTTTAATAAAATAATTTTATTTCAATCTTTTATTGTTTAATAGATTAGGGTTGCCACCCTTCCTTTTTTCAGACATATTAAATGTTAATGTAAAAAAGGATAATATTAATAATTAATATGGACCAGATATGACATCCCTAAAACGAATTTATGTTGTAGTGAAATAAGATAATAAATTTTTGGAAACATCATACTTTTTCGAAAAATGGGTTGTTTTATTAAAAAGCGGGAACTACCCCAATACTTTCTTTCTTTTGTCATTCTTGTTTAGTATTCTTGCATCTAATGCATTTGACGAAAGGGTTTTCTCTGTTATGAATATAATGGTTCGAAAAAAAAAGTTTGTATTTGTTTTGAGGAACGCACTGCGTCAAATTACTTCAAATTATTTCAAAAAGGTGACAACCCTATTTATAGATACAGATTCGAAGTTACAGTGTTAAGGACACATATTTTTGATACTACTTTCTTTTTTGTGTGCGTTATGTTACGAGGAACAAAAACTTTTTTTCTTCTGTTGTGGGATAGAACGTAGGTATACTTTTTTGGTTATTTTGGGCAAACTGTACGAAACTCAAGAGAAAATGTTTCCCCAAGTAACATATAAGTACTGGTAGTGCTATTTCTTCAAGGCGACTAAAGATATTTTTGCCAATTCAGGTGTAGTTATGAACTATCGTTAACGTTACTTGTATATGTAATAATAAACACATTATTTTAAATTAAGATAATGGCTTCTTTATGCATAGCTGTTGATAGTCAAAGTCCGACTACATTTTAATTTAGAATTCACGTTTAATTAGATTATTTCATTAAGAAAACAAATCATTTTTTCTCTTTTTTTTTGTAAAAAAATTAATCTAATTAAAATTATTAAAAGGGTTCCAAAATATCACGTTGGTAAATTTGACAAATTCAATTAAGCGCTCAACACTATTTTAATTCTTTTCTAAAGAGATTCATGTACAAAAATAGTAACATTCAAAACCGAAATGCTTTAGCTTTAAATAACTACAAAATTAAATTCCACGAGATTAGCATGAATAAAATAGATTACAAAAGCCATCCATTGGAATTTGGCAGTCGTTAATACTCACTCAACGCCTAGTAACAAAACGGTTTATTTTTCTAATCTGTTATTAGCTACTAACTCTTCTGAAAATTGATGCCCTCAATCCTCAAAGGTGTGTATTAATTAAATCGTATTATGCAACTTTCTGAACGAGATTTTTTTTAATTGGCTAGGGAATAATTGATACGATAAACGGTAATTTTGCGCTGCAGGAAACGGAGTGGGTGTCGTTTCTTTTTTGAGAAAAAAAAAGGGGCACATGCATCTACAACTCACCATGGTAGCAATTACTTGCGCAAACTGCCCTTGCCAAAGAACGATGATGGTATGATGATGAAGTTCGTCTTTTTATATCGCCAAGGTATGTTCAAGATGAAGTGGGGGCAATGCAGATGATCTCCCACCACGAGCTGCATTGCGGCAAAAAAAAACAAAAAACAAAAAGAGACAGATTGCAGTTATTTATACTTCAAGAATTTCAAATATAACTTTATAAATAAATAATCAGGTAATCTAATTTAAAGAAGTCCATGGAATTAAAAATCTTGTCGTAACTAAATTCAAATACTACCCCAAGTTTTCTCAATCATTATTTTTAAAACCGGTGAGAAGTTAACAACAAACCTCCAGCAACAAAATTTCAAAATTTAAATTGGCTGCCAAAGCCGTCCTAATTAACACAGAACTATAGCTTTTAAAAGCATTATTAAGATCATTAACTATAGTTTGTCCCTGGTGTATCACAATTGAGAAAGAAACGAAATCCAAATTATTGGCAGTAATTAATGCCCAGTACCTGATTATATAAATAACTTTTTAAAGAAACTATTTACGAGGAAAACTTTCACGTAATCGGATGGCAAATGATCAAATATATCGAAAGATGCCACCAGTAACTTTTGGCCGATCGATTTTATTGATTACTGATCGATTGAAAATAGTTAATGTCACGCACTTAAAAGACGCCAAATACAATAGCACATAACTTTTTTTGCAAATGTTGCACAAACGAAATTCTGGCAAAATACGAAAGGGAACATTCAAATCTATCGATTTATGCTATTTCTGAGTTTTGGCCGATCGATTTTATTGATTAATTATCGATTGAAAGCGGGCGTTCTCACGTCTTCAGATATTCAAGGCAGCGTTGACTATAAATGCGCATAACTTTTTATGCAAATGTTGCACAAACGAATTCTTGCAATATATGAAAAAGAACATTCAAATCTACCGATTTATACTATTTCTGAGTTTTGGCCGATCGATTTTATTGATTACTAATCGATTGAAAACGGGCGTTCTCACGACTTCAGATATTCAGGGCAACGTTAACTATAAATGCGCATAACTTTTTATGCAAATGTTGCACAAACGAATTTCTTACAAAATATGAAAGAGAACATTCAAATCTATCTATCTCTGAGTTTTGGCCCTCATCGATTTTATTGACTGATTATTATTGATTGTACTTAGGCATTCTCGGGTTATACGTATTTAATGCAAGAAAAAAAAACACTATTAGCGATGGCCCAAAACTTAGAAACATCATAAATCGATAAATTTGTATACGCTCTTTCATATTTTTCAAGAATTTCGTTTGTGCAACTTTTGTACAAAAAGTTATGTGCTTTGTATTTGGCGTTTCTTAAGTGGGTGAAATGCTCGCACCTTTTCAATTCAAGATGAAACATACGGCATGTTTTCGTCTTCTTAAGCATTCACATTCGTGCTTGTTTATTTCTCTAATTTTTTCCTCATTTGATTTCTCCAAAATCATCACAAAGATGATGCTGTGGATATTGTTAATTGCAAAATAGATTAAATTGATAACTCTAATGAAAGCTCAAATTATCTACATAACAACAATTACTTAATTCATATTAAATATCCGAATTTTTTTCTTTTAATTTATATTAGATGAACCATTGATAAATTAAGAATACAAAACAAAATAAACAACTACTGTCAAATCAAATATCTAAATTTAATTATAAAACAGTTTGAGTTGTGAAACTAAATCCATGACGACCAGGCCAAATTGGATATTTTCCAAAAATTAACGTCCAAATTAAGGTTTAAAATAAACAATCTCATTTTTTGTAATATAATGGCTCGTATTCTTATCTTATGATTTAAGTCATATGTAACCAAAGTCGTGATTGAAATAAACAAGACACGACATAGCTTTAGGTCGATTTAATGTGTAAGAGAGTGACGAACGGGCGTTGCCATAGGAATTAAGCACACCACTAAATTAAACATAGGACGAGAATACGGGCCAATGTGATTAAAAACTGAGGCTTTGCGATGTTCTTTCTGATTAACGTTAGATGTCATTTAATATCAAAATAATTATGTAGAAAGGGAAGTAAAGAAAAAAATCTATTTGGCAACAAAATATTCTTTTATTTTATTTATGTGTACAATTTACATCATATAATACATAAATAAGGCCAAATTTACCAGAAAAAAAAATAATAAATTATTTAAAGTAAACAATGGAAATATAAATTATCCCAAGAGAGTGAGGTCCCAATATTATTAACGGTTGATAATACCCAGATGTTCTTCCCTAATACGCGATGTTCTCGTTTCAGTGTTAGGTTCTTCACACTGTGTTAGATCGATTTTCCTTCTTGTTAGTCGCGTGTCATCAAGAAGCTAAAACACAAAACAGATTAACCGCTGAGCTCATTCAAGTGCGTAACGTTAACCGTAATGAAATGTAAATGACGTGGGCACACAGCGTCTTGGCGTTAAATTTGTTTGCGTTAAGTTTGCGAAGCGAGCTGAAAAGAAACTGCGGCGGAAGCGGAAAGATTAGTTCAATTCGGCGAAGCTAACGGCGAACCTACACAAAAGTACTTACGCTTTAAAAAATTATGAAAAGTACTTCTTACGACATGAGCTTCTTGATGAAGGCTGCAAATGATAATGCAAATTCGAAAATGTTATTATCTAAGTTTTATCTAATAGTTAGTCAATAAATTTACGCATTTCTATAATAATTTATAATTGACAGGTTGTCACGTGTGAAAAAATCAAGTAAAAACTTTGAATTTTAAAATCTACTTCCGACTGATATTAAATTGCCTATCTATAACTAACATTAGTAGAAGTGCGATAAAACCTAATCTAAATATAATTACTAATATGAGTTATAATAGAAAAAATTATTTACGTTCGTATGGTGTGAAACCGTCTTCATCTTCTGGTTCCATGCAGTCTTTGATGATTTGCTGGCATTCGTCGTCCGTTAACCTCTCGCCTGAAAACGAACACAAAAGAAACAATCAGCACTAAACATTTTAAAAATCAAGTACAACTAACCCAAAGCAAGAAGGGTGTGCGACAGCTCAGCGCCCAACATCTTGCCGTTTTCTTCTTTGTCGTAGAGCTTGAGGGCTTCGAGGAAGTCTTCGAAGCTGCCTTGTTCCTTATCCTTCTTCACCTGGCTGTAGATTGGGAGGAATTCGTCTAACTTAAGTTTCTTTTCGTCTATCAAAAAAAAAAAAAATGCATTTTACGCCGGCATGGCGAAGAGCGATAGGACAACTTACTCTTCTTTTTGGTACCCCCCAATTTTTCGATGATGGCCAGGTTTGGGTTCTGATTGAGGGCGCGGAGGAGGTCGCCGAGATTGACGGCATCCACGGTTCCATTGCCCTCGAAATCATAGATGGAAAAGACGAAACTGGCTTCTACAAAAACAAGTTTAAAAATTCATATACAGAGTGTTTCTTAATTTAAGAATGCACGAATGATACTGTAGTATTCATTTTAAGAAAAATATGCGTCAACTTGCATAAATACATTTTTTAAAATCAGAATAAGGCCCAGTTGTACAATGCCAGTTTAAATTTAAGCTGAAGCTTAAACCCTTAACGATGATTATTTCAACAATTGGTATTAAGGGTTTAAGCTTTGGCTTAAAGTTACGCTGGAATTGTACAACTGGACCTATGAATTATAAAAAACTTTAAAAATTTAACAAGAAATGAAATACAAAAAGTGGACTGCCGACAAAAATTTAGTTCAAAGCGAAAGTCTGAGGTAAAGAAAAACAATTTCTATAATGAACTCAATAATTAAATTTAAATTTGGACGAATTTAAGCCGGCGCGATTTTTCTTTAATTTTACACCGTGAATTAATCATAAAAAGTACATATTGGCAAATTGCTGATTGGAGGAGAGGTAGACACATTGCAAACTGCCCTTGCATTTAATTCGGTTATCCTTGATTTTGTTTTAAAATGTTATTATTATTACCCTATTTTTTTAAATTTTGTTCATTGAGGTACAACGTTATTATTAGAATATTTGTTTATTTAATTGGAGAACTTAAGTTATGATATTTTTTATTTATTAAATAAGACGGTATTTTTCGTTTTTTAAGTAACAAAAACATCATGAAAAGAAGAACCTTTTTTTTTACACGGAACTGCCATACATTAAATAAATTTAATTTTCATTTGTTCTTTTTTTTTCTGTAACAAATACAATATGAAGGAAGAAGAAACCATTTTTGATGTATTTATACACGATGTTTCAAAATTGTCTCCCAATATTCTCAGAGCGATTAAAACACTAAATAATGTCACCTTTTTATATTTCAAAACTGAATAATAAGGGAGTCTTAAATTCTGAAAGGGAGGGGTGAAAATATTGTTTTTTTTTTGACAATATCTTCTGGATCCAGCAATTATATTTTTGTTTATAACGAATGGGCTTGCAGCTTATTTTGAAAGTGTATACGGAGTTCCTTCACTGTATAATATTCCTGATGAATGTGCTGAAAATAATGTATTCCTTGGAGTCATTATCGATGATGACATTAGACTTGCAGTAAGAAAACTAAAAGCAAGAAACCATTGGGGATGGACGACATTCCTGCATATATTTATAAAGGATGCAGCGAATTATTAATAGCTCCATTAAAACATATATTTAATTAATCTCTTCGATCTGGCATTTTTCCTGACAGATGGAAATTGGCTAAGGTAATTCCCATATGTAAATCCAATTTCAATATTATCTGCCGCATCGAAAATTTTCGAGCAAATTTTATACAAGAAATTTCTTCCTCAAATTGTATTCAAAGTAGCTCTTAAACAACATGTTTTTTTTCCGTGGAAGATCTGTACTAACATGTCTGTTATTATTTACTGACAATCTATCGAGGGCTATAGAAGTTGGTTATCAAGTAGACACTGTTGATACGGACTTTTCAAGAGCCTTCGACAAGGTCAACCACAACATATTTGAATAAGTTTAGTACGTTAGGTTTTTCTTATCAAATGCTGTCGTTTCTATTCTATTCTAGTTTGTTTCTAACTCAATCGAATGTCCCCCAAGGAAGCAATTTAGGACCTCTTCTATTCTTATTTTTTATAAACGATGTTGTAACTAATGTAAGAGACTCCACGTGTCTACTTTTTACCGATGACTGTAAAATCTATAAATGTGTAACATCCATTGCTTTTACAAAATGATATTAACAGTATATCCACTTGTGTCAGTAATATGTTACTATTAAATATAAACAAGTGCTCTGTTGTCACATTTACTAAGAAAAAACATCCAATTTCCCATGCATGTAAAGTAAATAATGTTTCCTTACAGCGTAAATCTTCAAGGAAGGATCTCGGTGTAATTTTTGTTAATTCTGTTCAGTTTTTACGGAACATATACGCAGGATTATAATATGCTTCTGTAATTTGGTATCTAACAACTAATTAATTGAAAAAGTTCAGAATAAGTTCTTGAAATTTCTATTTTACAAAAAATATAAAAGAATCCACCTTTTGAACCTTAGAATCTTATGCTCATTAAAATCAGATTTTCCAGTTCCACCCCTTAAACATAGGCGTGATCTAGCAATGCTGTGTATTAGGTGCCTTATACCTGACTATCAAATATTAGTCTGTTAACTTAAAGGATCTAGAAAATATTGCCAAAGGAACAATATTTATCACCACTCTTTAAGGACATTATAACACCCTTATTATTCAATTGGGAAAAAAATTATATAAGATGATCTTATTTTTTGTTGTTCTATACACCCTGATAATATCTGAAGACAATTTTGAACCACCCTGTATATAAAATATAAATTAAATATATATTCGTTTTTTTTTGTAACAAAGGCAACATGAATCATAAATTTTGCTCAAACCTCCAATTGAAACCTGACCGTTTTTAACAAAATTAGATAAAATTTTAATTATTCATTGAAATGTAAGGTTTTAAATAAGAAAATTAAATTATTTTTTGTTAACAATAAAGATTACAGCCAAAAATGTAGAAGTCATCCAAATAAAAATACTTTTTTAAAAAAAGATGATATTTTAGTTTTCGAAGATTCTTTTTGAATGTTCGTACAATATTCCCCATATTTCTATATCTAATAATTATCAAGATATAGATACCTTATTACCCCCCTCAATTTGAAACAGCGATGATATTAATACGAAACAATCTTGTAAAGGGTGATTCCTAAGAGGAGTCATATTTTTTAATAACGTGTAGAAGTCGTTAAAAGAAACGCTTTTTTTTCAAATACAAAAAAAATTAAAAATAGAAAACTTGTTATACATATTACTTTTGCAAATAAAATTCGTCTGGTCATTCTGATTTATTTAAAGAAAAGGTGGTTGCGATTCTGATCCACACAAAGTTGGGCGTCGGTTAACACAAGGGACGAACTTATTATCCGCATAGAACAGGTCGCTGAGACAATATAGAATAATATAATTATTGTTAATTTTTGTTTTAATTGTATTTAAAAAAAAATCTTTTAATGAGTTCTACACGCTAATAAAAAATATTGTCACCCTGTATCTAGGAATTACGAGTATGTACTTAGGATGTGCTTGTGCATTTCTGGAGGGCATTAAATTTTTAAGGTTACCTTGAAATATAATAAATATGGTAAAATGATCAAAAATATGATACAAAAATTCTAAAGCCCAAAAAATTCATCCGGAAAAAAATACCTTTTTTTCTGGTGCTGAAGTATCTTGAAAGTTAAAAAGTTATATTGAAAACGAAACTTATTTTATCTAAATTTGTGACGACCTGTTTATTTCAAAAGGCAGGTTTTTTTTATTTTGGATTTCTCGGTTGTTAAACGAAATCATAAAAATGTTGCAAATTAAAAAAAAAACGGTCCTGTACGTAGTAAGTTAATAATTTTTCAATTCAAGAAATATTTGATTAATAGATTTATTTAAAAAAATACCAACTTTAAGATTTGCTGATCATTTTCCAAAAATATTGCAAAAAAAGTTTTTTCGTAAATATGTATAAAAATGATTTTCTTTTCCTAACATGGTATCTTCAAAATAATTTATCAGAGTGTGAAATAAAAATTATTTTATAAATATTAAACATTTGGTAGCGTGTGTTCCCTTTTTTTACTTCAAATGGTCCTATTTTTTGGAGTTTTTATTACGGAGTCCCAAACCAACTCTATTATCTTTTTTAAACAAAATGTAACACGTTACATATAATTTAATAATTTTTTCGTTTCATATACTGTATTATAAATTTAAAAGTAAGTAAAAAATATATTGATGCATTTCTCGTGCGTTAAAAATGATCACAAAATTTGTGAAAAGTCGATGTTTCGCTGTACGTTGACTGCTTTTTCAAGATAATTATTTATTGGGATTAATGATGATTAAACAGATGTGTTTAAAACTAAAAATTATTTAGCCTGAAGAAGCTGTCAGCGTACAGCGAAACGTCGACTTTCGAAATGTGATTGATAAAAAATTTGAATTTCATTGTATTTCGTTTTTTAAAATCTTATTTGGTGTTGTTTTACATAATTTGGGGCGCGGTGGTAAGTCGATGAGCGCCTGTAAAAATAGTTCAAGTATCTCCGGGATAAATTTAGAAGTGGGAATGGCAATGCACGCCATATATGTGAAGGTTTAAAATTAGGAACGCGTTCGGTAGTAGTTACACAATCCACTTGTAATTAACACTGTCGCGTTATCACTGAAGTCACTACACGTAAGTTTACATAAAAAGAAAAGAAAAAAATTGGACTTACTTTCAATATCCCTGGCGCTGAGGTCAGCCTGCAAAAACCCCAAAAAAAGATTAATAAAAACATTGATGGTAGTTTTTCACATTTAGATATTATTTAATTTAGACGTCACAGTTAGCCAATACTACTACATACATTTAACTAGTAATTTTAGACACTTAAAGCTCAAAAATGCAAAAATCAAAAAAATACGTTCACAAAAAATAACATGTATCTACAAAAGACGTTCACAAAAAAACAACATATATATACACTTTACCAAAATACATATACAATACTCAGGGTCCCCTAAAAGAAGGAATACAAATTGTGTGTGAGTAATGTTAAAAAACAAAGGTAACTACTATTTGGGCTTTCTTAATCTTGCTTTTCCAGTACTTAAAAGCTCTGACGTAAGCAGGTTCTCCTGTGACTTTGGGCATCGACTGCATTTCGCTACTCCCAAAAAAATTCGCACATACACACACACTGTTGCACTTTATATTGTGTACTCACCATTGTGATGATAGGATTTGACTTGCCTTCTAGTTAATGGACCAGAAGTGGGGCTCGGAGGTCGGTGGGTGCCCGCTTTTATACGCGTAGATGGCGCTCGGAGCTCTGAACTCGAACTGAATCAGAAGACCGCAATGCGGCTAAGTTTGGCAACGCCGCCGCCGTAAATTTTGGGGGGAAAACGGGGGGATACGTTTCTGTTCTGCGGGAAAATCTGCGCTAAAAATAAGCTGCTAGGATGAGTGTAGTCAAGAGCACGTGCTAATTATTTTTTTAACTATTTATTTAATGCCATTTACGCGTTTTGAAAATAATCGCTGTTGTCAGATCCTGAAGAGGTCGCTCCTAAGAATAGTTTGATTTAGATAAGGAGTTGAACGGCGAAATATATTTCTGGGGCCTCTTAATTTTATTATTGCTTCTCTAGGTAAATTTGGTACGTTTTAATTATTTAAAAAAAGACCTTTTTGCAACTCCTGAAGTTTCCGGTCACTTCCATTGATGTAACTTTGCTATTCTTATTTTGAAGTCTCAACTTTTTTTACTTCATTTCATTCAAGTTTATGCTTTCCTTTATTATTTTCTGTTCGCAATTTAACAGTAATATAAATATAACTTAAATACGTATAGTAAACAAGACTACAAAGAATGGTTAATTTTTATATTTTTTGCACAAACTGATCATTTACATTAATAATTACGAGGCAGTATTCTCATCCTTTTCCAGCTGTCGTTTCTTTTTGCCAATCCCGAAAAATTTCAAATTAAAATTCCACTTCCTCTTCATGAACAACTCAAATTTACTCTTACTCTTAAGATCTTTCGTACCAGTCATAACGTCTGCTGTCTGCGAATGCGAAGATCCGGGTTTGATCTCCTTGGAATCGCTTCTTTCACCCTCGGGTACCTTCCCCTTTCCCGAGCCAAGCTCTATCGTTTCCATGCACTCATCGACGGGCATGGAAGTGAATTCCTCGGCCTCCTCGCTTTCTTGGGGTTTCACTTCTTCACCTTCAGCTTTAACAGGCTCGCATTGATCCAACTCGATGACTTGAAGCACCTTCTCGTTTGATTCTTCCCACTCGTCCTGCTTCTTCTTGGTTTCCTCCGACATGAGGAATTCGGACAGGACCTGTTTGGAGTTCATAACCAAATCGGTGACTCGCGTTTTTTTCTCGACGATCTTAGTTTTCTCTGGATCGACCAAACTCTCGTCGGATTGTGAAGCGGGGCCCTCTTCAGCTGCTGCGTTAACATCTTCAACTGGTTGATCGCCGACTCCGTTTTTCCTCTGGAGCGTTTCGTAATTGATTATGTCATAAGGGGGTGACATCATCTCGTTCAGGATTCTTTTCATTTCGACGTCGAGCTGGACGAGTTCTTCGGGGTTTTTATCTGGCATGTGAATCGAGCTTAGGCCCTCAATAATTTCTTTGACGTCGGGATGTTCGCCTGTAATTTCTTCTCCAACGGGGCTCTCTAACTTGTCTTTGGTATCTCTGTATGCGTCGTCGAAACTGCAGACGCCATCGTCCACTGAAAATGCTATAGTATCACACTCCAGACCTACAAAAGAATCACTTTGGCGTCGGGAGCCGATGGTCTTTAGTAACTTGCCTTGCGTATTCTTCAGTGTTGCCAAATCTAAAGCGCTTTCCAGGATTTCGTTAACAATTTCCGTCGCTATGCACGTGGCTATACTAGACGCGTCTTTTGAAGGAACTTCGAATTTCATTTCACCACCTCCGTTACCTGTTTCGCAGTGGGGAAAGTTAGTTAAGATGGGGCACGTTGCTTTCGAACTTACCAATCTGATTTCCGATGCTACACGCAATATTACCGCCGGACATTATCATCGAATGTGAGAAGTTAAGCAAATTAAAAACGCAAATGACAAAAAGTTAAACATCAGGCATTGTTTTGTTTCACAACTTGATTTTCTTGTTTTTTTTTTCTGATGACAGGATGTCAAGACCACTGACGTTTCTGGGAAACAACGAGTATTAAAAGATCACTAGAAAATGTCCATTCTTCCTTGGCCATTTGAGGAAGTATGCAATTACTCTTAAGTTTAGAGACAAGTTGTATTTAGGGACGTGTTAGTGCTCGCGAATTACAAAAGTTTTTATCAAAAAGTGAACTAGCGAAAATTCGGGCGATCAAATCAATTAAAAATAATCAAACAAATTGATAATAAAGATGTGTAAAGAAGAAATTCTCATGCCAATGAGGGTAATAATTATGGTAACCCTTTGAAAGTGAGTTAATCTTTTCTACTGTACAAAACAATGGTAATGACAGCTGTCGAAAAAAATGATGTCACTAGTTTCGAAATGTCAAATCGATAAATTACCCTTGTATACGTACCATATGTTAAAATATTAAATTATGAGTCGATATTATGAATAGAAGCAATATATGTCCAACAGACTCGTCTAGTTCAAATGAAAGAGATAAGAAAAGCGACTGTCAAATCAACACAGAAAGTCCCCTGTCTGACATATGCAAATACCTGGACGTACAAACGAACAAGAAAACATCATCGAAAGAAAACGTCGAACTAGCACTAGAAGTCGAAATCAACGAGAGCCTGAAAGAAGTCCTCGAAAGAGACAGCAGCGGCAGCTCAGAATTACTGGATGTTACCATCATACGCCCATCTGAATCCGATACAACCCGGGAAACCACGGTCGCCCTAAATAAAGACGAAGTGCGTGATTTTATATCGTTGGTGGAGCAACACCATAAAAATAGAAGAGGCATCTCGTCGAATAAAAGCGAGGCTGAAACCAAGGGACATAAGTTCCAAGACGATGATGTGACTTTCGAGAAATTTCCGCCATGCGAAAGCGAAAACTCCAGTAAGAAAAGCTACAGCATTCGACAGGTAACTACCCCAAAGAACTACCCAACGAAATTTCACCATAAGACGGAAGGTGAATACGCCAGCAGGTCCGCGTTGCCCCATAACATCTCCAACGAGCAGAAACAAGTTTATGCGACCGTAAATAATTTCGACAAATTAAAAACGAGTTTAAAGTGTCAGAACAAGAATAAGAACGCCGACCAAAAACCCGGAACCCCCTGCCTGTGTCAACACTGTGGTATAGTCGGCGTCCTGGTCCAGTCCCAAAAGGGCCCGGTCGCAGCTTTTCCCCCCATCGATGAAGAAATAGCTTCAAACGATTCGCACACGAGACGCCCAAAAAGTCGCTCCGCAAAACCCAAGGGCAATTATTCTCCTCCGCCAACGAGAGACACAAATTTGAAAAGGACACACAACCTGCGACCTAAACAATCCGTCGACCAGGTTGAGCTGTTAAAAGAAATCAACGCGAGGATTAAAATTTTAGAGAAGCGCATTAGTATTCAAGAGCAAACGGCCGTGCCCAAGGAATACCTCAAACATATTTTGCAAAAAATAATAAATCAATACAACTACAGGGCTACAACGCGCGAAACTACCACGCCGATGACCAGATTAAAAAACAGTGGAACCCAGTACTCATCAAAAAGTATTCCTCAACGAGAAATAAAGCATCCGTGCAGCTACAAGCACTACCACGCCCCCACGGATACAAACAAAATCTGCAAGGGAAGGAACTATCACGTTCATACTTGCCTGACCGGATCTACGAACCCCTACATACTTGAAGCGAGCAAAAACAAACCTGACAGTCCAATTACGAAAAAAGACGAAACTAAGCCGATTCAAACCCAGGCGTCGCCAAACAATATTACGCCCGAAAAAGACCCACCTAAACAAGAAGCCAAAGATTTGTATTGGTTGTGGGGTGAGGAGATCGTACGCCCTGGTTGCGACCTCAGAAACAAAATCATACATTTACTGGAGGACAAAATTCATAGAAATAACAACGGTAAGATCGACGAAAACGCGAACGCACGCAACAGAGAAAATACATTCCAGTACCCCAGTTATTTCTCGAAAAACTCACCGAAAGCCAACCACGAAGGAATCAAAGTCGAATGCGACAACAACACGCTCTACCTGAAAAACGTCGATCAAATGGCGCCCATTAATATTCACGAGCACCTCAAACAAAAGGAGACGACAAAACCGTATTTGATCAATAAAGCAACTGACGTGTCCAACTGTGGTAACCACAAGAACGCAGAGCTGCCTAAACCCAAGGTTAACCCGGCTTCTGATACGAACAAGTGGAGTAGGTTTACCACCCTCGAGTTTCCCACCAATAGATGTACGTACCCCTTCGATGTTAAGAAAACGCTGGATGATTCTACGTTTCGGAAAAACATAGAGGCCTGCAAGGAGAAAGTCAAGGAGAAACCGAAGCCGCAGATCGAAGAAAAGTACTTCAATTCGTACGCCTGCCAGAGCATGAGCACGGAACTCCAGGCTTCCATGGATTACGTCGCCCAAAAAATTAAAAACTCCCATGGAATCATGGAATCGGGTTTAACGAGAGAAAGGGAGGACTTTATCAACGCGAAATTCCTGATATCTCCGTGCGACGAAGTCAAGAGCTCTTACATAAAAGATAAGCTGAATACGACTGCGTTTAGGTCGAAAGGCGGGGCTCCTAAGAACGAAAAATCGATCAACTTTACTTACATTAACCCGAAAATCTATAGTTGGTCGGAGAGTTCGAGCCAATCTGAAGACAAATACCTCACTCCGAGACGACCGACCACCGCCATCAAAAAAGAAGTGAAGTGTTTGGAGAAGGAATCTTTAATTTGTAAGTATTAGAGCAGTTTCATTTTGGTGCTGAAAGCATCCAAATTTATGTACTTTGATTTAGATAAACTAGATTTTTTGAAGAACCTGGCAAAAAATAAAAGCATAGACCAATCGAGGGTCTTGAATAGAATTTGGAACCAAGCCAAAACGACTGCACGTTCCAGTAAGGACGCCGTGCTCATCAAGATCCCCATCAAGACGATAAGCACGTGCGACCCGAACAATAACGTCGTGGAAATGGAGTTAACTTTGGAAGAGCTTGAAACTGTCGTGAAGACCGCCAAGAGCCCCATCAGAAATTCAACGCCTATTAAATTGGGGTACAAGTCTTCCAGTGATGTGGACATCGGACAAAGGCGACATCAGGAAATGAGGAAGGCGAATAGGGAGATTTTAAATCGCGACAGAAGACAAGGTTCGGCTAAAGTCAAAACTCAGAGATGACATTGACGAAGTGTTAGTGTAGCACAATTTCTTGTATGTTTTAATTTTGTGGCGTACTGAATAAACTGATTTTTTTTTTGGAGTTGTAAGAGAACCTTTTGATTCTAAAATAATAAAAGCGGATGTTTTTTACAATCTTTTATTAATATTATATTATTTATAACAGTATACAAAAATTGTATTTATCACAACAGATTGTGACGGATTTTTATGGTTGAACTTGCACATCTCACTATCTCGGAAAAGACCTTTCACACAGTCCCCTTTAAAATAGTTTCCCTCAAACACGCTAACTCTTTATAACTATCTCATCTCTTCGTCTATGAACATCAAAATATAATTTACAATAAAAGAATACAAACTCTATATTCGGTGGTTGGGGGGGTGGGTGGGTAAAATTAAAGTCGTAACTACATAGAGCCCAACCTGTTAAGCCAGTGAATGCAAGGCAAAATTTTCCGAAAGAATAGACGCACTTTGTACATCGATACGGACCTAATCGACCGAAAGTATTTTTCAGGTTAAGATCAAGCACCATTTCACGTAATTGAGCCGTAAAGAAAATTTAAAGTAAACGTCTTTCGGAAGATTCACATTTTAACTAGGCCGATAGTTGTACGGGTTTCTGACCGCGTCTTCTACTCAACTGCTTCCAGAATCTTCGATCTAGTTGTTTATCCTAAAACAAAGACACGTCCTTTTCTCTTCGATGAAGCTTTGGCCTTACCTTCAATCTTCTTGGTGACAAAGGTTTTTCTGCGTATGCAGTCGGAACTTTATCCGAAAAATATCCTTCCTTACTAAAAATTTTAATCAGCTGCCTATTTCCAGCAAACGATTCGTGAACGCGCCTCTCAGATCTTTTCATGTTGAAAAATTCTAATCTAAAACCCCATCAAAATCAGTTCGATGTAATTATAGCTAATGGACGGAAGGATTATATTTTTCAAGGTACCAATCAAAGGAGAAGCGCATACTATTTCCATTACCCAGAAATTTTTGCAAACATTTCGATCACCGATAACCTTGGAAAATATAATTCTCCCTCTCCTCGATTATAACTTACAGTTTGATACCCTTCGACCTGGGTATGCGTTCAATATTTATGTATTTTGCTGTCGGCTTTAAACATGTAAAAAACGTTGGATTGTCGTCCTCCGCCTCTATTATATGGCGGTAGCTCTCGGAGCGGTGAATCTTTGGAAGCGTCGAATTGCATCGAAACTCCGCTACCGGTGTAGTGAATTTTTCGGAACTTATGGTCGTGCTTAGTTCGTCTACAGCAGCCGAACATTTGTCAGCAACATTTCCAGTTACGTTGCCCTGCCCACAATGTAATGCGAACATAATTTTTAAATTACTTACTCACAAAACGCGTACGTGACTTGTGTAAATAGTTACCTGCTCGGGTGATGCCGAAGGTTCGCTGTGAACCGAGTCAGACGAAGACGACGAAGACGAGGTGTACGTATCTGAATACTCTTCCTCCATCAAAGGCTCCAAGGTGCGCCTCGGCAAGAGTCCACGAATACTCGCACTAGTCACAGGCGGCGTCATCAGTAACTCATCCATCATCAGTTCAGTGTCTTCATCGTTTGAAGACAACGAGTCTTCGTTGGGCTGAATACACCGAACGTTAATAAATGTTTTTGCTAGGCCACTCTATTTTATTTTTCATGCAACTACTGGGCCAAACATGCAGCAAAGTCTTTAAGAAATTTATGGATTTAAGGGTTTCTAACCGAGCGTCTGCCATCGTAATTCGGCGAGCTCAGCGCATCGTCCAGTTCACCTCCGCTGGTTGGGGTACCCCAAACTTCTTCACCTGATGTTGCACCTGACGTTTCTTCCTCTTGAGCGTCATCTCCATTTACTTGAATTTCAGTTGTTTTCAAATACCTGGACATTAATTAGAAATTACTGATGTTGCAAGAAATAGGACCTTCAAGTGCGCGCCAAAGTTAAAAAATGGGTGAATGGGCGAATGGAAAGAGCTTCTGAGCTTCCAGTTTTTCCAGGCATGGATTTCAAACAGAAGAAAGACAAATAACGCAAAGCCCAGAAAAGTACCAGTGGATGAGAGCATTGGAAGCCATTGAGTGAAGTTAATATATAATAAGTAATAATTTCAAAGAAGGTCAGAATAAATACTAGACTTCAAATTAAACATTTTCTTGCAGTTATTAATATATTGGCTTTAAGGAAGGTCGAAGGTATTCTAACTTCAAAGCTAAAATATGAAAATGTTATGTATCTGTGAAATGAAAATGAAAAAAGGAATTTGAAAACCTTCAAGGCCAAGTCAAAGTATACTTGTTGAAGGTCAAAGCAAAAGATAACCTGCAAGTTGTTAATTTCAAGGCATTCTAATTGTAAGTTCAAACCTAAAATACCAAATGAAAGTCTTCAAGATCAGGCCAGTTTCAAGCACAAAGTATGCTTACTCAAGCACAAAGTATGCTTGTTGAAGGTCAGAGCATACGATATTGGAACCTGCAATTGTTAATTCCAAGAACAAAATGTGTTGGCTTTAGGATGTTCCGAGGCTTTCTATGTTCAAGGTCAGAATATGAAAATGTTATCTGTGAAGTGAGAATGAGAAAAAGGAATTTTGAAACCTTCAAGGTCACGTCAGTTTCAAAGTCAAAGAGTACTTGTTGAATGTCAAAGCAAACGATAACCTACAAGTTGTTAATTTCAAGAACAAACTGTGTTGACTTTAAAGAAAGGTCGGAAGCGTTCTAATTGTAAGTTCAAAGTCAACATACGAAAAAGAAAAAAGGAATTAAAAAATCTTCAAAATTAGGTCAGTCTCAAGCTCAAGCTCAAAAAAGCAATTTGAGAACCCTCCGAGCCAGGTCAGTTTCAAGTTCAAAGTGTACTTGTGGAAGACCAACTCATACGATTTTGAGACCTGCAGTTGTTAATTTCAAGAACAAAGTGCGTTGGCTTTAAGGAAGGTACAAGGCCAAAACACGAGTATGTTATCTTTGAGATCAAAATAAAAGAGGAATTTGATCACCTTCAACGTCAGGTCTGTTTCAATGTCAAAGCATACAATATTGGAACATACAGCTGTTAATTCCAAGAACAAAATGTGTTGGTTTTAAGGAAAGTTCAAAGTCAAAATACGAAAATGAAAAAAGGAATTTGAAAATCTTCAAGGTCAGGCCAGTTTCAAGCTCAAAGTTTGCTTATAGAAGGTCAGAGCATACGATAGTGGAACCTACAGTTGTTAATTCCAAGAACAAAATGTTTAGGAGTGTCCGAGGCTCTCTAAGTTCAAGGTCGAAACACGAATATGTTATCTTTGAAGTGAAAATGAAAAAGGAATTTGAAAACTTTCCAAGTTAGGTCAGTTTCAAGGTCAAAGTGTACTGGTAGAAGGTCAAATCATACGATATTTGGACCTGCAGTTGTTAATTTCAAGAACAAGGTGTGTTGGCTTTAAGGAAGGTCCAAAATCCTCTAAGTTCAAGAACAAAATACGAATTTTTGAAGTCACCACCCCCGAGAAAAATCCCGAGTGCGGTTCGAACCGACGACCATGCGATTGCAAGGACGGTCCTCTTACCACTGGACCGTTCAGGCGTTTAATATTAGGTTTTTTTTTATCTGTGGTGATTGCCCAACGGAGTCCTAAGTCAAAGACTTGTCAAGACCTCAGGATTTGGTCTTGCATTTGTTAATTTCAAGAACAAAATGTGCTAATCCCAAGAACAAAATGTGTTAATTCCGAGAACAAAGTGTGTTTTAAGGAAGGTCCGAGGCGTTCTAAGTTCAAGGACAAAATACGACAATGAAAAAGAGAATTTGGGCCAACTTCAAGCTCAAAGTATACTTATTGAAGGTTAGAGCATATTATAGAAGAAGCATATGATAGAAGGTCAAATCAACAAAGTCAAAACAAAACCTTCAAAATCAGGTCTGCTTCAAGGTCAAAGCATACAATATCGGAACAAAATGTGTTGGCTTTAAGGTTCAAGGTCTTCTAAGTTCAAGGCCAAAATACGAGTATGTTCTCTTTGAAGTCAAAATGATAAAGGAATTTGAAAACCTTCAAAGGCAGGTCTGCTTCAAGGTCAAAGCATGCAATATTGGAACAAAATGTGTTGGTTTTAAAGAAGATCCAAGGTCCTCTAAGTTCAAGGCAAAAATACGAACTTGTTATCCTTGAAATGAAAATGAAAAAAGAAATTTGAAACCCTTACGATACACAATTTCAAACAACAAACTTCAAAAGACAATTTCAAAAATGAAATGTTTCGACTTCGAGGTCAAAAAGTGTTGTCCAAAATTGCTCCTAACCATCAACATTTTCTTGAATTTCAATTGCTTTTAAATGCTTGCATGTGTAAAATTAGTATAAAGTAACGGAAACCAAAAAGTTAAAAATGTAAGGATAAGATGTCAAGGCCAGAGTCAAAATATGTTGGTTTCATGAACAATTTTTTGCACCTTAAAAAAACGATGAGCTTTGGCTTTAAGTCTTTAGGTCTTTTAAACTTGAAGGTCACCAAAAAGGTAAAAATGTTATAAGTAGGAGATTACTCAGTTATCGAAAAATCGAAATCCAATCTAAACCAAAATTTACTTGGAATTTACTTTAACCACCTGAGGACAATAATGAACATTAAAAAGGAAATCAAACACCCTTACACGTAATAAGCGCACTTCAAGGTGAAAATCAAGGTGGAAATGATAATATCAAACGTGTTTTGATGTATTCAAGGTCAAAAGCTGGTCCTAGTTTTAAATTAGTTATTAGTTTGCGGGATGAAAATGTGCTAGTTTTAAGAACAAATAACGTCAAATGCAAGTCCAAAATCTTTGTTCAAAGTCGAAAAAAATTACTTAAACTTTTCATGCAAAGATCCCAACGAAATCCAAAATATACGTATAAGGGCATATTTTACTAACTTCACAGTTATGACACGTTGGAATCCAAAACCAAACGAAGAAGTTTATTGATTCCAAAGTCATTTTTTTCTTTGAAGTCCAAAAGGACCTACTGTCTTTCGTGTGAACCAATGAATTCGTAAACGCACACAAAACGATTTTGATGACAAATCTTTTTGATCCAATTAGAAATTATTCTATCCAATCAAAACCAACAAAAACAAACGAAATTAAATAGTAAAATCCATCGTACCTCTCAAAAAACCTACTGCCCGTTTTGTAATCTTCACCGAGTTTTTCAAAGAACGCCATTTTTTCAGCAACGAAAGACCCAGCCCTCGCCGTCCAACTCCTAATTGACGTGTGATTGAACGCTTCGTTATCAAAACCTCTTTCTTGGTTTTCTTTTTCGTCTTCCTCTTCGTCGTCCACGTCTTCATCATCTTCATCTTCATCGTCCTCCTCATCATCGTCATCATCATCATCGTTGTTGTCATCATCATCTTCTGCTTCACTGGAGTTTTGCGTGGAATCTACGTCTTGGTTTTCTTCGGAACCTACACGCTCCAAGCTGGAAACGGTTCCGAAACGTCTCAAAGTCAAATTTGAACTGCTGAGGGAATGATATGGTTGTTCTTCGGTTTGTGGGGAACTGTCTTGGGAGTTGTCTGTTTCTTTGCTTGTGAAAAAGTCGTTCACCTACAATTTGGGCCTATGAATTAAAAACTGATGGTAGGAGTTGGGTGCTTACTTCTGATCTGATGTTGGGGCAATTGTAGTTGAGGTCCTTGTATTTATCGTCGTTCCTGTTGAATTTATGCAACAATTCAGGAGTTGGAGGAACCACGGAGATCTTTGGAACTGGCGCAGCAAAAGGATCTAACTTGAGTAAAGTCGCCGCCGGATTAATTGCACTTAAACCCATCAACATTAGCGGTCGCCAATCGTCATTGTCGTTGTTCGTTGTCTGCCTAGAATTATTCGCGTTGTTGTCAGTGACGTCCATAAAAATATTCTTATTATCTGAGTTATTATTCGAGGAATACGCAGCACCATTTTGGCTAGTAAGGCAAGTGGTATGACACTGTCTGCACACCGTCATAGTTTCTGGTACCACGGGGCTGGATCGTACAGTTACCTAAGTGAATAGTTATATTGAGTTAAAACATTTTGGGGTTGTGTTTAATGAAAGTACTTACTTGGCTTTCTGGGGTGGTACTTCTGGACGGACTTTGTTCGAGGTCTTCAAAAATTCGCACTTCTTCGCATCGACTTTCACAACGTCTACTATCCACCTTCAAGGTCATCTGACCATGTAGGTCAGCCAGCTGTAACTCCTCACATCTCATTCGAAACATTTCCTCCGACCACACTTCGAAGTCAGACTCTTCTTCTGGCGTGTCAGTCTGACCACTGCCTAGTTGACCCTTCATCCACTGTTCTAAATGAATGGCGCTGCTTTTGCCACAGTTGGACTTTCCCAGCTGCTTACACTTATGCTCTATTAGTTCGTTTAATTGTTTTTGTGAGTCTGCTTTGTCGGAATGGTTTACGAATTGTGGAGTCTGAAAAAGTCGTGAATTATTCCCAAAGTTTCTGCCAAGGGGGTGGACTTAAACCCAAAGAGAAGAGGGTATTAAAAAGCAGATATGTAACTAATTGTTTTATTTGTAAATATATAATAATCTTATAAATTACAATTTTCTTGTAACTATATAAATAAATTCAATCTACTTGCAACTATCATAAATATCAGTACTAATGCTGAATATCTTTTCTTTTCTTTTTTTTTAATTTGAGACTTTTGAAGGTACTTTTAATAGGCAGTCAAATTGGTACAAGTGCTTCGACCAAGGACAACACTGATGGCACGTCATTTTTTTTATTATTAAGATTGTCTAAATTAATTTAATAGGAAATAATTCTTCATTAGGAATTTTGAAAATAATCGTCTATACTTAGATTATTCAGTTCGAAACTAACTATGTCCCAAGGTTCCTCGTCAAATTTTAAAAAGTCAATGTCTTCCGAATTTTGTGCATCAGCGTCCGGTGAGGCATCTGTAGTTGGGGTGAGTATTGCGGATGGGGAAGAAGGCTCTTCAGGAACTTGAGATTTAGGCAACAAGCTACTTTCTGATGTGAAGTGCGAGGTGAAAGCCTGAGAATGCTCTGAGGATGATTGCGAGGGGGTGATGTTTGCCGACGGCGTGTCAGGTGTTTTTGATATCGAACTTTGTGTGAGCATTGTGTAATGGTGTTCAAGGGTTGAGCTTTGTGTTGATTGGTAGGGATTTACTACTGGTTCGCTGCAGTGACCGCTACTCAGACGCACCTGCCGACGAAGGGATAACGATTCTGCTGACTGAAGGGTGGCCACAGAGGAAGTGATTGGAGCTTCAGGAGATTCTAATGGACTGCTAAATGAGCTGCCATCCATGCCCGCGTTTACGTGGAAGCTGCGTGCGCAACAACAACACTATCAGATCTACAGAATATCCATAAAGTCAATCAACACACAAACATTTTTTTTAATAAAACATTTAAATATACTGCCTTTTCTGAAAACAATTTATTCAAAAAGATTTAATAAAATATCAACCCGAAAAAAAATACAATACTTTGGAGGAATTTAAGCTTCCCCTTTGAGATTTTTAATTTTTCCACCACGGTTAGGTTAAGAAAATTACTTGTGTTTAATTAAAATGTACAAATTCATAATTATTTCGATAGTATGAATGACGGTAAAATCTGTTTTAATTTTCTGAGCTGTTTGATGACAACCTTGGCAGTATATTTATGTTAGGTACCTAACGTTCTTTTGACTATCAATTGTTTTAATATGAAGTTAACAACCTATGTAGACACAGTTGTGTTATTTCAGAGAAAAAGATTTAATCAAAAGCGTCGCCCAGTTTTCGAATTTTCTTCATTCATGCGCTATTATTATTATAATTTTTTGCTGAAACTAAAATATTAGAATAAAATAAAATAAATACATGCACAGGTCATACCTACATAGTAAAAAACTAAAAGTTTAAATATAAGGAGAAAATCCACATAGACATTGGACTACTGAAAGATGTGCAATTAAGAAAAACATTTGTGAATTTACACATTTTCTTGTTACTTATTCTCAAAAATTTGAACTTATTTAAATAATAATAATTGGAATAATAACAATAATCAAAACCAAAGATAACATGATATTAAATTGAATTTTTATAGTCTGCATAATCCTTCTAGAATAAACCTGTTCAAACCCAAAATAAACGTTTTGTGCATAAATTAAAATTTTCTAAAATACGTAAACCAAAATTCTGTAAAATACAAAAAAAAATTCTAATTTTTTGTCAGAATTATAAATTATGGAAACACGGAATTTTTATTATTATTTTTTTTTTTCAAATTAATGATTAAGACATTCGAATATTTCATATTTTATAGCAGTATGATTACTAAAATTAAAAAAAAAACTGTTACTGATTTCACTCCTTTTTGAGTTGGTTTTGAAACTCGCGCGGAGTCGTTGGTTTGTACTTAGTTTAAGGCTGGAAGCGCGAGGAATTCTGCGAGCGGACCGGCGCATTAAGATTTTTGCACTTGCGTTACCCGAACGACATTTTTGGTTCCGCGTGTGTGTTTCATCGTTGATCCTTTGAGTATTTTCGCGGTCTTTGGTTTTGAAAATCTCGGTGATACCGCGTCCAGTTGGGAATTTGTTGGATTTACTCAAGAAGCTGCGGTTTTGGAAAGGTTTTCGACTTTGTTCCCCGACGTCATTTTTTGACGGATTTGGTTGGAGCAACGCTTCTACGCGGGGACCTACGATACCCCCAAGACGTTGAAGGTCAGAGGACAGCTGAAAGGCTTGGGCAGTTCACGGTATCGTACTCCCTTGAATTTTTCTTTTGAGCTCTATTCACTACGCTCTTGGTCATGTTCTTGCGTTGCCACTCGCCCCTTCGATGTGATGTTCTACGTGTTTTTGGTATTCGTTTTATTTGTGCGGTCGCCGCATGTACAGTGGCGAGCGATTTTTTTAAAATTGAATTAATGCCGGTTTGTTCCGGGGTCTTTGAATAAGTTGTTTATTTGTTTACAGTTTGTTACTGTAGTTTTAATTGTTTATTATGTAAAAGTCCCGTCTGTAAACGAACGTGTGGGATCCCTAGCGTACAGTATTTTCTTTTTTATTTGCGCGGTTCGCACCAACAGCACCCAAAGTTGTTACGTAGATTATTTTTTTTTTGTTATAAAAAATATATATCAACGCGAATCGGTGTCTTTGGTGACATTTCACCGCCGTGCTCGGGCTACTTCTTCCTTTGAAGGCTCGACGGGACGTGTTACACGTCCTTTGTTGACGCTTTTCATTAAAGTTTATTTAATGTTGCGGATGCTGTTTCTTTTTTGTATATCATTCGGAATCTCACTCCTTTAGGATCCGTAATTAGCTGGAGATCAACCCCCTTTGTTTTTTTCCTGTCAGGACGGATCCTTTCGGCACTAAACCGGCTGGTAAGCAGGATTTTCTCTCCTGTTGGAGGAAATCCTCGATTGCAAGTTGCGATCTTCAGCAGATGGCGCCTCTTTTCGAATTACAGTTACCTGTGCGAAACTGATTGCCCACGGCCTTCTCCACTGACTCGGGATTTTGGTCGCAGCGACAGCCCAACCAACGGGCGATCCAGGTAGGTTCGTTTGTATCCGTTTCGGTTTTGTTTTTTTTTTATTTCGCCAACAGGTAACCTGCCGTACACACTCGACTGCGGGACTTGTTGCGATTTGCTCGTTTGGCTTTGTAGGCACCAATTTTTTTTTAAATTATTATTTGAATTTTTATCTAAGGATTAAAAGGGTGGGACATATATGTCCCAGTCGTTATGTTTTTTTGGGATACCTATGTCCCAACGGTAACGAAATCAAGCACGTTACGGACGTTTTGTGGAAATACTATACTGTTGGGATGTATATGTCCCACTAATAAACTACAGGATATGTAATTATAAAACTAAAACTGGAATTATGAATAAAACATAAGTGCCTGCGATCCATTAATATTGTTTATGCACGTATAGGTACTTATAAACGTAGGTAGTGTACCGTTTTCGGCCGATAAAATCGCAATTTACATTGACATCTGACACAAAATATTTAAAAATCACTGAATATACAAATTTAAACGGCCATTAGGGATTTATTTGAACCATACGGTTCCTCCGGTGACCTAAATAGCTATAAGTCGACAAAAGTCGAACGACTAGCCGCGAGGGCGCAGCATCTCCCGGGAGAATTATTAAAGAGGGGGAAGATTTTGAATTTGTAAACAATGGCCCAGGGGAGCCTAGCCTCGGTGCGAATCGAATGTTCGCTTAGCCTCGTGCGAATCGGATGTTCGCCTAACCACTGTCGGTATAAGAATGTTTTATATTTTTGTTTTGTTTGCGTACATATTTTGTAGTTTCACCCCTCCCGGGGATAACCCTTAAGCTAGTTCATGACTTTTATTGCTAGTAGAGTAGACTGCGGATATAATGCTTCCTTAGGGTAGGTGGGGGAAAAGATACGCAGTGGGGAAAGCGTACACAATGTACACTGGTGTCGAAAAGTTTTAAGACGAAAAGCAGTAAATCAGTTGGAATTTCAGCCTTATTGAAACAGCCCGTCTGAATTTAGAACCTTCTGCATTTGAGCCTCCCCGTTTCTCTCTCTCTCGACGAGTGGTTGAGCAGGGTCGTAAAATTCATTCACGAGAGCAGGTAATCTGTTAATTTCTGAACATTTATGTTGTCATGCAAATTCTATTCTATTTTATTTACTTCATGCGCACTAGATTAAAAATAAAAATTAATATTTATTATTCAAAAAAATGTTGGTAAACAATTTACTTATTGATTTTCTTTGCTAATTTATATTACATAAATAATAAATAAAGAAAAATAAATTCTTAATAATAAATGTTAAATGATTGATTCTTGCACGGAAATACAATAAAAATTAAGTACGGAAATTCCTGGTAATGGAACTGCATAATTTATAATGTATTATGACAGTAAATATTAATAAAATTATACTGGAAACCGTAACCAATATTTTAAACGTTTCTATTTATTTAACTTGCCGCCGACCGTATCATAAAAGTAGGTAGCCGGCTACATGTTGTTAAGGTTCATAATTGCAAAGTACGGATATTTGTAAGGCCAGGGGTGTTGCTATTCGTCTTAAAACTTTTCGACATCAGTGTACATACGTTGGGTGCCTTCCAGGTACTTCAGGGGATCGCCGCTAGGTTGCAGAAGCCCATGCGGCAGGCAACGCCTCCTGTACGAACCTCAGTTCAGTTTTGCTTCTCCAAGGAGAAAACATGCTATAAGTTCATTTTTCATCTAATATTTTGTTCAATTTATGCATCCCCTGTTCATCTACTAGCAGGGATTAGGCTTTATACTGACCAATCCTAAGAAAGTCAACGTCTTGAACATCATTTTGCATGCCAGTTTCTTTCCTTTTCTCGAAGATGAAATCAACAAGTCATGTTTTTCGGCAACCATTAAAATGGGGAGAAGATCCGCACTTCTTGTTTTGATGGTAGTGTTATCTAGGTACCTACCAAGTTGGCAGCTTTCAGTTTTGATACAATTCAAAGGAGGTACCTATTTATTTGTGTTATTTAATTTTCCAGAGTATGATACTCTGGCAATAACCACTAGGATAGTAGTAAAGAGCTCAAAAGTAATAAGAAAAGGCTGTTTACGGGAACAATGTGATGTAATTTCACTTGTAATAAGGCTCGTTTTTTAAATAAATCCTAATCAATTTTTTACTTCGATGTTTTTGTTTCATTCAAGAATCACCGAAAAGGGGAAAAATAGCAACACATATCTTTGCTCCATCCCGTTGGGAAAACGTCCGCAAATACAAATTTTCGCGAAAATTGAAATTTTGAAGCTTCTGTCAACAATACAGTTTTCTACCTATGGCACATGATACGCCAAGGATCAACCTATAATTTCACCATTTCTTCCCAACCATATCTATTAAACAGGTTCTGGTAGGTTCAAACAGCTGTTAGGTACATAGGTTTACCCCCACCTACCCTACACAGTTCCAGCCCGAAAGAACCTACTTCCTATTTAATTAAGCATTACAGGGTCCGAAATTCCCTTAAACTCCGGTGGTGGCAGCGAACTCCGTTACTTTAGTTTTTTTTTTTTAAATTTTCTCAATTTTATTTTGGTTTACATGCTTACATGCTTGTTAAAATTACGTTACCAAAGTAAGAAGGGTTAAAAACGGGGAAAGTCTTCAACTTGCACCCCAGACCCTTCCCACATTGCAGCAGAGTTCTCGGCGACCCAAATAAGGTCGAAACAGCTGTCCAGGGCATGCTCGATTGCAATCAAAACCGACTTGCCACAAAATTTCTTTCATTTCCACCTTCTTAGTAAACGACATTTACAGGTTAATGACAGATTAATTTTGTCCTTTATGGTAACCAAGTAAATGATAAATTATGGGAACAGACCTGTAATATTTTACGGGCTGGTATAAAAAACCTGTAAAATTTTATAGGCTTGAAATGAAATGACAAATTTTTTGGTTGACTGTTTACATCACCATGACTACGTCTAGCTAGAAATAACGCCTTCAATGAAAAAAAAAAGTTTTCATAACAAAATTAAAGTAAATTAATTAAAAATCCCCATGTGAAGTACGCGGCCCGCTTTGCAATTAATCTTTACTAGGATCACTAATGATCCAGCTCGGAGCTCGCCCGTAAAGATTAATTTACAAAGCTTGACACGTAAATAACTATTATTTTTCCATATAATAATTTATTATCCGAATTTAAAAGTGAAAGCTTAACAAAACTAAAATTATTTAAAATTAAGTACAATTGCCGCTACTTGAATGAGTTCATTTTTTGCATCAAAAATCAACTATTTTTACATTCAAATGTTAATAATTATTATTCTTTGCACAGCTTTTGAAATGCTCGACGTTTCTCAAAATAAATAACTGAAAAAATCTTATTTATTTTTCTTGAGAAAGCTACCAACGTGTGGTAAAACGTTGATACTTTAAGCATTTTAAAGGTGGTCCAAAGAATACATAATTGCTATAAATAAAGTAATGGTAAAATAAATAATTATAAATTTGATTAATGAATTTCGTCGAATCGAACAAGAAGCTACGTTAATTAAATGTGTTAAATGCAAATTTAATTTTTATTTAACAAGATTCGTAAACAAGCACAAATTAAAAGAAAAACATTGGAATACATCTCAGTTAAAAATAAAAAAAAATAATTAGATATGAAGGAACAAGTAATATAAAGGAAAAAATTATAATTACAAGTTAGCGTTTACCAAAATAAAAAAATTATTGTTTCAAGGGTGTTTCATTTTTAAAGAAAAAATACTTTTAATTACTTTTACTATCAAAAATATTTAAAAAAATTAAGTTTTCTGCTTTCTTCTTTCTTCGGCATCGAATTTTTATTAATTCATTTTGCTGTGATTTCAAAATTTGATTTTCATTGTTCCTAATTATGCAGCTTTTAAATTTTAAGGCATTTGCAAAGATGTTTTTAGTTATATACAGTTTTCTTTAATGCAGAACTAATTGTAAATTCAAAATTCTTAGAAATTTATCTTCTTTTATGGCTTACATTTGTATTGCTCACGATTCTTATTTCTACCGACGTTTCGTCCTTTTTTAGAAAAAAACCTCCTCAAGGTTGTTGCTGTTGCTGTTCTCGTCGCAACGATAATAGCAGCAAGAAGACCAGCCATGAGGAAGTCATTTTGTTAAAAAGAGCGAAATGTCAGCAGAAAGAAGAATTGTGACGTAGTACAACCGAAAGTCATTAAAAAAATGGACGATAACCGCTGAAGTCTTCAAGTTAATAATAAAAAAAATTACAAAACTATTATAAACAAATAAAAAGATGGAATAAGATGGAAAATAGTATTTTGAAAATTCTATCAAAATTATCTGTTTTTTTTTTTCGTCCGCTGGTTAGCGATTTGAATACTACCGTAAAAACAAAACACAACTGTGCCTCTGCTCTCATCTACTTTTGAAATATACTTCAAAATAATTGAAAAACTCTATTTCAGAGAAATTTAAACATAGAAAGTTTGTGACAGAAAGTGTTTCCATTTTTTTTAACTATTGGGAACAACTATGAAATCGTCAAGCATGCATGCCCTATTAATTTACTTTATGGATATACTATATTGTAAGTAACAGTGAAAGTGCTGGTTTAGTGCCAAATCAAGACTAAAACACTCACATCTGTCTCTGCAACAAGTTTTGCCAGACGGCTTTTAATTCGGTCGTCGGTGCTCTCAGCACCAGGCATCGTTTATTAGGGTTTTTCCTGGGAGTCCTGGATAGGTCTGGTCCGCAGTGAACAGTGGGGCTGCTGGCCGTCTTTCCCCCGGGCTCGACGGTTATCCGAAATTCGTTTGCTGAAAAGAAGACTAAGGCAATAATTTAAGCCAGACCACAAACGGGGATGTACCTTTTTTCCTAACATTGAACGTCAAGTCGGTTATATGCGCTAAAGGTAGAGGATCCTCCATTATAAACAACACCCTATCTCTAGAAACCTTGGCAAATAAGAGGATGTCACTAAAAAGGAGGGCCCAGTACTGTCTCACAGTTCTCCCCTCGACTCGGCTGAGATCGCCTCCGAAAATCCAGTGTCTTCCAGGTTTACTTAAAACAAATGGCTACAAAGGGGTGGAGTTTTATTCCGGAAGGCGTTTTGCGTTTACCTTGCATTTTGTAAAAACCAGTCTATTTTCTAAGTCTTGAACCGATAATAAGGGCCTTCCTTCTCCGATTGGTTCCATCAGCCCACCTTCCGATGTTATTTCCCTATACGTCACCTAAAAATTTTGCTCGCCACAAATGCGCTCGCCTAATCCACCCCTTGCATTTACCTGTAAATCGTGAACTATTTGGCTTATCACAGGGTAGTCTTCGTTTTTGGGTTTGACGTTGCTCAGGATCACGTTGAATAATTTGAGGACGTCCCTGAAGTGTTCTAAGGGTTTGTGGATGAACACCGTCAGGTCCGGCCTTCTTCGCGGTATCGCAGGAACTTGGAGGAATCTGACGAAGTCTGAGTTCGAGTTCTTGGTTTTGTTCGCCAAGACGCAATCCGATTTTTTTATGCCTGAACAATATTTCTTATACGCCGAGATTATTTCGCCTAATTTTGCGTGGTAGGTTCTAGGTAGGAGGTGGAGTTGGGGATCACCATCTTCTGGTACTAAGCTGTCCAGAATGTCTTCTGTTATACGAAGCAACTAAAATACAGAATCATCCATTCGATAAATTATTTTTGAAAATTTGTAATCGACATAAAGGTCTTTTAAATATCTGAAATATCTGCGTTTCACTGTAGATTCTCAACTTTCTCAAATCTCGTTGAGTTGACACCTCTCTTTTTCTATGTGAAAATAATCCGACTTTGTAACGTGTTTACACTGAAATACCTTACAAGAAGCAAATTCGAATTTTTTTATTATAATATTTGGTTTATGAATGACTGTAGTTTTGTATTCAAACACCCACCCCCTGACCCCAAAAGATTTTTATTTAAAAAAAAATAGTTGCTTATAAAAATTCTAGAAATTTTATCGCATTTATTTATTTATTAATCACGAATCTTAGCGAGTGTGAATTAAGTAGATCAGCTTCGTAATAAATAACAATAGGTACGTAGCACATTCTGCCGAATATTTCTCGAAGTCCCGGCTTATCAGGTACGAAATAAACACATAAACGTAAATGCCAAGTTTAATGAAGAGCCCCGACCTGTCTCATTAATATTAATATAATTTTTGTGGCTGTACACTTTTGAATGTGAAATTCCACTACCTACGTTATCTCGCTGTATTGTGAATAGCCATAGCTTGCATACCGTGGTGTATTTTGTGTTGACTGCAGTCGATATTATTTACAATTCACGAAAGGCATTCGTCATCTGAAATTGCATACAACTGGGTTTTATTATCCTCGATACTATCACAGTTGCATACCACAAACAGTAAATAATAAAATAACGATAAATTACTGAACAAATCTATGCTTTTAGATTTTAAAAGGGTACGATACTTTTGCAAGAAATACATCTTGGTAAGCTGCACAAAACAATTGGAGAAAAGGAGATATGACACTAGTTGGTTAAAAAAAATATGAGATGACACGATAAAGAAACTGAAAATATTAAATGAAATCGATGCATAATACTTTTAAGTAGGGTACTAATCAAAACAGTGAACTTTTTGATAAAAATGATTAGAATTGAATCGAATTTTCAAGAATTTCTCGAATTTTACGAATCTTAGACAACATTTGAGACCTTTTGACATTCGAACATCTCAAGTGCTAGCACTACATTAGTGGATTTCACTAAATTTGTTTTGACGTTCATTGGACGCATGGAAGTAGTTCCAAAAGTATTCCGAATGCAGGTGCCCATTTAAATTGTGTCCCCTTAAAAATTAGAAAGTAGACAACACATTCTACTTCCGTGCTTTTAGTACATCATAAAAACACGAAGTTATTTCTGATTTGATTGATGAGTTGCCTATTCTAAACTCTTCAGGGGTCAGAAGTTAAAATGGCTGAAGGTTTTTACTATATATTAAAATAATATTATGACTATTTGAATTATTGCTACTTTTTACGGAGAACAGTTCCCGTAATGATAATGATTACGTGCATGCATTACTTGTGTACATAGAACGAATATCGTGGACATTTAGTTTGATGAAGTTGAAATCGATAGATTAGACTGTCAGTTAATTCCTATCGAGCATGTTTGGGATGCACTAGAAAGGTGTGTCGCTGCACCACGTACTACAATAGAATATAATTCTATACTTCTCCGATTTTTATTTTGTTTTTCTAGCCTGGCAATAGGAATTATTGATGCCTTAATGAGTGTTGAAGTAACCTGCACCTTCTTTTATGATAGAGTTGTTACTTACTTACACTAGTCTTGTGTACATATTAGGCGCAGATAAGAAAATACAGAGGATCAGACTAGCCTTAACAATTGGAGATCCATATGTACAGACTTTTTGTTTATATTTTCAACGATATCTACACATTTTATTATTAGACACTGTGACGTTTTTGTTATCGTCACCGCAATTAGAAAATCGAATTTATTTTAATTAGTTTTAAGTAGAATGAATTTGTAAATCTTCCGTTCAAGTTTACCACAACCGCGACGTTTGACTTGACTCCACCTCGCCCTTGCAGTCTTTTAGACTACCGATCTCACTCAAACGTATTTATATGCCAAATCTCTCAATTCCGGGACGGCAGTGAATCAGACACTAGAGGACTGAGTACACGGGACGCCCGTGTCAGGTATGAGTGAGACGCCCACTCAAGGACAAGGAACACCCCACACTCACGAGCGAGACGAGACACCCACTCAAGGACTGAGTACAGTGTGGACCATTTGTGGACCATACCGGTTTTACAGGATTTATTTATAGGAATTAAAGGAAAACCGTTTTCGCGACGTTTGACTTAACTCCACTCACCCTTGCAGTTAAGGGACTCTTTTGGCCCCTTTCTTTTAGACCACCAATCTCACTCAAAAGCATTTATCTGCCAAATCTCTCAATTTCAAATCGTGCAATGTACACCTGCTTCTTATCGCACAAAAACTGGCCCCGGAAATTTTAACGGGAATTTTTAAATTTGAATCTTGTTACGTTATTTTTTTGTTGTAGCGTTATTTCACTCACGCGACGCATATTTCGGCTTCAGTGAAGTCATGGCCGTGTTGGGTCTACTGCCTTTTCGCTTTAAGATTTGGTGGGCGTGCGTGTTCCGCGCCTTTTCGGAAACGCACGGGCGACATTTTGGGCACTCGTGATTGAACTCGCGTCTGCGGTTGGCGTATTGTTGTGTCCTTGTTGGCCGTAGGGCGTTTTGAACGAAACTCTTCGGAGGAATAAGCTACAGGCGTAACCTTCGGGCTTGCTTTTATCCCGACGCTTTGCGGATCTTTTGGTTTGAGTTCTACTCCTAACGTCGGCCTATTTCCTACAGTAACGTCTTAACAAGCTAGGGGGCGCCCTTTCCGGTTTTAATTAACACCTGGGAGATCCCGCCCTCTTTACCGACGAACACTTGTGCGTAACTTTGTTTACCCACGGCCGTCTTCACTGAGCTACTGGGATACTTGGCGTTACCACCACAGGTAGGTCCGACCGATTTCGCCGATATTTCTTTCTTTTAACTGCGTGGTTGTCGCCTCCGACACGACGCAACGGGTCGATTCTATTCCTTGCGGCAATAAGTTTGTTCTAACGATTACACGTGACAATATTATCCATGCTGACCGCAGATGAAACGATTTCGCTTTTATTTCCAACCTCGTGGTTTACAATAAATAATTTTATAATTTTGCTCCCCCAGTCTCACAATCACAATCACAGAACCAATATTTTAAATTAACCAGGAAATTTAATCTACCCGGACATCTTTTGAGACCAGCGAGATTTTTTTTTTGTTGATGAAATATTCAGTTATATCTCCAAATGTCCTAGAAGCATTTCATTTGGAGTCCATGGAAAACAAGTCAAAAAGAAAATGTGGGATCTAGAGGAAATTGCTGCTGCCACACATCTCTTTGAGTCTTCGCGTGCGTATTTGCCCTGAGATCCAATCGTCTCTTCTGGGCATCTCCTTGAGTACACTAACATCAAGTCATCGGAGGAAGAAGATATTTTTCCTCAGCACGGAATTCTTTCTGAGCAACTTGAATGGAGAGAAACTTCACTATTTGTAAGTCACACTAGAATAAGTTCATCTCATTCACTAGAGTAAGGTTTGCACTTTTTTTTACTTCTGCGTGCTCTGAAAGTGAAATAAATTTTCTCTAAGATTCATACTTTTGCGAACGCACAATACTCTCCCGACTAGATTGAACCTTGATCCTCGCTCGCTGACTGGCCTAAAAAGCAGAGGTCAATCCTGGTATTTGCAAGTACCACCCGCCTTCAAAACAACAGCAACCCAATCACCCGGTCAAGTTATAAGAAGTTATAAAAAAGATGGAGCTTCGTCAACTAAAAGCTGACGTGCTAGAAGGTAGAAGTTGCTTCCATTCTGTCCGAGACACATTCGACATCTTCTATTGACGTCTGTTGCTGCAAAACATTTAGTTTTAAATCTTGACCTTGAATTTCGCGTGTGATTGTTTCAGGTTTTTTGAAAGATCCAAAATTCCGTAAATTTCGAACCAGTCTTCCAAATTTATCGGCACTTGGAAATAATCTGTCAAGAAAACGATTTCCATAAAGTCGCAAGGCAGCTGCAGCGTTTTTCCGCTTTAAAAATTTGCTTCATTCAAATCCACGCGGTCCTCGTTATCCCTTTTTAATAAAAAAATGTGAGAATTTAACGTCAGTAACTTTGTAACGGCTCGTCTTTCTCTCGCTGGTATTGATTTCGTTGCTCTGCTCGACGTCGCGTCGGTCTAGGGGTCCAAGTTTGTTACGGTAAGAAATTTCATTGCAAATAATTTCTAGCTTTCGAGTCACCCTGTATATTGACGAAAGTGTAATTACGCGGAAATTTGACCTTTGGAACTGGGACTGTTCCCAAAAGTCTGCTTTAGAACGCTAAACAAGCCTGGGCAACACTATTCTTTGATAATGAAACTATCGCATCATGTCGAAAGTGGGATATATTATAGGCCTATCATTGGCCAATAAACCTCCCCCACTACCAGCCAACTGTTCGCGCTGAACATCGCCCCGATGAAAATTTCTTCAGTCGTCGTGGTTACTCGTTCGCATTCATATCGCACTGAGAGTTATTCGCGATTTGTTTAAAGTTTTAATGAGTTTGTTTTGAAGTGAAAAGTAAACGGATATACTATCCGATTTTGAAATTGGTTGCGGCGAGCCCAAGCCTTCTTCGAGGCTTCTCCAAACTTGCTCCGTTGTATCGGCAGGTACATTTTTAGTATTATATCGTGCAACGGTCGGTTCGTAATTCGTATTTTCTTTTATCGAGGTTTTATATACATATATGACACCCATGCCAGCTGTGAGTGAGACGCCCACTCCGGACAAGAGTACACGGGATACCCGTGTCAGGTCAGTATAAGCGAGACACCCACTCAAGGAATGAGTACACAGGACGTCCGTGTCAGGCATGAGCGAGATACCCACTCAAGCTCTGGAATAGAAGGGAGGAACGGGAACAGGTAATGCAAACTTACCACAAGTCGCTTAGCTCGTTCGAGTTATGCACCGGAGGGTGGTTGACTTGTTCTGTCTGTGTCTGTTCTATCTGTTCAACGTAGGCATCCTAACTACTTATTTTAATAAAATGTGCGACTTTTTAGACATCCACAGTTCACTTACTCCTTTCACAAATGTAGAATCCACCTTGATTTTTAAAATTTCTATATTAATTCCTTAAATTTTCGTTCCTTTTTCCACTCATGGGTATGGTTGTTTACATTTTCTTATTTAGAAAAAAAATCTCTATTAAAAATAGTAAAAAATAATTAAGAGTGTAATTTGAAAAAGAAAGTTAACTGTCAAAAACGGAACTAAAAAAAAATGTTAAATCGATGCAAATTGTGGCATTTTTTCCTTTGTTTAGCATATCATTTATTAATTTGGATAGAAAGTAAGGAAGTTTTTCAAAGTTTTTCATTCCACCCGGTATATATTTAATTTGTTTTCTTTTCTTAAATTTTTCTTAATGTTATTTAAAAAATATGATTTTGAATTATTGCTTTAATAATAAAGCCTCTGGATAGGTTACAAAATATAAAGAAAAACAGGTACAGTCAGAAATTAAAGTAATGCATCCCCGATAAAGTATTAAATTGGATCGAGTAAGCAAGTACACAATCGATCTAGTTGGCGTAATCTCGCAATGTTAAAATTTAAAACGCGAGCTCGGGAGAGTTAAAATTTAAAGTTAATATTTTTAAACCTTATAATTATAATAGATTCATATTTTCTTTGATTTTATAAGACGAAGTGAAGATACTCTGAGTGCACACCAACCTAAAACGGCAAAGTATACCGTAGAACCGGGTGACTTGGGACACGTTCCTCAAATAAAATTCGCTTATATAATGAAAAACAAAGAACAGTAGGGCACAATATGAAAAAACAAAAGTACGTAATATATAGAAATAAAAAAAACATTTTCTTAACTAATGGTAGGTAACTCCGGCACTAGGTCGTGCAGGTCACCTAACGTTACCTGATTACTAAATATATATTTTCCTCTTTTATTGGTAGGCTTTGGTAATGTTTTTGTCACCTAATACACTGTCCCAAGTCACCTAAAAATCAACAGGTTGCATAAAACTAACAAAAGTGAGATTATAAACAAAAAAGAATCAAGTTTATATATGTATTATTCTTCAGAGTGAGTAACTCTTTCATACTTATGTAACAAAAAAAATTAAGAAAACTTATTACCTAAGGTTTGCAGAGTTATAAATGACCATTTGAAAATGTCGTCATCTGTCACTCAAAACAAAATTCTTTTAAAATATGAAATGCATGCTTATGAACGCATTCCACGATAGATACCTGCAGCTAGTTGTTCAATCTATGATCTGTAATTTTTCTGAGTTGATATATCGCTAAAGAGATGGCACCACAATTTAAATTTTGAAAAGTGTCATTTTGTCTCAAGTCGCCTGCACTGTCCCAAGTCACCCGGTTTTACGGTACCTGACTTGTAAATGTCATTTATTTTCATATCTGTCAAACATTCCTCTAAGAAAGCACTAAATAATAAATAAATAATTGTTTTGAGTGTATGTATATTGAAAGAATAAATAAATTTTGTTAATAATTGGTACAATGAAAATGTAATGATAAAAGATTGCAAAATGAAGAAAATTTCTTTTTAAATTTAAATCGGGATTAATACGATTTATAGTCTACCCCCATGGTCAACCCTAAGGATAAGCATAGAACAAAAATGTTTTAAGAGAGTAAAAAATTTCAGAAATTTGGTAACTCCAAAATGAAATTAAACTTTGTAAGTGAGTAGAACATTTCTTAACTGTTTTGAACAGTACTACAGTGAAAATGCAAATGAGATATAAAAGGAATTGAATGAACGATAAAAAATGAGTATGACTGACTCACGTTCATCCCAACTTAATTGAAACTAAAATGATTTACCTCTTCTGAGTTCTGGAAGAGAATACGATGTTCTGTGGGAGTAATCAAGTCTTTCCTTTCGGCCAGCGAAGAAACAAACCTGGTGATCCCGAACTGTAATCCTGTGGCATACTGTTGTTCTTTACTTATTAATTGGTACATAGCCTTTTTCCGTGCATCCTCAGGATTATTTGTTGGCTTCTGATAAACAGATAGAAACAACCCAACAAATTACGCGGAATCAAAAAAAAGGAACAGACAACGAAATAAAACTCGTCGACATCAAACAAATCGTGTATTTTTTCCAAATTATAAAAAGAAAGAAAAACGCAAACAAAAATTTTAACAAACTAAGAATAAATTACAAAACAAAAAGGAAACCAACAAAAAAAAACTATAAGGCAAAAATAGTTTCGTAATAATAAATACGTTAGCAATAATTAATAACTCGCTAGGAATAACTAAACACATAAATGAAAGGGGTACAAAGTTGCAGATACAAAACAAAACAAAACTACGTACATAAAATACAAAGAAAGGGGGAAAAATTCTACCCTGCTAGATTTTGTACCCATAAAAGACTTAATCCCTATTTAAATTATTTTAAAAACAAATTAACCTAAAACGTCTTTTTTTTAAAGGAAAAAAAACATATTTTGATCAAAATTACTGGCCGTCATTCTCAAATAATAAATACTCTAAAAAAACAATTTTCGCCTAACAAATAATTTCACGCAGCTAGAAAAAAAAATCAACGCCATAAACTCGTTAAAAAATTAATAAAAGAAAAATTGTACATTGTTTAAACAAGGACTCCGTTACCAACCTCGGCACTGAACGTGACTTGGGGCAAATGCAGCCTCCTTCTGTTATAATCTACGGACAACGTGTTCGTTGTCGAACAGATCGTAGAGGGACGCCTTTGCGTCGATAGCGACGCCTGAGGAAGACCGGATGCGCTTTCTGCGCTAGTCAGACGACGGACGCTCGGTACGGAGCCATTTCTGGACGAATTCCTTCGAAAGATTTCTAGAGTTAACTGATTACCGTACGACCTGAAACAAAGTCCATTTGAGTTTTTATCCGGAGATTTATTACTTACTGTACGTGCATATTTTGTACTGCCTGTAAAATCGGTAATATTTTAAACAATGTCCATTGCGCTGCCATTAATCCACCGCACGCGAAGAACTTATTTGGAAGGGTCACGCAAATACCAAATCAATTCTGGCCTTACTAACCCGAGGCGGAAGTTTTCATTTGCCACATTATTGGCAAGGCTAACGATGCAATGTTAACTTTAGGAAATCTCGTTTTATTAAAGTTATTATATAGTTTAAACTTCTTGTACTCTATTGTTATAACATTTTTTTAACTCGCTAGCTCTCACCAAACAGGATGTGACGAAATTAAGTCAGAACTGATTAAAAATGTGTCCCTTGACGGTTTGTCCTCAATATCGTATATTTTTGCATTTTAATTCACTTCCAATAGCTTTTGAATTCAAGAACAACTCTCTCCGACAGTGAAATTATAAATAAAAACTGAAGTTAATCTTTAGCAATAGGTACGAGTATAAGGGTCTAACTCCTGTAGTGACAGCGTATTTGTTTTATTTCTATTTTTTTTTGTTAAATTTATCTAGTTTTTCCATTCTCTCACATGCTTATTCAAATTTTTTAGTAAATTCCGCTGCCACAGTCAGTAGGGTTAATTATGGGGAAGCTATACGAGTACACAAACGATTGGTATCCACAAGTAAAAGTGAGCTATATAAGGGAAAGAAGCACTGTCAGAGTCGAAAATGAGAATAAACTTTGAGAAAACTGAAGTGATGGTTGTATCCAGGAATCAAGAACAACTAGAAATGGATCTAGAGGGGCATGAAGTAAAACAGACGAAAACTGTCGAATATTTAACAATGAAAGAAATATTGAATGTCGTGTCAACAACAGAATAAATCCAACTTCAAGATGATTTAATGCACTCAATCAGTTTAGCTTAAAAAAGAGGTAACCAAGAAGGCGAGTGTCAATATTTATAAAGCAGTTTTTAAGCCAGTATTAAATTATGTAAGTATAAATTTAAAAAATCGGAATTACATGCAACCGAAATGGAAAATTGACGAAGTCGGAGAAAAAAAGATAAAATAAGAAATACTGAAATAAGAACAAGGTTATACGTAATATCTGTACACGGACAAATAAGAAAAGCTGATTTGAGCACTTGATGAGGATGAGGGAGGAAAATGTACTGAAAGAAGTTTAGGAAACAACAGGAGTAGAAGAGAAAAATCGTTGCTGTAGGCCAGGAAACGCCCAGTTAGCAGGTGCGGATGTGGTAACACGGACCACTGCAGAAGAAAAAACCAAAGACAGAAATGAATGGAGAAGTTTCTAGAAGACCGAATCAACCCTCGACAGCTAACGGTATAAATAGGACGATGATAACTGAAAGTTTTAATTCACTAGCATTTTAAGTCGGGCCAGATTTACATTTGTCGTCTTAAGTTCAATGAATTAATATGAATTTACTTTGCTACTTAGTTGACTGGACAATAAAAGTGACAACAGATCAAGTACCCATTTTTAATCGTGACCCCTTAAAATTCGAAAATAGGCAACACACCTTACTTCTATGCTTTTAGTACACGAAGTTATTTCTGATTTGATTGATGGGTTGTCTATTCCAAAAACCGCAGGGGTCACACTTAAAATGGGCACTCCTTTGATGTTTTTCCAAAAATCATTTCCATCTATGTGGGAAAGTCAAAATGTTCTGGTTTCCTCAATTCTCATTGAAGAAAGTTGTCTGTGTCTTGGATTGTAGAAGGCCTGTTTCTTGCACTTTCGTTTTTGTGTCTTATTTAAAGTTTAAATTAAAACTTATTCTAGTTTTTAATAAGCAAATCCATGCCACTTTTGTTATTCGTAAAATTTATCATCTTCATATTCAGTCGCTAGTTAAAAAAGTTATTTACGTATAAAACGAATCACGAGACGCTACCTTTCGGAACACCTTCAAACATTAATAAAACTAATTTATCAAGGCCGTTTTACACTATCCTATTTCTTGTACAATTGTATCCTATTTCTTGATACAATTGATACAATCGTATCAAAAATTAAATTGAATCAATAACTATCTAAAAAAATAGAACATGTTCTATCTCCAAACCACATCTACAGTCCAAAAATGTCTTGTTTCAAATATTCATCGTAGAAATTGAAGTAGATCTTGTACAAAAACTGACTACAACTTATTTAAAGTTTCAAAACTTTTTTTGCAGAAAGCAATGCATCATATTATCATAGGTTGGTACCATATGTCCAAATAAATTTCTGATAAAGGTATGTCATGGAGAATAAAAAACTACAAGACCAAGCAGTTTTTGAAGCTAGTAAGATATGTAGCTGTAAGATATGGCCAATTAAACTTCAATTTTACTTAACTACTCAAGAACTGGACAATATTTTTATGTAAATAATGTAATAATTTATCTTCCATGGCCTACCTTTATCAGAAATTTATTTGGACATATGTTACATGTAACTAGAGCAACTAGACCTAGAGGCAGAAAAATTCAACGTAGACATCCAGCAAGCGGTTTAATTATCCAACTTAAATCAGCAATAATTATTATCGAACTAAAATCAAACAACGAACAGCAGAAAAGAGAAAGGCCAGGAGGAAATGGAAACAAAGTAGATCACCTGCAACGGCTTAAAAGAAATATCCTAAAGATAAACATCGAATCCGTCAACTCATATCTAAGAAACCTCACAGCTGACAAGCAAACAGAATACTTTCTATGGAAAGCAACAAAGAAAATCAATAGACATTCTCCTCCTATCAAAAAGAAAGATGGAAGGAAGCTGGGCTAAGAATAATCTACAGAAAGCTAATGCCTTTGCAGAACATTTGTAAAATACTTGTAAAGTGTTACGGTTTGAAAAGCGGCAACAGAGCATCGTCTGGCTGCGTCCCGAATTATTTGGCAACCCTGTTCTCCCTCGCTTACCAAGCAAAAGGGGAAAAACTCGCGTGAGTCGCTTATGCGATATTAATTGGTTATGGGGTACCACGTGTTAGTATCTTCGACGACCATTGTTTACCGCTCCCAAAATGCCGCGATATTAGCGCCTTTGTTCAGTCCTTGTTACGCTTTCTTGGTGTACAGTTACGTGGTTATGCAGTATCGAAATTCTTGCTCTTAAGGTGAGGAGAATTTATTAACGGCCGTACCGGAATAGAATTCACACCAACAAACGAGCTTTTGGGGTATTTTCAGCCCCGTTCCAAGCTTGGGAATCCTACAAATCTCAGGTAAAATATTGAGCAAATTGTCTAACGCCATTTTGGACGCTAAATGTTTTTCTTTCTTTTCATACAGGCTTCTACTTCTAACTTATACTTTTACTTCGAGATTTTACGTCTCGGTTGCTGTTTTGCGTTGTCGTTTTGGGGTGACGCAAGCTGAGTCGACCCTACCTTTTCATTTTCGGGCGTTTGCTAGTACGCCACTTCGAGCCTCAGAGGCACCTGCTTCTACCATCTTTGCGGGCTTTTCGTGCCCGGTTCAATCCAGAACACCGCCGCGCCGTTGGAAGAAAAACATCCGACAGGTGGCATGGTGACCACCAACTACCCGTCGTTAGGCAAGTGACGGACGTTCCCGACTGTTTATTTTTGACAGGAAGATTGTAAGTTAATTGCCTCATTTTAAATCACGTATCGTCGTTTGGTTAATGCATGCATTATCGGAGAGCAAATGCATCGGCTAAATGCAGTGTTGCATGTATAGGATTAAATTCTAGAGAGTGAATAAAATTGTTAACTGTAGATTTATTGGGAACCTGCGTTTTAACTAAATTTTGTGTTGAACAAGCAGGTTTAACCTCGTGCAGTTTGTATCCTGCATTTGTCGGACGTTTTATTATTTAATAAAATTCGGATTTATTAACCTTAAGTGCGTGTTTAGGTTACCTTCCTTCACGTACCAGTGAGTCAAGCGTAGCCTCCATTTTGTTTTGGCCTTCTGCCCAATCAAATCGGCTCGGGGATACCGACGAGGTTGTTTGTCGTCAGTTGGGCCAAATCCGTCCTGGCGCCCTAAATAATTTAACGTCATACTAGACCCACCCCCGTCTCACTGTTGCTAGCCGAGGGGAAAGCTGGTGGAAGATACAGCAGAGTTTGTCACCGGTCAAGGTAAGGTTGAGGCTGTCAAGTGTAAAGTAAATTTGGTGACAGAAGAAAGTAATCTAAAGAAAGAAACAAACGCACATGAACAGAAAATAAATCCCATCACACCCCAGAAGTTGCACACGAAATCAGAACTAACCTGAATGCAAAGAAAGCATGGATTTGACTTAATATTAGGAGAAGCGGCTTCGAAGGGAAGAAATACTTAGTGTATAGTTACAAAAGTATACAAACATTTCAAAACGAAGTACTAAGAAATATAAGGAATTGAATGGTAGAAAAAATGGTATACACAGAGACCTGAACATTAAAACAGTTCAAGGGGAAACACAGGGAAAACACAGAAGTATGAAGAGCGGCTCCATCGTCACATAAACATGGAATCAATTCTTGGGAAACACGGCCCTGATAAGACGACTTAAGAGAACTAAACCATTTGAATTGGTGCGACTAAATACTAAGACCAAAAACTAAGAGACATCAAAGGGTGAGATCTATGCTACGTAGATTTAAGATACATTATTATCAGATTTTTATTACATCTATTTAGTTGTTGTATTTAAATTGGGCCAGTAAAGACTATTATTATTATTATATATGAAAGACAAATTACTAGTTAATCTAGTTAAGATTAGTTGTAATGACATTACGCGGTGAGGTAGTATTTAAAAAAAATTTCATCATAGTTGGTACATGTAACTTCAATGCGTAATGAAAAATAAATTGACTTACCTAATTAAATTCAAAATATCAATTTCAGGCATCATCACGACATTATGCTTATCAACAAATATAATATAATCCCCAGGTAGAATTCCCGCTCTATCAGCAGGTAAACCTTTCTCCACTCGTTCTATCCTCGGTGGATGCGTCCAGACGACGGAAAACCCAAAGCCGCTCTTCGGCGGCCTCATCAATTTCTTCGTGGTCGTAAACGGCGTCTTTCCATACTTATTCCCCGTCGCCTTGCGCTGCATGGCCGCCGGAATGGCCTCCGGGCCTTCAGTCGGGTCCAGCTCCAGGTACCTCAGGAAGAGATTCTCATCGGCATCCTTCTGCTGTTGGCTGAGCACGGCCTTGTTCATGTTCTTGCGCAGATCGCTGTCAATGTCGTCGACGGTTATGATCTCCTCGACGCTCGACTGGCTCTCACACATCGTCCCTGGAGTTTCAACGTCTCGAAACGGTTGGTAATCGGAAGGAAACGCGCGGTCGTTCAAGGTGGTAGTTATCGGCGCGTTCTGATATCGACCAGTCGACTGAGGTAGCAAACGAAAGGTACCACTGATGTTCTAAAAAAAAGAGGAAAAGATTTTGGAATAGGCAATTCATCAATCAAATCAGAATCAACTTCGTGTATTAATCATAGGCAACATTTCAGAAGTGGAAAGGGTTGCCTATTTTCAAAAATTTAAGGCAGGCATCAGAGTTTAAATCGGGCACCCTGTAATTGCAGAATTTAATAAATTGTGTACGTCATTTTTCGTTTTAATTTACTAGTCCACTTTATCAAACTATCGAAAATGAAAAATTCTTCTTGAGTCTGTCTAACGAAAAATAAGATAACGCACGTTCTCCAACGTCATCGAATAAAATCAATCGACAACTAAGGCGAGCGTGCTATTAATTTCAAAGCGTGTGGTGCAAGACACCACACTTAACCCGTTCTTGAAACCGAAAGAGCTGAACGGCATTTCAAAACTCATTCCGGAGGGTCGGTGGGGTGTGTATAGTAATCCCTTGGACTTTGCGGTTTTTCGTCACGTGGCAGCCTCGAGGAAAGCTTTACATTTTTTGAGTGTGAAATCGATAGGTGATAGTTTCCAAGTGTTATAAAGTGAAACCTTATAAGTTTAGCGTAATCCAATCGCGTTAAGCGTCGTAAGTTAATAAAATTGATTTTGCTTGTGCTGAATTATTACATGTATGTATCTACCTATTCGAAACTTCACTTTTCTTTTTGTAATTTGTTGTTTATTTTTTTTTTCTACATTTTATTAATTACTATTTTTATATACAACGCAAGAGAGTAAACTTAGCTACAATCACTTTTATATTCTGCGTTTTATTACTAATAACCTTTTGTTGTAAGTAAAATTAAGTTTACGCAGAATTCTATTAAGGCATCAAAAAAGTTATGAAATTCATGATTCGCTTTTAGGAGATTAAACGACAAAGGCTTATCACATAAAATAAAAATGTAATTCACATTAAGTCACATAAATTTCGCCTTGGTTATTTTAATACATTTTATTTCTTATGTACGGATCATTTTTTCATTATATATCATCGTATAGATTTGAGTTAAGAAAATACAATACGACGAAATGACATGACATGACAAGCTGTTTCACGAAAGATAGAAGGAGACAGCTATATAAAAGTTCTTTGACTTATCGATGGGTCGATCGGCATATAACAAAAAAATTAACTTTAGTTTTAATTTATAATTTATTAAAATCATGTGTAGCAGTTGATTTTATCGAAAGACTGGGGAAGTATGCCGTACTTGTTGAAAAACAAAATTTTGTAAAATTTTATTGTAGGGTTATTCGGCAAGGTTGGGCTGAATTCTTAAAGACACTCTTTTGTTGTATGCCTTTTTTTTTCGTGTTTTTTTATATTTCGAAAGAAGATTTGTTCCATCATCAGAGGCTCTGCGATTGTACAAGATATGCAGTTAGTAAAAAAAGTTTTTTTAAAACATTAAAATGACTTACAACAGCTTGAGGGTTCCAAGTAAAGTAGCACATTACAGTAATTACAATTTTCAAACAGTTAAAACATTATAAAACACGTTAAAATTAAATGAAGAACATTACAAACTAAACTATAAAATTTGTAGGTTAATCATCAATGGCTGACACCACGTGCGGGAACCACATGGATCAAAGAGCAAACCACGTTCACAAACTTGGCGGCAATTTTGAAAATTAAAAAAGTTTACAAAAAGGCTCTATTTTTGTTTTTTTTTTTTCCTTTTCCATTAAATTACAATAAATATTACTTAAATTTTGTATGTCGGATTGTGCATTCATTGTATCAGAGTGAGTGTAGATGTGAAACATTTCAATAAAAAGTCTTTTGTGTAGGTTGTTCTCAATCGTGATCACCTCCACATTGTCCAATTTAATGTTATGATTAAATTCATTAATGTGGTTAACTAGAGCATTGGCATTATTGTTGATTATTGTGATGTCAGTTTTATGTTTCATTACGCGTTGTTTTAAGTGTTGAGATGTCTGTCCAATGTAGGCGTGGTCACACTGACAACAACCCACACGATAAATCACATTTCTTTTTAATTCGTTAGAGATAGGTTCCTTTACCTTAGAAAAAAGATTATTAACGATTTTGACATTTTTAAAAGCTAACGTGATATTTTCCTGGGAAAACAATTTGTTGATCTTCGTTTGAATTTCGTCTATAAAAGGAAAAGATTTTAAAAAATTTATGATGTTGAGTTCATAAGGAGTCAGATTGTAGTTTTTTTTGTTTTTTTCGCTAAGTTGGAGTCATGACTATGAATGAGTTTGTTGACAAGAGTTTTGGGATAACTGTTTTGTTGTAGAATATTGGATAATTTATTTAGATTTTTTTTTCCCTAAATTTGTTATGTGAGATTTTTAGTATTCTATTTTTCATGCCTAACACGAAATTGATTTTGGTTTTGTAATTGTGATGTGACTGATAATTGATGTATCTGTTTGAATTAGTGGGTTTTTGATACCAATCAAGTTCAATGATGTTGGAATTATTTCTTATTAATAAGGTGTCTAAAAAGGGAACAGAGTTGTCCTTTTCTGTTTCAATGGTGAATTGTATGCCATCATTGTAGTTGTTAAAAATATGAAGAGTTTGCTCTAAGTCATTGGCCGGTACAGCTGTGATGATGTCATCAACATATTTTTTTATAAACGGTAATCTGAATTCCAATTTGGGTACACAATGATCTAAGAGTTTGTTCATGACATATTCAGCAAGAATAGGACCGAGGCATGAGCCCATTGGGCAACCAAAGACTTGTAGAAAATATTTTTTATCAAATGTGAAATAACTTGAGTTTAATAAAAGGTTGACAATTTCAATTAGTTCAGATAAAGTTATATTAGTGAATTTCTTTATGTGTTCAAAGTTGTCAGTGATGCTTTCAATGATAAGTGTGTGTGGTATGTTGGTAAACAGAGATACCACATCAAGGCTGATGATTACATAACCTTGAGGTAATTGAAAATTATTGATAAAATCAGCAAAATGAAATGAGTCTTTTACAAAATAATGGTTGTCTTGTCGTGCTCTGTTCAAGATGTCAGCCACAAATTTGACTAGTTGTTCCGTGGGGGCATACAACAAAAGAGTGTCTTTAAGAATTCAGCCCAACCTTGCCGAATAACCCTAGAACCCAGTTTATTTTTGCAGCTTTTTGTTATAATTTGATGATGAGGGAACGTTTATAAACGATTGGTTGACTTTGAAAATTTCTTAAATTGAATAGAAACTAAATGAAATAACTAAAACAGTACCTAACATTTTGGGAATTGGTTAACTAAGAAATCAGTTTAAATTTTAAAAAATATTTCGACAGATCAATTTTTCTTTTAATGAAAGTGAACAATAAATTCAGCAAACTATCTTTAATTTCGAAAAATAATAAAAATATAAAGGAAAATGACAAAATGAAACTCACAGGAAAAGTAAATCCGACCTCCCACCGAATAAAAAGACAAGGTGCTGCGATTCAGATGATCAAGAAATGGACTTCGAAAAGCCCCAAAAAGTACAAACTAAGAGGAAAACTCCACAGGCCAACCAGACACGAACCTTTGCACAGGTAACAGATTCGAAATACTAGATCAGGACGACGAATCTCAAACAGACGACGATACACACTCTCATACAGACAAGACGTCCAACAGGACCCACCTGCACGAATCCCCTTGATCATCATCAGACAGAAAGATAAATGGATACAAATCGCCAACGCCTTAAGATCTAAACACCTCAACTTCACCAAAGCAACGGACACCAGTGAAGGAATAAAAATCTCACCACAGACAGCCGTCAACTGCAGAGGCATCACGTCCTTCCTGGACAAAGGAGCAGTACCCTATCACACCTTCAGCCTAGACAATGATAGAAAACCCATAAAAGTAATTCGCATGACCAAAGGCCAAAACAAAACCTCCACGCCCCTAGTGCTAATAACAGTTCCCATAGAATACAAGCACATCTACGACCTTACGAGTGTATGCGAAATAGATATAAAAGTGGAACCACTTAGGAACAACTTATCAGGTTGGACAATGCCACTGCTATCAACTCTTCGGTCACTCACAAGCGCGACGCAAAGCTGAGTACAAATGTGTGAAATGTGGAAATAACCACCCGATGCTTGACTGCCTAAAAACAAAGTTCGATCCACCCAGATGCGCCAACCGCAAAGGCATCCACACCGCTAACAAACTCATAACCACGCCTCCCCCCCCCCATCCCATGGATCAACTCCTTACAAACTCACAACCCCTTCTAAATCTTGATGGCAAAGCGTTCTCCCCTCTTCCGAAACACAACCAGACAAACACCATAGACAAACCAACTACTACCATTCTACCCTGGAAACCACCGAATCACAATAATAAACACACCAAGAGCCTAGCAGAAATGATGGTAGCATACAGTGCCACGAACCCAGGACCAACAGAAACCAAGAAATTTCTACAGAACACTCAAGCACTACTCAACCTCCTCTCAATCTAACATGGAACAACGCAAAATAAAACCTAACTCCCTCGTCATCATCTCCTGGAACTGGAAATAGAGACCATACAAGAAACAACACATACCTACACATAGCTACCAAAACATTTGAAGTAGTAGAGAAACATACCAACACAACACTTGACTACGCGAAAAACTACGACGGACAATACCAACGTAAAATAAAGAGGCTAAGGATGGCCCTACACTCCTGAAAGGAGAAGAACAGGAAAATAGCTACTGAGCTCAAATCAAGAAAATACTGAGGACTATCCACTGAGACAACGGGGCAAAAGGATCTATCCTGGTCCATCAATCACCCCCAGTAAGCAAGCAAAAAACAGCATTCCAGTCCAGTGTGGCCAGAGGTGAATGTTGTTGAATTACTACCTGGTGATTATTTAAAAAAAAAATAAAGATTTTCTAGTGCTTTTTCGCAAAATCTAAATAATAAGAAGACATAAATAACTCACCCTTAATAAATATCGCAAATAGAGTAACATCTCTTTCCAGTTCTTAGAAGTTTAAGCAGGTACAATGTATTCTTAGTATTAGTTTAAGTGTTACCACATGTTTGAGATTAGGCGGTTTGTGTATATTTTAGTTTCAATTTTTTATTTAGTTTAGTACATACTTGTCTGATGAAGGCACAAAGTTGTGTGTTTTGTGTTTAATTGTTAATAATAAGAAACATTTTATAACATTTAGTAACTTTTATTTATGTTTATATTGTAAATTCTAAACTTTTTTTTGTAAATTCATGTATTTTTAGTTTTGTTGAACATACCAGAGTCGGAGTCAGAAAGTTCATACACAAGCGACATTTTATATTCGATATTAATAAGTAGTAATATGTAAAGTGCTTTCTTATTAACCAAGAAAATATTTACAGTATTTCTGTATTTGTAATATTTCTTGTGCAACTTGTTACGTTTAAAGTTTTTATTATCCTTTTGTTAAAATCATCAGAGTTGAGCGCTGCGTCATCAATCACCGAAGTTATAACCGACAAATATATCAGTATTATTTCCTTGTCAACGGTGAATAAGAAAAAGGGATGGAGTTATGCTTTGTATGTCCGATAATTCAACGCCAGACGTGTATAATTTATGTCGCAGGGCTCTTCTCTTATGATTTTGATAATAAAAAATACATATTTCAAGGTTTTTGTTTTTTAATCGTTTTTTTCATATTTTTTTTTAATTTTGATGATTTTTGAATTTTTATTATTGTGTTTTCTTTGTTTTATCACCATTCTTTTCAAATCGTTTCTTTTTATTTATTATCAATCTACTGAATTGCGCTGTAAATTTAAATTAATTTAAATCACAATGAGCACAAAAATTTAAACTGGTGCTGGTGGTGTCGCCCCAAGACACCAACAAACAAGAGAAGCCACATCAACACCAGCCGAGGAAGTCCAGTGTAACCTGGAGGAAACGTCGGCATTGCAACAACTTCGACGCGGTTCCAGCCCGGAAACTAAGAAAACAAAAAAATATATATACTTTTATTCACTGACATTAAACTTCTTTCTTTCCGGAATCCCGGAATAACTTTCAAAAATCCTGAAATCCCGGGATTGCAAATATGGTCTGCCATTATATCCTCTACCTTCACACTTAGCCTTGAAAAGTAAAACCCAGTAAAAATGAAAATGTTAACACTGAGTACACGATGACCCGGTTTAAATCCGCTCGATTTTTATTTGTAGGACCATTTAGGCCCGATTGTACAATCATGGTTTAAATGTTGAAATTTTGGGAACCTAACTTCCATTTGGAAATCTAACTTCGACACGTTTTATAGTGACTTAAGGCATATCATTTTCAACATTTATTTGTTTAGTCACTAATATTATGGATAATCCTTTAAGTCCCGGTATTATAAAAGCAAGATAACTTTAACTCCCACTTTATTGCCATAACAACAATTGTGTCCGCAATTGTTACCATGGGAATAAACCGGTAGTTAAAGCTAATTTGGCTTTATAATACCGGCCCGGTATTATACTTTAAACGTAACAAGTTGCACAAAAAATATTGCAAATACAGAAATACTGTAAATATTTTTTTGGTTAATAAGAAAGCACTTTACATATTACTACTTATTAATATCGAATATAAAATGTCGCTTGTGTATGAACTTTCTGACTCCGACTCTGGCATGTTCAACACAACTAAAAATACATGAATTTATTAAAAAAACAGTTTATCAATTGTAAAGACAATTGTTTCCATAGAAATAAAACGAAGTTTAAAGTTAAACCATGATTGTACAATCGGGCCTTAAAGGTATTAGCTACCTCCTAAAAACTCCAGTAAATAATATAAGATAGATACCGAGTGATATAAAATACTCTAGGAGTGCATTAACATGTAACATTGCTGTATATGGTGGATATCTCAACATCTTCTTTAAAAACATAGGTAGCATTATGTAAACGTATTTAAATGGCATTTAACAAAATAGGACCCTTAGTGCCAGTTTCATAATCAAATTTGAAGGAGACTTTAAAATTAAAGTCACATTCAGATGCGTAAACAAATGTGTTTTCATATTTGTTTTAACATCTGAAAGTGATTTCAATTCGATTATGAAACTGGCCCTTACTGCGATTATACATATACAATGTTAAGGCGCGTCCAGACATATAACAAAACTTTGTAACACAACACGTTCGCGAACGAGTTCGACTATACTGAACGGTACTGTGTAACGCTGTTGTGAAACATCGCTCTGCAACAAATGTGTTCTCGACGGCGTTCACTCAAATGTCGGTATTTTGACGAACATCAAAGAAAGATATATTTTTATTAATTCGGAATATATTTATTTCTCTCTTATTATTAAAAATAGGTACAATTATATTTTTGAAAATTGTACAAATTATGAGATTTTGTTTAACTGGCAAAATTGCATTATTAAAGAATTAAAAAAAAGTTTTTGAATATTCTTCACAGAAAGAGCCGTAAATAGCGAGCGCATTGCGAACGTTGCACTTTCCAGATACGCAAGCAAAACCTAATGGATTGCGTTCTTGATTTTTGCAAAAATACAAATTAATTATAACTCTTGAATCACTTATTAAATATTATGTGAATCATTTGTTTAAAATTTGTTAATAATTTATAAATTGTTACCTACTTAATTACATAACGCTGTAGTTATTTCGTTTTTTTCTCATTTAGTTTAAGTTTAATACAAATTTTTTAAGTGGTCCAGTTCGTTTGTTGAGTAGTATATACATATGTAAGAACAAATTAGGCGCAGTATAAAATCCCAAGCTGTATTCAAAGATTGTGTGCTCACTTCAAAGAAACTAGAAATACAAAAGAGACCGAGAGAAAGGAAAAGGTAGAAATAGTGAAAATTGGATTCGGCAAAATGTATATACAGGCTGCTGCATTGAAGAACGCAACATAGGAAATCCCATGTTAAGTTAGAGGTGTTCAAATATTGGCTTCCCTAATTATTTTACAAAATTTCATTTACTTGCTCAGGTTCAAAATATTGAAAAGATTCGGTAACCAAATTCAATTTAGGTCAAACTATCAGCACGGCCTTTATCAGTGAATGTTAAAATAAATGACTGGAAAACATCAAAGTAACCTGGCTTTATTTCTATCAAATTTCATCGTTCAGCGTTCATCAGTGCAGCACCCTGTATATAAACGGCGTACAATGAAAATGAAATAAAAAAAAAAGGAAATAGTGGAGATAAAAACTAATGAAATATAATAACGACGAACACATTAAATTCAAAGTTACTAGGTTTACCAAATATGGTCACAAAGACAATAGAAGAAAGAAAATAGTGAAGATGTAGGAACTGTAACTCAAGAAAGAAAACTAGAACAAATCACCAGAAAAATGGAAAGCTATAGAGTAAACGTATTAGGAATAAATGAAACAAGGTGGAAAAGCAAAGAAGAGGATTTCCTCTTCTAATATTTTCTTTTCCTCTTCTAATATTTATTAGAAAGGCAGAAAATGATAACAATAATAGCATAGAATGCGCTGATAATATCTAGTTGATGACATAATTACCAAAGCAAGAGTAAACCTAAATGAAAACAAACTAGCAATAATCACCTGCTTTGCTCACAGTAGTCGAGTTTGAAGATTTGTATAAATAGTGTAATGAATATCCGGTAAAAAAAAACTCATAATAATTGGAGATCTCAATGCTAAGGTTAGTTCTAATATCGATGGACTTCAAAGAATAATTGGAAAAATATGACATAGGAGAAAGAAATTCAGTGTGTATCTACCAGCTTAACTTAACTAAATAACTTTCTCAATAACAAATTATAAAATATTTTATTTGTGACGAAAGCAGCATGACAAGAGTTAGGCGTGTTCAAATGTATAGGTACTCTAAATAAAAGAATATAATAAAATCGACAAAACAAATATTTAAGTAAAACCTATTTACAATTTTGCCAATAAATAGGTGATAATTAACATTTTTTAATGAGTTATTCTAGATATTATACAAGCAAATCGTCAGTGAAGTTCGTACTAAGTTTTATAAATTCAAATTTGAAGGCAGAAGTATACATTTCAACACAAAATTTTTACTATAAACTTGTTCGTAATTTACATTCAAAATGAGTTCTATTGAAAGCAAAATTTAAATTTAAAAATATTTAAAAAGTTGCACTTTATGAAAAATATGAGAATGGTTCATAGTTTTAAATAATAAGAAAAATTTGTTGCATTTAAATAAATATGAGTTCTGTAGGAAATATGTTAATTGCTGTTTTTTTTAAGTTCTCAGTGTTTTAGTTAGTTAGTTTCAGTGTTCTGTAAAATAATAAATCATATTTAACTGATATATGTATTTAATTATTTAAAACAATTAAACTTTATTATGGGTTTTTTAGTGCTTTCGGGGATATTTTGGGTAGGATCAAAATAGATTGGGAATTACGAGGAATTGTCAGTTTTCGGAGCCGAGAATTTTTGAAAAAATGGGCACTTTTTGAAAATTTTTGGAATTGAGGCAATTCGAGCTGAATTGGGGAACCCTGGATCCCTTATTGGTGATGATCAAATTTATAATGTAATTAAACAAATAAAGTACGGAGTAGATAAGATAATTCACCTCAAAGTTCTCCCCAAAATTAGCTTAATTAAATTAATTTCTCAGAAAAAAATTTCACCCATTGGGTGGATTTGGGGTCATTTCGCAGTTCTAAACAACTTTTCTTTAATAATTTCTTTGATCAAACAAGGCCTACTATGTTTTTTTTTAAATTTTTTGAAATTTGTTTTCAACTATAGTAGGTCATGGCTTGCAATACAAAAGGTTTTAAAATTGAAAACTTAAAATCGATACAAGAAATACAGGGATGTGTAGATGAGAAATGAACCATATTGTATTTTCCTTTGATGTGTCGTCAAAATACCGACATTGAATGGATCGCAGTGAACGCCGCGCCCGCGCCGTTGCAAACACGTTTGTTGCAGAGCGATGTTTCACAACAGCGTTACACAGTACCTTCCAATTTGTTCGCGAACGCGTTGTTACGAAGTTTTGTTATATATGTGGACGGGGATTGTCAATTTTCCTTGTAACATTTGAGCGAACATGTTCGTCGAACATGAAAATTTGTTACGTTACAATAGTATATTATTTTACAAGTTTCACAAGCAGGCTTATTGTAACACGAGTGGGGTTGGGGTACGACGAGCGAAGCGAAGCAAGCTCGGAGTGCCCCAACGGAACGAGTGTTACAATGCCTCTTGTGAAACGTGTAAAACATACTATTTTTTTCTACTTTGCGTCACTTATTGAACAAAAATATGAAAAATACTGTCAAAAATTGGATCTCCTTAGTATATGGAGAATTTTAGTTGTAATGCGTGGCAACACTGACCACCCTTCGTTTTACCAAAAATCACATTGACAAGTTATTAATTTTACTTATCCAGCTTGATTGTGAATACTCTGTTAAATAACAAATAAATAATGAATTATTTTGTAAAATCTACTCCTATTAAATATTTTCAATTAAAAATCGACTAAAATTTCTCAAAAAACAGTTTCACAATGAGCTTCATTGTGAAACTATTTTTGGTGTCACAATGAATTCATTGTGAACGCAAAGTAGAAAAAGTTCTATTATATGTGTGGACGCGGCCTTTTATTTTCATTGTAACATATAGAACCTTTGTTTATAAAAACTTTTTTTGTTTACCTCGCTAAAAAGAATACAACCTCGTATAGCTAACTACACTTTTCCAAAATATATACATACATAGTGTAAAATAAATAAAATGTTTTTAATTTAATTTAAATATTTCATGATCATTTAAAAAAAGTTTATTTTTTAATAATTAACAAAAACTACATCAAAACTTGAGAAATTAGTAGAAGTAAACGATGCATGATTCTTTTTTATTATTAAAGTTAGAGCAAAATCTTTTTCTTTTAAGAGCCCCCTATAATCTTATGAAATTAGCTTTTTTTATCTTAAATAAACCGCCGAGAATCTAAATTCCAAGGAATTGTAGGAATTGTAATTGTAGTGTTTTATGACGAAAAAAAAGTTTGAGAGACGCTGTTTCAGTCTATCTCTAGAAATGTTTTTAAAAAATGCAAAACCGTGTATCAACCTGTATATAAAATATTGTAACTACACAAATTTTTTATAAAAAGTTTCAATTCTTTCCTGAAAATCAAGTAAAATGTTTTGCGTCTTCAAAACTGTTTATATTTACAATAAGAACAATAAATACTGTCTGAAAAAACTACTTTCGAAGAAGGATTAAATCAATATTTAGGTCCGAGTTACAACCTGAAATTAGAACATGAGAAATTCCGGGAAAATTCAGTGAATTTAATTTACTTTCTGTTCATTGCCTAGCGATATTTTTTATATTTGTTTATTACGTCGTTGCTCTACAAAACTATTTTTTAAATCAATCAGCTGTTTTAAGCTTTTCATTAAAAACATATTTCGTAATTTAAAACAAATCTGATCTAATGCAGTCCACCATTATTAAAAGACGTCATATTGTAGTAGGTACAGTAGTGGACAATAAAATCCCGGCAAGAATTTGACATGTCGTTCGTATTTAGACAAATTTGGTAAATCAGGCTTTTATTGAGGTTTTATTTCTGTCAAAATTTGTATTAAACGTCAGAATTACTAGTGACTTTTGTATAGTATGTATTAAACGTCAAAAATATTTAAGTGAAGTTTACACTGAACAAATGGTGTGCCTGGATTTTATTGTCCGCTACTGTAGATATAAATTAAAGTAGCGACACGGACAGTCATTAAGAGGTACCAGTAACTTTATTCAGCGTTAACTAAGACATCTTTAATTGAAAAACATATTATATTTTATTCTACTAAAAATAAAACGAACTCACCTTCTTAATTGCATTTTTGACGGAAAACGACATACAACCAAGGAACTCACTGCGCCTGAAATTAAAAGAAAAGTCTGTGTCAAGATACTTCTTAACATAATGAACTTATATTACATTATAAGTTGCAAAAGTAAATTCGAATTTCACCATCAAAAAATTTTTAAACGTTCAAAATCGTGTAAGTAATTTCAGTTTCAAAATACAATAAATCAACTCTCGCTTTTCACGAAATCCCCCAGCGATAACATTTCAATTTGTTGTCGGTCATCTTTATAATGCGTTTAAATAACAAATAAATATAATGCAAGCAAAAATGACTGATATGTGTGAAGTTGCAGATCAGTTAACTTATACCCAAAAATATTTTCTACTTGCAAGAATTGTCAAAGTCAATGTTGTCAAGTAGAGTGCATCGTATGCACACGGACTTTGACAATTCTTGGAAGTAGAAAATATTTTTGGGTATAAGTTAACTGAGCTCCAATTTCACACATATCAGTCATTTTTGCCCACCCCGTAGTTGTAATACAGGACCGGCACAATGTGTAGTGTAGTAGATTTATGGACTGTCAAATTTATTGATTTTTTATTTAATCACAGACATACATTTCCTTTGCACCGCCTACCGTAATCGGATTTTTATTTGCTCACCGTTTATTAACGTAATACAAAAAGACCATATAACTAATTCAGATAAAAAAATCATCGAAAAAAGACAGTCGTAAATCAAGAGCTAAATACCTCTACTACTTTCATATTCTTTTAATACTTTAATTATACGTCGAAATAAATCGAGTGTAAACAAAATCACACTCTTAATTTGAGTGCATTCAAAAACCCACTCGAATAAATAAAATTGTTACATACAAGGGAGTCCACACAATGTGTCCCCAAAGCATTAAACGCTCATTATACATGTGTTCACTTTGAGTGCGGCATTGTTCGATAACATTTGACCGCCCGCATGGGCGAAGTAGGGGCTGCATTAAAACCATCCCTGCACATTGATTGATACCGCTATTTACGTCTATTACTTTGGTCTAGTAATGACAGCAGATGTCACTGTTTACTCTTCTACTACAACCACGCACAAAGCCTTTTGGTTCTCCGGCAAACAATTCCGATCCAATCCTTTGCTCTATTCCGAGACGTGTTTTTGTTCAGTTTGCATCTATCGGGTTTATTCATACATTATCAGCGTGGCAGGATGTCTCTAGAGTAGAGCTTCTCATACGTCATCATCAGTTGAAACAGCTTCCTTTCCAGGCTTTGAAGTTTGAATTTTTCTCCCGCTAAACTCAAGGCTCTCAAACTTTGTAAGGCGCGCCGCCGTGGATATGTCCAATTAAACTTAATTTGTGTTATATTGATTCAAAGAGCAAAACACGCCGGTATCAACGATCAAAGGCAATTAGGGCGAGGAAGTTTAAATTGATTTGGGGGGGTGGGAAGTGATTGTGGTTTGTGAACTCGGATTCTCGATTCAGAGGCAATCGAGATCGTTTTGAATTTCAAAAAGAGAATGTCCCCAAAATGAGCAACGGAAAATTGTATTTGCAACGCGACAGTTAAAAAAGAACCACAAGATTTTTCTATTTCATTCTTCACTAACAGAATCCTATGACTTTACTCATATTTAATTTTATTCAATGGAAAAATGAAACACAGAACTCTTCCTGAAAGTCAATTAATTCGTTATAAAAATCCAAGGTCGTTTGTTTTTCATGGAAATGCACAATATCTACAATTTCTTTCAAATATGATTTGCAAATGGATTTAAAGCTTTTAATATAAAACAAACCCAAGAAATCAGAGGAAAACAAATTCACATTTTGATGTTCTTATAAGACAAAAATCTAAGACAAACTAGATTGTTCCGAATCTCAAAAAAAAAAACTATATCCCCGAAATCGTGTGCAAATTTGAAAAATATCACCATGAAAAAAATTTGCTGCAATTTTATTTCATAAATTAATTTGAAAGAAGAAATGAAAAGTCAATTTATACATTTAAACAAGAAACCAATGAAAATAAATTTAATAATAATAATTAATAATACCAGTCAATAATAGTTTTTATGAAAATATATGTTCCTAGAACGTAGACTTTCATGTTGTATCTTCATACATATTTATTCCAAATGAGGGCTAAAAATTTACTCAAAAATTAAATTTTATTGAAGATTTGTGGATCTTTTCCCAAAGAACTTAGAAGATATTCAAACCTTGGTCTTTCAAGATTCTGAGTCTCATTTGTTTACATGTCCCGTCGGGGTTTCATCTGAGAAAGCAGACCTTGAATCTTTGGTCTTCCAAGGTTTGAAAGAACTGGTCTCTTCTTGCTCGTTGCTCATTAACATTCAAGTTTTTAGGGAGAAAAAAACTGGATTTGAGCGATGATGATAATGACATTTTGCAATCCAAACTCAGAAGTGCCATATTATTAGTCTAACTCCAAATAGAACATTAAAATGCATTTTTCGTTTTCAATTTTCAAGAGAAATTTTGGAAAATAATTAAAGTTACGATAGTAATAAGATAGGTCTGTTCGTTTGTATTGCTCGGAGTTACTCTAAAAGTTGTCAAATGTAGTTTTCAGTTAAATTCGTTTCTCTCGGCATCTCTCGGGTCGAAAAAACTTCGAATTTGACTGAAAACTTCATTTGACAGCTTTTAGAGTAACTCCGAGCAGTACAAACGAACAGACCTGATGATATAAACATAAAAGCAACAGACGTAACCTTAACTATAAACTTACGTCCAAATCTCTATGTAATTTATGAAAACAATAAAAAAAATTACAACTCAGAAGTAAGTAGTACAGTAGCGGACAATAAAATCCGGGCAAGAATTTGACATGTCATGTATCTAATAGCGTTTTCGACTGACAGCTCCAGAGGACTGTGAGATTATCTTCATGCCCAAAATTTGAAATGTCAAAACTTAACAAACAGAAATTTTTCAACCTTTACCTAGCAAAGTCATTACTTTTATTTTTTGAGCCGAACCTAAATGATGCATTTGGTCCAAATACAGAATAAACAAACGACGCGTTTTAGAGCGTTCATACAAAAAGAACAAGATAAAGAAAATACTCTTTGGCTCTTAAGTTTTATGATTACCGCAGTAGTTAATTACCTACTGCAGACATTATCTAATGATTTAGAGCAGAACCAAATTCACTGCAACTCCAGTTTTTTTTTAAGCAAGCAGAGTAGGCATACTTATTTAAATTACAAACCCTTTTTTTCGTTATTTTATGACAAGTATTATAAACCTTGTATTGATATACTTAGGTACCATCGTAATCAGAAAAACTGACTACACCCTAAATTTTGGTTGATTAAAGCGTGCTTCAAAATGAACTTTTGTCATTTTGACATTCATATTGTTTTGACAAAACAAATAAAAATACCCCAATTAAAAACAATTCAGAAGACAATAATTCAAATGCGATTGTAAGACGGTATCAGCATTCGATCACTTCGAGCAGTTGCAACTGAATTAGCTGTTAGCACCAGTACCGTTTTGCCAAAAGTAATGTTACACAACTAAATCTTTTTGAAAATGGCAGTATCTGTTACACTACGATGTAGTCGTTTTTTATGATTACGATGGTAAATCAGGAGCTGCAAATTTAATTTAAAGAAAAATATCTTCATTGCGTTTTTTGCTATGTTAAAAAAGTACGCATTGTTAATTTCTCATTTCATTAAAGAATAAAAGAGATCTAAGTTCCTCAAATTTTAATACGAACCAGACGCCACCTAGTAACAACTAATCCGAACTATTTTCTCTGCGTTTCGAAGAATGTATTTTGTCAAAATATGGAATAAACAAAAAATAAATACGAATTATTGACAGTAAAATTTGTATTAAACGTCAGAATTGCTAGTGACCTTTTTGTGTATGAACTAAACTTCAAAAATGTCAAAGTAAAGTTTACATTATGCGAATGACGTGTCCGGATTTTATTGTCCGCTACTGTACTTAAATGAAACACAAACGCCTATGTTCGCTTTGATTGCTTTCTTGCCCCATGTGATTCCTGACGTAAGCAATTAAAAACGGCGTACACCTTAGAGTAATTTTCTGTAATTAAATATTTACTTTAAAAATGTTATACTTTTAAGGAATTAAATTATTCTAATTTCATTAAACGTTAGACGTTAAACTTACAAGATAAGATTCATTATTGACTCACAACAATACTGACTTTACGAAATAGGCAATGAGCAATCCTAAAGTCTGGGTTGCATAAAAAATTTAAGTCAAGATTAAATTTAAGCATACGTTAAAATGTGGCACACCAAAAATGATGTACAATCATGCGCACGTCCTGCACGCAAACCTCACCCTTAAAACCTTACGGCACAAGGCTCACAGAATCGTCAAGTTGGAGAACTTAAGCTGCGAACGACATACGTCATAATGTAGGTATGCCACATTCTAACTTAGGCTTTAATTTAATCCTGGCTTAAAGATTTGTGCGACCTAGCCATAGTGTTAAACAGCCTTGAGTAATGTAAATGTTGGCTGCAACGGCATTGTTGCTATCTGCTTTCACGACACGAATTTATAAGTCGGAAAATAATTGTGCTGCGGCGCAATTATTTCACAGCCTTGAGTAATACTCAAATATCTAACAGTGTCGTCAGTGTGCGCAAAACAAATTTCCCAAGGAAATTAGTTAATTTGACAACGTGGCACGTGGGATTCAGAAATCGTTGAAAGCATGTACAATCCGTGCAAAAATGAATGATATTGCCAATATTTACTTCCAAGATTTGTCAAAGTCCATGAACAGTCGCGAGCATTAAATTTTGGTCGTCACTGTTATTTACGTAATTAAACGTCAGCTTTAATTCCAAAAATTAAAACATTTCAGATAAATATCCTATTTCTTACCAAAAAAATGTGAAAATAAATTAAATTTTTAAGAAATTATTCCCAATAGTACAAATTAAGATATCAACAATACAAGTCAGGTACAAATCTTTGACAGCAACGACGAACAAAATATATTGCTCCTCTAATTTTTATATAATTTAGTGTTATTTTAGAGAGAAATTAAATGTTTAATATAAATGTTTATACAAGAAAAAAAAATTTCTAATAACATAAATTACGGTAATTAACATTGGAATATACAATACAATAAATGTATTAATAATTCTAATTAATAAGAATAAAATTTTGAGTTTTCCCTTCATCTTTCAATAGCTTTAATTTTTCAAAGTAATTACTCTCGAATTCCGAATCATTTCTTTTTATAATTATGTTCACACATGTACATCTTAAAATTTGTACATCTTAAAATTTGGAAAATAATCCAAATGTGAAATGTCAAAAATGTGAAAAGTAAAGAATACCTACTGAAAAGAAATTTCAAAAAAGACACATTTCTTTGATGCTTCCCATCAATCCTGTCTTTTTATTTTTTCAATTTTGGAATGTAGCTCCTAATACTTTGCAGCGATTTCGATTACCTTATAAGTTTATCTTTGGGAATCAAAAATTCTTTAAAATATCCAATTACACAATCATCACATGGTTTCAATAATCCTACAGACTACATCATAATCGTCATTTATTTTGTGTTAATCCGAAATATCAGAGATACTTTTGGGTAGATACAAACAATGTCATTTATATGTATATTTATTTTATTTTGGAAACATAATCTTGTTTATTGGCATTCAATTGCGGGCATAATTTGCCTGTGCGTAGTAACGTAAACAAATCCGTAGTAACGCAAACAATTTATTATTGTTTTAACTTTTAACTTATTTTTCTGTTGCTTAAAAGCGACATCTGACGGTAAATGAGCTAATTGAACTTCAGAATTAGCAAATGGTTTGTGACAAATGTTCAGTTTTCGAATTTGTGCGTACAAGTGACATCTATTGAGTATTCAAAAAAACTATTTTTAGAGCGTCCATCCGTTCCTCTCTCGTTGGCTATCTGAAGAAATTTATTGTCTGTGGTATGACTCTCTCCTGATATTTTTAACTCATTGGTTATGACACACCGACATACGTTTACCGAATGAACTCCAAATGTGGGAGTTCTTGAACGCACGATAGTAAGAAAGAGGAGAAACTCCAAACGTGGAAGTTTTTGAACGCATGATAATAAAGAAACAAATACAAAAACTCATTATCGGAAAGGATCTAAAAAACGAAGTATATGTTGTCAGAAGAAATTCCAATAAAGGTAGGATAAACTATTGACAAGCTCTACGAAATGATTATACCAAATCTAAATATAGCCGAGCCAAGGATTCGCCAGGATTAAGATCGGACGAAAACGATGATTAATCGCGTCCGAGACAGAATCATGGGCGCGTTGTGTAGTTTATTTGCCCACCAGAAGCGGACAGGTTCCGACGTCGACGTCGCCGTCATTAATTTCCCGAACAAAACGACGCCGGGCATGGTTAATATTTACAGAGAACAGCGAGAGAATATAAAGCGCGTGACACTTTTTGCTCTTTAATTTCGCAACGTAATTTGAAGAAGATTTCTCAAAATTATCATACAAAATTACCCATTATATGTCTAACTTTATTATTGATTTATTTCTTGATGGATGGGTGAGATGGATGAAGATGTCATGACCGGAATAAATTATGTCTCCGTTGGTTTTAAGTTTAAAGGTATATGTTAGTGTTCAAGCAGCTACAATAACGCCCAAAAGTTAGGATATTTAATACAATTCCTATTAAAAGATCCCAACTATACAAAAGTTTATTATAAATAATTAAATCATATAGCGTTTTCAATTCACTGCTCTAGAGCATTCACCAAGCAACTCCATCTCTTATTGTTACGTGAGGTTGAAACAAGATGAGAATAGTCAGAGAGTGCTCCTAGAGTGAGTAGAAAACACTAATAGTAATAGCCAGAGACCGTATTTTAAGTGAAATGCCTTTGTTTAGTTCTTAAGGTTTTAAAGATGTTTTTAAAGATGCCTCTTCGTTTCATTAAAAATAGAGTCAGATGCCTCGAAAAAATCAAAACGAACAGATCTTTAAAACCTAAAGAACGGCATTTCACCTAAAATCCGGCATCTAATAATAGCATTTTAATGGTTGCATTTTATGCATATTCCTGTTAGATATGTATATATTTCATTAATTATCTCTTAAATTAGAAATTAATAGGGAGAGAATATAAACTTTGGATAAATCGGACAAATTGTTTTAAGTCGTATGAATGGCCGATATGTAAAGTATAATCAGAGTTCCAACTCACAAACATAATAATAAATAGGAGTATGATTTTATTTATTTTTTCCATTATTTCAATTAAATAAAAACAAACCGCTGCAGTATATGTGAATCTCATTTACAAAAGCTCTACAACTACATTATTTGTATGGTACCATTTGGGATTTTCTGTAGAGTACTAATTAACAAACAATAAACGTTCATCGATTTGTTTATTAACAGTGTGCAGCACACACAACAGAGTGGGGCAAATTATAATCATGAGTATTAAGTACTGATTAGTGATTACGATTAAGTGTAATCATACTCGACAGTATGAGTAGAGCACGTACATGTAATCAGTAATTAAATGAAATGAATACGAGTAGTATCGTAATCAGTAATCTAATCATTATTTGTATGAGTATTAAGTACAGTAATCAAGCGGATGAGTATGAGTACTACATTCTCATTTTAAATTTATCATTAAAGCAGGTTCTTCTCCGATAAAAATTGTGTCACAAAATCTTTTAAACGGACACTAAATATGCGCACTAACACTTTACGTTTCGCTATCGTTTGATAGTTTCGAAGCTATGACGTCATCATCAATTTTTTTAATAGTAACCTGTATTTCGTCCCCTTGCTTTCAAAACCTCCTAAGTACATTTTTACAAACATGAGGTTTTAAAAACTTTGGAATGAATAAACTTCTTATTTTCGCGTATTATAAAACCGTACCAGCGTATCTACATGTCTGAAAAAATGTGTGCGTCTTGTTCACTATTAAAACCTAATGATAGACTTTAATACAATCTAATGTTGGATCCAAAGTTGTAATGGACTTAATTTTTTGAAGAAAGTGGACTTAGAAGGTTTTGAAAGTAAGGTGACGATTTGTTCCTTGATTTTTAACTAAGCAGTTAGTTAGTTAAACTTGGTATATTATTAGTTAGTCTATAATATTATTATTTTGAAATATTTAATAAAGTGAAATCCATAAATATATCAGCAGATAGACTTTAACTATTAAAAAATCGTTTACACTTGCCCTGGGTCTACCCTAGTTATTTTTCTAGTGAGTGCATTTTTTTATCTTTAATTAAAAATCAAGGAAAATCTACAGATCTACCGTTTAAAAAAATTGATGGTGACCTCACAGCTTTTAAAATAAGAATATGTGCTAAGGAAGAAGATCGTGTTTGCAAATTTTGTACTTTGAAAATGTCAAAACTTTTTTGAAATGATAAAAAATATGTTTATGACATTTTAACTATGACTTATCATTATCAGTGTTGTTGCTCTGATCTTTACAAATTAATGAAAACAATCAATAAAAAATAATTTAGGATATGTCACAGGTTACTAAGAAGAACTATGTAATGTTCGAAGGGCTTTTATTCAGGTCAACATGTTTCGATCACAAGGGTGATCATCTTCAAAAAGGCGAGGCGACTACAAAGTAAAAGGGCAAGTCACATACATTGTATAATAGGAATATAGTAATAACCCACCTTAATTAAAACATAGTTAATAAAAATGTGAATGTAACGAGATTACACGAGACAAAAATTTTTGTTTAAATGGATAAAGTAAGTAAAATGAAAGTATAGGGTGACAAAACAAACACGTTAAAAACTCGTTAAGTGGCCAAAATAACCAAATATTAACCCCAACGAAACAACCCTGACCTTCATTATTGGATATTAGACGTGCTTGACTAATTTCTATTTGTACTCGATTACATTTGTACTCGATTACATTTTTACTCAATTATATTTGTACCTACTTGATTACATTTGTACTCACCCATGAGTAATTTACTTCTTGTACTCATTACTCATGTAATCGTTTACTCAAAATACGAAATATACTCAATTACTACCCAACACTGACACACAATACTAATGCCACAGAAAAAATCTTGTCGACGAGAATATTCGACAACAAGCTGAATTATACGTTACTGACTACTTTTACATCAATTTCTTTTTAGTAAAAAGTTTTGTTTCATATAATGCATTGCTTTCGAATGATTTAGCTTGTTTTAGTTCATTTTTAATATTTATCTTAAATAATATTTCCTTGTTTTTGTCGTCGCTTTTTATTTTCTTTTTTAATTCTCTAATTTTTGTAAATTAAAAGTGAATTATTAAATAGTTTGTTAAGGAGCCATGCATTTCATTTATTCAAGGCCCCAAAAATGCCAAGGCACCTTTTGCATAAAATCAAGCTAAAATATCAGCACCAATGTCCGTATTTATGGTGCTTCCTTGAGGCTTCCTTCAATGAGGGACTCCTTAGAATAGGATTATAGTAAGGCAGTTGCATTATAATAATACTCATCCTAAAGGGTCCCTTATTAAAGGAAGCCTGAAGGAAGCACTATGAATACGGACCGAAACAAAATTTTTAAAAGAAATATACTCGTAGAAGATAAATGAGAAGAAAACAATTGTATAAGAAGACAATTCATCATACTTTCAATCACATTAAAAAAATCCCAAAAAGTTAATCAGTAGTTTAAAGTTGGTTCTTGTCCGATGAAATTTGTATCACAAAATCTTTTAACCGGACACTAAAATAAATATATTTTTCACTTCTGACGAAGCTGTCGAACGACGGTGAAACGTTAAGTGTATAGTGCGAGATTTAGTGTCCGGTTAAAAGATTTTGTGATATTAATCAGTAGTGTCCAAAAGGTTTCTAAAATGTAATTTGTAAAAAAAAACATGTATGTATAAAAAAACATACAATGAAACTTTCTTGGGCCAAAATGTTCAAAATGCATCTATACCATTTGGATTATTTTCATAGAATTCCAAAAATTTAACAAATTTAAAGAAAATATCAAAAACCGACATTTTTTAACAGGAAACGTATAAGACAAAAAATTTCGAAAAATGTATTAAGAGACCAACAAAACCTTGAAGTATTTTTAAAGACACCTGAGGAATAAACTGAATTTGAAAATGTGTAATATCGAAAAAAAAAATGTAAAAACTAAACAAAGTGAACCCACCGTAAAACACATAATGAAATCTAGAATTTTTCCGGTGATTACGACGCACAACTAAGTACTCTCCAAAAAAAAAGAACCTGATGAAAATCCAAAACTTTTCCGAGAAAACCGACGATGGTCATAGAAAAGTTGCTTCGAGGACGTGAGTGGGCGTACATTTTCCAAGCTGCGACAAAGAATCCCATTTTTTCTTGTCATTGGCTTGATGAGTCTCAAGCGTAATTAAATTATAATTGGCAATGAGCCCTAATGGGTTAATAAAGTCACGAAGCACAGATTAATAGTAATTGCAGCTTTGTTAACTAACATACATAGTATGGAAGGCAACTCTATTAGCGAAATTTTTCTGAAGTGTTTTGGACAAACGTTTTCATTCCAAAAAATATGTATTTGAAGCTGCGCTACAAATTTCTTTCGATTATATTAACTGAGAATCCGAAGTTTTTTGGTTCCACAAGCAATCATGGTTTGTGACTTCCGGTCTAAAAGGTACCCCACAATTTATTCCCTCAAAAACCTCACGAATTTTACTTCTTGTGTGTGTGCGCGAAAGCAGAGATTTGATTTATGCATAAATAAGTAATTGTTAAAATAGTAGGTACACCACAAACCATTAAGACTAGACGGCAACGATGACGACGTCACGATTCACTGATCTTAAGCGAACTAACGATTCACACATTATCACAAATCACCCCAGCACTGCGACCCGCACTGAAGAGAGTTGCCCTAAAGTCATGGGAGTGTTGATTACAGCAAGAGGTCAGTGAGTATAAAGGAGGATACAAGCTCCGGGTCCCGCGGTAGGAAGATCTTGCTGGCGACTGTACGAACGTCTTCTCTGCGTTTCACTCGCACCGACGGCGACGGTGCGCGAGGACAAGGACGAAGAGTCGTCCGCCGTGGATATCCACAGGACGTTCCGAAACAGAACATCGATCCGCTGGATTGCGATTTTGCGTAGTACGCGAGCTGTGCCGCGGAATATGCCTAGAGATGGGCGCGAGGGATGTTTGATGCTCAAAAATGAACATTTTCGCCTAATCATCGAAAAGTACTTCAATTCACTGCACACACACGAAAGTATGTACAAAAGATCCTACACGTGGAAAATATCAAGTATACTATAAAACTGGAATACATCTCTAATTCATACATTTGTTTATTCAACAACCTTCCGGTTTTTTCGACAGAATTCTTAAGTTCGTTCTTTGTTACCCTTCAAGATCATTTAAGCACAAGTTAAAGACTAAATTCTAATAGAATTGTAGAATTCTCTCCAAGTAGCAAAGAAGAAGAAATAAAAGAGCGACCAGTAACTTCAAATTCGTCATCGGCTTACGGCCAACTGAGCCCACCAGGGCTAAGTTAGCTTGAGAAGTGAACCGGCGATTTAACAACGACTTAATCGTAGATACTCAACACCAATAGGCATGCAAACCAAAAATCTTTAAAGTCTGTTTGATATTTTATACAAAAGAACTCAAAACCCGGACGTACATAAATTGAAATTACTGAATCTCCTTCTTTCATTTAAGTATTTGTCTGTTTTATTTATTTTATTTGGCACTTTAAAAGTTTTGCTTTCATACCTTCTATCTCGTGGAACTGTGATTTTTTATTTTTCGTTTATTTACTTATTTATTTTGATTTGGTACGGGCTTTTATAGGTGTAATCTTTTTTGCTTTTATTTCAGCTCCTCATATCATCTCTATCGGTTATTGCGGCCTGAACTCAGTTATAAAACCAAGTATACTCAAAACTTGTCTGCTTTTATTTAGGTATGCGAAGATCTTTAAATTTACGAATTGCATCATATTGAAACAACAGAAGCAAAAGAATTTTTATAAATGGGCAGCAATCAACGGAGTTTAATATTGATTTAGGAGTAGGGCAAGGTTCTGTTTTAGGCCCTCTACTCTTTGTACTTTTTATAAACGATTCGCCTGATTATGTAAAAAGTGGCTTTCTAGTCCTGTACAGTTATAATAAAGTACCATTCACTATTGTCTTCCTTACTTAAAGTATAAACTGCAGAAAACTAAATTATCAATTTAATTTAATACAATTTTCTACAATTTTTTTATAACTCGTTCTGACTTCTAATTTTCACCTTGCATTCTTTTTATCTTGTCTTTTTTTTGTTTTGTTATCTCTGTGTGATTTCTTGACAAATTTTCCATGCACACATATGAATATGCTTTAATTGGACTCTGTAGGGCCAATTTTTTGAGATATGTAGATATGAAAGCCCTGAGGTAGAGGAACATCAGCCTTACTTTTGAACAAAAAAAAATCTAACATTAAAACTTTTGTATTTTTAAATTCTAGCACAACACTGTTTAGTTGAATATAAAATAAATATTATTTTAATATTGTAAATGGTGTATTCAATTACGTTAAAAAAATAACTGAAATGTCAAGATCTTACAAAGTTAACGGATTCATGATGTATAAAAATATCCAAAATATTTAGTAATGGGCAGTATCGATCTGGGAATAATTTGCCTTTTGATCAAAAATTATATCATACGTCTCCGGTGACCAGACAATGTACAAAATACAGGGTGACTGTTAATTAAACGACAAAATGAAACCACGATAAGAAGCGATGTCCGAGAGTATGTGAAAAATGTTAAAAAATTCTTTCTACTTTAGTTTTCGAGAAATAATTAATTAAAAATTAGCCCCAAGACGACGATGCGGCCCTGGTTAAAAAATCGAGAAGTATATGAACCAAATAAATACCCTCATAAAAGTGTTTTATAGTTTTACGAAGGCGTGGCATCGTGAGCTTGACCTTCAGTGAAATTTCACGTCGATTCCGTTTTTAGGTCAATGCCCGACTCCGTGAAATACGAATTTACTTGACAAATGTATCAGAACACCTGAAGAATATTATTCCATACAAAGAATAACAGCGGCCCCACTTTGAATACCTACTTTGACAGATAAACAAATAAATCACTAAAACGAAAAACAATGGAAATCTCCGTGTTAACAATTCCTAGTATTTTTCTTTTACTTCAATTTAAATTGTATTGGAAATTCTCTTTTCCCACCTAATTTTCCCCAAGTTCACAAAGCTTATCGGGGCGGGGTGTAGCGGCTGCGACCGACTTAGATGTTAATTTCCCCTTCGGCATTCGTCTTACAAACTGGAGAAACGCAAAAAAAAACAGTTCTAAACACAATTCGACACATAAGTACTCTACCTCTCACATAAAACCCATATGTAGCAGGAGATGATTCGAACCCATACTTAATAGTTGCCAGGCCAAGCTTCAAGCCCGTTGCCAGCGGACTACACCAACTCGGCTAACAGCTACATAAAAATTATTTCCACAAAAAACGTGTCCATCACCAGAATTTAAAACATTATAATCAGTAAACTCGTTCGTTATCTGTTTCGATTGTTAATTACTATAATTTCGTTTTGTGTGTGACGTATTATTAACAAAATCTATTAAAATTTTAGCAAATTCAAGACGCGTTTGCAGCTCCATATCCTGTGTTTTTAGGGCACTTTTTCGCATTATTTCGTCAGCTGTTTCGTCCTGTTAATTCCTAATTAATTGCAGACTTGATAAAGGACGCGAATTGCCTCGTCGCACTCTCGTAAAAATTCGCTCGAGAATGTTTGCTGTTGGTCCGGTTATTCGAAGTCGTCAGTAAACAAATTTGGACATAAAATATTGCGTCTACACTGGACACCGACAGCATTCGGATCGACCCGAGGTCGTACGCCGCGCATCCGGAAGCATACTGTCTGTATGCAGTTTAACATGTCTGCTATGGACGGTCAAGTTTTACAAGATTTATTCTGAGTAAATATCGTAAAACGTTCATGACATACGTACGGTGTGAATTTGGCGTTTTAGTCTAGACGTACTTACTTTTTTGGGTAAATTTATAATTAATCAATTACAAAAGTTCCACAGAATTTTTTGCGACATGCATTCACGTACGCGATTTGATTAAAAATTCTAATTGATATCTAATACTTTTTTCTGTTTAGAGGTTTGGAGAAATCTTCATGAGACGTCATCAACGGATATCCAAGCATCAGATGTGTTGGATTCACCCGGTCATAGCCTTTCTGAAGGTCTTTCCAGACGCAGGTGTCTACCAACTAAAACTCCTACTCCTCTCTTACAGCCGCTAATTCCCGGAATCCGCCGTTAGGCATTACGTCAGGAATTTCGCACTGTCAGTCGCTGCTGTTACTGGAGTCCAGCAACTTCGCACGCTATCAAATTGGTTTTGTCTATTGTTCAATCAATTTCTATAGTTCTGACTTTGGTTCTCATTCTTTGCCTTAATGACTATGATGTTTCTTAACATGTCAGTCACATGTTTCCAATGGTTCTCGCTCGTAAGCATTATGTCGGCTACGTTCTCGGTACAGATAATTGCCCCGCATCTCCTGTTAGCCTCATTCCTTATTTCTTGCCATCTCCCACAGACAAAGACTGTATGTTCCGGCGAGTCTTCGTCGTGGCAATACTAGCAGGCAACGCTTTGTATTTTCCCGATTTTATGGAGGTATGTCGCGAATAATCCGTGTCCCGTCAGTGCTTGTGTGATGTGATGGTCGACATCACCAAATTTTCTGCTGCACCATTTGCACAAATTCCTAATGAGTGTCTTGATCCATCCACGGTATGCGTCCCAGGTTCTTGGCCAGGCTTCCATGAACGTCTTTCGGGTCTCTGCAGTGATTACTGTATTGTTATGTCCTTTCCTCTGCTTTCAGCTTCATAGGTGGTAGAGCTGCTATCGCCAGAATGGCCTGAGTGGCGACGGTTCTGTATGCAGAGGTTATATGAATAGCCATTTTCCTGTTTACAGACTCAAGGAGACCCTCGTATTGCTTATATTTTAAGGCCAATGACCACGTTCCTTTTTTTGCCCTGCGGAACACCGCAAGTCATCGGCTTTTCGTCGCCCGTTGGCGTGATAATTGCTCTGCGTTCCAAATAAGATTGCAGAATCCTTGTTAAGTATTTTGAGACTCCTGCTCTGTTGAGGGCATTCACGATCTCCGACCAGAGGGCGAATTAAAGGCATTTTCAATATCTAGCGCCAGCATTAGGCAGAAATGCCTGTGATGGCATGCCGCCTTTTTGGTATCTTTTACGATGTTCGAGATCTTAAATAGGGCGTCCGTAGTAGATCTGCCCGCTTAGAACCCATATTGGTGGTCGTGCAGGATCTCTCCGTTGTCTAACTAATTCATAATACTAGCGACGTTTAAAGCAACTGTATCCTAATAATTTAATTGTCTCTGTACGATAACGAGACGAAAGATTTTACTATCAGGTGCCTGTCGGTAAATTGAGATATATGTCAAGGTCGCATTGCGTGCAGACAAGAAGTGAATAAAATAATAATCATAAAATGTATAGTCTTACTATACTAGTGGGTTTATAAACCGTGGCGTCGTATTTCGTACGCAGTGCAGCTTGATTTTGGGGTAATTTTTTAATTAACTATAAGCTGTTCAAAAGAATTTTTTTAACATTTTTCCCATACTCTCGGACATCACTTCATTTTGTCGAGTTAATTAATAGTCATCCTGTATACAGGGCCACTTTAATTTTCTTTGCCTAATACGCCGGCCTTAAACGAATCACATGAGTACAAAAGTACAAGAATAGTATTTGTAGTTTATATAGAAATACGGTTGTCATTAAAACCGACAAGACAATGTGTACACAAATTTATGCTAAAAGCTGCTTAAAAAAACGTTGTCAATTTAACTGTTACTACTGCACTTCTCCGTAGGTAAAATATTTTCCACACTTTCTAAATATCCTATAGTATAGTATAGTAAATAAATAAATAAATAAAATTATTGTAGGTCTTCGAATAAATTGAATACTAATTAATATTGGCTATCAAAATAAATAAATGGCCAAAAGTACATAATTGCAAGAAAACAGACATGACTTTTGTCGTATATTACATTTAACCATTTATAATACATAATTTATTTCAATAACGCTATAGAGTAATTTGAATATAATTTATTTTCTTTTATTGTAAAATATGTTGCACTGTCCAGTACTCACTAAGCAACGGGTAGCTACTTACTAAATAATATAAATTAAATAAAATAGAAATTATTTTAACTTGATAATGCTCTGCTGACAAATTTTTGCAAAAAGCCCCGAGCATATCAGTGCAAGCAAACACGAAATAATGGCCAAACACTTTCAATAACGAAGAGGAAAATAAAAACAATTCAAGACAATAAAAACGTAATTAATTTAAATATGAAGATACACGAAATGCAAATTGAAGCATTCCCTAATTACTTTTAGTACTGGGATCGCTAACATTCAACAAAACTGCAATTAATTTAATGAATTCCGTTTTTTCTTTTTATTGAAAAACGGGGAAACTGTCGAGAAGCGAATGCCATTGGTGGGTAGAGGTAGTATCGCAAAAACCGACGAAGTTGTTTCAATTAAGAAAACATCATTAAACCAATCTAATTATTGCCTTGGCTCTTGCTACTAATAGCGGGAAACTTTTTTTACGCAACAAGAAAACGCCACGACATTAATTACAATTACGTTTATTGCAGAGTGGAAAAAGAAAGAATGAAAGGCGTTTGCTAATTTAAATCAAACTGCATAAATTTTCACACCGTTGTGTACGGTGTTCAATAAACCGTTTTCAAATCAAAAAAGTATCTTTAAAATCATCCTTCCACAATGACAGAACTTCTGCAATCCCACAGTTTGAACAACATGAGGTTCTAGCATATTGAGCCAAAACTCCTTTAATCAATCAAAAGTTGTTGTTCCCAAAAATTGTTTTTCCCATTTTTTCTGAGTTGCTCTTATTTTCAAGCGCCCTGTATTATCAGTCACGTATAATTATAAAACCTGAAGCTCTGTGTTGATTATACCTATAGTATCATGTTCACTCTGATTACTTAAATCAATTAATTTATAGACTGGTGCTTTCTGTAAAAAGGTCGTTTCACGGAGAACGATTTATTATAATTGAACAACACTTTCCGGGCAGATCATCAATCAATCTAATGCGGGGCCCTCGAGATTTACAACTTTTCCAATATTTTCTAATTTCCCCGATACTATCCCCCCTCGTAAGTTATAAGTAAACTTGGGATTAACGTCCAAGTCTGTATTTTCCGCCGCTTTCCGATCGATTCCTTTCATGTACGTCTTGCTGATTTGCTATTTTCAGCATGGCGATGGCGGGTTGACGTCATGAGCATCTTATCGCGATGATGTAATCAACTGTAAATCTCTTCTGCAAGACCGAGGAAAACCAGAAGCGGAAAAGAATAACGGAATTTGCTTTGATGAGATCCTGGAGAACGTCCAAAAACGAATTAAGACTCGCCAACAATTTTGTCAATCTTCTACAAAATACAATTAAGTAAAAACAGATAGGTCATGACGTGACCAGAAGTCGTTGAAAGTGAAAGATTTCTATTAAGCTTTAAAGACTTCCAATTCAATCAATTCGACATAAGTACTAAGACCAGTTAAGGTCTACTATTGTGAATTCGATTTTCTAAAAGAGTTTAATTGATTAAAAGAGAGACGCTAATGGGTTTAATTTTTTTTGTCAAAACAAAAGAGCAGGTTTAGGATAGTCAAGATGAACCCTCTAAAATAAATTAAGTAAAAATAGAAAAAAAAATCTTACTGATGACGTGACCAAATTATAATTGAATTTTGAAGGCCTTTATTACATTGTAAATTGTATTCCAATTTTAAATATGCAATAAAATGAATTAATAAACAATGAAAGGGTATTTTTTAAACTTATCGCATTGGAAATACAGCAATAAATAAACTTCTATCAAGGAAATCAGGAGGATAAGTTTGAAGCAACAAAGTTGACGCATCTTAGGTTAGGGCAAAAACAAATTGAACAGAATCATAATCGAAAAAATGAATTAAGCAGTAACTATAACGAAAAGATTCAAGCGTACCATGACGTTGGGGTAGTCTGGCTAAATAAATTGTTGCAAAACTAAAGAACTAAAAGAAGAAGAGTTAAGAAAGACGGAAACTTTAGGAGAATGGAAAAAGAAGACAATAAACAAAAGGTATTGAAGATGTAGAGTCCCTATCCAATGTTCGATAAGAGTAAAGTTGGAGATGACGACACAACAGCAGCACCTTCTGAATCAATGAAACTCGTCTTCCTCCATAAAAAAAAGAATGCAATTAACACAAAGACAATGAAAAATTGATGGAATACAATTCCCCGACGCTTGATAAATTTAAGCAGCAAAGATGAAACTTCCTAGATAGGATCTGGCAAGACCAAATAGAAGTGAATGACGTCACAGCAGCAACAGCACCTTCCGAATCAATCGAAATCCTCCTCCTCCATAAAAAAGGATCTAAAACATTGATGGAATACCATTTCCCGACGCTTGATTAATTTGAGCAGCAAAGATGAAACTTCCTAGATAAGATTTGGCAAGACCAAATAGAAGGGGATGACATCACAGCAACAACACCTTGCAAATCAATCGAAATCTTCCTTCTCCATTAAAGAAAGAATGCAATTAACACAAAGACAATGAAAAAATTGATGGAATACAATTTCCCCAACGTTTGATAAATTTGAGCAGCAAAGATGAAACTTACTGGATAAGATTTGAAAAGACCAAATTAACTAGAATCGAAGTGAAGAAAAATCACAAAAAAGAACTGATTTTAAATCTATTAGACGAAAAAAGAAAGGAAAAGACCATAAGAAGAAAGTAAAGCAAATAAATAGGCTTGGCAGAGCAGGGCTCTGAAAATCAAAGACCAAAGACATTGAAGTCGTGATACCCGACAAAAGTGAAATAAAAAAGTTATTGGGAATGGAATCATTGTAGTTACTCCTTAGTAACTACTCGAGATCATCAACTTCGTCATCGTCCATTAAGAAAAGTGAACAATTAACGCAAAGTTGGGATTACAACTCCTTTTTGAATAGTCGAGATCAACATCCTCAGGAACGGAGAAGAACGGAAAAGAAAGAAATTGAAGAAACGAATGGAGTCCACATTCAGCATTCAATAAGAGCATGGAGAAATCTTTCTTCTTTCTGATCAAGCGAGATCATTATTCCTTACATATTATTAGGATTCGAAATAACCACTTTTCCATTCCCAACATGCTGGCAACAAGTCTTATTGCAAAATATTTTTACAACTTATGTCACTTTTACATAACTACACCATCACGATTTTTTCCAATTCCTGGACTCATGTGTATGGAGGTAATATATGTATATGTATAAATAGAGTGATTATAGAAAGAAAGAAGAGTTTCAACATAAGAAAAGGTTCACCAATCAGTTAATTATTGGCAAACCTTCATTCCTAAATCACAATTTTTTAATTGTGTTAAGAAAAAAGGAGAAAAATAGAGGAAACTTGGGTATCACATGAAAATGTCAAAACAGTTTTTAATTAAAAAAAAAATAGTATCATTCTTTCATGATTTGGTAGAGTGCTTTAAAAGGACTCTCGTATTACCGTAATGGAATGAATCGATCAACTCACCTGCATATTCGGTCACGATGCCAAACCTCGATGTACAATCTCTTGTTGAGATCGGTCTTTTGTAATGATAGCCTGAAGGTGTGGTTGAAGGTCGGCCTGGAAGAGTCGGCCTGCACAGCGGTGCGCTGCAGCGTTCCTTGCTGCTTCCTGCGGCCATCCCCGACGCGTTCGCTCAAGGACACCTGCAAAGATTCACTATTAAAATCGATCAGTACTACAGGGCTCATTATTATTTTAAGCCGCGCGCGAGATTTCTCTGCGGAAATAATCCGATGTTAGATGAGTTCATTTCTTATCGGGCTTCCTCCTCGGACAATTAATTTGTTCACACTATCTCATTAAGCGTAAATTAAAACGCTCATATGATTTAATTTTTTTTAATACCTCGGTGGAAAACATGGAATCCTACGCGGACAAAGCAAATTCCTCCACGGTTTGAAATCTTTTATTTAACCAAAGAGAATTCTTAATTAACAAAACTGACACATTTCAAATCAATATGACTCGCATGACTTTTACGATAACAACTTCTACGATAACATGTGAAGTAATGAAATGAAATTCCCAGAGGTGTTCTACCGTTACGCTCTTTTCTATAAAGCAATTTCATCACAACTTTCCCCGCTGCGAACAGCTGTTACGACCCTCATATTATAACTTATTACTCCAGAGACACGCTTAATAAATTGATAAGAATATGAAAGGTAGTAATAAACGGTAAAAAGAAAAACATCAGAAGCTGAAAATTTTAAATACCATACGGAAACTGTATATGTATATCGTTGATGCCCCGGAATTTCGGATGATGACATCGAAGGGCCAGTGACGCAATAAATGCCGTCGCTATCGATTTCATACTGTTTCTTCGGTCGACCTACTGGCCCCTGAAATATTCAAAATGTAAATAGGAACATTTTCCCAGACTTTTCAAAAGGCGAATTGCGACGCAAACTTTCGAGTTCCAGGGAAAATTCGTCAAGTTGTAATTTAATAAGTTTTAAGTTAACTCGAACTAAAATTAAATTTGTCCGAAACGAAAATCGGTGACGGGGACTGAGAGGACTTCGTGTGTTACTGTGATTTAAATTTTTAAAAAAAATTACTACTTGTACGTTACGGTGCCTGAATTTGTAAAAATCGCTTTAGAACATTTGAAGAACTCTGGAATCAGAACCATCAGGTTCTTATAATCATTATAATTTATTCTATATGTTAGAAGAGAAAATCGGTTATTGTTCGGTTGCCAAATTGATTTGTCCGAATCTAATGAATTGGGGGTACGTCCGAAATGTCGGATGTCGCATGTATCAATTACTTTGGCAATTACTAGAATTTCCCCCTAAAATAATGGGGTAATTTGCGTAGAAACCAATAATTACCTCTGAACGATATTCAATAATTATCAACACATGTGGCGCATGTGTGCTGGATAAAATTATATTACGTTATTTTGAAATTACTTTATGAAAAAGAGTTTGACCAAAATTTTAATCTTTTCTTTTTGACACTTGAATTCTTCATATTGTTTCGTATTCCATTCATTTTCTATATTTACCTATTTGAATCAAAAATGAACACAAGTAGATATTTTTTTGAAAAATCAGATTAGATGAAGAATATAAAGTTTCTTGGATACATAATAAAAAAAATCTTAAGAATCCCTTTATATTATATTTTTATATTATGTTATATATAGTTTAATATGTGTTACTTTCTATCGTACTATTTATTAAGTCGATTCTTATATTGTGTCCTTCTGGGTTTCCTATTGGACAATAAAGATTATTATTATTATTATTATTATTATTATTATTATTATTATTATTATTTAGATATCTAGTTGGTAATTCAAAGCTGATGCTCAAAAGCATTAGTTAAAAAAAAGCTAGAGAAGAGGATAATAATATCGAAAAAATAAAATGTATTCCGCAATGTAGTACAGTATGATTCATGACCAAATAGCAAAATTTCTCGAGTTAATGAAGGTGAAGCTTTGATACTGATAATTTAAATATCTGGGAACTGCTGAATACGTATAGTATTAAAGCAGAAAGAGGAAGAAGAAGAAGCATTTACTTTCCAAATTTGCTTGCGGAAACATTAAACAACGCATAGTGTTACTCGTAGAAACATCATCATTCATCTTCTTTACAGTTTGCTGTTTGTTTTCACCTTATTTACTATTTTTTCCACTCTTCCCTGTTACTTATTTTTGCTCTCCAGTGCTATGTCACTATTCTACGTAGGTGTTTCTGTTACCTGGTCTTCCCATCTTGTGCGAGGTCTGCCTCTTGGTCTGCTCTTGGTTGGTTTCTAGTTCGTGATGGCCTGAATTGTTGCTTCTTGATCTTTCCTGCTTATATGTCCATACCATCTTATCCGTCGTACTTTGATATATTTTACTATGTCTTCTTCCTCTATCAGTTGTCTTATTTCGTGGTTCATTAGGTTGCGGTATTCTCCATCATCTTTCTTTGGACCGTGTATCGTCCTGACTACTTTCCTTTCGAAAATTCTTAGCTTTTCTTCATCTCTGCTGGTAAGTCACATGGTTTCTGCTGCATATGTTACTATTGGCCTTATAGCAGCTTTGTAAATTTTCATCCTGGTGTTGCGTCCGATTTTCTTGTTCTTCAATAGTGTTTTGTATTTTGTTTCCTGCTTGTATTCTATTTGCTATTTCTGTATTTCTCTCGATATTCCTGTTCAGCACAGTTCCTAGGTATTTGAAATTCTCGATTTCTTCAAACTGGTATTCATTTATTGTCTTTACTTTATTTCTAATCTCCCTAGTCTTGTTACATGTCATGCTTTTTGTTTTCTTTTCATTGATGCATAGTCCTCTTGTCTGTGCTTTGTAAATTTTTACCACTATTTCGCTTAAACTTCTTTCTTCCCTGGCTAATATCGCGATGTCGTCGGCGTAGACTATTAGCTGGACTGATTTGTTTCTGATGCTCCTGATACATCTGCTTCTTTGACTATTCCCTCCAGTGCTATCGTGAATAGAATTGTTGATAGTGCATCCCCTTGCCTAACTCCTTTATTTGTTTCAAAACTTTCTGTCCTTCCTTCTATTGTTTTGACTGTTGCCAGTGCATTGTCTACGGTCATTTTAATAAATCTTACGTAGAAATGAATACCTAATGCAATAATTTAAAACGGGTCATCTCATACATGCAAGGTATTCACGATTTTATCTCTTTTGTAAGAAAGGAAACTTTCTCATGATTAATTGTGCATTGAAAACAACTACAGCACCTTCAGAAACAATGGAGAGCCACGTGACTGGCATACATAGGCAACCAAACATACTCTGCTTGAATAAACATTACTCAGAGAGAGTTTCTCGACTCCAAACGTCACGTAAATAAGAAATAAGGGTAACCTAAAAACATGCAGTCAAATCACTTTTGCCTTAAGAAAATTAGCTTCCGAGAGAACTAGGACAGGGATAAATAAACTTTCGAACATTACAAGAGAATAAGCAGTAACAAAGCATGCGGCATCTACGATGTTTACAGTGAGCCAACTAGAAAAGCAATGCGTAAAAAATGAAATCACCAAAGGTGATTAAGCTGATAACTATTTCTGAAAGCTCTAAAGTCCTGTATAATATGTGACAGTATCTTATGTTGCGTCAGTATTTGGCATCTAAAGTATTAGAGGATTCTTCTTCTTCTCATACCTTTTTGCCTTTCGGCGTCGGTTCTAGGCTTCCAATGTCTTTAATTACACATATATATATATACATATACTGCTTTCATCTCCTACTACCTTGAGCTAACATTTTCATTACATGTTTCTCTTTCCCGATTGCTATTCATTCCATCCAAGATTTCCTGAGACATCTCCACCTTCATCTTCTTGATTCCAGGCCTTTCTTGCAAGTTCTTTCCTACATGTGTTCCTTCTGTGCTCATCATTTCCATTTCATTTTTTTCTTGACATACATTAACATTCGTTTTTCCGCCTAGTCCAATTACATCTTCTATTTTTTTCTCTCAACTTCTACATTCCTGGTATTCATCTCAAAGGTATGTCGTTATAAATCATTTGATCTCCGTTTTTATATGTAAGATTACTTTCCTAGTCTAGTTCCTAGTTCCTTTCCTTTTTCTCCCATCCATTTGATCATTTTAGGATCGACATTGCCTTTCCTAGTTTTCTTTTATTTACAGCTTTTTGTACTTCCTCTTTCGTAATACTATCTGCACGTCCCTCTTCTTTCTGTTGTTGAATTTCAATTATTATCATAACAGTTTTTCCTCTATTTGATTTTTAGTGATCTTTGAATAGCTTTAACACTTCGTTTCTACTTGTTCTGATCTGATTAATTTTATCTTTCATTCCCCCTTTATTCCCATATGCGTTTCTATTTGGTTTATACAGGGTGATGGGAAAATGGTGCAGCCGCAGCACACTACGATATTTGCTACTTAAAATTACTTTATTTCAAAGACTACTTAAAATTACATAATCATAAAACTGTTATCAAAATCCTATCTTATGTAGTTAGAGAACTACAGAAATCCCTAAAGAATTTAATTTATTAACGTTGGATAGTTAACTTAGAGGCTAGATGTTGTCAAAATGAACGAATATTCCTTTTATTGACTTTTGCTTCTTACTTTTCTATGTCTTGGAAAACTTCTATTATTAAACCATTACCCAAAACCACTAATCCGTCGTCTCTAGCTGATTTAAGACCTATTAGTGTCCTAACGGGTCTATCGAAAATCTTCGAAAGATTGATTGCTAAGCAACTAGTTTCTTACTTAAATTCTCATAACATTTTACCTAGTTTTCAATTTGGATTTCGTACTTCAGCTTTACTTCAGGTAACAGATGATATTGTAAGAAATATTGACAATGGCTTTGATTCTACTAGATTTTTCGAAGGCATTCGATACTATTAATCATAAGTTGCTCTTAAACATGTTGAAATATTATGGTTGTTCTTTGCAATTTGTTAAATTTATGGAATCTTACTTGGTAGGTCGTGGCAGCAAGTGCATCTGTCTAATGCAAAACCATCATTGGCTACCGTAATTTGGGGTGTCCCTCAGGGGTCCATTACTTTCTATAATTTACACAGCAATATTTTATCTTCTATCTCTACTTGTAACGTTCAAGTTTATGCAGATGATATACAAATCTATCATACCTTCAAGTTTAATAATCTCAATGCAACTGAATCAATTATCAATTACGATCTTAATATCATTGGTACAATGGCATCTCAAAACAATTTAATACTGAATAGTAAGAAGAGTTTTGTTCTGCTTTTTGGTAATAAGAATAATAAAGTCACTTTGGAAAATTTATTACACATACAAATTAATTCAGAAAGATTACCTATTGTTATTTATTCAAAAAATATAGGCATAATCTTTGATCATTTTCTTCACACGTTTACAATTTAATTTATTACAAAAGACGTATGCTGTGCTTAAAATCTTATTCTCAAATCGACATACATTTAATTTCCCATTAAGAAAGCATGTGAGAGTCTTGTGTTGTCACCATTTGACTATGGTGATGCTGTATAGGGGCCTTATCTAAATTCATTTGATCAAAATCGTATTCAAAAAGTTCAAAATGCATGCTGTCGTTTTATTTTTAGTTTGCGTAAATATGACCACGTTTCTTCTACAAGAACCGTTCTAAATTAGATAACCATGAAAAGTAGGAGAGTATACAATTTCTGTAATCTCACCTTTAAAATACTTAATGCTACATCACCGTCTCTGTTTGTAAAACTTGTGAAACGTTCTAAGGTAGGTACATTCACGCATTGTACGGAATTGTAACGATTACAGCATTCCTCTTTACACCACAGCTATGTTTCGGAATTGTTTCTCTTATCAAGCCGCAAATTTATGTAATAAAGTCATAAACAAGTTTTTGCATCTACCTTATAAATCTTTCAAAAATAAAATCAAAAGTTTCTTGCTTAATGACGAACAGTGTTAAATCTATTCATATTTTATTATAATACTTTTATTTGTACTATATATACACACATGTACATACATTTCTTGTAACTTCTGTTATTTTTTATTCTCCCTCAAAGCTAAACTTCGCCTTGTTTGGAGGAAATGTTGGATTATCTGTTTTGTTTCAATAAAGGCAATTGTTATTATTATTATTATTTTACGAAAAATAAGCTATTGAACAATAGATTTTTTTCTTTATTACTTTAATTCAAGATGAATGAGTGCATCTTTTTTAAATAAAATCGTGTACATCATCAGTAATGTGAACTTCAATTATTTTATTTTAGGGATTTCTGTAATTCTGTAATTACGTAAGATGGGTAGATTTTGGTAACGGTTTTATAATTAATTTTAAGCGCCAAATATCGTAGTGTGGCGCGGGTGCTCCATTTTCCCATCACCCTGTATACCTCATTATTTTTTTCACCAAAATTTTCCCAACTTTTTTGTTTTGGTTGCTTTAAATCTTCCTTTGCTGCACTTTTTTTGTTCTTACATATTTCCTTGCCTTGTGACATTCCAGTTTATTCAACGCTTCCTTCTTTTTCTTGATCTTTTCTCTTGCTTCAATATTCCACCGTTTTTATCTTTTTCATATGTTTTTACTACCTTCTTCATAATATATCTCTTGATATTCTATAAAGAAAACAACTTCAGCTTCCTTCCAGTTTTTCCAATTTTTTAGTTTACCATTTTAATCTTTTCCATTTAATTTTACAATTTCATACATCTCTCGATATTCTCTAAAGAACTGCAGTTTCCTTCCGGTCACAACTGTCTTCTTTTCGAAATTCCAAATCAGTTTCCTTCCTGGGGCCCAATTCTTGAAATCATTCGACAGCATGTCGTATTCGACATGACGTCCAAATGACGCAATTCTCGAACGATTTGTATAGTTTTGTATGAGAGTCTACGTCATTTTGACGTCATGTCGCATACGACATTTGTCGAGTGATTTCAAGAATTGGGCCCCTGGAACTTTTTCCGTACTTTCTTTAGTTGACTCATCTTCACCTTTATCTTTTATGTATTCTCCTGCTCTCCCTTGTGATTCATTAAATTACATGTCGCTTTTATTAGTCTATGATTTTTCAAAAATTGAAATGTAACAATCACAATTGAAGGCATTACTCCAAAAACCAGACAAGTCCAAAATATCTGGTTAAGACGTCGCTATTTTATATACTTTAAGACAATGGCCATCCAGTGGTATAATTTGTTTCGCCATGAAACAGACATGCCCTACGATTTTGCATGGACAAATATGTGCGATTCTACGAAAATAAGAGAAATCCCACTTGCTTCCTGCAAAAGCCAGACAATTATCATTTTTGAACTTGTCTGGTTTTTGGAATAATGCCTTCAATTAATTTTCTTGTTAGTTGTCTGCATAACAACGTGGTAATCAATGTTTAATGAAATTAGAAAATTGTGAAATATAAATAGGGAATAACAAAGAGTCCAAGATGGTACCCTGTGGTGCTCCACTTACAACATTTAGTTCTGACGAAATTTTAATTGATTGTTCACAGTTTTGCTACGAGGACGATAATCTTGTATTGCATTAGGTACTATTTCATTGTCGTGATGCAAACGTGCACGAATATTTATTTATCAAAATTTTATAACCGTTCAGTGCCGAAATTAAAAACGCAACGTTAAGTCGGATTTATGATATTTGCACATAATGAATACACGCTCCATAAATCTCTGCGTTATTCATCCGACGTGCACAAAAGTGCATCGGACATAAAAGAAAAACGTTCCTCGCCGCCGAGGCTTCTTCGATTAAATCATATTCAAAAGCGATTAGCAGAGTGCGCGGTGAAATAAACATGTTTGCGGCGAAGGGTAAGACGTTTGCCTGCCTGCATCTTGAAATGCAAGAACAGCTGACGTATTTTTTTCCCGCTCATCCGCATCTCCCGGAGCCCGAAACATGCACGACATGAATTGCCAGACTTTCAGTTGTTCGAGTGTGTAGCTTTCAGGCGATAATTGCGGTTGACACCGTCAACTCTGAAATCGAACTGAAACGCGAATACGTGATGGTGCTGTTATGATAGTCTGTGGCTTCAGATAGCATTGAAATGTTGCTCACGTATACAGGAAATGCACCACTCGTACCCCATTATGGGTTCAGAACGTTCTCCAGTTCATCAGTCGCAATGTCAAATGTTAATCAGCTTTGAGAAGAAATTATTAATTAAAACTCACCTTAACGTAAGCGTTGATTACTTTCCCGTTTGGACGATACAAATCCTTACAATGTTTTACTGAAACAAAAAAATGTAACAATAAAAAGGAACTTGTTGCGTTCAAAAGAAATTAAGAAAAAATAACATAACATGTCAAAACTAAACTAACAAAAATAAATGAATAAAAAAATGGAAGACGGAAACTCACCATTAACTGTAAGTTCTCCCGAAGCATGTTGTAAATCCAATTCCATACACCCCGATATGGGGCCTTTAATAAACGAATTTTCACTTCGGGGTGAATCAAATGATAGACAGCGTCTCGTTCGACGCGCACTCAATAAACTCTGCGTGGGGGTTTGAACCAAACTAGCCCCGTCGCCATTTTTTTCACCAGTACAATTTCCGTCCGTCTTCACTTCCGACTGGCACATCTTATCAAAAATACTAGAATCGAAAGAATTGTCGTTCAGGTCAGTTTCCGAAAATAACGAATTCACCCCCGGCGATAACAACCCCCTTTCACCTTCCGCCTTGCTTTGCTTGGAAGCCGTATCTTCGGCGTCCATTAATTTACGTCTGCGTATGCACTTCTGGCGTTTCAGCGTAAAATCCGAGGCGTCTTTCCATAGGTCTTCCAAAAGCAAACGCTTAGGACCCACCTCATCGTCTGGCGTGGTTGAAATTCTCTTTCTCCCAGTCGTTTCGACGTCGACGCATCTTTCATTGAAAGTTTCGTCCAAATTTATTATAGTTTTTTCACAGCAGAAACTGCTGTTCGTCGCAACGCGTCTGTTATTGTTACATTTGCAGATGAAATTCGAATCGATGCGATGCGAGTGTTCTGTGCTCGTGCTTCGAAAACCCGAATCGGTGGAGTTCTTCTCTGAGAAGCTGGCGACGAGCCTTTCTTGTTTTGTGTTAATCAAATTGTCTTCGTTGGTCTCATTTAGAGCGTTCTCCTGTTCTTGCAGGCGAGTTTCCGCATCTAAATTAACCACGATGCTCAAATCATCCGGAGCTTGGTTGGAACTATCCCAAATAGCGTCCACTAATTTCTCCAAGGACAAATCGTTTATGCAAGAAGAGTTATTGAATTTCACGGTTTCTTCTTTGCTGAACCTTAAATCTATGAGCTTTTTGACTAGAGGAGACACTTTTATCTGTTCTAAATCCGAGGGTACAAGGGCTCGTGTCCTTTTGTCTTCAGGCGATGCCTGGCAGGAGATCTGGTGGAGGAAGTCGTTAACGTGATCGATTTTTGGTTTTTTATTGGGGGGGCAACTGTCGTCACCCAGGTTAATGTGAGAGAAGATGGGGGGAACTCTGGACGGACTAGCACGGTTTAAATTCAAAAAATTGCGGGGGGAATACTGATAATTAGGCAGCGTAGATGCGTACGCGCCTTCTCTGCACTTAAGGCCGTTCAAAGCATCCCTACTGTGCGTTGGATCTAGACACACCTTCTTCTTTTTTATGTTCAGCACCCACTGCTTATTTTCATCATTTTCCGATGGGAATCTTCTACCAAATGTGTCTTTGGGCGTTATATTGCTGACGTCGCGTAAGGCTTCGGCCTGAAAGTGTTCATCGACGGCTTTAATCGGCGTCGAAGTGAACTGATTGTGATTTTCCTTGTTGCAGTTCAAGTTTAAACTGCGTCTGTTGTTGTGAAGGCCGGAACGTCGGGGGCCGCCAGAGCGCCTCGACGAAGTGGAGCGTCTACGTTTAGGCCTTTGCGGTTCATCCTGAAATCCCGGCACGGGATGGCGCTGAGTTGTCCGTACGGTGGCGTCGCCGCCGGCGACGCGTTTGTTCATTACAGTCCACTTCAGCATGCTGTTCAAGCCTGAAATAAAATTAGAAAATAATAGATGGTAATAGATCGTTGACAGGTGGATTGGACGAAAGAGATTTGCATTATTTTTAGAGAATCAACCTGCAGTCCTCCCTCGTCAATTAGAAAAATAATGGGGACGCCTGAAGTTTGTTCGGCGGGTTATAAATTACGAATTTAATTAAACGATATTTTTTGGGTGCAGGTGTTTCGCGCGTGAAAAAGTCAGGTGGAGGCATAAAGTTTTTTTTTATCTTGACGGAGCGTCGCTTTTACGACTTCCTCAGTAAATTTGGTTATTTCTTCTGACTAAATTAAATTTGGTTTCTACAAGAACAGTTCCGCTATAAATTAATTTATTTCATTATAAAAATGCTCCATGCTCTTAAAAGTAGTCTACATATCTAAACGTTTTAAAAAATAATTTTGGACGTGATTCTACTACTTTTGTTACAGTATTTAGAGACTCCTTCTTCTCTTCAATGATGGTTGATCTCAATTTTTATTAGTTTTTAACGATAGCAGCCTGATGAAGATTATAAAAAGTCGAAATCGGTAGCTCCATTAAGTCGACAACAAATGGAAATGAGCAGCAATCAATGGAGTTTGAACATTGATTTAGTATGACAAGGTCCTGCTTTAGGCCCTCTACTCTTTGTGCTTTTTATAAACGATTTTTCTAATGATGTAAGAAGTGGCTTTCTAGTACTATACGTAATAGTTTCAGGAACTTCAAAGACTGTAACGTTGACATTATACATTAACGAGCAAAAAAAATTGATTTGCAGAAAAATAAATGCAGTTTCCTTTTATGGCCGTTAACAAACGGCGGCAAATTCAACTTATGATGGTAATATAAATAACAAATAAAATCCTAAATATTCTACCAATTAATGTTACCTAAAGAATTCATCTTGAGGTCCATTCAACTCATCATCCAGAATGTTAAAGTTATTGTTACTTTTGTGTAAGAAAATTTCGCCAGTTTTTCGCGATATTCAGTAAATTACCTTTGTTGAACGTAATATTTTGACGTTATTAAACGGGTCAAAATCATATGTAGTTTGAATTAGGTGCTTGGCAAAGTTAGAATCCGATTTTAGTTTGTTGAAGGTCCAGTCAGGCGAGTTCTTATATTACGACCTGTTTCTCCAATGTAAATGGAATTACGGGAGTTGCAAGAGATAGAATAAACTCCACTCTGTTCAAGAAAGTCAATTTTGTCTTTAGTTATCATCGATTTATTTCTTTATTTATTTATTATTAATTCTAACGAAGAGGTTTTTGCTCAAATGTTAGGGATAATCATCGCTGTACTTATCGATTTCTTTTTCACACGTGAATTTATTGTTTAGGCGTAAAGTATTAAACTTGTCTAAAAGAGAATCTATTAATTCCGAAGGACCATTGAAGATTAATATAATATCGTTCACATAGCGGCAGTAAAAGGTAATGTGTTTAATGAAAGGGTTATTGGAGTTGAGGAATTTCTTCTCGATTTTGTCCACAACCAAGTCAGCTAACAATGGTGATAAAGACCACAACCCCATAGCTAATCCATCGGTTTGTTTGTAAATGTTTACATTTACATTTAATAATTTTATAATAATGACTAAATAAATATTGATTTAATGTAATTTTTAGAAGATCACTCAGGCAAGAGAAGTCAGGAAGTTCAGAGTCCAAGAGCAATTCATTAACAATGTCTAAAGATTCGGAGACCGGAATGGAAGTGAATAAATTGTGAAAGGGACAAGAATATTGTTAGAGTTAATATGAATACGCTTAAGTTTTTATTAAATTCAGAAGTATTTTTAATAGAAAATTCAGTTTCGTAATTGAGAGATTGTTTAAATAATCGTTGAGAAATTTAGAAACCAAGATAAGTACAGTCAGTAAATAAAACATTAAAGATATATTCATAAACTGCCACTTGCAGCTACGGTAATCTATAAATCCAGCCTAATACATACTGTACTAAGCATTCTTTTCAGTATGTGATAGATTTCATAGTATTTTTCTTTAATTTTAATTTAAATTGTCAAAATGTCACATTTTACAAAATTAATAAAGTCCGGAACAATAAATAATATTATTCGGTATTGATTTGTAGCGTTCAATGAGACACAAGGTATAAAAAGAGACAAATTATTAACACAAATCTATTCAAAGTTTAACAAAATTCAAGACGTGTTTGCAACACTCTATCGCGTACTCTTTTTAATGCACTTGATTATCAGTTGTAAATCGTTCCTCGTTTTACCGTCAGCATTAATTTTACAACTTTGAATTAAATGATTTTAATTAATTTCATAGTTTATTCGTAAGAGTATCGCATTTCTTTCTCATCGTGTGGTTAACAACGTAACGGCATTCTATCTATTATGTATCATGGCCAAATTTTATAACTTTTCACATCTCAATACACACTTACAGTGTTAATTCGCCGTCTCAATCAACACACATTGGCATAATATATTTTTTGGGTAAATTTTTAATTAATTATAAACTGTTGCACAGATTTTTTTTAACGTTTCCCGTAATCTGTGACTTTTGAGTTATTGTAGGCGATATTAATATCAGCTTTTTTTACATCGAAAACGTTTAAAGGATAGCTATTAACTGATTAAGTGTGACCATAGACCAAAGAACTCTAGTCTTCAGTTTATCATTTTTCAATATTCTTGAAACAATATAATCATTTCCAATAAATATTCATTACAACATGTGCTCTTACGTTGCTCAAACGGTGCATACAAATTTGCAAAACTTTTTGGACGTTATGGTAAGGTGCAGACGCCATATGTTCCACACCACAATGATTGACGCACGCCAACAGTTTCACATAATCAACGTCGTCGTCGTCGTCGTCATGGCCGCGTCAAAATACTTGGACATGCAATGCTCACGTATAAAGTTACTAAATACGAGTAGATATTGCAAAAATACAGAAATTCTGTTCTATTCTATTTCCTCTTTGATTTAATTTCACGTACAATAAATACATTTTTCAGTTAGTGCCTCATTTTTCTTATTTTTTCTGGACGAAATTATACGACTTGAAAGCCATTTAATTTATTGGAAACTGAATGTCGTCTGAATTAACGACGCATGTCCCGAATGTATCCCCCACATGTTCTTGTTCGGCGGTTTAATTTCGGCCTAATTTGCATGCGTTCCAAATAAGTCTTTGAACGTCTGGGTTCTTAGAATTTTAATCAATACCAAGAAAACTACATGTAGTATGCTTTTTCGCGATAGTTCTTTTGTTGTGTAAAGTATCGAAAATAATAAACTGAATAAAAATCGTAACCAGTTATGAATTCGAAACTAACGAAATGTTGACGCACCTATAAAAATTTAAACTATAACAGTTCTGGATCAAGACTTAAAGAACGGAGACGTTTAGATACTTAAAAATGTGACTGCAATAATATTTCTGGAAGCAGTTAATCTACTTGAATTGAAATAAAGGCAATAACATGTCGCATGGCATGTTATACTTTGGATATCGAATAAAACAGAGATCTTTAAGAAAAGTTTCTGAACTTGTTCCAAAAGGTTTATGCGCACAGAATAAAAAGACGCCTAGATAATAGGACACTTGCATATTTTAGAATGGGGTTTATACTCTGCGCCAATTTTAACAGAACACTTATAAATTATTGTAAAATTCCCTAAATAAATTAATTTCTAAATAATAAAGTTCTTAACGTGTACCTGCTTCTGAAATCAAACTGCTTTACTAACCTCTGGAGTATATACGTTCGAAAACACTTCTTTCGAGTGGTTCTTGGGCATACAATCGCAACTCTCTCCCTCACGATTTTTAACTTATTATGCATCTCGCTCATCTGTTTCAAAGAAGTCTTGTGCTTACGTTGATAACGGGCGAACTTTTTACATCCTACTTAAAAATGTCCCGTTGTTTATGCTCATCATTGTACACATTATTCCGGATTAAACAAACACATACCGATTGTTTCATTGAAACTTGAATAAGGGCGGAAAGAAGACACGTGGATGGGAGTAAAGCAATAAAAGTTATAAGACGTAAACATTCACTTGGTGCTTTAATAGACGTGTACGACCATTTCCAAATCAAAACGAAACATAGGATATATGAAGTGAGTCGATTAAAGCGAGAAGCAAAAAAAAAACCAAACCGTGCACAGGAATAAACTTAAATAAAATACAAGCAATTGCGAACCTGATTTAAAATTAATATATTCCCCCCATAACAATAAGGAAACCTCCGGCGCGTATACATTACCAGACTGTTTTTTCATTTATAACGGAAATCTCGGACAGTTCCGCAAGAGTGCGAGGAAGACATAAAGGAGTTTTTGCCGATTGTTCCGCTTGCGTTTTTTCACGACGTTGCTCTCGCATCTTGTAAAAATGGCCGCGAGAAAGGTCCTTACAGCTGCACGTCCGTAAGAGCGAGGGTCCTGGCAAGCCGCAACCAGGTGATGGGGCACGTCTAGGCCAACCTGACCTAACCTTTTCTTACCCTCGCGCGGCAACAATACGTGATCTAATTTTAAATAACACAATACCTATAAAAAGGTATGAATATTTTTGAAACCAATCACTTTCTCACGAATGTAACGATTTTCGAGGAAACGGCGCTCCTATTCATGGGCTGGGGCTCAAAGGAAACTTATTGAGGCGAGGCGAGGGGATGATTCTTCCGTTCTTCTGGGGGAGGTTTTGTAAAGAATTTGCACCGATTAGTTCGAGTTTAAGAAACACTTTTGGATTCAATTTCAGTTAGAAGTAACTCAGAGACGAAGTTTCTTCTTTGGCTTGCGTCCTTTTGTACAGTTTCAGATCATATCTTAGTCATAAGTAATACCAAATCCAAATTGTACTTATAATTTCGTGTATATTTCGTGTATAGTAGGAAGCTAGTTGAAAACTAATCCTCAGTTTCGTAATTTTAAACACACAGGATCTAGGTTAGATTTAGGCCTTAAGTTTCATTCTCTTTTTTTTTTCTGTAAGGTTTGGGTGGTAGAGCACGTTTATAAGTGAACCCCGCCTTAGGATTTTCCTTCCTTATCGTCAAAGCATTATGTCTTTTCATGTAATTATGATATGAAAAATAAAGAAGTTATTATTATTATTATAACTTTTGCTTCAAGGAAAGAAATGCACAACTAAGGTCGCGCTTATAAAGTAAACTATGACACTGATGAATAAGTAAACTTGCATGTATTTATTAAATAATAATATGAATTTTGACATGCGATAAGTTAATACTCATCCAGATTCTTGCAGACACCCTGTACTATAAAAAATATTCCCCGGAAAAGGCAAAAAATAAAATCAAACTAACGTTTCCTTTCCGTTTCAAAAATATCGAATTCATCATTTACTTTATGATGACCTGTATACATTTTCTTTACTTATTGTTTGAATCAAAGCAAATCGATTCACATTATACATGTTTATACATAATTAAAATAACTGAATCACAATCAAAAAAGGCATAACGGACGCGATCGCTTATCGACCTAATTGCATAATAAATAATTTTAATTCGGGGGTGCAACGTTAAGTGCTATGCAAATTGCTGACGCAGATCGTATCAGGAGGAATCAACGAGGTGTAAAGCACACCAACACATACACACAGGGCGGTTTGTTTGTATCTATAGCGTGAATTGAAATCTCTCATGCCACCCAAATTCTCGATAAAATTTGCTTGAAAACCCCAAAATAACGGACTAATTAATTAATTAAATCTCTAATTTGAAAAATGAAATTCGCGGCTTTTCCTCCCCTAATTTATCTCGAAAGGAGAGACACCTGTATAATGAATAATGTGAGTCGCCCTTAAAAACATAAACTACAATAACTGTTAGAAACCAGACTTGAAAAGATAAATAATAAGTCTTGACCCTCATCCTCATATTTTTCGAACGGCATAAATTCAAGTGTCCCTCCGAGACCCTAATGAAAAAGCAGTTTTGTTATCATTTATATAAAACTAGGTGCACTCATTGCGATCGTTAAAATTAGCGTACGCGTGAGGGGGGTTACTTGTATGTACGAGGGGCGCGCAGTAAGTGTTTCTAATAAAATCCGGAATGACGCAATCAAAACTAGATCTCAGTGAGTCATCGTTACATTCCCGAACGGGCCGTTTCGGGACGTTAGAAAGGGTCGAAACCTGCTAGACAATGGACGTTAGATGGAAAGAACTACCTGGGTCTTAGAGGGTTACAAAAGGAAACATTTATATTAAATACGTAATAAGACTTAAATATTTATTCCATTCGTTGGAAATATTTACTCAAACAATCATAATTTAATTTGCATTCATGTAATAATCTACAACAGTCGATAACGCAGCGAAACCTGCAGCACTGATCAAGCAAGCTTTCAATCCAGCTCTAAGTCCAATGACACCTCCAGTAACCGCTCCCGCATAAGTCCCATTCTTCCAATCACTTTTCCCCCTGGCCGTTTCTATAGTGCATTCAACAGCTGCAAAGCAAGCCCCAATTAGAGCAAAATTTTTGGCATAATTCGTAGTAGTCGTCAGCATCTCGCGTAGAACTTGCCTGGCAGTTTGCTGTTCGATGACCACCCCGCCCTGGGAACTCATGCTGGATGAAAACAGCCCCACTGCAGCGCCTAGGCCGTATCCAACCACGCAGCTCATCAAAGCCTTGAATGCGCAGCTTTCGAAAACAGCCTCGGCCATTTTCTCCTCGGAGTTTTTGATGATGACGGGGCCCAAGTGCTTCGGGATGATGATGTTCTCGCGGTACCTGTACGTGTTCCCTACGAAGTAGTTGGTAAGGGCAATCCATTCTTTTTCTGGAAACCTGGATATTTTTTCTGGAAATTCAGAATCGCCCATACTTTGAAGGTTAACTGAGTTCTAGGTTAACCCAAACAAATTCGTGACAGAGTTTTTGAATGGAGGTATCTTGATTTTCAAAAGGGAAAATGAAAAGACCGTTTCTATCTTCCGGTTAGAGTTATTCGGCGAGTAACTTGATTTTTCTGAATTGTTTCCATGGTGGTAATTCATCTAATACCTATTGGTCAGCTTATTAAGGAATGAAAAGACCGGGCCTAAGATCTTTATGGAAATAAATTTCAGAAAATAATCTCAATTTTTGGTATTATGTAGTTTAAAACCCTTCTTTATATTATTTTCGTCAAGATTTTGGATAACTAGTAAATTATTCCTTGGGAGAAGGGGGGTGTTGGTTCTGCTTTTTTCTCTCATTTCATGTATTTAAAAAAATTAAATCGATAAATACAAATTATTAAATGTTGTTTAACGCTGTGTGCTTCTTTCTTCTTTTCTATTGTTTTATTTTTGAGTTGTTCTTCTTTCTTCTTAAAGTGACTCTTTTGGTTTTGCTAAGGACGATGCTATTCATTTTTTTCCACTTTTTTCCTTATCTGTATGGGTTCCTTCCCAACGCTTTTTTTTCTCAATATCGACACCGACACTTTTTGTTTTAATTCTTGCTTCGCTTGTGTTATACTATCTTGCTTTCCTTTTAGCTTTAGCTTGCTCACTGCTGGATGAAGATTTCTTCCAGTCCTTTGCAAATATTTTTATTTTGTGCAAAATTCGCTATTCCTTCTCAGTCGTTGATATAATGTTATCTAAGAGTCTCCTTCTATTTTCCTCATGGTCTCCAAATCATAATTCTTAATGTCCATCTATTGTCATTCTTTGTCTTGTCCTACCAAATTCATTTCTGCTTTGTTACTCGATATACTGTATCTGTTACCTTCTATCTCCTTTCGGATTTCTTCTTTTGGCCTAAAATTGAGTACCTCCTTCTCATAACTTATAGTGATTGATGTTCCTCTTTGTAACACACTATCTCTACTCTGTATAATGTTGCTAGCAGAATGCCATCAAAATGGACTCGAATTTCCGAAAGCTGTTCTAATCAGTTCCATTTCTCTTGCTACTTTTGCAGTCTGGTTTAGTTTGCCAAAGGTTTATGTCCAAGGTTACGTATTTACCTTTTCAATTTTGTGTTCTATAGCGAAAATATTATCATATTGTTGGCTCTTTATTATTATTTTTGGCAATGCTCATACGAGACCAATCTTTTGCAAGGCAGGCAGCAATTCTTTAAACATTTCCTGAAGTTCAGAAACATACTACCAAACAGTCAGAGAAAACGTTCTAATTCCCACGAAGTTGCAACAGCAAAAGCAGCAGTAGCCCCGAAGAAGTCCTTTTGTAAAAAAAAGAACGAAACGTCGGCGAGAAAAAGAAGTGTCCGGAAACGAGAAGAAGACTTTTGTAGATTTAGAAAACCATAGAAAATCGGACCTTTCTTTTAGTTTACAGTAATCGCAGATAAACAAGAATAGGAAAAAGAGAGTTAATAAAAAAAGTTGGAATTAAGTACCTCAAGTCGAGTAGCTTTTATATTCCAATAAAATAAGTAAGGAAAAATACTGTTTTGAAGAATTCTAAACTTCTTTCTAAATTTGATGAATTTTCCCTTTAAATGACGTCTCATTTTCATCTCTAATGCTGGATTTCACAAACGTCACTTAACTTTAATCATTAATTAAGAATAATCATTCCTATACCTTCAACACATGTAACCATGGCAACGTTTACTTTTAACGGATGATTAAATTTAAGTAACGTTTGTGAAATCCGCCATAAATATGATATATTTTTTTAAAGAAAATAAAAAATCTTCATAGCTCTTCTAATATTTTTTTTCTTTTGCACATCATCAATTTAATCGAAAAGGTTTATATGTACTTGAGAGCCGCTCCTGCATAAAATAAATCTGAAACCGATAGCTCAACCCTTAATTGTAACAACACATACTGAAGAGCTCTTAGCAACTGTAAGTGTATAGTAATAACCCAAATGGCCTTCGGATACTATTGACTACGAGCGAGCTTATTGACTATTCACAATACTTGAAAACTGTTATAAAGGGTTCACTCGATGCATTACAATACAACTCCTGCAAACTATTATTTAATACGAGCACAGAATGTTATGATCAGTTCCATCCTGGATATGAAATTTTAGAATCACTTTAGAATTTAATTCCGAAAAGGGCTTCCACAGAAAACTGAAATCTGTTTTTTTGAACCCCCCCAATTTAAGACCATCGTTACTTTTAGAGCCATGTTAATATTTTTATCTTTTTTAATAAAAAAATAACTTGAATGAATTAGGAAAAAGCGAAGCTTTGATATGGTAGAACCTGTTCAAAATTTACGTACATACTTGACAGGCGAATTAAACAGCGACGTGAACAACAACGGAACTTCATGAATCCCCCCATCAAAAGACCGCAAACATTTTACGCGCCAACTGAGATTACTTAAACAAACGACAGATTTAAACCTTCCCCATTTATACGGGGAGTTTCAACTTACGTACCTTTGATACAATAAAGTCCAGATGAAATTCACGACGACGTTCACATCACTCCAACGTTTTTACGTGAACTCGAGCACTTTCGGACGGCACACACAAATTCGCACATTTCCAGGAGAACCTATGTTAATGCACCTCGAAGTTGCCGCGAACCAATCCGGCAAGTGTCTGACGCGCCGTTGGTTGTTACCTGGGGTGTACCTGGCTGGTCCTCGTGTTGTCTACAGTCCCTTTCGTCACCCCCCTAATGCTAGAGGAGGCCGCAGACACATGGGCTTACAACCAAAACCAGAATGTGCGTGTGTGTGCGTGCAGGGACGCTGACCTTATCAAAATTTCAGGGACACTTTTTCTATCGTTTTTCCAGAAAATACCGGCAACTCAGAGAGAGACCCAGGGTGAGGATAACAAAATCGTGTTCGTTTTGATTTCCAAATTATCCTCAAAATTCTTCGAATTTATCGCGTTATTAATTTTCCCGCGCAAATACTGAGAGAGCGAGAAAGAGAGAAATGTTGAGAGCTTTAATATCCTTGATAGGGATAACAACTAATTTTTGTCTATCCTGAATTTTTCTGGAAATGTGCCTAATTTACTGCATGATTTGTTTTCCCGCGCAAATTCTGATAGCGCGTTTCGCACCTCCAAAATAGTAATGAAAACTCAATCCATAACGTCCTTCTCAAGGATAATTAAATCTTTTCAATTCGTACTACTTGAATTTCAAAATTGTTCTCAAAAAGTACCAAAAAAGTACGTTATTAGTTTTCCCGCGTAAATTCTGCACCTCCATAAAATTCTGACAACTTAATCAATAATAATATCCTTTTCTAGGATAGCTAATTTTTGTCAACGTAGATGTTTTAATTTCAAAATTATTCTCAAGATGCATCAAATTGCATTGATTTACAGAAAAAAAACATCAGCTTCAAGTGTAACTAACTTGAGACATTGCGCATTTGATTTCCAAAATTATTTTCAAAATGCGCCAGAGTTGTTATTGTTGTAATTAATTTTAATTAATTAAAGTACTTGCTTCACGTTTCGCGATCTGATTTATCAAAAGTGAATGAATATTTTTAATTCATTTATAATGATTTAATGTAATATTGATTAAAAAATATTTTTATTTAAAAAATGTCTAGCTAATGTTCAAAAGTGATGCTTTCATGTATTTTCAGTTTTCTCTGTAACTCCTGCAGTACCCAAAGTTTGTTTGTTCATTGTAATTTCAATGTTGCCAGATCTAGTGGCTTTTGATGCAATTTAGTGACGAGTGTAAACTCTTACGACACTTTATACTGGGTGTTAAAAAAATGGTCGTCGGATATTTTACCCAATTAACAATGGAAACAAATAAAAAAGCCTTAATCAACAAGGATCCGCAACTCAACTATTTCTGAGATATAGTCGATTTTATATTGTTTTATTAGAATGAAATTCTGATGACAATGTGCATAAAACAAAAGATAATTTAAAGGTCGTTTCACATCTCCTTAAAAATGATCGGCGCAGCCTTTCGAAAAATCTTGGAGTCCTATGAGTTGACTTGTGGACCCATGTTACGCCTGATTTACACAGTCAAAGAAATCGATTAATTTTGTGTCCTTAAAATTTTTCATCGATTTTTTAGGGAATTCTAGCTACATTTTGTGTTATAAATTAAAACACAACCCGACAACCTTTTTTAACAACCAGTATTATAATCGTAAGGTAAATAATCCATTGTTTTAAAACTACTGATATAAGTATATTATATAAGCTTGCGGTCAAAAAAAAAATGACTCGTCACATTGAAGTTTAATAACGTTTTGATTATACTATGTGTTTTTTTTTTTTTAAATGCCATAAGGGGTGGCTCTGGAAAAGAAAATTCATGTCTTAGCTCCATTCATATACTTTAAATGGTCAGTTTTGGCACGTGTTAGATGACAAGCTACGACATGAGTTTTAATTTTCCTGGCCAACCTTTATGGCATTTAAAAAAAAATACATCGTATTTACATACTGTGTACCACTCTTGCAGTTTTGAAGGTTATATTAAATGTCATGTTACATTTCTCTTTTAGTTTTCCCTTCACCTTCTGTATTAATGACAACGCGCGCAAGTTGAACTTCATTTAAATAGGCCATTATTCAAGGCAACAAATTAAATGCGACACAATATGACAGATATAATAGTTTACTACTTTGACAGATCGAAAGCCAATTTACAATACAAAGAAAGAGTTAGTCAGTTTTTTTGTCCGCAAGTTTACCGTCATTTTTTCTTTGTGTGCCGATCGATTGATGGATAATTTTAAGAACTTTTATATACCTACCTCCTTTTAGATTTCATTAAACAGCTTTGCCTTCACAGTCGGAGATAACGTTGTATTCTTAACTCAGATTGTTCAAATTCAAATTACAGTTCTGTTAAAATTCTGTCAGTCCAGGAACTTTACCTATAAAAACATATCCTTTTGATTCAAGAGAAATAACGAGTGTCCAACAATTATTGTAGTCCTGGGTGGCTGTAGAGTCAAACATTCTTAACTAATTATTGTTTCAAATGGCATTAAAACATTAAATACGTAAAGAAACATTTATTTGTTGTCTAACAGTCAATATTTGAGACTTCAATTTAACGATACGAAGTAAATATCGGCATTTATGTGTGATACCACAGCCACCCAGGACTACAATAATTGTTGGACGCATGATAGAATTTTTGAGATTTTTATATACATATATTTTTTTTTATCTGAAAAAATTGAAAGCATCGAGACTTTAGAATCTCTGACCGCAAAGTTCTCTTATTTAATCAGTGACATGAATGCTTTAAATAGGAATTTAGATTAATTTTAAAAAATGATCTTCCTAATAAAATAAACAGACAAGAAAATTTGGAGAGAAATGTGCAACTCAAGAAAAGGAAATAATTGAGATGTTCTGTCAAAAACCTACTCTGTCCAAAATTAAAATTTTTCAAAAGCATGTAAAAACGATTTAGCGTTGTTTGTATACAGTACGATGAATTCATAAATTTTTACATTCACATTAGCTTAATAAATGCCTGGCAAGAGCAATAATGAATAATAATTATCTGAACAGCTGAAAAAAAATTAAAATGTTTGGACAAAACAGGTTTTTGATGAATTTCGACAAAAAAACCACACATAAATTGATAAAATGTGATTATTCATTAAGTAAAATTTCAAGAAACATCTGTAAAAACTTAGTGCTTATATACCTACTATGAATTTAGCTCATTTTTAGATTCTTTTGGACGAAGTAGATTCTTGACAAAACCTTCTCAATTCTTTGCATTTTGGCTTTGGTATTCGCAAACTGAATGTGGAAAATGGTTAGTACACGTTAAATAGTTCCTTAAATATCTTAAAGACTAATCAGAATTATCTGAAAATAGCAAAGGTTTTGAAATTATTAAAACTAACATGTGATTTACCTACTATGTTACGAATTGCTACAAGAGGGCAAAACTATTGACATAATTATTTTCAATTTATAGAAAAACACAATTTTCATAATTTGATTTAGTAATTGTTTAGTAAGTTGTGCTTACTTTCAGATAACACTACTACAAGAACAAATAGAATATATTTAGTATAAATTATTATCCTTTATGCACCGTTGCAAAGAACAAAAGAATTTTTTTTAATAAGCTGAGTAACTTAGTAACTGTCTCTCTCTTTATCAAAGAGATGAGGGTGAATACTTTTGACGCAGGCCTCGAACTTTATATTATTTCATTGTAAAACTGACTATAATGTTTGGTAGAGATCACTATCTCTGACACTAGGCAGTTATCATTAGTAGATATCACTTTTGAAAAGAATTTTGTTTAAAATTTTTCAGTAATATTTTCTGAGCTATTCATATTATATTTACACTAAAAATGAGGATCCAAACTGATTTAATTTTGATGTTTAATAAACAAAAAAAAACTGACTGAAGAAATATCAGAATATTTCAAATTTAATGAAAGTAAAAACTTCGCTATCCTTAATATTATGATATAAGATTGGAATATAATACATATTCATGAAATAATTAAGAAAATCAATGTAAATTTAGAATTTTAACCATCAATTAAACCTGACAGTCTTTCATTCATTTGTATCAAACACTTTTAAGTTATTATTATTAAGGTCCGGTCTCTTAACTTCTTTTTAAGTTACTTGTAAATTTATCTGTCTTGTAACTGAAAAATCTATCATTTAGGGCTGGTCTTTTAACTTCCTTATAAACTCCCTTTTTACTAAATTGAACATTAACCTAGTTGCTATAGCAATGCTTATTCATGTGATTGAGATAGATGCACTCGTCTAGTTAATCCGAAAGAGATGCATAATACTTGATAGGCAGCTAAATGATAGATTGTTCAGTTACAAGACAGATAAATTTACAAGTAACTTAAAAGGAAGTTAAAAGATCGGGCCTTAGGTGCCTATCAAGCATTATGCAACTCTTTCGGATTAACTAGACGAGTGCATCTATCTCAATCACATGAATACGCGTTGCTATAGCAACTAATTTAATGTTCATTTTAGTAAAAAGGAAGTTAAAAGACCGACCCTTACACAGTTTAAATTTAAGTGGTGACATTTTTAGGTTACACGTTACACAGCACTGTGTAAGTCACCCTTAAACTTAAGTTGACATTAAATGCTTGGTGTAAATGGCGATTAATCAATTATACAGGGTGCTTAAAAACTATCGAAACAGCGCCATTCTGCACTATTTAGGGTCACTCTCTGAGCATGGGGAAAATGTTAGAAAAATTCTACCTTATGTTTATGTCAGCTGACATTAAACAATACATATTCAGTCAAAGTAAATTCATAGGTAACTCAATGCAATTACTTACTAAATTAATAGCTTGGTTGCCAGATCATTTTTATGATGATTTTTGTGCAAAACATGTACTATTTATTGATTTTAAGTAAAAATTATTGTTGAACATCATTTTAAATATGTCTTCCACTACAAAAATTGTTAAAATATTCAGAATATAAATAATAATAAAAATTTCCAATCCCAATCTTATAAGCTCGATATCTTTAAGAAATCAGAGAGAGAATTTTTTTCCCATGCTCAGAGGATATCCCTAAATAGTGTGTAGAAAGGCGTTGTTCCGCCATTTTTAAGCACCCAGTATATGGCAAAATTAAAAGTTAAAAATTCAATTCAAATATTGTTGTTAACAACTGTTTAAGCCGCGACATCATGCGGCCGATCCTTGACCGAACATCGATATATGAGCTACACATTTTTAATTGTAAAAAATTCCTCATAATTGATTACGATTAATGATTTGGTTTCTTTGTTAAACATAAACAACGTAAATAACTAATTTTGTTACTTTTAGTTCGTGACCTTTAAACATCAGTTAAATTTGTACATCAAGAAAAATTATGATCCCGAGGTATTTCGACTCAAATGTTGTTATTACTGAAACACAAATGTTTGTTAAAAGACAAGCACTCAAAAGACGCAATCGCCATCATTAGACTGACACACACACACCAGTTTAAAAGCAGTTCGGATGTTACAACATCGTGGAGGATTTGCAGTTCTTTGAAGGCATCTCCGAAGGCAGACTTCTCAGACCTTGAGCAAGTCCAATTTAGCTGAATATCAAGAACAAATAATTTTTTATATCTGAAATTAATCCGCGTCTTCATCCGCTTGACTAGTATTCTTCGATTATATGACGTGTACATTTTTTTCAATGTGAGTCTATAAGTAGGACCACAGTTCAATTGTGGCGGAGTCGAATAAAATCTGCGAGGTGAAACGTACCGATCTATTATCGCGATTGAACAGACTATTACCCAAATCGTTTATAAACTTTTAAATTTGCTTTTAATAATAACAACAAATAATTACGCCTTCAATCATTTTGAACTGATTACGTATTTAAACAAGTGACCATTACAGAACTTAATTTATATTAAATTCAGCTAAAACAAATAAATAATCACTATTGTTGCATAAAAAGAAATTGTTACTAAAGAATTTTAAGTTGAGTAGAGTTATTTAAATTTATTTGTGAGCAAAGAAATAATCTACGAGCGTGCAAATAATCCAAAACGTTCATAGATTTTGTTAAGTTAAAACAAGAGAAAATGATTACCCCCTGTACGTTATTGAAATTGAAAAATAAACAAATTCATTTTTCAATATCGAATAACGTAGCAATACGTTTCATTTTGATTTGGAAATGTACTGTCCTAGTGCTCAGTACATATAGGGACTGACGTAGGTATTGCTTACCAATTAGCAAGCAGGTGAACTGCTTTTTATATCCTTTATTTTGTAACAAAGCCATTTTAGTCTATTTCCGCCTTTTTTTCAAATTTCAACAATCGGTATGTAGTTGCACGTTGATTAACTTCAGGTCAGTATTATTACTTTCGTAATAAATACTATTTACTGAATTCTAGTATGTACGGTATTACGAAATTATTAAAACCTAATACGTATATTTTTTTTCTTCAAGTGCTCATGTTAAGAACTTGTTAATTCTGAACTTCATTTCAACAAACCTGATTAATTTAGCGCCATCTATTATTCAAAATGACAAACAAAGACTAAAAGTATTGACAGTGTTGCAGTGAAATGTTAAAGTTTTAGTTGAGAGTAGTTTAAAATAATCTGTGCGATAATAATGGCAGAACACTATGCAAAATGTAACATGGAGGTACACTTTTATGCTAGGACCACAACTCTGACAGCGCCCTCTATTACCATACATGAAAATCTATTGCGCAATTGAAGAGACGTCTATTATATTTTTTCTGGCAACATTGCTTCAAACACTTTTTTAATCCTTTTGATCCAGGATCTTTATTACTTTATTGTACCTAAGTATCTTTCGGCGCCAACGTTGAACACCCTGCAACTTTTTCACTTCACATTTTATATTCAGAAATTCTTTCTTTTTCGAAGCCAAACAAAGATTCATACGTCTCGAAAATTTCAAATACACATAGCGCCAAATTATCCTCAACTTCAACAAAAATAAAAAATTGTACTCCTATAAAATTCTCTCAATATAATTATTAATTTCGCCAAATTAAAATTGCACAGCTTATTACAAACAGAATATTCAACTGCAAACTTTTCATTCTAAGTGAAAATAAATATGTAAACAGTCTTTATAATATTCCCAGCAAATTTTAGATTCTTAACTACTTTTAAAATTCATTAAAACTTTAATCCCGACTGACCACAGTAATTGCATCCAAGCTTGGCTCGCCAGTGCTAATTAATCCTTTTCCCACCGCCTAATTAATTGAGGGGCACTCACATCGATAATCCTCAACAGATTCAAAAAGCGATAAACCTGCCTACTCTAGATGGCCTTTTCATCTGTGTCTTTTCGAGGGCCAGCGAAAGAAACCCTTGCAGTACAGTTGCTATTGTGTCGTCCTTTGAAAACTGGTCTAGGATTCGGACGACGCGAGCGACGTCTCGCGACCGCATCGTGTCCTGCAACAATCGCCGGTAATAAGTGTAATTGATGAGTGTTTTTGGTGCGTAGCACGCACAACGGCGCACTCTTCTAAATTGGAAAGGCTACACCCCATAAAATATATTTATTTATTCACATTAAAAACAAATAACTGACGAGTTATTAAGGGATTAAAAGCTATTTCGATTTTGTTAGATTACACTAGTTTTTTTTGTTTAACCCTGATTTTGTGAGCTTTAAATATATGATTGGATGAAATTAAAAATTGCAAAACAATGGTACTTTGAAATTGGTCCCTCAGGTTTACATATTAGGACCCATCTCATTTTTTTCTGTACGTGCTCAATTTTGTCTTGAACTTTTTTATTTCGTAAAGAACAATATTTGTATGATAGATGAGTGGGCAATAATTTCAAAATTTCAACAGATTATTTATTATTGATATGAAAATCAACTAGGGAATTTCTCTATCAAATCTCAGATCGAATTGAATTTAATCATTCGTTTATTATGTCTTAATTGTGCCTGAAAAGTCGTTCTTGTCGGTGCCGAATCGGTTAAAATATTCCCTCTTTTCGAGTCTGTTGTAATACAATGGACGCAGGTGTCCCCCGTCGCTCCGGGATTTAACCGATTCGCTTAATTTGTTTATGGCAAGGCATTTAACAAAATCGGCGGTTGCACGCTTCGGTGACCCACGCGGTCAATAAAATCGTGTTTCCGCTTCTTTGCCTCACACGTTTCGAATAAAGGCGCCAATCATCATTAAAAGTCGCCGACCTGTGTGCATAATGCCGTTCATTAGTAATCTAATTTAAAACACTCCTGCTTTGATATGATGTTTACTTAATATGAATGCGTAATTGTTTAAATAAATTAGTTTGCATTTGCGACGTGGAATGGCAGAATTATTCGGATATTTACAAATATCCACAGGTCATTGTTTTATTATATTATTATATTTTTATTATATTGTTATGTTTCGTGAATAAATAAAATGGTTTTTAAAAACTGAACCTCTCGCTCGTGAAATAGTATAACTTTCAGCATATTTCTAGGGCACTGTTTAAAACGAGAGGGCAGTAAGTCGTAAATTATGTTTATCGTTTCTTTATCGCTACGGTTTAAGCGTCTAATTTATGGGAAATAGCTGTCTTAATAATAATAATGTTTTCCACAAATTACTTTTCGATTAAATTTTGCATGAAAATAGGCCACAGGATAATAAAATCGATACTAAATTATCAATGACGTTGTTAATGTCTGTTTGGTATACTATCAGTTCTATATATACATACTTTAATTTTCCATATATACTTCTATACATGTATACTTCTATACTGAAAAGGCTGCTAGAATGTCGAAGAACTAATAAACTATGGAAAAACTGATATAGCAAGTTAATCAAGGAGAGCTTAAATATCGCACAATTCTCAACGTTTCGATATCGTTTGACAACTTCTTGGCGTTTCCAACTTTTATCGGATGAGTCTAGCTCGAGTTTAACTACTAAAAAACATTTTCTATGTTAAATGATATTCAAAAAATATCATTTTTACTTATAACTTCGTTATTTGAACGGATATCAAAGGATGAAAGCACTTCTTAGAACACTGTTCAATAGTCTGTACACCAATCTACAGTAGCGAACAATAAAATAAAATAAACCGTAATTTTTTTTGACGTTTAATACACATACAAAATGTCACTTGTAATTCTGACGTTTAATACAAATTTTACTGTTAATAGTTGCCTCAAGTTCCGCCCAAAAAGTAAGAGTACTGGCCTTGCCAGGTGAAGTGTGAACAAAAAAAAGAGTTATTGCAAAATTGCACTTTATGCAGTTTCACATAGAGTCCTTTTTTACGTTTTGACAGAAACATAACCTCAATTTACCAAATTTGTCTAAATACGCAAGACATGTCAAATTCTTGCCTGAATTTTATTTTCCGCTACTTGGAAGTTCAAGGTCAACCCAACTTATGGCGAAAAATGGGGAGAAATCTTTAATTAAATTAAAATTAAAACTTCAAGAAAAGTCAAAGGTCAAAAGTCTAGGTCAACCGAAAAGGTCAAAGGTCAAGGTCAATCCAACCCGAGGCAAAAGATTGAGAAAAAATCTTAAAAAACGAAAGTTTAAGAGCGATAGTTCGAAAAGGTCAAAGGTCAAGTTTAACCGAACCTGAAGCAAAAATGGAAAGCGAAATTAAAAATTTGAAGTCTAAAGAGCAAAGGTTCACAAAGGTTAAAGGTCAAGATCAAAACAACCCAAGACAAAAAAGGCAAAAAAATAGGGAAAAAACTTTTTAATCTGAAGAACGAAGATTCAAAAAGCTTAAAGGCCAAGGTCGAAACAATACAAGGCAAAAAAAATTGGGAAAAATCTTTAAAAGAATTTAATTTCCAGAGACGAGGTTCGAAAAGGTGTAAGGTCAAAGTCAGCCCAACCCAAGACAAAGAATGGAGGAAAAACTTTAAGAAATTAAGATTTCAGAAAAATTAGGAGTCTTTAAAAAAATTGAACTTCAAAAACGAAGGTTCCAAAAGGTTAAAGGTCAAAGTCAACCGAAACCAAGCCAAAAAAATCGGGAAAAATTTTGAATTTCAAGAGCAAATGTTAAAGTTAAAGGTCAAAACAACCCAAGACAAAAAAAGTAAAAATAGCGAAAAAAATTTGAAAATTTTAAAGTCGAAGTTTCGAAGTGGTTAAAGATCAAGGTAAACGAAACTCAACCTAACTCTATTCAACCCAAGCAAAAAATTAAGATTGAAAAAAAATTAAAATTTAAAATATTTTTTTCAATTAAAGGTCAAGTTCAAATGAAATCTCGAAGTCAACATGTTTCTGTGCGAGGCGCCTACCAACCAAATTCCTTTCCTCTTTCTCCACTCTGCGAAGCGGGTATCGCCCTCCAGCATGTCGTCCGCTTCGCATGTTGTCTCCTTCAGTCGTTGTCCTCTCCTTTTCTTCCTACTCTTCCTCTCCAATCCTCTTCTTCCTTCTCCTCTTCATCCTCTTCTTCGTCCTTCTCTTCATCCCCTTCTTCCTCATCCTCTTCATCCTCTTCCTCTCCTCTTCTGTCTCCTTCCTCTCTTCTTCTGTCATTCTCTTCTCCCCCGTTCCATCCTCATCTATATCTATCTCACACTTCTCCTCTGCCCTTGCTCCCCTCTCTCTCTCTCCATCTCATACTCTCCTTTTCAGTCCACGGGCTCATTTCGTCCCTTGTCTTTCTAATCATTATACTACGTAGCACATGAGTCAAACTATTCCAGTTCCGTTCGTTCTGGATTAAAATCCTCGCGGCATTATCTTTCGTCATACGAGTGCCCACTTTTACTTCTGTCTCCCTAAGCAGACCATCGGTGTCCGTTTCTTCTTCACAATACCAACATTTGGTTGAATCTTTCAGGTACTTCCCAAAAACACCATGGCCGTTTAAAGCCTACGTAACATAATAGTCTACCTCCTCGTTCCATCTGGAACACCAGGCTTCTACGCTCTTTATGAAGACCTTAGCCCATCCTTCATACTTGCCCAGTCCCATATATCCTGCCATGCAGCATACAATTATTTTCTGGCTAAGACCTTCGCCGTGTGTCCCTCTCTATAAATTCTCTTTTTTTCCCTCATTTGGAAGTTTAAGGGAGGTATTTCTGCGATAACCAGTATCAGCGCCTGCGTTATGTAGTCGACCTCCCCCTCAGGCCGGTTGCACCATGTCTCGACATTGATGAATGTCTTGGCCCATTCGTCATAAGCCTCCCATCGGTTCTGCCAGGCCTCATACAGTTGTTGTCCGGCGAGCTCTTTCGCTTGGTGTCCTTCGTTATGTATTTTTACCCGTTCCGCAATTTGAAGCTTAAAGGGGGGGGGGGGTCCCAGCTATCACCAGAACGGCCTCACTAGCTATCGTCCTGTACGCAGACGTGACTCGTATGGCAGCCAATCTGGTCACTCTTTCTAAACATCAGCTCGTAATTTTTAAATTTCATGGTCTTATCCCAAATTGGAGCGGCATATAAGATAATTGAAGAGACCACCGTTGCCAGGAGTTTCCTCTTCTTTGGACCGGGTCCGCCTACATTGGGCATTAGCCTTGCTAAAGCCATGTACGCTTTTTGGGCTTTCATTGTTGTTTCCCTGACATAGGTGGTCATTTTTAAATCTCGATCTAAGTGGATCCCCAGGTACTTTATTGACTTCTTAGACGTGATGTCGTGTTTGCCAACCTTCAAGACCACCCTGGTTAGGTTTCTCTTGCCCAGCTCCGTCTTCTTAGTAGCCAAGGCGAGACCCATGCCTTCCAAAGTCTGACTCACTTTTTCTATTGCCTACATAGCTGTTTCTTCTAAAAGAGTTACTTTCCACAGATCACCAGTGCGAGATCATCTGCATAGCCGATAATGGTTGACCCGGGTCCGACGTCCAAATCCAAGACCTTGTTATAGAAAATATTCCACAAGGTCGGTCCTAGGACTGATCCCTGCGGGACTCCACATGCAGTCTGAGAGTGGGTACCGTCTGGGGCTATAATCTCGCGGTCCGACAGGTACGAGGCGATCATCCTGATAATTCCAGGTTTAACGTTGTACCTCTGTAAGGCCGCCATGATCCCTCTCCAGGATGCAGTATTAAAAGCGTTTTCAACATCCAGCGCTATGATAATGGCATAATCTCTGTTTTTGTCGGCCTTATTTCTAATCTTTCCAATTAAGTCCTGTACCTGCCCCAGCGCACTTATGGTAGATTTTCCTGCACGGAATCCATGTTGATTGTCGCTTATTATGCTTTTTGATTCCAAGTCATCGGTCAGTCTGAGGGTGTCAACCCAACCCAACTGAACCTAACTCTACTCAATCCAAGTAAAAAATTAAAATTGAAAAGAAATTAAAACTTCCTACTACTTCCACTATTTCTAAAAATCTCTATAACTGTTTTGTTTAGGAAAATTTTTGATTTCTGTAAAAACTTCTTTAAGGCACTTTTTCATGCAGAATTCACTGGCTTCAAATCACTTTTTTTCTAGAGTGCTCAAAATCTATAAGCAAAAACTTTGATCTTTCTTATGTGGAACGCACTATATATTTTTATATTTTTGAGAAGAACATAAAACTCTATTTATAAAAAAATAAAACACTTTATATTATATTTAAATAGTTTTTGAGATATAAAGCTTTCAATTTTAATTGTTATTATAGCTCCAAAAGCCGAGGTCAATTTTTGTCTAACTCTTCTAAGAACAGGTGTTTCCTATTAAAAGTGTCAAATGTTATTTTTTGGGATATGTTTCATCAATTAACTGTTTTTGGACATGGATCATATTAAAAATTAATACTAAGAAAAAGTACTGACAGAAACATTGCGTATTACATACAGGATTGTGAGAAAAAGAAATTAAAATTCAACAATTTTTTCTTGATTTATCTACGAGATAAATATCCAGGAGATACAGAAGAAACCCTCAGATAGATTTTCACTCAAGCAACCAGGGATGTCTGATAGAAACCATTTCTGTTCTTGTAAATTATTATTTATGACTCCGGAAACAATTTACTGATAAGAACTATATTAATTTACTTCCTCGCATAAGACTCCGGTTTCTTAACTTTCACACGGTCCCTTATCTATACTACGTAATCCAACATGCAACACTTCACGTTTGATTTCATGGAAAATTGCCAACCGAAAAATTAAACTAAGCGTGATAAATGGTGCGTGTTTGCAAAGTTTAATTAATAGCTCAATAAATAAAGGGGCATGCATTGTAATTTGACGTGGCTCCTGTAGGCCGATGATGCTGATAATAATAATTTTCGGGCCAGGCAAAGAAGAACAACATTCATCTCGCCACTTAATGATATGTAGGTCCACACACGGAAATGCAACGGCGCGTGCTCATATCTCTTCTCAGCCGTCACACCATCCGGACTCCGAAGACCTTATGCACATTCTCAACAAAGCTCCGGCCGCGGTCTTTTCTAATTTATGCAGGCCCCATTTCAACAAGAGGTTTCCACGGGATTACATCTGAAACCGCAGGCACGCGAGGTCTTCGACTGTGATTTCTTAGCGTGAAACAAGCATCCCTTTATGTTCGGCTCAACAATGGAAACTGCAGGATCGCATAAAAGACGGACTGTTACGTAAGAAAAGTGAGGCCAGGTGTTTTTGTATTGATTTGGCATAACGCACCGAGTTTTGCGTTGAAAGCCGGAGAAAATTGCTCGGCCCCCCGACAATGCGGATAAAGAAATTTGGAGCAGAATTTGGGGACCCCTTGCAAGTTTCGCACGCAGGAGCGCAAACGACAGTTAAGTAGGTATTCTAAAGATATTCTGTTTTCTTTAAATTTGCAAAAGAAGAATAAATTTAATAAATTCAACACATGATACATCATTTTGTAGAAAAAAGAAAGAAGATAAAGAAGAGACTTAATCGAATTCAAGTTTGCGGAAGGGAAATGGTCTTCCAATCTCAAATCAAATGTTGTATATGAATGAAAAAAAAATACCTTCTATCATTGTTACCTCGGCCAGGAAGAATATATGCATACATACAAATAAAGAGTAAAGTGGATTCAGTACAAATAAAACTTCTTGCAAAATTTTCGGAATACTCGCGAACGCCCGGCGGCATATCTCACTTCGAAAAGATTAAAGAGTTGTGGTTTTCGGAGATAATTAATGCGACAAAACCGCATATAAATATTGCTCGGTTTAGACGCAATATGTCACGCTTTCTTTTGATGAGGAAGCCCTCGCGACAGGTGCAGTTTCGTCACCTGCTGCAGCTCGTCAGAGCAACGCCCGAACAGCGTTTAAATCACAAATTCATAAACGGCTAATGCGGCTCAATTGTCAAGATTAATGTTCGAATTTGTTCGCCGTTTTATTTTGGCAAATTGTAGAAAAATTAGTGTTACGATGAATGCTGCACAAGAAAAAAAAAGATTTTACACACTCGCGAAGAAATCTTCAAACGTACTTAGGACGTTTAAAGTTTTGTTTGAGGCATAATCATAAAGATAAATAGATTCTTGACAAGCCGTTTGATATGATGCTTGGTGAAATCTATATTTGATGAGATGTTTCATGAAAAAACGAGAGTTAGTTACGAGTCATTTGATATGATACTTGTTGAGAAAATGCTTGATAAAAACTCTGTTGAGATATTTGACATGTATCAACAGCAATGAGAAAGATACATAAATATATGACGTGTCATTTAATGTGGTACTTGTTGAGATGCTTGACGAAATGTTTGATTGTTGACGAATCATTTAATGAAGTGCTTGTTGAGATATTTGATATGTTTCAAGAAAAAAGGAGAGCTACATAGACCTCTGACGAGTCATTTGATGTGATACTTGTAGAGTCACTTGCTGAAATGCTTGATAAAAAGTCTGTTGAGATATTTAACATATTAGAAGGAAAATGAGCAAGTACTTGACGAATCATTTAATGTCGTACTTGTTGAGACGGGATGGGATATTTGATAAAAAGTTTGTTGAGATATTTGATATGTTTCAAGAAAAAAAGAGAGTTACATAGATCTTTGACAAGTAATTTGATATTATGCTTATTTAGACACTTAATGAAATGTTTGATAAAATTTTTCTTGAGATATCTGACATGTTTCAAGAACAATGAGAAAGATACATAAATATTTAACGTGTTATTGAGCGTGGTACTTGATGAGATGTTTGATAGAAATATTTCGCATCTTTCAAAAAAAAAGAGAAAGATACAGATTTTTGACATGCTGTTTAATGTGATACGTGAGATGTTTGGTAAACAGTTTTTTGAAGTACACATTTGGTATGTTTCAAGAAAAAAGGAAAGATACGTAGATCTTTAATAATCTTCGATATGATATTTGTTGAGATATGTGATGAGACATTTGATAAAAGGTTTGTTGAAGTACATGGTATGTTTCAAGAAAAAAGGCAAGTTACATAGATCTTTGACGAGTCATTCGATGTGATACTTGTTGAATCACTTGATGAAATGCTTGATAAAAATCTGTTGAGACATTTGACATGTTTCAAGAACAATGAGAAGGATACATAAATATATGACGTGTCATTTAATGTGATACTTGTTGAGATACTTGACGAAATGTTTGATAAAAGTTTGTTGACATATTTGACAAGTTTCAAGAAAAATGAGCCAGATACATAAGCACATATTTGACGAATCGTTTAATGTGGTACTTGTTGAGGTATTTGATAAAAAGTTTGTTGAGTATTTGGTGTTTCAAATTAAAAATGTTAAAATTCTGATAAGATGGTAAGTAATCTTATCTACAATATTCTTGTGGTCGAATAACAAAGCTGCTCAATTCGGATCGCGATTAAATTATGACATTTGTTGAGAAATTTGATGCATTATTTAACATGTAATTTCAAATTGTCCTGTAACAGATTACTCATATTTCAGAAATTTTAAGTAAGTACTTAGCGAAAAATTAACAAAGTAATTTATATAAATCATGCTATGCAAATTTATCAGTTTAAAATAACTCGCTCACAATTTGAAAAGAGACGAAACCTAACGCAAACTAAACATACACATAAACAAACATGTCGTCAAACAAATCTCTGAAAATTAAGCAATTACAGTAATAGGTTTTATTAATAATACAGAAATGATAAACGGAAGTTCTTTTGATCTTTCACTTGATCTCAAAATAAAATTACAGTTTTTTTTTTGTTAATTCTAAACCCATTGCCTAATCAAACTTTCCCAAATTTATGACGCGAATGGCTATTGGATATCCCGCTTTCCGGAGTTAGTTGAAACTTATGACGAAGCCGGGGTATAATTAACGCAGCGATTTATTATATAAGATCCAGGACGGTAGCCAAACGTAAAGTGATCTAAGGATATTAATGGTAATAACTTAGGAGCATGTTTTGTCTAACCAAGGCATTTATAATTCGAGATGACTACTGAAGCTGTGCTATTTTCATTTTTCATACATCATACTGTACGGTGAGTGTTTTGCGAGCGGGGAAGTGCATGTATATCAGAGACAGGAACATTTATTTCGCCGATGAATCATGGGTTTAGATAAACAAAGTTTATCAGGGAAAATTTATTCGAAGAATGTTGATATCTTAAAATACAAAATACTTTTTCAGAACTTTAACCATTTATTTATTTTTTTATTATAAAATATTATTAAGACTTTTGATGCAATAAATTATTTTTCTTGTGAGCATCTAATCTAAGTAAGTAAAACCTTAGAGTTAGAGGCTTTGAAATTCTTGTCGTTTGGCCCTAGGGTATCAATTTTCAAGTGATTTTAACTGGTAGTAAGTCGAGAGGTTGGGAGATTAGCGTCGGGCTAGCCACTCGAGACTAAATTCAATTTTCTTCCAAATCAAACGAGTCGTCTCTTTCTGCTGTTCTTGGGAGGTTTCACAGCCAGTTCCTTGCTGTCAAGGGATGGTTTACTTTCAATTGAACCCTGTCCAGGAATTCAGAAAACTCCACCCAATTAATTTTATTTTGAACGTTTAGAACCCACGCCACTTCTTCATCCGATACGTGTTTGATGATCTCTTCTTCGTTGTTCGTTCTTTAAAGGATTGCTGATTTGACTTAGATTTTTGTAATTTTTTAAATAATTTTGCCCTCTGAATTTTACTTTAGTACTCTTTTTTTATTTTTCAACTTTTTCTTTCTGACTATTCGTCTTAGGCCCGATTTTAGAATCGTCTGATAAACTGAGTATATATAACACTATTGTTAGAATAGTTGTATATATACTTATTCGGTGAATAGTCCTTATTCCACGATTGTAAAACTGGGCCTTAGTATCATTATCCCACATTATCACTTTTAACAAAGCTGAATTGTAGCAAAATTAACACGTCGGTTATATAGGGTGCGCCATTAATACTTCACTTTTATGAACTTGCATATAAACTATCATTTGAATAAACTGACAGCTCTTTGCATTGAAAATGTGCAAGTAATCAAACACCCGGCCCCGCACGCGCCGTCAATGTTATTATTGGCAATTTTTATTTCAAAAGAACATTCATTACACGAAGCACATCCACTACTCTTTAGAAATAACATGCACCCGCATGCAAGGGCAACAACAACAACAACAAAAGGCGATGTCACGACGCAGAAAAACTAATTTAGTCACTCCATAAATTCCGAATTTAATTGCGGTATTTACCGCAAACGCCGCATATAAAACGGAAGCCCCGATTGAGAAACTCGAGTCGGCCGGAAAAATATATACGGGCCACTTAATTTCGGGGGCCGTTGTCGTATTTTACGGGCTCTATTCAGTCGTCGCCTGCCGATCATCGTGCTTGTATTTCTTTTTTCCTTACTGTAAACATGTGTGCGTTGATTAGCTGACGAAATTTAAAACGAAAGGAAGTAAACATAAAAATAAAGATGCTAGAAAATGGACCCCGTTCGAATTTAATTCGAATGGAACACAAAAATTTTAAATTATATTCACAACTCAACAATTATTTAAATTTTTCATTTTAATTAGCTTTCTACTAAAAGCCGCATTACACGTATGCTATGCAATGCAAATAAAGTTGCACACAAAAATTGCATCGCTGATGGCTTCATGTTTAAGCAATTTCTGAGTATTTAAAATAATCTCTGAATATAAATATTTGCGGTGTTTTATATTTGAGTGGTCTTATTGAAGCTAATTAACAATTACTGTTCACTAACATTTGCCGATGAGCATGCGCACAATTAAAATTGCGACTTGCTGCAAGACAAGTTGCGCCTTGCAAAGTGGCAGGCATTAACAATAACTAAATAATTTCCTAAATTTAACACATAATGAAATGAAGAATCAATTTCTGATTATCAGTTCTTAAACGAAATCTCTTTGTAACCCAACCAACTGTTAAAAGACTACTTATTTAAAGTAAAGGAAACTCGTCGTAATTAATATCCAGCGAGTACATCTGTATTAAAACGTCAACCTCAAACGCCGTAGTAAATTAAGCGAGCATAAGTAATCATTCATTAGTTTTATGATTTACTGGCCGTGGGTATTCTTTTTCCCCGGCGTCACGTGTGTGTTGACGGGGTGACTAATGGCCCCGCTGGCTCGTTTACATAATTTGCGCCAATCAGCGAAGCTCTACGTCTTCATGTGAACCGCGATTTATCTTGTCTTTTCGGAACAGTTAAATGCCACATCTGTATCTGTCGTGGAGACTGCCGCCATCCGGCTATATTTACGCCGTATGCACGCCCGGTTAACTTTACTCTTTACTCTCTTTACACGGCTATCTGCTGCGTGCTTCCCTTTATTGTAGATCGCCATGCGCACACTGATTAATTTGAACCGCAATTATCTAAAACAAACTCCACGCCACTTAAATTTCGTTGATTTCATTGTATGTACAATGCAGAAGTGGAATGTCCCTGCGCGAGGACTTAATTTATCCAACAATCTTCAACAAGGAAAAAATAAAACATGAAAATTAAAGGAGCACAAGACGAGACAAAACAAACGAAACACAGGCGTAAACGATCAAATAGGTGCAAGTAATTTCAAAAATACAGGGTGAATGACAATTGTATCGACAAAAAAAAACGCATAAGAGAATCGATGTCACAGATTACGGGAAAATGTTTAAAAAATTCTGGGGAACAGTTTATAAAATTACCCCAAAATCAAGCTCCGACACTGCGTACGAAGTATGGCGACCACGTTCTGTAAATGCGGCAGTTTCTTTTACGCAACGTAATTATTAGTAATTTCTAAAATAACTGGAATTGTGTATTAAATACGAATAATAAATTCTCAAATAATTGTGTAAATAATTGTTTGTCAATTCGTGCGGATTATTTACTAGAACGGCTTAGTCTACAAAAAAAAAATCGCAAGGACTTAAATGTGGTGATCGCAGAGGTCAAATGCACAGCCCGATAGGGAACTGGTAGTAAAATGATCGTCTCGTTATCGCACGGAGACAATAAAAGTGTTAGGATACAATCTGTGGTTTTAAACGTCGCTAGTATTATGCGTAACACTTACTGGTAACAAATAATTACCGCTACAAAAGAATATTACTTGATTACATTTGCAAGATACCGCTTAAACGAATCAGTTTTCTCCCAAAATGTAAAACGATTTATTAGACCTGAAGTTCATCGCCGCCTATAAAGCCTTTATTATATACAGGTGTTTTAAACGTCATTGGTGATTGGTCATTGGTCATTGGTAAATCATTCTAAGGAATAGTTCATAATCAATTAAGAATTTAATTTAAAGTGAAAGGAATGTGTATGACAGAACGGGGAACGATTTATAACCAGTGCGCCAAAATCACAAGATGTGAAATTGTAAACGTGTGTTGAATTTGTTAAAATTTTAATAGATTTTTGTTAATAATTCCTCACACACAAAACGCAATTATAATAATTAACGTTCGAAACAGATTACGAATGAGTTCACTGATTTATTTGCTTACCAGGTGTTCAAAGTATGCCCGTGGAATAATCTATTTCAGAAAATTTGCTGCATGGCATTATTTGTCAAGTTCATATTCACGTTGGGCGTTGGCCAAAAAACGGAGTTGTGAAATTCCACTTAAAGGTCAAGTTGACGAAGCCACGTCGCAGTATCATAAAACTATAAAAAACTTTTACGACGACATTTATTTCGTTCATCTGCTCCTCGACCTAACCAGGGGCGCATCGTCATTTTAAGGCTAATGTTTGATTAATTATTTCTCGAGAACTAAAGTAGAAAGAACTTTTTTAATATTTTTCCCATACTCTGGGACATTGCTTCTAATCGTGGTTTCATTTTATCGGGTTAATTAACAGTCACCCTGTATGCAAAGTTGTCAATTTAGTGCTTTTGGCAACAGGCTAGTGCTTTCTGCACTCGATTAGTGTAAAATGTTTGCCTCTTAGTGCCTAGTGCATTTCCTAGTGCTTTTTGAACAGTGCTCTGGTGAGTCCCAGAATATCAACTGTATGTTGGTAATGGTACTGATTATTGGATATTACATTATTTGCGTTTCGTAGTTATCATATTTCAATATCCCTTTGTTTTCTATCAGTCGTTTGATCTTAAATTCTTTCCACCGGTGGAGAATCCTCGTTCTTCTTGTGTTTCCTGTTCATTTTATGGCGTTTTCGATTCACCTACACTGGTTGCACTCAGAGTATTCCCTTCTTGTTTTAATGTCATGTAATAATACGAGATGAAGATAGTGCACACTAGTGCAGGTGAATCGAAAACGTTTATTTTATATAAAAGCTTGTTAGAAAGGAGTCAAACAAGATTGTTTGAATGCTTATTATCAAGGAGCTCATAGACAGTCAAACATAACTGTTCGAATGCTCGTCAGAAAGGTGTTCCTAATACACGGTTTTGTTTTCACGAGTTTGTTTAAAAATGATGATTATGGAATGTTTGCAATAAGTTTAAAAAAAATCAGATAATTGGTGGTTTGGTTAACACAGTAACTGTCGGAGACAATCAAGTTGAATGTTCATTTTATTTTTACATACGAAAAGCGTGTGTAATTTACACACAGTTAAAAATGAAAGAGGAAAATTCGATTCGAACAAACTGATCATGTTTTCTGCTAAATCTTTCTTGTTATTCATTATATAATAATTCTATAATAAATAAAGAAAGAGACAAAAATTTTTAGAAATTACGCAAGGTAGCGTCTCGTGATTCGTTTTATACGTTTTATACGATTTTTTAACTAGCGACTGAATATGAAGATGATAAATTTTACGAATAACAAAAGTGGCATGGATTAGCTTATTAAAAACTAGAATAATTTTAAATTTAAACTTTAAATAAGACACAAGAACGAAAGTGCAACAAACAGGCCTTCTACAATCCAAGACACAAACAACTTACTTCAATGAGAATTGAGGAAACCAGAACTTTTTGACTTTCCCACATAGACGGAAATGATTTTTGGAAAAACATCAAAGGAGTGCCCATTTTAAGTGTGACCCCTGCGGTTTTTGGAATAGATAACCCATCAATCAAATCAGAAATAACTTCGTGTACTAAAAGCATAGAAGTAAGGTGTGTTGCCTATTTTCGAATTTTAAGGCGTCACGATTTAAAATGGGTACTTGATCTGTTGTGACTTTTGTTGTCCAGTCAACTAAGTAGCAAAGTAAATTCATATTAATTCATTGAACTTAAGACGACAAATGTAAATCTGGCCTGATTTAAAATGCTAGTGAATTAAAACTTTCAGTTATCATCGTCCTCTTATACCGTTAGCTGTCGAGGGTTGATTCGGTCTTCTAGAAACTTCTCCATTCATTTCTGTCTTTGGTTTTTTCTTCTGCAGTGGTCCTTGTTACCCCATCCGCACCTGCTAACTCGGCGTTTCAACTTCTTCTTGGCCTACAGCAACGATTTTTCTCTTCTATACCTGTTGTTTCCTAAACTTCTTTCACTACATATTCTTCTTTCATCCTCATCAGGTGCCCAAATCAGCTTTTCTTATTTGTTCGTGCACAGATGTTACGTATAGCCTTGTTCTTATGTCAATATTTCTTATTTTATCTTTTTTTCTCTGACGTCGTCAATTTTCCATTTCGATTGCCTGTAGTTTCGATTTTTTAAATTTATACTTACATAATTTAATACTGGCTTAAAAACTGCTTTATAAATATTGACTCTCGCCTTCTTGGTCACCTCTTTTTTAAGCTAAACTGACTTAGTGCATCAAATCATCTTGAAGTTGCATTTATTCTGTAGTTAATACGACATTAAATATTTCTTTCATTGTTAAATATTCGACAGTTTTCGTCTGTTTTACTTCATTCCCGTCTAGACCCATTTCTAGTTGTTCTTGATTCTTGGAAACAACCATCACTTCACTTTTCTCAAAATTCATTCTCATTTCCGACTCTGACAATGCTTCTTTCCATTTCCCTTTTACTTGTGGATACCAATCGTTTATGGATTTACTAAATATTTAACAAAAAATATAAAAATAAAACAAATACGCCTTCACCACAGGAGTTAGACCTTGTACTTATTGCCAAAGATTAACCTCAGTTTTTATTTATAATTTCATTATCGGAGAGCGTTGTGCTTGAATTGAAAAGCTGTTGGAAGTGAATTAAAATGCAAAAATATACCCAGAATAAAAGAACGATATTGAGGACAAACCGTCAAGGGACACATATTTAATCAGTTCTGACTCAATTTAGAAAAATTTTATGTATTTTAGTTTTCCGCAAATCATTACTGAAACATTATCCCCAAAATGACAATACGTCCCTGGTTAAGAAAAAGCAGTAGATGAACAAAATAAATACAGTCATAAAAGGTTTTTATAGGTTCATTATTGTTGTAGGGCGGCATCGGGCGTAAACCTGACCTTTAAACGGAAGTGACATGATCATTTACTTTAGCTTTACATGTAAAGTATTTGTGGGACATTCATTGAAGTCGCTACGAAATATAATAGCTAAAATGATGTATAAATTCATTATTTACTTTTAAAAAAATGTATGTAATAGTTCGACTATTGTAGGTTAAAGAACTACAAGAAATAATGGTAATAAAAAATCTCATAATTTTGAAATTTGCTTTGTCGTCCGACTCAAACATCCGGTCATAAATACCCCGAAAATCTCCGGAGCCGCAGACGTCGGGACACGCTTTGATATTCGATAATTAATGTAAACTATGTTTATAAAGGCGTCTTGCGGCCAAACCCGGCCCACGACGGGCGTAACTCTACATGTGAAGACGCGCCAGGACATCCTCCAGATTCAGTGGAGCGTGCGGCCCGTCTCTCAACTCCTGTCACAGATAGTCTGAAGTGTTTAAATGCGGAATGCTGTACTTTATGCTTCGCCAGAGACCACGTATTTTGTTACGTATCTACGCCGACGTTTCTATACGATTTGATTGATTTCACCAAAAGGATCAAAACGAAAAATAATCAATGTAATTAATAAGGTAATGATTAATGTGAGCTGGAATGTTCATAAATTTTCTTGGATATTTTAAAGAGAATACTTTTTTCTATTAACATTATAAATCAGAAAGCTGCTTAAAACGGTTGACTGATACTTTATTGTTCCGCCAAGAAAAGAGACGGGAAAAGAAGCAACATCCGAAAAATTATACCCAAACCGACGCGACAATTCTTCCTGGTTAAAAAGGAGCTACAGTTGGATGAAACAAATACAGTCATAAAAGTGTTTTATAGTTTTATGATTGCTACGCCGCGGCGTCGAGCGTGAACTTGACCGTTGAACGCAATTGACGTGATCAGCTGAAATACGAGCTTAGTTGACAAATGCATGCAAATCACCTGAAGTAAATTATTCCGAAGAAATTATATAAAATAAGGACAACAATGTTCCCACTTTGAACACATGCTTTGACAGGTGAACAAATAAATCACTACAACACGAAAACATTTCAAATCTCCATGTAAAAAATGCCTTGACGGTTTTCTTTATGTCGTTTATTTGGTTTATCGCTGATGTTTGAATAACAATAGACATTGCTAATAACAAATAAATTACAACTCTTCTGATTTTCAACATGCATTTTTGGTTAAAAAGTTTAATTTATTGTATGTTCCTTCATTAGTCATGATGTCCCTCTTTTGAAATAGACCGAGTGTTACAGACATAAATCATAACCTTCTCGTTTTTTTTATTCGTTAATATTAATTCAGTCGCAAGCAAAAAATTATAACAACACTTCTAGTGAATATGTATAGTAAAATGTGTTGAACGTTTGTTCGTCCGCACCATACACACAAACATGTTAATATTGTCAAAGTACATACGTCGTATGCCGCAGAGCAAAAAAAAATTAATAAAAAAGCGCGTATTGTTTTATGACGCAATTTACTGACGCCAAAACAGTAGTGCTTCAACATTAAGCGCGTTACGATTACGAAATAATAAATATTTAATTATATAAAACAGCACAACAAATGACTCATGTATTTAACATAATTCTAAATAATTTAATAATTGAAAAGTCACAATATTGTCGCGGTGGAATTAGTTCGGTGTTAAAACCCCGAGATCTCATCACGATTACGTCCAATTAGCGCGGCAATAATTCAACAAAATAATTAGAATACCACTTAACACCACGTTGATTTCGTTTTGAGTTAAAATCCGCCCTCTTTTAAATTAAGTCATTCCATTCGGGTGGGGATGGCACGAGACGTCACTAAGAAATGTTTTAGTTCTAAAATCTCTTGCCAGTTTTCCGTTAGTAGCATCTTAGTGGTCGCATTATTAGATTAGCGCATTCATAAACACACATTAATATCAATTTGAGCGCGCGTCAAATTAACAATTCCCGGGCGGCTGGATAAGTGCTGATTACTAAATTGAAACGTTCAGCGGCTTTTATTGGAAGGGACAGTTGTTTTCCAAATAACGGCGTAATTTATAAGCGCGCGCGCGCGCCGGATTTTCCAAAAATTCGAAGGAAGAACGCGCACGCGTTCGTTGGATTCGAATCGAATTCAAATCGAACAAAAAAATTACGATCGGAAGACGCTGGATGAAATGCTGGGGTACGGTGGACATGCGTCGGACTTTTCCATCGGTGGAATGCAAAAAGCAAATCAGAGTTCTAATAACAATAGACAGTTTTCCGTCAGCAATTTGTTAAGGTTGAGCCAAAAAAGGAATGTTTCTGATGGAGAATGTAACGAAGGTACAGTACTTGAAAAAAATTAAAAAAGAACTGCCTCTGCATGTACTAAAAAAAAAGATCTCGTATTCTTTAAATTGTAGTTTTAAATTTGTATTTTTAAATATTTATTGACCAGCCTGTGTAATTAAAAGCATCTTAATGGAAATTCTTTTTAAAATCTAGATTTTATTTCGAAGTTTTAACCATGTTTTTAATAACAATAAGTATACTTTTCCGCCAGCAACAGAATAGAGACAAAAACGATTGTCAAATGTAATGTATCTAAAAAAGAGACAATCAGGTGTATTCCATAATGCAGTGGTTATTTGTCACATTATTAACACTGTGCTTAATAATAACTTCTTAACCACTGCTTTTAAATCACTGATTGAAGACGTATTTGATAAGCACACGGTCATTATTTTACAATTTTAAACATTAGTTAACTTCATTTGTAAAATATAATCACTGAACATAGTTACATATCCTTCTTTTCAATGGCATTTGCGCTTGTGGAATAGCAAAATGTTTAAAAAGTGGGTAAGAGCAACAGCACATGCGCATAATTCAGTGTTTATTAACCACTGATATATGGAATATACCCGATTGTCAAAAATAATGCCATTTCGGTTGTATTATATTTTCCTTCTTAAAGTATTTTTAAAACTGTTTAAAAAAATGATGGTTTCTACCTTTTTATGTTCCTCAGCAATATGTAGTCTTACTACATTTAAATCCTTTTTGTTTTCTATTATATATTCTCCCAGTTTGATTTACAAACTACTTACTCTTTATTTTTTAGATTTAAATTAGTTTATCTTTTGAAATGTATCAAACAAAACTGCTTACTTACATTTCAGACACTTTTAAAATACAGTGTGCTTACAAATTTGCGAAACAGCGCCATTCTGCACTATTCAGGACACTCTCTGAGCATGGGAAAAATGTTAAAAAGTTCTATCTTATGTTTATGTTTCTCCCAACTGACATTAAACAGTACATATTCAGCCAAACCAAATTCATGAGTAGCTAAATGCAATTACTTGCCAAATTACTAGTTTGGTTGCCAGATCACTTTTATGATAATTTTTGTGCAAAACATGTACTATTTATTGATTTTAAATAAAAATTATTGTTGAACATCATTTTAAATGTCTTCCAATATAAAAATTGTTGAAATATTCAGAATTGGTAAATAACAAAAATTTCAAATTCTAGTCTTATCTTTAAGGAATTTTTTAACATTTTTCCTATGCCCTGAATAGTGCACAATGGCGCTGTTTCACCATTTTTAAGCACTCTGTATTTGAAGTGTTGATGTCTCGTCGCACTTTGACAGCTTCTTTGTTCTATCGCTGCTGATCATAATTTTTTATTACTCTTGGAAAATCTGTCGACCTACGGCGAACTTGTATAAACACTTTTAAAAGCTGTATCGGAAGTAATTATTAAAAATTTATTTGATTTACTTTTTGAAAATTATCTCAAGATTGCAATGATAATAATTAATCGAGCAAGTTGCAAAATCAATTTAAAAAATTAACACTTCGCTGTGCATTGCTAGCTTCTCTTTTTTAATAATTCTAAAATTGTTTTACTGTAAGCAGAATTAAATAAATAATTTTATTAGAAAATAAAATAATTTAAAATTATTTTCACCAGTCTTGGAAGATGAACAATATCTCATTATACAACTTAGACATGTAAAAAAAATAAAAATAAAAAAATAGTTTCCACGAATATCTTTCTTTGTCACTGTAATAGATCCATTAATAAACCAAAAACTGCAAAGTACATGTGTATATGTATTTACCAGAATTGGAATTTATAAATATATCTTCTTTCTTTCCTAGTAAAATTGACGATAATCCAACTGACTTTAATTGTTTTAATTTTTCCAAAAAAAGGTCAAAATGTTTTGCCAGAAAAAATAGGAAGAAATAGTTATTTATGTACTAAGGTGGCAAAGTGGCACCTTGTCGAACAAGTTTGTAAATTGTGAGCCGAGGCGAAGCCGCGGCGAGCAAGCAAACGAGTTCGACAAAGACACTTTGCTGTCGTGGTGCATACAACATTTTTTCGACTACCACTTACTCAGCTATTTATTTTGAAGTGTTCAAAACTTGCAGATTTATATCTATAAAAAAATATGTTTATAACTTCGTACATTTTTTAAAAATGTTTTTCATTTACCTTATAATATGTTATAGACGACACTGGCATTTCGATGAAACCAAAAGATGCACTGCGAACGCAAAAAAGTTGATTTGAATGACAAATTAATTTGACATTTAATTGGATTCGACGATATTGCACGCCATGATGCAGGCAATGCTTTTTACAAATTACCTAGAAGGAATTAAAAATCATACTAATTGATCCAAAATAAAAAGATATCAACAGCTTTACTGAAAAATAATCAAATATATAGATAAGCAATAATATTAATTAGAACCGATTAATGGCACTTCAGAATGGATCGAAGTAGGCTTCGTCACAGTCAAGTAAAATATTTTACCTGCCTAGGCAGGTAAAGTACCGCCTTCTCTCCTTGAATGAGTATGATAAAATTGTACTTTCGAATGTGGGAGTTAGTCGAAAAAGCATTTTTACATCGAATCACGCAATGTTTCAACCAAAATTTCCTTAAATCTTTGACGCAGGGCCGGCACAAAGGAGGTGCACCGGGTGTTTTGCCCGGAGTTACACAGGGGTCCCTCATACTCCATACATCGAGTGATTTTTAAATTTTTTATGTATCAACTCTTGCCATAAAATCTGAACGGTATGTCTTAGCTTAAGTGAAAAGTCATTGATGCTGTTTTACAGTAATGCCAAGACAAATTTCATGATAAGAGTGATAAAAAATGAAAAAATCACCTGGTATAACACGGTGCTTAAGAAAAAAGGCCCCACAATTACTTACTGTACCCAAACCCCGTCATTTAGAAGGTCGGCCCTGGGATCATCCTTGACAATAGGAATCCAAGGAATTATTGAAACTACTTTCCTCGCAAATTGTCTTTTCAATTTTTAAAAATTTTTTATAGTCATTTTTATCTGTAATTCCGCGACCACATTTACGTTTAACGTACCCCCTAACGTGATTTTCAAAGTCTAATTTGACTGCGTTCAACCATTACAGTTTAATTAATATTTATTTTTCTTTTCCAATAATTTTATTAATATGATGTTTATCATTATTATTTTTGACTATTAACTGCCTGATGAAGACATTATATGTATTGTCGAAACCGGTAGCAAGTAAATATATAAAATAAAATTAGGAATTATTATTTCTCAACTTCACATTCAACAATATACCTAATTATTGACATCAACACAAATCTAATTTGACTAGTTTGGTGTAGTGTTTACTATACTCTATTCAAGATAAGAAGGTAGTAGACGTCGCTGAAAAATACACACAGCTAATAATATGAAACGCGCCAAATTTTAAAAAGGAATTAAATGAACGTTTATTTAATTCCTTTTCATGATATTGATTGTGTACTAATTTGATCTAATAGTATAAGGCCCGATTTTACAATCGCCGGATAAACATTATTCTTAGAATAACGTGACGTAGGTGTGATGTAGATATGGAGGAACCTTAAAGGATATTCAGCGAAGAGTTATTCCGTCCTTATTCCACGATTGTAAAACTGGGCCTAAGAGTTGTAAATATGAATAAACTACCTACTGAAAAAAATATACAAAAGAAAAGTATCGCAATCTTAAGTAAATTTAATTTTTTTTAAATTTTACTACAGATACTAGCGCTTAAGTTATTATTATTGCAAAAATATATTCTTTTAACTCGCCGGAAATTTTAAAAATACCTAATATCCAACAACAACGAATACCGAAAATTTACGACACATTTGTCAAGCGCCTTAGTTTTAAAATTAGGCTTTTAAAACCTATTAGAAACGAGTGCAATAAAATTGCTGTAAAAGTCACTCCGACAAATTAATAGACGGAGAATCCGTTTCACGAGAATTAATAAAAGCTTTGAAAAGTGAGTTTTACGGTTCTCCGGCCACGCATTGCGAATCATAATCATACGCGTTTTACATCTCAAAAATTTGTCTTTCGTTGTTGAACATTTTTTGTGTATGATTTCATCGTCGTTTCGCTTTTACTGTCCAAGCAAAACTTAATTTAGTGTATAAAAAAAACGAAAAGTTAGTATTTCAAAAGCTAACATCTGGCACAACGAGAACCAGAGAATCTACCTTTTTTAAACTCTGCAAACAAGTATATACATACATCCATCTATAATCTATACCAGCCCTACCATAATTAGCTTTTATGTTTTGCTTAACATCATTCTTATAATAATGCACGAATAAGAACAGCAAAAAATATTTAAAATATGTCAAGTGAAAGAACGAGGTAATAGTCGGGGGTGCAGAGGGTCCAGAGGGTTCTGAACCCTTTTTAATTTTGAAATAAAGAATTGTTATGCTTTGGTTCATAGAAAGTAAGGCGACTTCTTGATTTCCGAAAATTATTACAAAAATACCCAACTAATTCGCCACAACCATAATTCTACCTTATGAATAAAACTAAATAAATTAATAATTTTCTTTAAATTCTACTAAAACGCCATTAACTCTGCTTGCACAAGGGCCCATTCACTCCAAGCTATGCCACTGATACTCATTGTTTAACCCATCTGTAGAAACAAGTACGTCCATCTGTCAGGCTTATCACATAAAAGCAGCGTTTTAAAAAAAATCAAAAGAAAAAAGCAGATTGTTAGAAACTTTTTTTAATAATGTTTTTAAAAATGAGGTTAATTAGTAAAAAAAAAATTAAGGATCGTCGCAAGCCTTGGACTTCCAAGTAACTCGGCCCAAGAAGAAGTATCATGTTCCACAACACATACAGTAACTCATTGTGAAAGACAGACGTGCCTTTGATCTGCGCTTTGATGCACCAGTGAATGTATTCCGGTCGAGCGCACCGGCTCGAGTTTATCATTTCTAATTACATGATGTATTGAGTTTTAAAACGGTCCTCCGCATCCTCGGACAAACAAGAACAAAATCGGACCAACATGTGACAAATTCGACGCAGTTAACTTCCGAACAAAAATAATTCAACACCACCAAATAAACTCACTGGCATTTTCTTCTTCCATGAGGACTTGTTTCAAAATCGATTTGATAATTTTTGGAATAATTGCAAATTTAAATGTAACCTTCAAAATAAAATAACGGAAATAGATTTTCAGTAATTATAAAATTTATTGCAGATGGCACAGATAACAGAGAAAAACACAAGAAACCGCGAAGAAACAGGACCACTTTTACGACGGCCCAACTTACGGCCTTAGAAAGGGTTTTCGAAAAAACTCATTATCCAGATGCGTTTGTTCGAGAAGATTTAGCGACCAAAGTCAGCCTCAGCGAAGCAAGAGTTCAGGTAAACGAAGGCTTTACAAAATCCATTGTCAGAAGAGCATGACAAATTGTGATGATGATGAATGGTTCTAAAATTACCAAGAAATTTTCAATTTCAAAGGATGACAATCATAGCAAGCCACAGAGCTTTTAATTTAAACTTAAATTAACTTAAATTACAAAAAAAAAATGGATCTTAATTTTAAAGTGAACGCTTTGCATTCATTTTTAAAATTTAAATCTTCTCCCATCTTCTTTCTATGCTTTCTTCACTGATGGGGAATTATTTTGACTTTTGCGTGTTTGCAATATGACTCCTGAAAGTCCAATCTGGTCAAGCCTCCCTCTCAGATTTTTGAAACAACGGGAGCCTTCATCAAAAGTACCCGTTTGATATTTTATTTTATTTTATTTTATTTTATTTTATTTCAGGTATGGTTTCAAAACAGAAGAGCAAAATTCCGTCGAAACGAGCGTAGTTTAACCTTGCACCAAAACACGACCCCAAAATCCACCACCACAAAACCATCGCCATACGCTTCAAGAACGGAAAATACTGAACAACCACTGTATTCGCACCAGTCGCCCTTGATACAGTCCCCCAGCAATTCCGACCTGCAATACGTAATGCCGTGGAAATTCTCCCATCCGCATTATTCCCAGGAAGATTTGTACAACAGCCCCGCAAGTTTAAACTCGCACATCAACGCGCAGGCCTGCGCGTTCTTGCCGCCGAGTTTGAATTATTGCCCGCCAAATATTACCCCTAGCAGCGTATGCAACCGAATAGACATGAGTGCGTTGCGGTACAGAGCTCACGAATTTGCGCTATCGCCACAACAATTATAACATGACATGTTAAGGTAATACAGAATTCTTGTACACAGTATTTACCTAAATAGTTAATAATAAAAATACACAGTTTCTCTCTGTATGCTCTAATTTTATTTGTCTTTTTTTTACCAAGCGAAGCTGTGTGTATTTATAAAGTTGGCGTACGTGTATGAACAAAATCTGAAAAGATATACAGGCTGGTCCCGAAATGACGTGCCAAAAAGAAATCAGTTATAGAAGATGATGAGTAAAAGTTATATACAAAATTTTTTTCTAGTAAAAGTCTTTTCGTTTTTGAAATAAAAATAATTGAAAATTTGTTGAAAATTTGCTAATGAGCTCAGATGCTACAGGTACCATTGCTAAAGCGTACGGCAAATTTTCAACAAATTTTCGATTATTTTTATCTCAAAAATGAAGACTTTTATTAGAAAAGTTTTTTGTATATGAGTTTTACTCATCATCTACTATAACTGACTTCTTTTTGGCACTTTATTTCGGGACCACCCTGTATGTATACTATTTACATAATTTGATATTTTATAAAACAGTTCCTGTTTATTTACTTAATGGCAATCATTACATGATTAGAACTGTTACAACTTATTTATTAGTAAATAGATTGAAAAGTGCCCTCTATAAAAAAATTTCATGGAGAAATCTAGTTTTATTATTGTATTGAACTATTACAACTTACAACATATTTTAACAAACGATTTATTTACAAAATGCACAAAATTGCAAACCACATCGAAGTAAATCACGGTCGCCTAGATCCTAGATTAATGCACTCCAAGAGCGCTTTCGATTCACCTGCATCGGTTGCACTCAGTGTATTTGCATCTTCTTTTAACCTCATGCAATAACATGAGATGAAGATACTCTGAGTGCGCACTAGTGCGATCAATCGAAAACGCTATAAGATTAATGAAGCACCAGTGCTTTATCTGGCCGATCGCGTTTGAAAAAACTCTGTTCTAAGAAAACCTTTATTTTCTAGTGTGGCCTCTCTCTGCATAATTTTAAATTGAACTTCCGCCGTTGCCATACTTACTACGTTTAATGTTACATTTTAATCCGAATTGTGTACATTTTATGACTATTTGAATAATAATTCATAAATATATTGCATTCCTATCACTCCAAAATGCTGCACTTTAAATCACAAGACCTCGGAGGTCAAGGAATTACAGTGTTCTGGCCAAAAACTTCTTCAAAGCACCTTGCCACAGAATACGTTCAATTTTCATCAATTTTTGTATAGAAATTTACAAAATACTTGCCAAAATATTCCAAAAAAGTTTGAGCAACTTTCGAGTTTTGTTGACATAAGAGCTGAGTTCGGCAATGCGATCTTTTTGATCAATCACCTCTGAATCGTTCGGTAATGAAAAGTCGAGCTTACTTGAACAAATCTGGAGCGTTCGACAATTACAGATCAGGAGGCGCTTTTCTTTTAACCGTCGGAGCTACTCAGAGTAGCTCTAACTGATCCGCAACATGTTCCTTCTGATAAGAGTAGTTTACACCAACTGATACTGTTTTTACCTGCGTCCGTCCTCTCAAGCACCTACTTTTAAAACTTATCATTTTAAATAAAGAGAGAGGAGATAACAGAAATCCGTAAAAGCTGGTAAAAGGATTTTTGTTTCGGTTATATTTGCGAGTGCGACATCTCATACATACAATACATACAAAATGGCTCTCCTTAAATTGCAGGGTCCCGAAACGAATATAAATATTCATTTGCAGGTAATACCTACTTTTTTAACACTTTTTAAAACAGACAAAAGTTTTGAATAGACGCATTATTTATGTTATTCATTTCTGAAAAATCTGCGAATTAAACCTGTGAAATGTCAAATAATTTAATATATTTATGTCAGACTGAATATCAAACAGGTTATGTTTATATAGTGACATGTGATCGAATTTGTTCCATTTGCATTGTGTTCTAGTAGTTCAGAGTAACTCTGATTTAAACTGATCTGATCATATTGAATTACAAATGGAAAGCTACTCAGATGAAAAAGATCGCGCTCGCTCAGCTCGGAATATTTTGGACGGGCTCTAGTGGCGTTTTCGATTGACCGCACAGAATATCTTTATCTCGTGTTACTACATGAGGTTAAAAGAAGATGCAAATACACTGAGTGCAACCAGTGCATGTGAATCGAAAACGCTATTAGATTTAGAACTTGTAAAGTAGGTTATGTTTATATATTTTCATGAATTAAGAATAATTGTCGTCTAATTTAAACGATTTAAGTGTTGTACTGTGTAAAATAACGAAAGTAAGACGAATCTCAACATTATAATGAGCATAATTAATTTGAAGAAATAGTTTTTGATGATGAGGAATACAACCAATTTCTAAAAGTGAATAATAAAAGTGACTGTTGGAAGAAAATAGAGTATTTCAAATATTAAGATTGTCTTCAAGAGAAGAATTAATAAAATTCTGTTTATTTGCAAACTCAACTGTCAGAATTTATACTCCAATTGCTCGAAATAATTCGTCATTAAAGCTGCGTTCGTTTATTCAACTCTGTTCACTCTATTTACTCTTTTCGCACTTGTGTCTCACTCTTGCTTGTATCAAAACTTATTCGCTCTTGCTCTTTAAAGTGCGAAAAGAGTAAATAGATTGAAGGTAGTTGACTAAACGAACGCAGCTTAAATTTGCTCATGTGGAGCACTCTGTGATCAGCTGATTAAAATCTCACTAGCTCTACTCAAATCGCCGAGCGCATTGCCGAACTCACCTAAGGTTAACCGCCGTCAACTTGTCAAAGTTGAAATATAAATGAAGTTAATCATGACATACGTTCCTGACAACAAAAGCGTGTCACAGCCTTCTTGACCGGTGTTTTTTTATTGAATGCTCGTTAGATTTTTAGTATATAGAATATTCTCTGACGACTAGTACAAATGCGTTTCTAATTGTTGGCAACACTGATGAAGGAACGTCACTGACGTCAAATATATTTTTTAGGTTAAATTTTTCATTGAGGTTATGTCACTCAATTACATTTTCTTATTTTGCCTCGTCTAATCGTAATTCTTAAAGTAGCCATGTTTAATCCCTCGGAAGATGACGATTTCTTTACACCAACATCAAGGTAATTAAGTTTTAACATGAAGCAACTTTGTAGTGTATAATTTTTTCATCCCATCTTCAGCAGTAACTTGGCGTCACTCTTCAATTCGTCTCTATCAAGCCCGAATAATTCAGACGTGGTTTTAACCTACAATGCACCGAAGCAGCCAAAACCGCTCGCAGAAGAGGAGCAGTCAAGAACAAGGGCGGAGAAATCGAAAGGGCAAAGTTCTGTCGTTTGTGCCAAACCAGTGAATCTGTACAAATTGTAAGTTGCTCGTCCATATTTCGAAGAGCAGTTTCAAGCGTTTTAATTTCTAGGAACGACTCGTATGATTTACTTGGAAAGTATGGACTTGCTTTAATAGGCACCTCTTCGCAAGCCGATGAAATCATCCTGTACAAAGACAAACGTAATATTTTAAAGCGAGTGAGAATTTCGCTGAATTTCGAATTCACTTTAGAAAAGAACAAATTTCTTTGCTTCATCGATGACAGCAAACAAATTTGGTCGATGGATTTCGAGTCTGCGAAAGACTTAAAGGAATTCATATGCAATATCGAAGCATGCAGTGTTAATGTAATACACGTAAAATCTGAAAGTAATAGTAGTATTAAACAATCAGAGCATATAAATAATAAGGTCAAGACTGAAATTGAAAGCCAAATTGCAGTTAAAGAAAATGATAAAGTAACCACCAGCAGTCCTAGTTCTCAAACAAAGGCGGATATTTTAACAAGAATGGCAAAAATGGGGCAACCCATTTTACCCAGTACAGTATTAAAAAGCAATCTCCTAAGTGATTCAGAAACTGATGATAGTGGTACAAGTAAAGTAATTTTAAATCGTAAATCCAAAATTAAAAAGGACATTCCAACACCTAAGGAGAAACCAGTGGATAAAACAGATTCGACAGCTCCACTTAATGTAGCACAACCTTTAGTTCCAATGGCGCAATTAATGCCTTCATACACAGCCCCTCACGTCACTGAGAGTCTTCCAAGTAATGTGATAATGAGTACCCTACCATCTACAATCGATAATTTAAATTTGAATATGTACATTTCCGAAAGCCGACTGCATAACAGTGAAGTAAGAATGAACTTTTCGACGATCACTTCAAAAATGAATAATATACTTAATGAAATATCCAAGCTGAAGTTTAGTTCAGACACTGATCAGTTAGAAAACGATTTTCTCAAAGCGAAAATTAACAAACTAGAAACTAAAGTCATCTACCTATCAAAAACACTTGAAGAAAAAGAAAGTGCGAAAGCAAATGAGCTTGCAAATTTAACCGAAGAAATAAAACTAAAAGACCAAATTATTCAACAAGAAAAGCAAAAATGTTTGTTACTTGAAAAGCAACTCTCAGATGAGACTATACAATTGAAAGAGCACATCGAAAGGCTTAAAGTCAACGAAAAAGAGCTAAAGACACTCTACGAAACACAAGAGTTAAAGCTGACAGAAGATTTGGAAGCGCTTCGTGAAAACAGTAAGAGGACGGATGATTTACAGAACACCGTTGATAGTTTGAATGAAGAAATTCGGGGTTTGAATGTAACTTTGAACGATTTGAAAACCAAGCACAGCGATTTAGAAATGACTAACAATAAGATAAAATCGTTTTCTGAAAGCACGAAACAATCAATGAACGCAATGTATCAGAGTATTCTGAGAGATTTCAGCGGAATGAAACCGGATAATAACATTCAAAACGTGTTAGCTTCAAGCATGAAGCAAGCGACTTATGAAATCATACAGCACTTCAAGAATTGTGTAAGTATCAATGAAGAAGTTACGTTAAGTGAAACGGATATAAAGAAAGGAGCACCCCCTGTACCAGAATTTTAATTTTGTTTTTTTAATGTTTAAGACTAGTAATACACACTTATAATGTGATATTTTAAATTTGTTTTATAGAGCTTCAATGTAAATTCATTAATATTTTGAAAAAAGATACTGTTGGCAATATATAGTTATTTATGCCTATAATTGTTTCATTTAAAAATTTAATCTGTGTTCTACACCTTAAGCTACATAAAGAAAATTATAATATACAATTTTTTTTTTTTATAATAAATATGTATTACTCTGTTAATGCTACCGTGCATTCAATTAAATTCCTAATTAAAATAGCCTATGATTTCAATATTTTTCCTCCTAAAGGTTTGTATCACTGTAATGTAATGTGCCAATCAGTAGGTATCAAACAAATAGCAAATGTGACAGTTATACTCAACTCAAGTGTTTCTACTGTGCAGATTCTTATACTGTGGTAAAGCTAAGGCATGTCATCCAAATTCCATGGCAAGAGTTTAAAAAATCACTCGTTATTTTATGTTGAATTAGTTTACAAATATAGTTTCATTTTTTTAAATAAGGTTACAGAAGATAGATAAAAGCACAAAAGTGATTAATAAAGCCTTAATAAGAAAATTCTGGATGAAATAGAACTGTGATTTGTACCTGGGATTCACAACACATGTTGAACATCTGCTGTAATTGATTTTAATCAAGAATTTTTATAGTAACGTATCACTATTAGTTTATTTTAAAATTGCTGAAGGGTTAACAAGCAAAATTTATTTTTTATAGAATCAACTGTATCTCGGAAATAGTTGATTTTCGGTCTTATGTTTATGAAGACTTTTGTGTTTGAACTGATGAGATCTATAACTGGGTAAAACATCCGAACTTATTTTTTAAACACCCTGTATAATAACTTATTCAATACTCAAATGCATTAAATTATCTATATTCACTCAATATTATATCACATATAAAAACATGCAAACATAAAAATGTATAAAAAGGAAAATGCCCGTTGCTAACAAAAATACATTATTATTGCAAATATCAACAGAGTGCAAAGAAATTATTTCTGCGTTAAAATAAATATTATAATTCTAAATGTTTCTGCATAATTCTACTCTCAATATCAAGATGTATTTTCTCAACCTTCCTGGCCTGCTTTTTAATGTTGTCCTCCGTAAGGCGCATGCCGTGGGATTTTTCCCCCGACAACTTAATCTTTTCATTGTATTTTTGCTCGTTGATCGCATGTTCAGCTTGCATGTGCCGCAGTTTAAGCAAGCGGCCTTCGTAATGTTGCAGTTCAACTCTCAGAGACTCCAATTCATCAGGTGTAAATTTAGTCTCTAAAGCGACCTTCCACAGGCCTTGCACTTTCGGTTCCACGAATTCTTTACTGTCGGGCCCCTGAGAAGCAAGAAGGTGCAAGCGATCAAAACTCTCTTTAATTTCTCTATTCCTTTCACGAACCAAATTCACCTTGTCCAAGTAGTCCTTCTTTGGTGGTTCTTCATTCATTTCCAAAGCATTGAAGCGATCTAACTTAAGATCTATAGAATCTGAAATGAAAAAATAAAAGTACATTGTAGAATCAAGGCACCAGCAAATAATTACTTTCATCATTATCTCTGTTGTTTTCTTTAACATCATGTAACAGGGAATAATACTGATCGATTTTATCTTGGTGGTGATTAAACTCTTCTTTCAATGCATCTAGTTCTATTGCACTGAAACCAGACGTTTCAGCTTTGGCCCACAATTTATTCAATTTTTTATCTTTAAAAAGACTCTTGTTTATATGATCATCTGTAGCTTCATTGAACTCTTTTGGGGGTACATACTTATTACCGTCTTGACCTTCTTGGGCCTGATCTAATAAGCCATACATACTGAGTATGCCAAGGAACTTTCTCCGCAATTCTGCTTCTTTTATTCCTTCTTTATCCTTGCCTTCTGACCTTAGTTTCTTCCAGGTTATCTCTTCCTTATCGTGCAGTTTCAGTTCGCCGAAGAGCGATTTTAATTTCGGCTCTGAAAGTCTCTGCAATAAGTAAGTTGAAATTAGGCAAGATTCTGAGGATGTTTTAAAGTAAATACTTACAACACGAGCCTTCGTCCACACCAAATTTAACTTCTGCATTCTGAAGGGCTTTTCTAGGGTTTTAAGCGAAGCGGCGTTTGCTTCTGCTGAGTATTTGTTGTCGTAACATTGCACTAAACCGAGTAAGAACAAGATTAAGACATAAAAGAGATTCATGGTTAAAATTATATTTTTTTTAGTTAGCTTTTAGGTTATGTTGCGACGTTTGTTGCATGTTAAGTTGCAAACTTGCAACGCTTCATTTCCAGTGTTGCCAATAGTAATCCACAACCACAAGTCTGAACCTCCGACGACTAATCTAGGTAGACTGGGCAAGCGAGCTTTAAAATGTAGCTAACAAGTACACAGGGGTGTTTACTGACTAACTTATAGTGTTTTTCACTGGGACTAAATTGTGCACTGAGTGCGCACTCAGAATATTCTCATCTTATGTAATGAAACGGGATGGAGATATTCTGAGTGCGCACTCAGTGCATAATTTAAGTCCCAGTGAAAAACGCTATTAGTGTTTGGTTACTTTCAAATTGCACTCGATAATTTTCGGCGGATGTCGTGTTTTATTGCGTGTATTTGTATTTAATGAATTAATTCAATATAATTAACTGATTAATTAAATTAATAATTCTATTTCGTAATGAATAATCTATCATTATTTCAATTAACAAGTATATTGTAATATTCCCCACCTTTCCCTCCCGCAGCAAGATCTGTTGATGTTGCTTTCAAACAAACCGTCCTATTTTGCAATGGCATTACCAGTCTATCTTGAATCTTGATTAGCCGTCGACGGTCTGAACCAGGTCTGAACAGAGCTTGCGCACACTGCAGATTTTTATTCAACTGTTGCGTCCGCTGAACGCGCCTAAAGCGAAGAACACATAGGCGATCGCGACCACGATCACAATAGCGATAGCAAAATTACAATGTATCGCCAAGTCGCAACAGTATGTGCGAACTCATTTCTTTACTAGGGAGCGTTTGATCGCTATCGCTATCGCTATCGTGATCGTGGTCGAGATCGCGTATATGTGTCCAAGGTGTAATGGTTTAAATAATCAATAGGACAATAGGAGGGGACCTAGGGCAGTGGGAGAATGCAGTTACATTTGACGGAAGTCACCACTTTGGGTAGGTCGATTTCTGCAATATGGCGGTTTGTTAACATCCCTTATCGTTACAAAGTACATGGCAAAGCTTTTAACAAAGCCCTGATTTCTACTGTTTAGTTTGAAATCTGATAGATCAGAGAGTGCAGCGTTTGTCAGACACCAACAGTTGCAAAAGTAGCATGTATATGTATTGTAGCCTAAGGCCAGTACGAATTCGTAACACGAAAGTTTGACGTGTGGTATCATAAGAAAGCACGCGTCAAACTTTCGTGTTACGAATTAATGCTGGCACGAAATTGAATGTAAATGTAGCCTTACTTTGAACAATTATACGACGCACAATTTGATATGGTTTTACAGTAAAGCTAAGACACGCCGGCCGGCCAAATTCCATGGCAAGAGTTGATAAGAAAATTTAAAAATCACCCGGTGTGTAATTTATCTGCTATTGAAGGAATTGACGAAGTTAAATAATAGTAAGATATTTCTTTCTGTTACCTTAATCTGTGGATACATTCGTCAAAATAATGAAGAATTGAAATAATTGGTTATAAGTGAAGATTTTTGATTTTTGTTTTTTGTTTGCGACAATAATTGTAAATATCGCTGGATGGCTGAACTCATCTATTCTACGTTTTGTATTTGAATAAAGAAATATGAGGTACAGCAAATTGTCTTATGATTTCTTGTTAATATTATTCATTATTTATCACTGCTTCTATAATTTCAAATATTATTACAAATATAAATTGATATTTTATGTACGTTGAGTCATTGAACGCATTTCTATACTTAACTGAAGTTATACAACATTCATCATGCAACTCGTCGAAGTTCGCAGCCATTATTTACTGGCGTGTTTATAACGAGAAAATCCTGTTTGACAAGTAAAATTTAATAATCCGAAGGCAATATTTTCCTTAGAACTACAATGAATAAAAAAAACTACTTTGTAAAGAAGTCATGATATGTAGCAAAAGGATTTAAGCGTACGCATTCGTTGATAATGTTTTCCAAGCTATCATTTAGTGTAAAAATGGCGAGAGGACATTTATTTCAAAACAGTTTATAATTACAACAATGTACCCGTTGTAAGCTTAAAAGGAAGTAAGTTTGAACACATGTGTTTTACACCGTATTTGTCACACAAAAAATTTGAGTTCATTCACTGAGTTGCAGCTTGTAATGGGCACTTTTTGTAAGCTGTTTTATATTTCAGGTTTACTTAGCAAACAGTCATGTCTCGAGGATATGGGAAATATCGTCGAGGAAATGCACATCCTCCAAGCTTTCACTTTGATAATCTTTTTAAAGAGAACAGCAATCGTCCTTCTGCAGCTAGGTCAACGGCTACAGTTGGAAAATGGGGAATCACATCATTTACTTCTATACGAAATATGAACGGTAATAATTACACTATTTTTCCCAAAACACAATTAAATAAGAAATATTATAACCTCAACTTTACATTTACCACATAGGTTTCGAGTAAACAAACAAATTAATGATGTTTTAAAGCTAAAAATACGAAATAAGTACATTTGGTTTTGTTGATCGACATTTACAGGTACTTCGTTAGAAAATGTTAAAAGTCCAGAAGAGCCCGCACCAGAAACTTCCATTCCAAAACCGAAAAAGTTCTTCAAAAGCAGGAATACCGACCCGCCGGAGCTAAAACCGGTTATGTACAATGAGAGACCAGATGTGACTTACAGTGGCTTAGTTAAGAAACAAAAAACTACTGCTTACGGTGGTGATAAATCTCCGAAAGGAACGAAAAAGTTTTTCGGGACGAAAGTTACGGAAAAGACTGTGTTAAGTTCAAATGTAAATAATAAACGTGCCGAAGCGAAGCCTCCGATCGTACTTAGAATATGCCGCGGCAAATCTCAGTTAGTCAATGATTCCGATGAATCAGAAAGCACGCCAACACCTTCGAGTACCCCTTCAACGTCTACTATGACATCTCCACGTGCACAGAAGGATAATGCCCCACGTTCACCGACTCACATGCGAATCACACGTTCTACACGGAGGAGTATGCAGCAAGATCTCAGCAGTAGTCCGGCTATGGGGGATACAGCGGGTGACACTTTTGCAGCACTTTTTACTTCCCCCAAGAAAGATGCAGATATATCGCCACAGTATATACCAGCTGAGAAATATGAACTCGAACGTAAGGCTATGTACGATAATTTGCTAGGAATCACACCTCAAAAAGAAGACGAATCTGACCAAGTCTGTAGTCAAGAATCCGGATATGTAAGTACAAATAATAGTCAAGAGCTATGTGAGGGTTCTCAAAATAGATCTGAAGAAAATGAGACGGAGACGGATATAAGCAATAATAACTTAAACGAAGAAAAAATTCAAGAATTGGCCATCGAACCGACGGAAGTTGAAAATTCCTACGCAGAAGATAATGCAGAAACATTTAATGAATTGGGGGAGGATGCTATGGATATAGATGCCATAACTAAATTCACAACTGAGAAGCCTTCCTCACAGACTGTTGAAGAGGAATGGTCATTTGATTCAGACAGTAATAGTACGACTCCTGAAGCACATGAAGCGACAGAAAATAAATCTGCGACAACGGATAACAAAGAAGAAAATAAAGAAGAAGTATTAGAACAACCTGTCGAGCCACCTGCACCGGTCAAACTTGTCATTTCCAAAAAGAAAGGTAGCATTTTCAAAAGTAGGGCGATGGTTTCCGATGGAAGTAAAAAAAGGAGAGCATTGTACAAGCACAAGTGGTCCGATGATAAAGATGCCAATCAAAAGAATAATGAGAGCACGAGAACCACCACAGTCGGGGGTAATTCTGAATACGACGAATTTGGTTTCAAGGACGATCCTTTAACGAGGATAACAAAAATTACAGATGGTGAAGAGTCGAATTATTCAAGTATTAAGTGCACGAAGAATAATAAAGGGGTATGCGCATTTTAATTTTATTTTTCCCGATGTTTTGCTAATTTCAGGTTGATTTCAGTTTTACACGGTTGTTAGAAACGTAAAGAAAGCGCATCAGATTCAAGAGATCGGCGAATTTCAAGAACTCAACGACGACGTTGAATATATACTGGATGCTTTACAAGACAATAATCCCATCAGCACCCGATGTTTATCAGCAATTACATTAGCTTCTAAATGTATGGCACCAGCTTTTAGGATGCATGTTCGTGCACATGGTATTGTAGCGAAATTTTTTAAAGCACTACATGACGCAACAAAAGATCAGGTATCAAATTTATCTCATATTTAAATTTAATATCAAGTTTCTCAAAAAAACAGTTATATAGTTTGAAAATGAAACACATTTGTATTTCGAAAATAATTGGGTCAGATTTATTAGTTTTATTTAGAATTAATAATAATAAATTATTAAATAAAATAAATTTATTTGGACAATTTAACATGGACATGTTTAATTATAGTTAATTTTGTACATTCAATTTACAGAGTTTAGGGCTGTGTACGGCCACAGTCATGTTTGTATTAAGTCAAGATCGACTCAACATGGACTTAGACAGAGATTGCTTAGAGTTGATGTTGAATCTGCTTGAATCAGATGTCAGTTATCAGCAAGCACTTGATGAATGTGGCTTATCTTCAGCCCAGTTAGAGAAAAACAAACAAAAAGTCAGGGAATTATGCGCAGAAATTCAAAGCCAGGGCCACGCTATGCATCTCAACTTGGATAACATCACTGTAAGTTTAAAATGAAATGAAAAATCAATTCGATACAAAATTAAATTCTCCTGTGCAGGTCGGACAATTGGCGATGGAAACGCTATTAAGTCTAACTTCAAAGAGAGCAGGAGAATGGTTTAAGGAAGAATTGAGAGGACTAGGTGGACTAGAACACATTATGAAAACAATTTGCGAATGTTGTCACCAGGTTTCTGATTACGTCGTGTCATGGACCGATACGCTTCTGGATAAATTGAGGAAAGTTGATCGTTGTTTGCGTGTTTTGGAAAATGTGAGTTTTGACTGACGTTCAATACCAATAAATTTTTACACAAGTTCAGTAAGCAGTTGCTCCATCTATAGGTAGCGTGATGTGACAAGAGAATTTATAGTACTTTTATTTTAGGTGACTCATAATAATGAAGAAAACCAACTGTACCTGTTAAGATATAATAATGGATTAATATTAGATACCCTCGTTAAATTGTATAGGCTATGCGATTCAGAAATACCTCTGTATCCTGTTGTTGATATTAATGACAAGGAGTCGACTGGTTCGATCATTCGGGAAACTTTACTCGTCACCTTGAAGGTTCTCATTAATTTAACGCATCATTTTAATAAATCATGTAAGTTTGTATTATTTTATTTTGTGTTTCACTTAATGATATTCAATATTTTCACAGCTGAAGGCAGCAGTTTGGTAGGTGCGAGACCTGGAATTATCGATGCAAGTCTGCATTTACTATTACAAATTCCCTATTATATTCCCGATCAAAAGAAATTTGAATTGGGCGTTTTGGTATTTAAGTAAAACACTTTTTTTTTTAAATATAAAACAACGAATTTATATTTTTAGGTTCTGATGTTGATGATAAACTTAATTCAGGATAATGAATCGAACAAGCTTTTACTCGTCAACGCAAAGGCACCGTCTGAATGCGAAAGTATTTTCCAATGTAATTTTTTTATAAAACTATTTGTTTAGATCTTTATGACGCACTCATTTCAGGTGATAAAAGTGCTGTTGAGGCACTCATCGTTCAGTTTTATCAGTGGGAAGAGAACGCTAGGCTTGCAGAAAAAAAAACAGACGCAATACTTGATGGGGACAATGAATCGGAGCAAGTGCAACACAAGAGTAACGAGGAATTTATCGAAGAGACTGTTGCAAAATGTAAAAAGTACTCTCCATTAAAGAGCGTCAGTTATTAAATATTTTTATGTTTTTAGTACTTCAGAAAGCTGGCACTCACATGGAGTTTACATTCCTGGCTTCTTATATAGTTATGTTACTCGGATTTTTAATCATGGAAAACGAGGATTACCAGAACATGGTTAAGAAATTCCTGAAAGACAACAATTTTACGATAATGGTGGAATTGCTGAAGAAGTTCTTCAATTTTATGAATTTGACTGCATCTGTATGTTGTTATATTTTAAAGAAAAGGTGCAGGTTTTATGTTTTGTGTTTTGTAGACTGAAGCATCGAGTGTATGTGCAATTAAAACCACCGAGAAAGTCATCAAATTCCTAGAAGAATGCGACAAACCCAAAGAGCACAACGCCGAATGCATGGATCTCAGTTTTCCAATAGCACACTAACATCGTCATCTTTTCTCTCAACTGTTAAAAACACTGTACATAGCACTATACTTGATTACATTCAGTTAGATTTATTTTTTATGTAACAATATTTGACTTATCTTACGTTTCATGTAAAATTACGAATGGTATGTATAAAATTACAGTAAGTTTTAGGTGCTTTATTTATTTCTCTTTATACAGTTTGAATACTATTAAGTATGATTTTAAGATAGTATAAAAGATGACGTACTTTTACTGGATTGTTTAAAAATTGTAAATATATATGAGCAAGATTTTTATATATTGTGTATTATTTTAAAAAGTGAATTCCAATCACTAACGTTTTCTTTGGCAATAAAGTATTTAAAAAATAAAACAGTGAAACAGTTACACATACACATAATAGCCGATACTTAAATTATTTAATTTATCGACATATTTGTGAAAAGAAATGAATAAATTTAGTTTTCCTTTAATCACTGTACTGATAAAAAAATACATTTTTACTAAAATAATAAGAAAACTTTCATCTATCAAAACATATCAAAAAAGCTATTAATTTTATTGTAAATAAAATTTGAATTAACGAACCAACCATGTTGTCCAGAATGTATTAATAAAAAACATTAATTTCATCGCGACCCTTTATTAAAGATTCACAATAGTATAAACACCATATTTAAGGCTCAGCCTGACCTGCTTCCAACTTCTGCAAGTAAGAAGCCTTCTTCTGAGCGATGCGGTTCTTGCGTTCAGCCAGGGTAAGTTTAATACGGTTCCATCTCTTCTTCTTAGCTGGAGGAGCCTTTGGCTCTTTCTTTTGCAAGCTAGGATCAGTACGAATCGCTGTGTGTGCGTTTTTATAAATTCCCTCAATCTGAAACGTGATAAATCGTACACCTGCGTACTTTCAAAAATAATGTACAAGTTAAATACTGTATGGAATTTAAAAATAACACAGTTATGCAATACCACTGCATTAACAAAATTTAAATTTCTCAGTAATGTGGTCCAACAGCGACACGGCAGTTACAAAAAAAAGGTACTCTGCTGTAATTTACGTTGGACGTATCATTTATAATGAAAAAATTACCTGATCCGCTGTGATACCAAGCTTAATGTATTGACTGAACTGCCTCTTAAAGGCTTCAGGATCTTCCTCTTCTAACGACTTCATGTAATCTGCAACGTGTTGCCCCATGATGTGTGCACGATGGACTTCTGCGTTGAAGGATTTTCCTTCTGCATCATAACCGGGGAACCTCTTGGTAGAATGAGGTATATTAAGCCCTCCGTCTACGGCACCCTTCATGGCGGCAAACACCCTCGCTCCAGTTGTAGTTCGTTGCAAACCGACATCAAGATAACATCTTTAAAAAAAAATTATAAATAAATTACCTAGGTTACTACACAGATGCAAGCGAGTTTTGGTACACATTCGTTAATCAGAGACACATTCTAATCAGAGATTTTAGAAAATCTTCTACAAATGAAAGTGGATCCATCACAAAGAACTTGCAAAGGGAGCTTTCATAAGTATCGAAATTTCTTTATCAGATGACGCGCATGTGTCAAAATTCATCACCATGTGATACAGGGATCTCACTTTTGAAAGTCACAATAGGTTGAAAATCAAAGTTTATAAACAACCAGATTATTTAACCGTTTAACCTTAATTATGGAATTAACTGCACACATTTTAGAAATTTAAAAAAATCTAATAAAGGATGTTTGTAAGAAGAACAAAACAAGTTTTTTCCACTATATGTATAAAATGCCTGTGTAACTTGAAACTTACCTAAATGCTCCTGGTCCATCTTCAACAGCTTCCACATTATATTCTTCACCAGTAACATCTGTAGTTCCTTCATAAAGAGTATCGAGGCCGAGCTGTTTCAATAAACGACGTGCTAACAGTAAACCAGTACAGTAAGCCGCAGCATAATTCGTTAGCCCTACTTTCACCCCATATCGAGGTAACTCATGCGAATAAGCAGCGCATACAATCTTGTCCCCTTCAATGCGAGAGTACGCTATCTGACAGGTAATGTCTCGATTGGAAAGGCGCACAATCAGACGGTACTTCGGTGTGTTGTACTTGTTCTTGTCTTGAACGATCAACCTCTTGCGCGCATAGTAATCGGTTTTTCCCTCGCGACGCCTCTTGAACTTGACTTGGAAACGCTTGAAGTACTGTTTGTTTTTGACGACTTTCACGAAACCCTATAATACAAACACACACGGTGAGTTTATAACCTCAAAATTATAAACATTGTTATAATCGATGGAACTACTTAAATAGTTGTCGATCTAATACTTAAGCATGCAAATAAAACTTTAATGTTTTAATTCAGCAATGAATATGTTGAGTCAAGGGGGTTATTTTGACAGGACAATAATCTGGGATCATCCATAAAAACGGACAGAATTTTGTGTGATTTCCTGTGGATGAAAATAGAAGATCACAGGGGAGTTTCAACTAATTACATATTTCGTGAGTAACACTTACCATTTTCACTATTTAGTTAATTATTACGAAAACATTGACACTGCGACACACTTTACAGTCGCCGCGGTCCAAACAGAAAGAACAACGCGCATGAGCGGAAGTGACGTCATATGATTATTCAATTTTGTTTTTACTTTTATCATTTTATTGTGATTTATACAAAACTGTTTTGTTAATTAATTGAATATTCTATTTAAAGCACCATTCAATTTTATACTGTAAATAATATCTCAATATTTCCATTATACATATTTACTAAAGTCCCTAGATTACCAAAGTGACCAAAGTATAGGGAACTTCCGCCATTGTAGCTCCACTTCCTCCACTTTCTAGCGTGAAATTTAAAATGCGCTACTATAATGTCTTCTAAAACCTTTTTTTTATATATAGTTATTAATGAGTAGACCGTACCGAAAATAATTATTATATCATCGTAAATCATTTTAATTTATTCCAAAATTAATATTTCCGCATTATTTTACACTTTGCCAAATTGCATATTGATGTTTTTAGAATGCATTGACTCTGTTGGGTGAAAGTCTCCGACGACTAATCTAGGTAGACTGGGCAAGCGAGCTTTAAAATGTAGCTAACAAGTTCACAGGAGTGAAAGGGGATCTGTTTACTAAAAGCGTTTTCGATTGATCGCACTAGTGCGCACTCAGAGTATCTTCATCTCATGTTATTGGATGAGGTTAAAAGAAGATGCAAATACACTGAGTGCAACCGGTGCAGGTGAATCGAAAACTAAGACTAACTTAGTGATTGGTTACTTTCAAATTGCAATCGATAATTTTCGGCGGATGTTGTGTAACGCAACAGAACTCATACTAGTTTTATTGCATGTATTTGTATTTAATGAATTAATGCAATATAATTAACTAATTAATTAGATTAATAATTCTATTTCGTAATGAATAATCTATTATTATTTCAATTAACAAGTATATTTTTTTGTAAAATTCGATTTTTACCTCCACTTAATGAACGCCGCCTACATGTGCCTTAGGAATGAGTAAACAGTACACCACCTTTCCTTCCCGCCGCAGGATCTGTTGCTTTCAAACAAACCGTCCTAATTTGCAGTGGGATTACCAGTCTATCTTGATTAGCCGTCGACGGTGAAAGTTACAGAAAGAAGGTTCCTACTTTTAACTGCGCAATTTAAAAGATTTCTGCGTTTTTGCGGTATCAAGCTTGGGACAATGTTACCATTGTTTATAGGTGCTTTCCTTTTACCACAAATCTCACCTCAGATCACATAAACGTCATTTCCGTTAACACGAACAAGTAATGGCGTTTTCGATTGAGATCAGTCCTAATCCGCTCTAGTGCAACACCCATCCAGATCAGTTCATGACAGAATTGCACTTGATCGGATTAAATGTGCTCCGATGAAGGGTGATTGATCCGCTTCACAGATACTTTATGTGCAATCCAGTTCAATCGAATCCGCCAATTCTTGATCCCTAAAAGAGCCAACAGTCATTCGAATACGCCACCACAAGTGCTCGCTCTATATGCGCATGTGCAATTACTTGTTCGCGTAAACGGAAATGACGTTTATGTGATGTATAGGCAGCGGACGGCCGTTGGGCAGGCGAAAGTGGGCTCGTGTCGAACGGGCGAAAAATACATAAACTAGTAGAGGCGATGTATTTTTCGTCCGTCCGACTTTTCGTCCGTCCGACACGAGCCCACTCTCGCCTGCCCAACGGCCGTCCGCTGCTTGGTGATGTGAGATTTGTGGCAAAAAGAACGCAGCTATAGTATAAGCAATGATGCTATCATGACATTTTAAATTTTGACGCTAAATTACTGACATGCACAAACTACAGCGATAAAGTGAAGTACCAGCCAAAATATATCCGGGAATTTTCATTTTTTGCAACACAATTCAACAGGTGTTTTTTTTTAATTTTGAAACAAACTAGCTTAGTTGAGATCTGGTTCAGATTAAAGTTCCTAGATCTAGATAGTATAAAGTACGGCAATAGGGAAGCCAATGTGCGCGTTCAACGGACAGCAGCTGCTGAGTTGCTTACTCAGCAATCGTTTGTGATTGGTTCACATTAATGTAATAGCCAATCACTTGTGACAGTTTCGAAACAAAGCGTGGTTGGAACAGACCTTAAGTAAGCAATTCAGCAGCTGCTGTCCGCTAAACGCGCACATTTTCTGGCCCATTATGCGCGGGAATTTTAAAATGAAAATTTTGGTTGACACATGACTACAGTTACTCTGCTCCAATCTGAGATTATGCCGAATACACCCACTATTGCAATTAATCGAAAACCCTGTAAGTTTACATATCACGATTCTTGTACCTCCATGCGTTCTTTGTTAAGGTGCGTTCGTTTATTCATCTCCGTTCACTCTATTTACTTTTTTTCCCACTTTTACTTGCATGAGAACTTATTCGCTCTCACTCTTTAGGGTGCGAAGAGTAAATAGACTAAAGAGTTGAATAAACGAACGCAGCTTTAATCTGCGCCCCTTTACATAAAATTTGCAAACCCGCGAAATTTGAATTTAAAAACATTGGCATTTTTGTAAAGTTTGAAACGATAAAAGGCGCAAAATTTAAAATTTCATACAAGCGTTTTTCGTAAAAATTTATTTCATATCATATATACATATCAACAAAAGAGAAACGAAATTAGATACTTATCAGTTAAGCTCATGATTAAAAAAAAAATGGAAAAAAGTTGCAATATATCTCATGGCCCTTAATAAATTCTAACTGGCCCTCTGCTCACTCTGTCGTTTTTTTTTTTAATGCGAAAATCAATCCCAATCCAAATCTTCACCCCATCCTTCCACTTGATTTTCACTGCCGATGACACCTAAATTCAACTTCTTTGGTATATCTGCTTCATTTCTGTCGTCTACTTTAATAGGGTCGATTAAATATTTGGAACTTTCAATAACAGGTTCCATATCTTGAAAAAAATCAATATCATCAAATTTCGAGGTGGAATTTCTCTGGTTCTTAATGTCTAACTCAGAGATATCTGGCATCGAATTGTTTTTCATCATAATATTAAGGTTGCCGATGGAAATCTGGACGTTTTGCAATTCATTTTGTAAATCGGAGTCCGAATTCCAATTTTGAGAATTTTCCCCCGTCTCTACACTTGTTAGTACAAATGACTCAGTTCCTTCTTGTTCTGTGTTGATAAGAACTTCTCTTCCTTCTTCATTGATGCCCCAATCTTCCCAATCGCCCAAGCCTTCTTCGATTTCTGCTTCGGTGTCTTCTGTGGAAGTTTCACCTTCTTCACCGTCGGGGCTAGGTCTCTGTGATAATTCTAGCACTTGATTGATATCTGTTGTTGACACCGTCGTTACAGATTCAACGTCATTAGATGAAGATTGCGAAGCTAACTCCGGAGTCACAATTTCTTGATTCCGTCGGGAGTTTCTCCTACTTCGCCTTGCTGAGTGAATAATCGGTCTTCCATCATTAAATAATTTTGCTCGTTTACCACCGATAACCGTCGAGGATCCTAATATTGGTACTAAGTCAGCTAAAGCTCTTAAAGTGACTGACACAAGGTCATCATTTGTGTCTTTAATGCCAACTAAAAGCTATAAATAATACGATTAATCGATGTAAGTTTCAAGAAGATTGATGGCGAACCTCTGGAAGAATGTGCATTTGAAGTTCTTCTTTTGTGAAGCAGTTCATGTAATGGATGAAATGATCCAAAAGCAATAATCTTATTTGAGCATCGCGAACACAGAATATTTCCAAAAGTTTAGGTACTAAATGTTTTTTGAAGATTTCAGTAGAAAATAATCCACTGGCGTTTCCTATAAAAGAAATAATGTTTTCCTAAGTGTTTTAATTACTATTGCATTAAAAAGATTTGATTCCTTCTTGGCAGTAAATTAAAAAAAAAAACAAATGGAATATTTTTTAATTGAAATAATAATAATCATGTCCATTGAAAGACTAATTATTGAGGAACCACTTCTCTTTATTTAGGCAATAACTATATTGTACTAACCTTCTTGAGGACATAGTACAAACGGTATAAAATTTGTCTGCGCTGTCTTATTTAGAAGTACCATCCTTGACAATATTAAATTACCTAATTGACTAGCCACGGTCGACTCATCAAAATCTCTTAATCTATTTGCTAAACTTAAGAAGAAATCAGTTTTATCAGTGTCACTTTTCAAAGGCAGTTCAGTTAAAAAACAGTGGATACTTATAAAATCATGATTGAAAAATGGATGGCAAAGCAAATCATTCAGTTTAGGCCTTACTGAAATATCATTGTTTTGCAAATCATTCTTGCACAATTCTAAAAAGCTGTCCAATGAAGGAATATCTACAAAAGAAATATTATAATTGAATAAATTATAATTATTGTAGCCTACCTTCATTCTTTCTTTTAAAAACATCCGTTACTAACACACCGAAGGCATAAACATCCACAAAATATCTCTGAACATTTTTCACTTCTATATGCTTATTTTCATTTGGATCTATAGCCTTATCGTATCTATGATTCCTTGTTTTGCTTAAATATTCGGGAGACAATTCGCCAAATTTGCACAAATATTCCATAGCCCCCAGTTTCCAGTTACCATCTTTTGTGACGTATACAGATGCTGTGCACACATTATTATGTGAAGCCAGCGCTTTTTCATGCAGAAAACAAAGAGCTTTTAAAATAGAATGCAACCCGATGCAAATTTGCAAGCTGTTTTGCAATGGCAGCACTTGAAACAGAGGTTTGACTTCTTCAACTGCCAGAAAAAATTTCGAACCTTTCTGCCAGGACGATATATATTTTAAAATGCAGGGATGCCTATATATCATCAAGTTCTAAAAACGGAAATAATTTAATTTGTGGTACGAATTAATTTAAAGTACAAATTACTTTACTAGATTTTTCTAGAGGTGTTTGCTTCAGCCATAGTGTGCCGCCTATAAGTTCTTCACCTATAAAAACTGATATCCGGTTGGTATTACCAAAGTGTATGCTTGCTGCATGATGTGACCAAAAGTCAGTAATTTCTACGGCTTTCTCTTCTATTTCTAAGCCAGATAATTGGGACTGTTCATTCCCCATATTTCAAGCGTCCTCTGCAAACCAAATAAATTGAATCTGCTTGCAAGTTTAATACTACCAACCTAACCTATACGTTTGAAATTATCCTAAAATAAATCCATTTTGAAGAGCTGCAGTGCGAAAGTTATTAGCACAAAAGGAAAATAAAATCAATTACTGTTATGATACTATGTCATACGCAGGAATTGATGTGTATTTTGCGAAATATACAATACCAAATACCACATCACTGACAACTTGTTGGTGTCAAATGTCAATCAGTAATCAGGTTAACCAGATGTCTTGTGCTACTTTCCCCAAATGAAATGTTAAAATCTCCTAAATCAATATATTTTTTTAAAATACCCCAAATTAATTTTTTTGCATAGGGTATTTTAAAAAATATATTGTTTGAAGAATAATCAAACACCAAATTATTGCATGATCTTCCAAAAGGAAACAAACTTGATATAGCCGAGAATCTAGAAATCTAGTATCTATTCTATTGTAATTTTTTTCCTAAGTTCTCAATGAACAAACATTTTTTCATAATAATAATTTCTTTAATTCTGTAAATTGGAAATTGTGTATCTGATTTCTTAAATTGTAAGAAAAAACAAATGGAAACTTATCGTTTCGTACATGTAAATGTTGGTTGCGACTCGTCAGGATCATCGCAATGGGGCCCCCGAGCATATTCTGTATAGCTATTTCGGCCCTAATTGGGGCCTCATCAGCAGAACAGTAGCTCGAGAACTCCACTGCAACCCCGACGACCAACAAGATATACACACGCTTAGCGCGTGAATGCAAACATGTGAAATAATTGCGCCGCAGCACAACTATTTTCCGACTTATAACATATAACATGTTTATAACATGTTTGCGATGACATGTTTTGTTGGTTTTGTCCATATAGATATATATATTCTTTGATTTTGTCCGCTTCGACTGCCATCTCGTGCGTGTTAGCTTATGAGGCAGCGGTATTGTCGCTATTTGCTTTCACGACACGAATTATAAGTCGGAAAATAGTTGTGCTGCGGCGCAATTATTTCACACGTTTCGTACATTTTCAAAAACATTCAAAATTAAAAGGTATTTGGATAAGAAACGGTAAAATTTTGTAAGCATAATGGAGGATATCACTTGTGTATTTTCAGGATGTAATGGTTGTCCAACTTAAACAAAGAATTATTTAAACAAAACGTAATTCCAACACTATTTGCAGTGATACTGAAAATAATCTCCTTAAAGACTAAATTTCTGAAAATGTTAATAATTTTTCATTTAAAGCTGTCAAGTTTCATCAATTCCAAATTATCACAAGATTAAGGAAACGATAATAAACAGCTAGATATTTTACATGTAATTTTCAGAATAAGATTTTACAGTATAAATTTTACATGTAATCTTTGGAAAGAAATCAGTGCAAAGGAATCAGTGAAACGTGCAGTGATAAAAGCATTGCAAAGTGGAATTTGACGTCAAAATTATTTGAATTACCTTTTTAAATTATGTTGTAATATTACATTACATGTTTCTTACAAATCCTTCTTTAACTTTAATCTTCAGTTTATTTCCATAGGAACAATTGTTCTTATAATTGTTACTATGGAAATAAACTGAAGATTAAAGTTAAAGACTAAAGTACCGGGCCTAAATACATAAAGGACTGCAATTTATTAAGCCAATGTAAATCTAAAGGCGTTTTTTACGAGCCTTAAATTTGCTTTAAATGGCGGATAAACGCGCCAAACTTTGACCTTGCCGCGTTTTTTACACCTTGACTGATTCTAAATAATCGAACTCCCTTTTCGGATCGAGTTTTATAATCTTTAATGCTGTAGGTCGGCATTTTTAATTATAATAAGATATTTTTTTTAATACGTCAGTTATAGCGTTTTCGATTCACATGCACCGGTTGCACACTTGTATTTTCATCTTCTTTTAACCTCATGTAATAACACGAGATGAAGATATTCTGAGGGCGCACTAGTACGGTCAATCGAAAACGCTTTTAGACAGAACCTGTGAAGACGTTTAAAATTGCGGCTGAAGTCGCACTCCATTCAGTGTATTTACTCTTTTCACACTTTTATCTCACTCTTACATGTGTCAAAACAGATTTGCTGTCACTCTAATGTTAATGCATCCCTGGACTGAGTGGAAAAACAAACTCGGTTTCCAAAGTTTCGCGCGCTTATTTTGACTCAAAATGGCGGTAATTGCGGCAATTTATCTATAGGGACTTTAACAAAATTAACTAACTAATTATTTATTTTATTTTATAAAGATTGATTGGTTTATACATTTTGTAAGAGTTAAAGCTTAGATAGTTTGATAAAAATTATTTTTGTTAAGCGGCTTTGTCACTAAACCGGCTATGAAATCACCATTTTCATTGTCAAATATTCTTCTGATCAAAATCAAACTTTGGTTTAATTGTTAAAGTAACACAGAAGAAAAAAATGCTTTAAATGCTATTAAGTATTTTATATTTTAAAATATACTAGAAGTTTTATTTTGTTTCTACATATTTTTACAACACATCACTCGCTAAAATTATTGGCAACAATGCCAAATTTTTATATAAAATTGAAGTTTGAAGTTGTTGATCAAAGTTGTTAAATTTTTTACGTAAGTGTTCTAATTTATAAATTTATAGTTATTATCTAATCACTTCCATGAATTTGAATTTTATAACAATCACGCAAAAGTGAAATATTATTTTAAAAATTTCAGTTTTTCTCTGAAAATTTAAACAAGTTTCAACATTTTTATGCAGGTTTGTCTTGGATTTATAGCATTTAATTAAAAGAATCGCCGCTCCTCCCAAAATAGTTATTTGTGACTCACGCAATTAGTAACAAACTCGTTAATATTTATTTGCCCTGAACTGTATGTATCACAAGATTAACCATACAGATAACAGCAACATTTCCTACTGTATTTACTTACAACTGTAGCTTTAACCGAATGATCACCGTGTTTGATCAATATTATTTTAAAATCGTGAAAATTCTACAAGGTCACGTCTGCCTTTGTGAAGTGAAGGTAGGAATAAAATAGTTATTGTTTGCAACACAGAAATAGAGAAGTGCTAGCTCATGCAGTTCAACAAATTATAATAATATTTGTATAGCGTCACAATAGTTGACTCTGACAATTCAGTTGTGCAATATGTATAAATAGCTGCTAAAATTAAGAAATATTTGCTAATACCAATACACTGTCAAAAGAAGATGACAGGTAGAGAGGCTTAATATTTATTTTTAGTGCTTGGCATCTGCCATTTATTGAACTTCTTGTTTTTTGTAGAAATAAACATAAACTTGGTGCTAATATGTCAAAAACGAATAAAATATTAAACACATTATCTGCAACACTGCCAAATGATAGACCAATTACAGCGGTACAAGTAAGTGCCTATTGTTATTACTCAGAGCTATAAATTATTCACATCACTTTTACTTCTTCAAAGGTAGTCGAATCAGTAGACAAATGTCCACCGGGATTCTATCCGATCAGTAGAACTTACGATCAAGATCAAGATGCTGATTTGTGGAGAGAAGGGTCTTTTCTGAAGAAGAAATTGCGTTACTTGTGCTTATCAAAAACTGAAGGTCATTAGTTTTCTTTTTATAGTGAAAAAATCGTTTATCAGCACTAACCGATCAAGTGTGAATGTCACAACTGTGATTTATAGGTTTGCCGAACTTTGTTGTTCAAGAAATCGTAATCGTAAACGAAAAATCTGTTCCTCCGGAAGGATACAGCATATTACAAAGGACTGCCGATACTGAACAAAGGGCCTGGCGCAAGAAGCAACTTTGTTATAGACTAGTTAACCGCAATTCAACTAGCCAAGCTATAACTGATATAATAATTTGTAGTCGATATAGGAAAGCTCCGGACGGTTTTATTCTAGCTGGGTTTGTATTAAATTTTTATGGTGGTATATGTTTTTATCAAGTAAGGGCATCATGAATGAAAGAATCAAAGAATTTCAATCATTGAATGTTTAAAGAAAATTAATTCTCAATTTAATTGACCGATCAGATTAAAGTGTCTGTATAATAGTCAAATCAAATTTCAAAATATTAAAAATTTTGTAGTGAAATCAACGGTGCTGTTATCTGTTTTAAAATGGGTAACGTCCAAGATTCTGAAATGCAATCACCGGATGGCAGCGGATCTCCTCCTCAAGTAAGGCCACCAGAAAGGCCAAGGAAATCACCTGGTACTGTCTCCTATCCGAAACTTAGTGATGGCGATCATGATTACGAAATATTAAATCCTGGTTATGTTCCGTCAAGACCTGCACCGCATCCCCCACTAGTTCAGCAAAATTCAATGCACAGTCTCAATAATAATTTCAATGGTTTGGAAGGGGTTCCGTTTGTGCTCAATCCCAAAGTAACAGGCTCAAGTAATTCAGACTGGGTATTAATTTATTTGTTGTTACAATCTTGGAGAGTATGTTATTTTGTTTGACTTTTAGTTCCAGTTTCCAATCGTTAAAGCTCGTACGATGCAGCAATTAATGAGGGATTATGACTACCCGTTCACGGTTGAAAGACAGACGTAATTTGTGAGAGGACAATGACTGATTTTTTTTTTATTCGTTGTTTTATCAGTGTCCAATAATCAACGTATCAGCACACACACACATCAGTTTTAGTCGTGTTTATATTTTTATCTTTAGCTTATGAAATTTAAGTGTCCACTATGATGTCTTATTTTGTAATTTATATACAGTCTCTTTATGGCATTATGATAGATATTTAATAATTAAGTTGTATGAAATTATTTTTATTAATAACTCATTATGTTCTAAATAATTATTTCTAGCATGGTAGGTACGTGTTTAAAAATATAGTGAACAATGGAGCATCATAGTATTTATCATAATTTTAGTGCCAATATATTATTTTATATTCAGTTTGTGATTAAACACATACAAATAATTAATCAGGCCTTTTTTATATGTATAAGGAAAAAATCTTCAAATTTAAAATTAAAAATACATGTAGCAATCGAAAATAAATCGTGATAATATTAAAAATTTAATTTTTGATATTTTTTAGATAGTGAAATAATCAAAAGAAGTCTGGCTTTTTAAAAATAAAATTGTTGTGTTCGGCACAAAAAATCAAAGGAGCAATCATGTAACGATTGTTTTCATTAATAAATTTTTAATATTGCTTTATTGTTTGCATTGTTCACATTGGGCTACCTTTAAAATAGTGACTGCTTCCTCCTTTGTGATTTTATAAATTTGCATTGTATTTTTCATATTTTTACTGATTTAAGAATATTAAAACCTGTTCAATAATTTATTAAAATTTGAATAATTAATTATTCAGCAATTATTATTCAAGTAGGATTAGTAATTGAATTTCAGGGTTTTTCCAACCAGGGCCGGCGTTAGATAATTTGTCGAGATTTATATACATTTGCCGTCTTTCCTGCTGTTCTATTGTCCCTATTTCTCCGAAAATTGCAAGTTCGAACCACCTTGAGATTATTATAACGACAAGAAAGATGAACCAAAATCATCGAAGAAAGTCGCTTAAAGGCCGTTTTAGACTACTCTTTGTTGTACATACAAAATTTGGTTCATTTCTGCAATAAAAATTCCTTTTTTCCTTTCTTTCGCTTTGCGCAGCAAACGGCTATCACCATTCCAGAAAATTTTCTATGTTTGATGTAGCCGAGTCTAAGTTTATACACAGCACAAACATCCATGGCTAATGGTAGGTTTCGAACCTACGCCGCCGAGCGACACGACAGCGTGGGTTTCATAAAAGTCGATTAAATTTAATCATTGATTAAGAATAACCATTCCTATACCTTTAGCACATGTAACCATAGCAACGCTTACTTTTAATGCTTGATTAAATTTAAGTAACGTTTGTGAAATCCACCATAAGTCGGCTAGGCTACCGCTGAGCCACCCGGCGACCCCCAATAAAAATTAAAACTTTTGGCTGCAGATAATTTTTTCAATTTCGTTGGCATGACTGCGTGCCATACCACAGTATAAGTACCTAATTACCCAGTAGCGTTTCTTAAACGTCAGTGTCAAAAAAAACGTCATTTGATATTTGATAACCCTATGGAAATGCAATGTAATTTCCAGCTGGGTATGTATCAAACAAAAGAGCAAATGTGACAGTTATACTCCAGTGACGCTACTGTGTGATTCTTATACTGTGGCCATACCACAGTATTGAATTACACATGTTGAGTTCGGAAATTCACACGGTGCAAGCTCCGACTGCTCCGAACAAAAAGTAGAGTGAGAGCGCAGCTGTTTTGATATAAGTAAAAGTGAGACAAAAGTGCTCGAGGAGTGAATAGAGTAAGCGCGGAGGACTTAACGAACCCAGCAACAGTAGTGACAATAGCGTCACTCGAGTATAACTGTCACATTTGTTCTTTTGTTTGATACCTACCCAGCTGTAAATTACATTGCATTTCCATAAGGGTATCAAATAGAATGGCCGCTTTTTTTGACACTGACGTATAAGTGACGCTACTGAGTAATTACTTATAACGTTTTCATTTCACTTGCACCAGAAGAGTTCGGGTCACACTGATATTACGTCACGCACTCAGTCAGTTTTGCCAGAAAACGAAACTAGTGCGCGTTTCAATCGAATACAAACGTGATCTGGGAGCAAAATTATTGAGCGGGAAATATACTGAACCGTAACCTCAAAATTATCATTTGTTGCCAGAAATATAAAAATGCAATATTTATTTGTTATAATAAATTTAAAATCCTAAATACACTAATTATTCATATTCGCTTCTTAAGGAATTCACCCCGGACGAAGATTTTATGCAGTAGAGAAACTGTGTTTAGCAAATAACTTAATTATTAACAATTTCTTGATACAATAAATTGTTTATGTTATCTGTTAATAGATCATCTGTAATATGCTTCTCCTGAAATGACAAAAAAGTTGCACTGAAACGCTTGCACTACCTTCGAAGTCAGTTCCAAAATTCTTGCACTGAGTGCAAAACTGGTGCGCACTAACATTTCAATCGAACATAAAACACGAAGAAAGTTTGAACTGAAATCACCAATCGAACACGAAATCTAAACTCAATGCGCACTGAGTGCAATCAGTGCAGCTCAATCGAAAACGCTATTATACTGTGGCCATATCTATGGGCAGATATGGGTGCAGATCAGCGTGGCAGCCAGTGTTGCCAACCGTACAATAATTATCGAATTGTATGATAATTTTAAGGACGCGTACGATAGCTTTTTTTGTACAATATTTTTACAATAATTTTGACGATTTTTTTCAGCAAATTATATAATAGTTTTAATGATAAACGGAATAATATTTTTATTCTATATTTTCAATAATTCATAATTTCATCAATATTATCAACTTTTCTTTAACTACGTTTGTGTTCTGATGTTATATTTGTTTTTAGTACGTCACTTTTTACAATAAGCCGATCTTATCAATCTGAGTTATGAACACAACATGACCCCCAACTGCAAGTGGCAAATCTATTTCACGACAGTTAAAGAGAGATAGCTATACTTATAAAAGTTCTTAAAGGGTGCGTTTTTAAATCACACCTAAGGGATATTTTCGCGACGGATGAAAGACGGCGTGTTTTAAACAACAACGTTTTCGTGAGTAACTATGACGTCATGGTTACAATTTTTGAACGCGGTTACTGTAACACATGGATGAACCTTTCGACCTGTGTTCATTTTCTGCATCCATGGTTCCATTATTTTCGACTGGTAATCGTTGTAATCCGGTTTACATGTTTTAAATGCACGCGTGTGCAGTAAATTTGTCATCTGTTGACCTTTGTGTTTTCTCTTTTTCCAAGTACCATAGATATATTTCAACCAATACGCTTTCGCGACGCTGTAATCCATGACGTAATCTTTAAACCAGGCATTGAATCGCGTTACTCACGAAAATATACCTCTACTGTTCAAACCAAATGTGTTCGAACAATTTCCAAATTGTTCAAACACTTGCTCGATCGCTAGAATATAAAAACGCTAATAGGTCATTTATGTGTATGTACATAACCTTAAATTTTTGTTTTTTGTTGCTTATGTAGTTATGTATCTACATAAATAGGTAACGAATTTAAATGTTAATTTCTATGACATGTAAACTTTCTTATAATGTTCCGACGATGAAGGCGAAGTATCCATCGTGTTGTGTGATCGCAATACTTCAGAATTTTTAGGTTATGTTTATTCAATTCCCGCCACTATACTTCGTGCACTTCCTGCCGAGTAGGTGCAAGAGAATACAACTCGAACACTATGTTCGAACAACTCGGGAAATTTTAAAACGCTGTCTAGGTTGTTCGATTTGTATTTAAAAACGCCTTTTTACATGTTCGAGTACACGAACACTTGTTCGTACACTTTAAAAACGCACCCAAAATTACGATCGATCGATTGGCATTTATTAAAAAAGTGATGAACAAACTTCATTTTTTTATTATATGCCGATCGTATAGATCTGAGTTTCATTTTTTTATTATATGCCGATCGTATAGATCTGAGTCAAGAAATTGAAATGACATGACATGACAAAAGCCGTAAGGCTGTTTCACGAAAGTTAGAAGGAGATAGCCGCCACATAAAAGTTCTTTGACTTATCGACCGATCGATCGGCATAATGGCCATATAATAAGAAAATGAGGTGCACATATAGTGATTATTTTTCAGTAAAGAAAAATGTATTAAATATTGGTATTCTTGATCCAAAAATAACAAAAAATGAAACTATGTAAATGTACAATAATTAGGAAAGTGTTTGTTTGCCTTGCGCAGAAATGCTGCAATTAATGTCCTTCGGCCATATAAGCCATTCCAGACAGTCACGAAGATATTTTTAAAGCTGGGTCAAAGTCATTAAACACCACAAACACCCATGGCTAATGGCAGGATTCGAACCTGCGCCGCCAAGCGACACGACTTGCAAAGTCGGCTAGGCTACCGCTAAGCCACCCGGCGACCCCATTTGGAAAGTGAAACTTGATAATGTACAATAATTTTGGTATACCCGTGCGATAGTTTGGTTAGGCAAGGTTGGCAACACTGGTAGCAGCACTGCTATAAAGTTCAACTTTCCGCCACGTTGGCGTTGTAATCTTAAGATAAAAATAATTTATTCGTTGATAAATAACTACAAACGATAGTAAATATGGATATATTAACAAACGAGCAAATTCTGGAACGTTTTCCAAATTGTTTGCGAGAAAATTTGCGTCAACTATGGGTAAACAACAAAATCGGTAAGTTTTGAGGTTAAGTATGCACAACATCATTCCTACTCAAAACAAATTATTTTTGAGGCATATCATCCATGCAATTGCGGATTAACTTGTTCCCAAGGAAACTAAGTCGTGACTGCAAGTTAAACGTGGGCAACAATTTTATGTTGGAAATACCATATGCGGGCAGAAGACTGCATTGGGAAGTGTTCTTCAACGATGAAGATAACACATTCGCACCAGATTTCGATTTCGTTAACGACCAGTTCTTTTCTGATCCGGACTTGGAGACAGTTCTTGAAAATGTGCCCAGTCTTGCTAAGTGGGATGTCAAAAATCCAAAAGCCTTTGTTACGGTTGTTAAAGAATTAATGGAGTACTATAAATTTTGTCAGGTTGGTAAGCTTTAAAGTAAAAAGTTATTTTCTTTTAAAATTGATTGATAAAAAGACAATGTAGGGTCGCCCGGTGGCTTAGCGGTAGCCTAGCCGACTTCGTAAAGTCGTGTCGCTCGGCGGTGTAGGTTCGAATCCTACCATTAGCCATGGATATTTGTGCTATGCAAGGACTCAGACCCAGCTTTATCACACTATGTGACTGGCAAAATGAGCCTAAATAGCTCGGCCAGAGTTGGTGGGTACTGCGCAAAGCAAAGCAAGACAAGACAGACAAAAGACAATGTAGGTTATTAGAGTAACTTTGGTAGAATTAATATACTCTTGAACTTTGCTAAAAGAGTCCACAACATACGAGTAGCAAACGTTCTAGAGTTTAAAAAAAAATCATCATGTATTATTCATTCACGTTCTTTTTGCATTCAGAGTAGGCCGTGCTAGGCTGAACACATAGTGGAGCGTCGAGCAAAGCAGCGATAATAGCAGAGAGCAAAGTGGCGAGTGATGCTAGCAACGAAGAAAGAGTAGCTAACACATAGTGAAGCAGAGATCAAAGCAGCGATAAAAGTACAAACTCGCACAAAATGGATTTATCCTTCATTAAAAATTTCGTACTTAATGAAAAAGGAAATTAAATAAAAGTAGATATTCATAGAATTTCATCTTTTATACCTATGAACAGCTATGAGAAAACCCAGAAAAGTTTCATTCTTATTTTTGAATGAGTATTTTAATAAAATTGTCTAAAATAAAACGGTTGTGATGTTGATAGTTTTTTTTTTGTCCCATAAACGTTTTTTTAACAAAAACACGTATCAATATCCATTTTTCACAACAGTCCAGCAGCGATAATAGCAGCGAAACCAAAATTGGTCGTGTCGCTTTGCTCTATTATAACAGCACTACTGCCTCGTTGCTCTACGCTCCACTATGTGTGTTTCAATAGGATTTCATTAGTTTGTCTTTGCCGCTTTGCTCGCTGCTTTGCTCGTCGCTCCACTATGTGTTCAGCCTTAGGGTGACATTTTTGTTGGTACCTTCAAATGAATATGTTCCATGATGGTTATATTTTTGAAAACTGACGCCACAAAACATTGATGATTTTGAGCATTTTGACTCAGTATTGCAAAGTCACAAGTAATTTTTTGTTTTAATGCTATTATTTTACTTTCTTCATGCTATCGTAGAGTATAAGAAGCATTATAGTCGATGGGACTGACGTTAAAGTGTCAGAAGTTTACATTTGTCACATTTTGACAAAATACATGCACGTAACCTAACGAAAAAGAAACATGGCCTACTAGAAAGCAAAAAGAACGTGAACGGATAATAGCTGATGCGTGTGTTTATTTTTCAAAAACTTTGACCTTTTTCATTCACTTGTGTATTTGTAAACTGATAGATTTGTTGATCTATATAATAAGTATTAATTTGTTTGAAAGTTGTTTAATTATTTTATAGATTCGTAAGCTTGAAATTGAAACAAGATTCTCTAGTCTCCACAGAGAATATATACTTCTCAAGCAGGAATTGAATATACCAAAAGAAGACATGGAAATTCATGTAGACAATGCCTCCGTGCAATTCCTAATTGCTTTAAAATTAAATTTCACATCTTTACCAGTATACATCCAAAAGTAACTCTTAAAGTTACTTATTAAATTTTTTTTTAATAATTCTAAATTTGCAGATCTTATTTTAAGGACAATCATGAATTGTTAAATCCTGGAGATGACACTGCTACCCTACAAATTTCTTTTAGTGGAAATAATAGGACTTCAAGTTATTTGCAGTTTTCTCCAAGACTTGAAAGTGCCCTCGGTGATTGCAAGTTACTGCACATACCACCGTATAAAAAGGATTTAAGTATAGCTGAATATGTAAACTTGGTACACAAATTGCTTGATGAGAAAGTCGAGCAGATTAAACAACATTACGAGATGAAGCAAGCATACATAAGTGCACTTTTATCATTAGCTGGATGCAGCGTTGTTGAATATGACAATATAGATTTTTCAAAGGCCATGTTTCTGTTTGAAGTTGATGGATTTCACTGTCTGGTTTATTTTATTTTAAGTAAGTACCATCTGATTTTTAAATTCTTTTATCAATTCTTGCTATGAAATTTGGATGGCACAGCTTTACTGTAAAACAACCTCAAGAAGTGCAATGACTTATTTTTCAGTTAAGCTAAGACATGTCATCCAAATTTTTTAGCAAGCATTGATCAAAAAGTTTAAACCACCCGGTATAAAAGTAATTTAGATCAGATAATAAAAATTCAACTGTTTATTTTTAGCAAATAGATTCCCACAAGAAAAACCACAAATTATATTTAGATCTGTGTATCATCGCATGCATGGGAAGCTGTTGTCCTCAGAAGTTCATGATTATCCATACAGTCCTAGATGGACTCCCGAAGAAATGGTGAAAAGACTGTTGAAAAGAATTATCGAAGATATTCCCAAGTTTAAGTCTCAATATCCCAGTAAGAACTAACTTCTGTATTACGTAATTGTGTGAATAAATTTTATTCATATTATTTTAAAATTGTAGTAATATGAAGTATAAAATTTTTCTGCAAATTGTGACACATTTTATAGTAACTAAGATTATCTATTATGTAAAGACTAACTTCCTCTGAATATATGTACAAAAGTGTTTCATAAATGTTTGAATTGGCATCCGGTTGGAACCGCGTCACGTTGACTTCTTCTACTGCCGACGTTTCGTTCTTCATTGCAGAAGAACTTCTTCAGGGCTGCTGCTGCTGGTGCTGTTGCTGCTGCTTCTGGTTAGTCGTTGAGACTGAGTGGGTATGTCTGTTGTCGTGGTATTTATAGTGATCTGTGGGGGTAGTGAGTCGGAACGATGACCGGGGATTGGTCTGTTGGGGCGTGACGGATTGTTAATGAGATGTTTCCAGGCATTGTGGAGGTAAAAGCCAGTATCACGGTTCAGATTATTGGAATGTTTGAGAGGATTTCTATGGATTCACGGATTTTACGATTGAAAAAATGAGATGAGTGGGCTAGAAGTTTTGTGTCGGAGAATAGGATTTGGTGACCGGTTTCTAGTTTGTGTTCAGCTAGGGCCGAGCCAGTTGTTTGTAGTAGTCTAGTACAGCGTTCATGTTCAGAAACACGAGTGCTAACAGATCGTTTTGTTTCATCGATGTATACACGCCCACAGGAACAAGGAATTCGGTACACACCTTCGGATTGTAAGGGGATGTGATCTTTTGTGGAGGGTAGGCAATCTGAAAGTTTCGTCATGGGTAAGTAAATTGATTTGATGTTGTAAATTGTTTGAGTATTTTGCCGATTCGATCTGTTATGGTGTGAATGTAAGGTAGGTAAGCTGTAGCGACTGGAGGTGTATCAGGTTCAGAACGTGGAGGAATTGGAGTGAGATGACGAGAAATGGATCTTTGGATGTCGTGCTTTTTGTAGTTGTTATTGAGAAGGCCTTTTGTTACGTGGTTTAGTTCAGTTTGAAGTGAAGAGAAGGGTTCTGATAGGGCAAAGGCACGGCTGACTAGTGAGTTAATGACTGACTGTTTTTGAGAAGGATGATGGTGTGAATGTGCATTCAGATAGCGATCAGTATGGGTTGGTTTGCGATACACAGAGTGTCCTAATCTACCGTTAGGGAGGCGGCTTCTAAGATATCAAGGAAAGGTAAGTGGTCGTCGGTTTCATATTCCAAAGTGAAGCGAATGTCAGGATGTTGAGAATTTAGGTGTTCAAAGAAGTTGTTTAGGGATTCCTTACCGTGTTGCCAAATAGCAAAAACATCATCTACATATCTGAACCAACACTTGGGTTTAAGTGGGAAAGAAGTAAGGGCTTGTTGTACGAATGCTTCCATAAAAATGTTGGCTACTATTGGGGAGAGAGGAGAGCCCATGGCTGTGCCTGAGACTTGTTCGTAATATTGATCACGGAACATGAAATAGGTTGAGATTAAACAACATTCTATTAAGGGAATTAAGTCTTCGGGTGGGTTATGGGCTGTGAACAGTTGTTGGATGATTGTGATGGTGTCGGGAATTGGGACTTCGGTGAAAAGAGATTTTACATCGAAGCTGACCAGAATGTCATATGTAATGAATGTAATAAATTGAAACTGCAGTAACTAATTATAAAGGGCTTTCAAATAAAAAACTTGTCTAGCATGCCATGGAAAAGTATGATGTCGAAAGGGTATGTCTGCGCATGTGGTACAAGCGCAGAACGTTTTCGACATATCAACACCCGACTCATCTATAATCAGTGTTGCCAACTGGTAAATTTTCTACTAAGGCCTGGTTTATCAAACACAAGTTAACCTTCAGTTAATGACCATAACAACAATTATCTTCGTAGTAGTTACTATGGGAATAAACTGAAAGTTAGAGTTAACTTGTGGTTGATAAACCGGGCCTAAATCTGGTAGATTGACTCTAACTTAGTGACAAAATTTTTAATCTAGTAGATGGTAGAAAATCTGGTAGATTATAATAAATTATTTACAAAGTGGTCAAGAATCACTGTTTGAGTTGGCAGTGCTGAATGTTATTTCTAAATGGTACAACTGGAGTAACTTCCGGTTGTTGACGATTTGACACTGACAGTCGTCCCTTAACAAACGTCATTTTGAGATTTCAAATGCAAATTAAAACGCTAATTTTTATTCACATAACCTACGACCTTGTCGCTGTTCAGGTTACGTCAAATAAACCAAAAAAAGATATATCCGGCTGCAGTGTTGCAAATAGCCGAACAAAAAAATGTTCTTAATTGTATTGCCAACTGAAGCAGTTATTCTTGACCACTTTGTAGTTAATTTCTGGTAATTTTATGATAATTACCTAAATCAGTTTTGATATGATGATTTGAATGTGTGCTAAGTATAGTCGCCCACAGCTTAAGTGCTACAATTTGACAGTTCTGTGAGTCTTGTATCACAAGATTTTAAGAGTGAAGTTTGCGTGAGCGAGGAGCATTTAAGGTGCACATTTACAGTTATTTTATTAGTGACATCTATTGTATTAGCAATTCTTTTGTTTTGCCCTCTAGTGGCTAATAGCATAAGTAGGAAAGGAAAATATAGCAGAGGTATCCACCATTTCTGACTATACTGCGGGAAAAACAACTGTATACAGGTGTCCCTTAAATGTTTTTAAAGCTTTCCTCTATGGGCACTGAAGACAAAACTGCAAAAAAATGTCCTCTGACTCTTAGTTTTCCTGTACAAAAGTCTTCAAGTTCACACCTTTAACACTGAATTTTATGAAAATGGTTACGAGAACTATACGAAACATGTTGAAGTTAATATGAAACGTTAATTAAAATTTAAATTAGAGATTCAATTATTCTTTTAGGCGTAGGTACTATAGGCCCCAAGTTACCTGGTGGAGGTTGCGACATAAATTGTAGGAGGCGACATTATCCATTTATATCATTTCGAAGAAGATTTGAATGTGTTTGCTAGTATTTTCTCGATTTGTTTTAAAGTATGGAAGGTAAAAATTGTCCTCGTAACGTGCTCGTAACTCCAGTGACAGTCAGCTGACATCAGTGTTGCCAATCCTGATATGACCGTTTTCGCTACCTTTTCCTATATAAACTTACAGCTAGTGGCGCTCGTGACGCCATTTGCTTAAGGTTACTGTATTTAGAAGGTACACCGCCATTCATTTCCGTGGCTTCGTCACTTTAATCCAATCAGTATTTCCTAATGTAGTGTGTATAAAGAGTGGTTCACAATAAATTGTGATTTTATTATTTTTCAGATAGAAGGCTGTAATTTCATATTTAGCTATAACTTTTAATTCTGAACAACTTATTCTTTTGACATTTTGCTGTATCTTGTCAAATAAGGGTACTTTACTCTTAAGCTGTCTTCATTTCTCGGTGTCCATGCTGGACACCAGAGCTGTGCCAAGTACTACTTATAAATACAACAAGCACAAGCACAAGTACAATAGTGCTTAATTGCACTTAAATACAAGCACAAATCCAAAAGTATTTGTATTTGGACTCGTGCTTATAAATACTTATTAGTGGGGGAACGACTCGCTGCCGGCCAGACTATGAAGCATCAATATTTTGTCGCGCAGATAGGCCGCGTCTCTCTAGATATGTACATATACGTATCGCATCATCAAGGAATATGCGGAAAATAAAAATAACTCAGCGATAGATATATTATGTGCATTTGTTGATTCTAAAACTAATTGCAAGTACCTAACTATGGAAAAACAATCTCATTATATTCTAAAACTAATTGCAAGTACCTCACATTTTTATTTATCTTGCATTATTTTGTAAATGTTAACATTAACATTTTAATATTTGTACGACTGTACGTATAACCATAAGTATACGCACAGCTGTGAAGTGTACTTGCGGTAATAAGCACAAGTATAAATACAAGTACAAGTACTAAGCACAATTGTAATTAATTGTGCTTAAGCACAAGTACGAGTCCAAAAGTGCTTGTGCTTGTAATTGACTTGTATTTGTAACAGTAAATACTCGCACAGCTCTGCTGGACACGTTCTGAATCAATAAATTTTTATATAAACCGATAATAAGAAAATTCCCATTTGTAGCACACTTTTTGAAAGTCACTGTATTTTATTTTTTGTTTTGTTTAGAGATATTTTGAATTATTGTTTGGTTTTAGGAAAATTTCAATAAATGTACTATTTTTAGTATTACCTCTTATTTAAACGTGTTATTTGGGTAACACGACCTTATTATTTATTTGTTTGTTTGCTTTGCGCAGCAATGCTGCAATTAATGTCTTTCGGCCATATAAGCCATTCCAGACAATCACGAAGATATTTTTAAAGCTGGGTCAAAGTCATTAAACACCACAAACATCCATGGCAAAGGCAGGATTCGAACCTGCGCCGCCTGAGCAACACGACTTACAAAGTCGGCTAGGCTACCGCTAAGCCACCCGGCGACCCTCCTTATTATTTAATAACGCGATAATTTCCCCTCAGCGACACGGCAATGTGGTTTATTCGGGTTGGCAACACTGCAAGGCACAGTTGTCAGTCTTGTCAATGGTTTCTGCTTTGAGGTTAGAGACGTGGTGTGCTTGTGCTTTACATTACAAATTACAATGGTAAGTAAATCCGCATTAAAAAATTTGCAATTTTTACATATTAGTACCTATATATATTTGTAGCGTAACATTACAAAGGAATTAGAAAAATGTAAACACCCAAATAGCAGAAAGTTTACAGCACTTGCAAAACGCACATTAAGGTAAAATAAACTAATTACGATAAATCTTTGCTACATGAGTTTATTTTCTAGAAAAAATAACAGACAGAAAACTAAAAGAACTCATGCTGTGAAGCAGAGCTTGATCGGTGAAAAATTAATGTGGGTTAAAGGCCATTTAATTCCAAACATTTCCACCTACACTGCAGATCATATGCAGGAAATTATAAATAGGTAGGTATATCACATGGAGATTTCAAAGTGTACGTTTGTAAGTTTAGTTTTCAAGTTTAGTTACCTATTAAGATTTGATGAAGAGTTGAAAGAAATTCATTCTAAACACAACTTTGCAAATCGCAACAGTCGTCAACATGCCAACCGAGAAGATGTTATTAAAATGATTTTGGAAAGGGAGAAGCAAGATTTTTCCACATGTGGAATAGGTAGGATTAACTCTGAATTCATCAAATTTAAAGCCTTTCGTAAGATCTTTTCACGGACACCTTAAAAATTATACAAATCTCAACGTTTTGCTCTGATTTGACAGCTTTTTCAAACGAACGGTGAAACAATCAGGTTTTTACGTCGAAGTCCTCGAAAAGATTTGATGAAATTTTCATCAGACAAGAGTCTAGTTTATTGAAGCTTTTGGTTTCAGAAATGCCCGACTTGATGAATGCTGCACAGTTGAAAACGTTAACGGAATGGAACGGTGATTTGAGGTATCTGCAGCATTTTAAATTGCGGAGGTTCAGTGCGAAATATTTAACACAAGAAAGGCAGAAGTCAAAAGATAGTTCAGAGGAGTCAAAGAAAGATACAAATGTACAGGATAATCTTAGTGTAATGGAAGTACAATAAAAATGTTGATTATTTGTTAATTATTCATTTTTTGTTAAATCTATGAACATAATCAGATTGAACCAGGATTAGAATTGAATTAAATATACGTAAAAAACATAATGCATAAAAGTTTTTTATAGTTACATGATACGGCAGCGTGCCTTCGTGAACTTGTATTAAATATTATACCAACAAAATTAACATTAACTTCTCTATTATTCAATAACTTCTTTATTATTCGTTTTAAGGAAAAATAGTAAAGAGTAATTTGAATTTATAATTTGATGTTCTTTCTTTCGAATAATAACGAAGTTAGCAATAGTGCGGCAGTAACTTTGATGACCCTGTATACTCATCTAACAATACAAAATAGCCAATTCAAGTCTTCAAAATTTTCGAATCTCAAGAATAAATTTCATTTTCCTATACAAGAACAGCATAACAGCTCTGCCCGTGGAGATTTAGTATTGTCAACAATGTCCACTTGAAATCGGGCGAAGTTCGCAAAGAAAAAGATCGTTGCTGACATCGCCCACTGCTGATCGGGCAGTGCCGATTTTGCCTTAATTAAACCCGCCCAAGTCTGTAAATTAACTATTTTTGCAGACATTGCCAAGCAGCGATGTGCAATGTCGACATTGCCCGGACAACGCTGACTCTGTACACCCCACGGACATTGCTCATAACTTATTATATGTTCGTTAGAAATTCGTTTTTAGTGTTTATCCCTTCTACACAAATCATTGATTATAAAATCTGAACGTTACAGACTCTTACATTAGTAATTAGGATATGCAAAGGAAGGTAATAAATAATGCAATAACTTATAATAATTAAACCATTTATTTGATGAATTGCATGTTGATAGTTAATATCTTAAATAAAGATATAGATCGAGTAATTTGCAGATGCCAAATGAAAACAAAATAAAAAAAAAACGAATTCTAGAAGTCTTTAATTCACGCACTTCACCATTTCAAATGCAACGTCTTTTTTTAAACGGTCAATTTTAGGAGTTAACACTGAAGTTTAATAACAGAAGCTTAAAAGTCCACATGTTTAGTAAAACATTGGTGCAGTTTTTTGCTGGATCACTCACTTTTTATTACGTTACACATTATGTTCCATGCTGGCTACAGCTTACTAACACTGCTAAAATAGCTAAACTTACTTATAATATGAACGTGTGACTGTTTACAAAACAATCTATATTAGAGATATATTAGTAGTAACTTGAACAGTCACACGATTTGAAAGAGAATACTGTAGACTATCGTCATAGACGACAGTGCTACGTTTTTAATACACACACCACCAAAGATAAGTGATAAAAAGCGAGATTTGCATTTCATGCCATCTTCGGCTGGCTATATATTACTTCACACTTTATTTATGAATGAATTCAAAATTAATTCTCTTGACAGCAATATATATTATATGCAAAATCACGCATTGTAAAATTTTTTTTTGTAGTCTGTTACTGTAAACATTTACTATACCCATCACAGGTGCGCCTGATAGTATCAGCAAATACATACAGTAATTACAACTTACAATATTTGTATATCCATGAACATAGTTGGTCCAAATTTAGAAACGCAACAATTACATCTTTACCTTTCTAAACGGACCCTCACACAATATATTGAACACTGTATTTTAAATGTTTCTACACAGTAATTTGAGGCAGTAACAATCAAATGAAAAAACCCTGTCAATTCTAAATTTCATTTACGCAAGTGTCCAAATTTAACACGAAAACAAAACAGTTATACGCTATAATGCACTTTATATCATTACAAACCAAATTAAATAAATAGTATGAACACTGTTAGAGCGACAATTTTTAAATAAATAAGGACACGTATATAACAAATTAATAACTAACATAACGTTTTAGTACTTATGATTAGACGCATATAAAAAGTTAGTCCTTCATAGCACTAGAATCGTCTTTATTCAAATCTTTTCCCATTTCCGCCGTTTGATTCACCGTAGTTGTGGTCACACTGCCGATCGTAGCCTTGCTTACTATATTTGCACTATTTGAATTTGAAGTATTTGATGTGTTTGAATTCCCACCGTCACCAAGCTTCGATTCATCAGGTTTCTCACTTTGTGATGATAAACCACCGCCTACAAAGTCGGAAACATCATTAAAATGAACACAGCAACTCCCTTTTTTTATTAATAAAAATTGTTACTTCAAAATGGCAGCTAAGGACACGACATAGGCCACATTAAGCAACTACACTCATCGAGTTAAGGCACAAATTATATTCATTTTGAACTATGAATATTAAAAAAGTATTACAAAATACTTCTCTAAATATAAAGCATGGGTTGATAATTTTTTTTTTTAATTTGATACTTCTTCCTACAACTAGCTAGCATTTCTGGTGTAGTACAGTTTTTTTTTTTTCATTTCTGATTTATAAATAATTTTAAACATTGAGAAACATTAAAATTCAAAAATTTTCTGCGACAGAAACAAGAGCGCATCCTATACTAACATACACCCCCAGCATAAACACAATTAAATTTGGATAAAAATTTAAAATGAGATCATGTGCTTGCAAAACGGCAGCACAAAATGTAACTTGCTGCACAAAAATATCAAAACACAAAATGTCAACTGTTTGAAAGAAATTACCTTATCAAAACGATGGCAGAGTGGAATCAAAGTCATGTCCTTGGTGGCCATTTGAACTGGCATTTGATAGTGTTGACTTGACGGTTTATTTTCTAGCTAATACAAGAGTTAAGAAAAGAGTTCAGTTTACAAATAAAATTCATCTAAAGAAATCATCCAGTGATATAATGATTTCTAAAGCATAGCGTTTGCATGATCAGAATGATAGTGTAAAAGCAATTAAAAAAAATTATGCAGTTTTGTATACCTTGTGGTGAGTAATATTGTCGAGTTGGGCCTTTGTTTGTGTTGCTGTTGGTACGATGTTTTTGATTGCTTGTGCCGTTGCTCTGCACAGAACCTAAAGTGGGCTGAAAATTTGAAGGAGGTCTCTGTATTGGAGTTGGATACCTCTGCAACTACACAAAAATTATCAATACTTCCTTTCTTATGATTAAAAATAAAATTACCTGAGATGGTGCTTGATTACCAACACTCTGATACAAGTTGTATTTATGTTGCGTGGTGGGGCTTGGTTGAGGTGGGGGCTGCTTACAATTTTGCCTTGATTTTGGAGATGGGATTTGTGGGCCTACACAAAAAAAAGAAATAGTAAAATCATAAAAGAAAATGAATTAAAACATACCAGAATTAAAAACTGAAGATAAAACTTCTTGTTGCGTTCCTGGACTTTTCAACTGTTGTGATCTGTTACTTTGATCTCCGATCTGTTGATTGCTCATCCCCTTCATGTACGATGTATTCTGCAAATTTTGGGAACGAAATGGTGGCACATTCATGGCAGCGAGTTGCATTTGTGAGAGAAAATGTGAGCTGAGTTGTAAGCCAGCGCTTGTATGGGATTGGTTGTGCGTGCCAAAAACGTTTCCCTGAAGACCATATCCTGCTTGGTGTTGCTGTAATGGTCCAGCTGATTGGAGCGTTGAATTTCCAGGTGTTTGGAAATATCCCGTCTGACCCCCTATAAGGCACAGTATTATTGTCGCTGTTATATAAAACCTTTATCAAAGTGACTGGGTGATTTTTGCTTGATCTTACCTTCTTACAATACAGAAATATCGGTAAGAAAATTTAGAGACTCGAATAGGGTGATATTAGGGTAAATTCAGATGTACAGCAATAGAAGCATGCAAAATAAAAACACAAAAACAATAAATACATTTTATTTATAGTAGTACTACATAACTAAAAAATGTCTACATGAAAATGAAAGTGGACATTTCTAACATAAATCTATGTGATACAATACAGGAATATATTCAATTAATTCGAAACAAATTTGGTCAAAATTAATTTCTCCACATTGAATCAAATTATTATAGTACCTTTAACTACAAATTACATTTACTCTTACATAATACTTCTTGGAATGATAATGTAAGGTAATGGAAAGCAAAATCAATTTTTGTTTTAGAAAATAGCACCACACCAGGACAGTGTTGTACACACCCAATAGTACACAAAACTACAGTATGACAATGGATAACCCAAAGCAAGTTAGTCTAATACCTCCACGAAGGATTATAAGCTTTTGCTGTACCTGTTGATCCAGAGTAGTAAGACGATGACGGCTGCAGTGTAGGAACCACATTGTTTTGCACTGGACCAGCGGGACCTCTCGGCATAACTCCTGTGTTCGTAAGATAGTTCGGTTGAACAGAAGGGTCATAGGTCATATACAGCTGTTGCCCTTGTTGTGATTGCTGCTGGTAAGTTTGACCTACTGCTCCAGTTTTTGTGCCTACAAAAAAAATTCAGGTTGTTCAAGTGTCAAGTATATGATTCCTTTTTTCACAATAAAATTTTGTTTAATTACAAATTTGTATCAAAGCTGTATCCCAAATATTTCTTGTTCCAAATTTTATTGTGCAAATTGAACCAGATCTTGTACAAGAAATAGGCTAAAACGGTCTTAATTAATTAACTTTGATGTTATTGCAACCGGATCTAAAAAAATTCCCGTAAAAACTTACCAATAGCACTAATTGGTTGACTGCTTGGTTTAACAGCAGCCGACATCAACGAATTTGAAGTTGATGAAATCAAAACGGTAGTAGGATTATTTAACTGCTGATTCTGACCGAAAGGCCCGGTCGCAGTCATTCTGTAGTTATTAATATTTTGATATAAATCAGGTGGTGCTTGTGCAGCGGGTGGGGGATGAGGTTGAGCCGTTTGGAGATACAACGACTGTGAATAAGGGCTAGAAGCAGTCTGTCCCAAATTATAAGGGTTGGGATACTGAGAGTACTGAGAGCCTCTCTGTCCACCTAATTGATCAATGGGGAAACCTCCGTACAATCCAGCTTGTGGCTGAATTTGTTGGGTTGAATTAAACAAAACAGTTGGTGGTGATGGTATGGCCGACATGCCATACTGAGTATTACCACCTAAACTTGCCTAAAAATTCAAACCACAAAATAAAATATGAATAAATTATTCAACATACATACCTGATAACCAATGTGTTGATTTGCAGTAAACTGTTGTGGAGGTTGACTAAGCCCAACATTCGGGCCTATAACAGGTTGTATTGGTGGGGATGACAATGGCCCCATCAATCCAGAACTGATCATTCCAGAATGCTGCTGATGTGTACCTACAACTGTCTGGCCGGTAGTTCCCGGCACTTGCTGAGTAGGTTTAACCTGAAACATTAAATCTCGAAAGTTCTTTCTCATTTCCATAATTAACTGTAATTACCTTGCATACATTAGTTGTACTGTTGGAAGCATTTTGATTGGGCGACGGACTGTAACCTTCATGTCCATCATCTGGAGTATCCGTGCCTTTAGTAAAGGCTCCTGTCGGATCTAAACTGTTCGGATCAGGTCCAAAAGTAGACGAAAAACTGGAGTTTGCATCTTCTTGTCCTACGCTGTGCTCAATTACAGGAGGCATAGAAGATTCCCACACTTTCTTCACAGAAGCTATTTTAAAATTCAAGTCTGCCGTTGAAGGTGAGATTGTGCTGTTACTACTCGTCATTGCATGCATAGATCTTGGCAACGTCAAATTTTTGGAACTCTTATCGTCAGTTAGATGCGATATCTCTGAATCGAAGAAGTCCAATTTCATGTCGGCGTTATCCTCTTTGTTAAACGCCAGTTGCATTTGGATATCCGACTGTTTATCGTTTTTATTCAGCAGATCTGTGATTGGCTTATTGAATCCGGATATAACAGCGTTATCTATATTAGTCGGTCCGTCTTCTAGTTTACCACCTCTTGTTTTATCGTTACGATTGTTTCTTATTCCTGGGGCTAATTTGTAATTTGTATTTTCGAAGATAATGGTATTTACAGGCGGAGTCGAGCCATCCAAAACTGATTTGTCTTGTAGTTGATTAGCTTTAGCAATCATCTGTAACATCAAAAGTTTAATTTTTATAGAGAAAAAAAGGGGGTGAAAATTTTTAGTACCTTGTCATTGTTGGGACTGGTGTTCTGCCCAGGTGACTGAGGTTGATCCAACGATTTACAATTCTCAATTCCGACAGAAAGCACAGAGTCTTGTTCGATGGTACTACGTAGTTGCGTACCAAGAGGCTTCTCCCAAGCGTTTGACATCAGCGGCACTTGTGCCGTATTATCTTTCAACGCATACAAATTCATACTTTGATTAACCTTGTTTATGTCGTTCACATCACATATTCCATGCTGCATTTGTGCTTTCTGGAGTCTACTGTTTTCTCTTTGTTTGGCTAAACGAGGTGGCAGTTTCTGCCTCGGTCTATCATATTGATTCTTGTTTGAAGGCTGGGGAATTACGGCTGGAGGATTGACAGGAGTATCCATAAGCGATGGAATATTAGCAATTTGTTGTTGAGATAACTGTTGGGACGTTGGGGGTTTTCCTTTGTTGCGATCGGGTTTTGAGGGTACCTCGATTTTGCCTATTGGCTTCGGCAAAAGTTTATCTTCAACTGATTTTTGACGTTCCTTGACGGTTTTCTTGCTTTTTACTTCTTGGAAACCATCGGAATCACCTTGGATAGAACTCTTATCTTCCAATTCACCATCCACGTTTTCAGTTTCCTCACTGTGCTCTTTACTTTTCAGGTTCGCATCAACAACCAACATATCTGAAGGTTTTTCGTCCTTCGGGAGGTCCTTTTTAAAACCAGTTTGAGTTGGGCGTAAAGAACCGCTTGAGTTCTGTCTTACATTAATTGAATCATTTCGATTTTGATTAAAATTGCCACCTCGTTTGTCGCCCGATAAGCGAGGAGGAGGGTTATTGCGTCTTGATGGATTCATGCCGGGGTTGCGATTTCTCTGAGGGGACTTATTGGACATTTTTCTATTGAATTTACCGTCTTTGTTTGCACTGTCATCAGAATGATCTGAAGTATCACAATTGTCATCCTTAGACTTCAGTTTGGGTTTTCTGTTATCAAGAATTTTCCTGGGCTTATTACGATCAAATTTTTCTTCGTGTTTCTTTTCAACGCGAGCTTGAAGTAAAGGTAGTTCTTTCTTTGCATTTGATATTAAGCTTGTATTTGTTTGGTTATTCGTTTTTGATTTGTCATCTGAGATTTCATTTAGAGTTTCTTCATTTGCCTGCTTTTTCTCTTTTTCATCGTTATGTCCGAATGGGCTCTTCGAAGGAGGAGGTCCGTATCCATCGATACGCTTACTTAAACCACCTCTGTTTCTAACATTACCACCACCACGCCCGTGTCTTGATGGCTCACCCCTTGGTTCGTATTCTCTCTTATTTGAATCTTGATAGCGATCGTTTTTGCGATCATTTGAAAATCTGTCGTATTTAACATCTTTGTTTTTCTCGTCTTTATCCATTTTTCTAGTAGTTTTGGGACTCTTTTGTGAATTACGTGCACTCCGATCGTCTTTACCGCTTTCGGTTGAAACTGAAACTTCATCTATAGATGCATCTGAATCTGTCCCATGCCATTCCCCAGTTTTAGCTGAAGATCTGTGTGATCCACCAGATCTAGGGCCTCTTCCCTTTTTGAACCAAGTTCGATATACAATTGGTCCAGAACGATCCCAACCACCTTGAGAGCGTCCGGACTGTGATTCAGCAGAACGATTTCGATTTATATTGTGGCTCCTCTTTTCTTCTCGTTCTCTGTTGACGTCTGTGTTTTCAATGCGTTTTGACTCCAAATCTTCTTGCTTCACTTCCTGCTTAACAGTTTCTAAATTCGATGCAGTTTTACTAGATTTATCTGGTTCTAAGAATTTTGTGGTGTCAGGTGACACAGTGGTTGGAATAACATCATCTGCCCATGCCCTAGGTGTATTAATATCATTGGAATTTTCTTTCTTATGAACGCTCCAAGTATCATGTTCTTTTTCTGATGTCTTTTCTTCACCAGTGTCTGGTTTCTTTTCTGGAACACCACCTCGTTTCAACTGTGTTAAATTTCTCTTTTCGCTGTGCTTTTCATCTGCTTCAATTTTTTCCTTAGTGATTGGTCCAGGCACTGGTCTCCTATCTTCCCTCAGATGATCTTTCTTTTTTTCATCATATGTGATGCTATCTGCCCAAGATGTAATGTGATCACGAGGTTCAGAATCTCGCATGGAATCACGAGAATGTCTCGATTCCCTAGAGGCCCTCGAATCTCTACTGTCTGGTCTTTGAGGCCTTTCGTATCTCTCTGAACTTTCTCTGCTATACTTATCATGCCTATCACTGTGCCACTCATCACTGTTCTGACGGGTAATATTATGTTCATCGAAGACATCTTCTTTTTCGCTGTACTTATCCCTGTTTCTTTCCCACTTGTCTTCATACTTTTCTTTCTTGTAATCAAAATTCTGATTTCTAAAATCACGCGAATCTTCTTCATGTCTGTTATCCGCGGACGATTTACGACCAGAATCTGAGTATAACCTATTTGGTCCACGATACACTTCATCATTGCTATGATATCTACTGTGATCATCATCGTGTTCTTTTTCATTGTTATCCCATTCAGCTCTATTTTTACGTGTTGATGAAGTCGGTGATGTTTTATTAACAATTTGATTATTTTGCATCCAACGTTGGTCATACTGGTGTGGATTGTATGACAGAGGGGGAGGTTGAGGACTGCTGTTATTACGTAACTGTTGCTTTTTCTGTAATCTCGGGGGTAGATTTTGCAATTGCCTGGAAAATCCAGCTCCACCACGTTCTCGGCCATCTCTATCTCGTTCACGTTCCGCGTTGCGTGAGTCTTTGCGCACGAAGTTACGGCCTTCAATCTGTGTCAGCTGACGAAAATCTGAGGTAGATTCTCGATGAGGTTTTGATGAAGTTACTTTTTCATCTGACAGTTCATTTCTTGATTTGTCGCGCTCTTTTTCCCAGTCAGGGACAGGTATTGGTGCTGGGGTAATGGGTTGAGGTGGAACAACAGATGGGCTGATCGTTCCCTGAATTTCATCTTGATCCTTATCTCTTTTACTCTTATTGAGTAAATCTTGCAGCTTTTTGCCTGCTGCCTGTTTACTTTCTAAATATCTCTTTTCTTCTTCTTCTTTCCTCTGCTTTGCTTTCTCAGCCGCTGACAACAGTACTTGATGCTGTTGTCTCCTTTTTTGTGCCAGTATTTCATCTTCGTCCGTCGAACGGGCTCTGTTAATAGTTACCGTCGCATTTCCACTTCTATTCCAATTCTTGGATTGCTCAGATTCTGCTGAATAACTTTCAGACTTTTCTTGTTCTTTCTGACTGTTCTGTCTGACAGGTTTTCTTACATTCACTTCAGATGCTGATTCGTCATCGCTGAAAGCTAACTTCTGACTGCAATATCAAATGTTACAATGAGTAATGAAAATATAATAAAAAAAAAGTAACGTCATATCAAACAAAAGCAGGAGTGTGTTAAAAAAATTAAAATTCTTGTGCTTTACAAGGAAAAGTTAAAAAGATTTCAAATTATAATAACGAATACAGAAGATTTTTAGTGGATAGTCTTTAAAAAATAATTGATTTGGTCATCAATGTATACTCCTAAACAATATTAGTTCTTATTAGAAGCTATTTTTAAGTAGACATGAAAATAATTATAAATTCAATCAAAAAAATTATGTACTTATTAAAAAATGACTTTGTCCTGCTTTTAATTATTTTCATGATATATCGTACTTATAGTCAATGTCATCTTGCGCTGCCCAACCCATGTCTTTAGTCATGTCATCCATTCGATTTAAATCTTCTTCTTTTATGATAGGCCTGCGAGCAACTTCTTCATTTTCAACAGAACGGGGAGGAGGCGGGCGACTTTCAACTCGATTACGACCATTATTCGGCATAGGAGGAGGCATATTTGTTACACTTGGAGAACCATGTCCATTGGAAGAGAAATTACCTCTGTACATCTAAAAATAGAGAAAGTTAGTTAAGATTTGGTGACGTAAGAATGATAAAACTTACAAATTGGGGCAAGATCCCTTGATACTGTGGTGGCAATGATTGATGGGTCAGGCCGACCTGGGCCGAGAGCTGTGGTGGGGCACCCAGGGGGGCCGAGCTGCTTCTTGGAGGTCCATCTGAATTTGCACGTGAACCCCCTTGCATCCAAGAACCTTCGGTCTGAGGACGTAAGCTTGGTCCTGGTCCATACTGGGTGTCTGTACCAGTGCGTGGCGGTCCTCCATCTCCAGCAGACAAACTTGGGAATTCGTGTTGGAACTGTGGGCTTTGATATGGGGGAGGATGTATGAGATCGGCACCGATCATTACAGAACTCCATGATTTGTCGGTGGTGGCAGGAGTGACAGAAGATGTGTTGTGTTTGACGGGTGGGGGAATAGTTGTTGTCACTGGAAGGGCAATGGCAGCTTGATGTGCGCTGACCTGTGGACTCACAGGTGAAGGACTCGTCACACTTGAATTCGTTACAGTTGATGTCTAATAAAAATTAAATAAATCCTTTAACATTTTGATGTTCTCATTATCAGACATGCCGTCCAAAATTCATGACAAGACTTAATAAAAAAAAAAAAAAATTAAAACACCTGATTTATACATTAATAGGAAAATTACCACTTGGAAAACCATATAACAAATTGGTTTCTTTTTCTGAATTTGTTCTACAATTTGCTACTACACCCCATACTAAATTGGACATCTTTTACAAAATGGCGACGTTTTTAAAACCGGGGACGCGAGTTTCGTATTTGCTATAATATTAATCTGTGTCATTGCTATGTAATATGCATATAATATTTTTTTTGCAAACAAATAATAATTAAATTTAAGACAGCTAGGTCTGTTCGTTTGCTCTACACTTTTCTACACTTTTTGCACCAACCGCTCACGCAGTTTATAGCAGTTGTATTTTCTCGGCCAAATATAAGCCGTTTTTTGTTGTTGCACTATTTTGGACTGGTTCGTTCTTTGGTTCAAACCTTATCCAAAGCTGACGTCATTAATTCATTCGTCAAGAAAACGAAAGAATTTAAACCACTAGTTCAAGCGTTAATAAAGGAGGTTAACACTTCTGTTAGTAAACAATTAAAAATGAAAAGCGTTTTAATAGATGCGATTTTGTAGTGTATGTAATGAATAAAAAGTACTAAGCAAATAAATTAGTAGCATTGCTCAACTAATACAACGTTTTTTCAGAGAAAGCTGATTTTATTATATTATGTATTAAACGAACACCTTACAATTTGCAATCGTCAGTTACGCATTTTGTATTATTCCTGGAAGAAGGAACAAAGTAAAGACAAAACAACAGCTCTTGACAGCTGATCTTCTGCGCCAGGTTGAATTACAATATTTACAATAGAACATACGCGCGGAGTATGTTCGAACCACACGCTTTAGGTTTGACTACAAATGCATGCTGACGTCATAGGTCTAACAACACAAAAATGTTAAGAGTTTGAACCGTTAGTAACCAGGTTCAACAACAAAAAAACGCCTATGGTTTCCTCGTGCTTTTTTCTTTGCGTAGTCGTATTCGTCTTAACACGAAAGAGAATTTAATACGATAATACATTTTTAATATAAATAAAAATATTAAAATTAAAAATATTTAAAAATTAATCATTCGGAACGGAACCGAAAACCGGAAAAAAACGCTATTTTTGCCGGAACGAAAATCGGAACCGAACTGATATTATATACATATTTTTTTATTGAACCGGAACGAAAACTGGAACAAAAAAAAATTACGGTTCGAAACCCTGGTAACAAATATACATACAAATAAAATAATTGCTGCTATGAGAATAAACTGAAGGTTAAAGTTAACTTAAAGTTTGTATAATATTTTTTGAAACAAACATTAGCATTAATAATTTATTAGACAATTTATTAGTACATACTCTCGTGTTGCCAATAGATGGCGCTTGCTAAAGTGTCAAAACGTCAGTGGAATTATTAGCGATTAAGGCCGAGTGTCATAAAACGTAGTTAACCACTCGATCAAGTTAATCGTGTGATTAAGCAATATCATTGCTTGAATTCATACAGAAGAACAGCTTTTGGAAAAAACTAATTTAGCTTTCGCTGAAATCCAAAATGAGAATTTTCAATTTAATTACACCCACAAATTAGTTCGTCCATGTCAATCATTCTTGTGTTGCAACTGGAGTAGGTGTCTTTGAATATTTACTTTAAACAACCCAAAAGGAATACCATCAAGTCATAGCAACCTCCGGTAAAAAAATTTACATGTAACAAAGTTAAGCGTAGAAATCGGACACACGTTTAGATGAGAAAAAAATGTTTGAAATTCCATTCACTATAACCCCTTTCATTTTGCGTCGCGATTTTTTAAATACCCTGTATAATGCAAACCGACATACATACTTATTGTTACAAGTAATATTGGGTTCAATAGTTATCAGGCCAATAGTTATCAGTTAGAAGGTAAAAAATCCGAGAATCCGAGTTGTAGTGGCGCCATCTGACGGTCACCCCATAGAAGTTACAACTACTTTCTGACGAGTGGCCGTCAGATGGTAGCATTAAAATTTAATTAAATATGATTTATTGCTTTCCTTTTCTCTGGAAGGTATAGTATAAATATTTTAGGAATGTTTAGGTATAGGTTTGTAGGTTACAGTCATAACAGAATGTAACTAATGCTAATAATTTGCTACTTTTCTGTTAGATGGCGCGATAAGACACGATAAGACAGAGATTAAAAGAAATCGATTTGAATGCTAGAGTACCTGCCGTAGTGCCCTATCTCTTCCAACAACATAAAAGGCAAAGACTAGAATATGCTAGAGTCCATGCTAATTGGTCCATAGAGGAATGGAAACATATTTGTTTTACTGATGAAACAAGTATTCAACATTGGAAGCCAGACGGACAAATAAAGTGTATAGAAGAATCAGAGAGCGTTATTCAAGCTACAATTTGGTTAATAATATCAGCTTTGCAAGTGGTGGAATAATGTGTTGGGGTGGTATAAGTTGGGAAGCACATACAGAGTTTGTGGAGGTTAACGGAATAATGACGGCTGAATGATATATTGAAGATATCTTACGAGAGCATGTTGTACCCTATGCTGGAGTCATAGGGTATGTGAGATTTGTGCTAATGCACGATAATGCTCGCCTCCATGTACCAGCTGCAGTAACATAGTATCTCAATGAGGTTAATATCAGGACATCGGAATGGCTTCCATACAGTCCCGATCTTAACCCGATCGAGCATTTATCGGACATGCTGAAAAAAAGAATTCGGCACAGAAATCTGGCTCCTACGACTAAAAATGAACTCAGAATTGTTGCAAAAGAAGAATGGGATTCGATTCCTCAAGAAAGGATCCAAAATTTTCTTTCCAGCCTACCCAGAAGAATGAGGGCAGTTATTCAAGCTCGAGGAGGAAGTACGTCTTACTGAACCTCATTTGTTTTAGTATAGACACGTTATTTTTGAAACTGTTCAGTTATTAATCATGTGTTATTATTTTTATAAACTGCCTTGTTTAAAAATTGGGTTGTAGATTTTATATACCAAGACTTATTTGCAATTTCCTTGAAAGATACGTTAATTTAAGCTTAAAAAGAACGATTTAGTACAATTATATCCCTATCACTCAACAAATAGAAAAATAAGTGAACAATATAAACATATGCAATATTTTTGTCCATGAGTGTATTATGAAAACGGCCCTTAAGAAAAGTAATTGGTATTGAAAAAGAGTACTTGTACTCTTTAAAGAGTATGGATGGTAAACCTATAAGCAGACCCCCTAAGTTCTATTAACAAAAAAAAGTACTTTATATAAAAATTAAAACATAATTAATTTAATTACTTTTCTTACAATAGTTAATTATGTAAAGAAAAATATTATTAATATAAATGTTTTAAATAAATTTTAGTTTTCCATCTAAAAATATGTGTTCTTAATGGAATTTCCACCAGCACGTATCTGTAATGATGAAATTAGAATAGGGTTCTTGATATGATACGATGCATCAAATCAAAGTTAGTGGAAAATTTACCAGTATCGAATCGTATCGAATTGAAAAGTATTGTATCAAAAATATCAATATTTGTAAAATCTTTCTTCACTTTGTTTAATAAAGTTGTTAAAATAGCCTCAAAATTTTAGAAATTTTTAAATTCAAATAATTTGGGGGATTTTACAATTTTTAAGTTGAGATATTATCTCAAACATGTCAAATTCAAAATATTTTGTCTAATGTAACATTAGATAAAAAAAATTATACTACTTTTTATTATCCACAGCTGTAACATCGTATTGTTTGTATTTATATTGTATCGAAGTGACATTTATATCGATAAAACAAAAAACATTAAAAAGCCCCATTCTAGCTGAAATAAAAGTATTAAGAACATTAACGTACCGATGAAGAAGAATTGGCAACCGTTGATGTTGGTTCTTGTTTGCCCCATCCTGGTCCTCCAGACGGTACTAAAGATACAGCCGCGTCAGTACCACTGTGTTCAGATTTTATTGAAGGGAGATTGGCTGGAGGACGCCGTGCACTGGGTACTCTACCCAGACTTTGCATGCCATGTTTGAGAGGAAGAGTACTTTTCTGTTGTTGTTTTTCTAAAGATTCACCCTAAAATAAAGAAAATATAAAATTTTATTTGACAGAAAAAAGAAAGAAAGAGAAAGTAACTAACCCGACTGACTCTATACAGATTATTGATGTCTAACGATTGATACTTTGATTTTCCTTTCTCCCCCTTGGAGGCCAGCCCTGGCAAAGTAGACATGCTGTCTGCACGCAACCATTTAGATTTTCAAGACCCAGCGAACGAACCCTTTATCTTAAAACAAAAAGAACCGTGTCAATATTTATGAGAGAAATAAGTAGGGCATTTAACAAGTTACCACCAGATTTATGTCTTTAATTAATTGATTTTGACAGTTGAATAGATGGCAATACAAAAAATCAATGGATGTGACAAATCTGTTTGGAAGCCAAATGGGTTTTATTTACTTTTACAAACAATGTAAGTATGAGCTACTTAATTACATGAAAGATGGCTGATTTTGTAGAAAATGAAACAAAAACAAATACCTACACCGTAATTAAAGACGTTAAAGTTATGAAAGGTAAAGTCTTTAAAAAATCAAAACAACAAAGTAAACACTAATATATCTTATCATACGCCAAACGGTAATCAATAATTCAGTAAGCGAACGATATTTTTCCGCGAATTGTTCATTTAAAAGCGTACGACGAGACTGGACTTTTACAAAAAGAAATACAAAGGGAATTCGACGTAAGCATTACACTAACACTAGCCCAACCCCAGCACTTGCCAAAAAAATTATTCACATTCGAATGTGTGCAATTACTAAGCGTCGACTAATCAGTAATCACATTCTCATTTATTTTAATCATACGCCACTTTTAAAACCACGAAAACCAAAGTAGGGCTAAAATATCGAAAGCATACGTAACGGTACCGTACTATTAGCATCGACTATCAATGAAAACATTGGCATTATGAAATCTCATCGAGAATTCCAAAACTGGATTAAATTGCGATTTACCTTGGTCCGTCCAGGTGGGTATTCAGTAAAGAACAATAAATTATTCCAGTGGAACTTAAATTAGGACGGATGATCACAGATTTTCGAATAAATATTACACTACACAAACTTTTTCACTTAAATCAAAATGGCGTACGCCGACTACGGTAGATTTTGATCAATATCTGACGTCATCAACTTTGCCGTTGTGGCGCCATCTATGAACCGTGAACTGTACGATACCTGTAATTAATTATTTTTTTATTTGAAAATTACTTTCACGGAATTAATTGTGTTAATTTCCCCAAAAAAAAGTGACTGTCATTAAAATATCAATACAGAAAACAAAAGATCTTTACAAAAGAAATCTAGTTACACAGGATTCCCCATAACCCATAACAGACTACCCATTTTCATAAATTCAAATAAAATTTATTCCCAGATAACTCAATAGATCCGTATAATTTTCTATGGTTTTGGGATTTAAGTCTACGTATATTAATCGAGTAGGCGCCTGTCACAAGTTAGATTTCGTGGAACGTCATTTTTCTATGAACATTTGTTGATTTATCATAAAATTTCATTGTGCATTATTCCAACGCCAACGTCCATTTCAACTTTCATGGATTATTCAGGCTTCTTCAAATTTTTTACAGAACCATTTACACGCCAACTCACATCATAACAGTTTTACGATTTGGGGCATGACCCCTATCGTTATTGAACTGACGCCGTTAAACTTAATTCTATGGAATTATTTCTAATGTAAGATTCTATATACATAGAAAACACGTTGCTGAACTGAATAATCAATGAAAGTTCATCAAATGAACATTAGAATAATAGGCTTGTTCGTTCTCGCCAGGACTGGCACAAGTCCTACAACCATCCAGGAGCATGCGCACAACAAAAAAAAACGCGCAGTTTTTTTGTTATGCGCATGGTCCTGACGGGACCTGTCCTCACGAGAATCCGAACAAGCCTATCGTCACAAAGTCTGATTATAGATTATTTTTTTACTATATTCCATATATTCCGATCGTATAGATCTGAGTCGAAAGGTATATGACGAAATGACGACACAACAAATTGACAAGAGACGCAAGGCTCTTCCACGAAAGTTAGAAGAAGGTATAGCCACAGTAGAGCTATATAAAAGTTTGACTTATCGATATGGATTGTAGACTTTAATTCCAATACAGATAAGGAACAATTTATTCAGTTACCTAGTTAGAATTTATTTAAATATAAAAATGGTTAGTCTATTATGTGGAACCCTGTAGGGGCTGTACCAAAAATAGGTGAACAAATTGCTCGAGTTTATTCCTTGCACAAAACTCGAGGAAAATATCTCCTTACTTTATCCAAATAATTCATTGCAATATTTCAAAAATTAAGTAATTTAATAATTTTTTTTGTTAACCAAATGCTCAATTTCAAAAATATTCCAATTTTAAGAATTTTAATGGGCTCGCTCATACGAGCTTACAAAATATGTTTAGTAAAATTTGGTTTTTGTAGACTTGGTTACTTTAACTGCTTTCTTTCGTTTGATCCAAACGCAACATTACGCGTTTAGATTCAAAGATGGATGTTCTCTTGCAAATTGATCAATCCCCACTCTTCGTGTGAAATTTCAATCCGGATCGGTAATCCCCTTTCCCTTTTCAATCTTCCTATTTTCGCGATTCATTTGGATTCAAATGCATTCAGCTCTGGTGTGTTCTGCTGCAATAATCCAGATCCAAAACGGGCAACTAAAAACTCTTCGAATCACGATTCAAACTATTCGAATCACGATTCAAGCTTTTCGGCGAAAGAAAGCAGCTTTGTCACACTATAAGAATCTACACAGTAGGTACACTTGAGTATAACTGTCACATTTGCTATTTTGTTTGATACTACTCATTTGCAAATTATATTACATTTGCATAAGGATATCAAACAGAATGGCGTTTTTTTTGACACTGACGTTTAAGTGTTCCTACTGAGTATTTACTTATAAATACTGTGACTTTAGGCTTGTTCGGATTTCCGTGAGGACAGGTCCAGAACCGTCAGGAGTATGCGCATCACAAAAAAAACGCACTTTTTTTTGTTGTGCGCTTGCTCCTGGACGTTCTAGGTTCGACTGTCCTGTCGAGAACCCAAACAAGCCTTTTGTCTAAAGACAATTTACAATAGACAATTTATGACCAGCTAAAACCTCCAGGAATGCGCTCCTCCGAGAGCATCTTGGGCGTGTAATCGCGTCTTTCTCGCTCACGATTTTTAACATATTTTGCGTCTCGCTCATCCCTTTTAAAACGACTTGTGTTTACACTATTTCCATGACAACGGGCGTACTCTAAGCGCCCTACTTACAAGTGGGATGTGAAAAGTGCATCCGTTGTCATGGAAATAATAGTCGTATTCTTTTCAGCCGATTGATCAGCTCTGGGCTGCTCCGACAAGTTAAACGGTGTTTACTTGAAACCAAAAGTAACTAGTCGTAGCTTAACCGCGTTACTTTCCCTTTGCTCCGCGGGTACCAGATAATTTGCTAGACCAGTTTAGGTGTAGCTAAGTTAGAGAGGTTATGTTTATGTTATATTCATTTTTAATTATTTTGAAAGCAACGTAATTTATGATTGGATCAATTAAGTTAATAAAATTCACATAAGATAAGTTACATTTTCAAAAGAGTGCGACTGTTGTAAACTCAAGACATTTTAAAACGGATGAGCGAGACACAAAATATGTTAAAAATCGTGAGTGAGAAAGACGCGATTACACGCCCAAGACTCTCTCAGAGGTAAAGGTTCTGAACGCACTCCGACGGCTGCGAATAAGCCTTAAGCTAAGTTCACATGCATCGCGGATACGCAAAATTTTTATTGCGGATCGTTTCTAATTGGTTCATTATGTACATTTCAATCAAAATGAACCAATTAGAAACGATCCGCAATAAAAGTTTTGCGTATCCGCAATGCATGTGAACTTAGCTTTTAGCTAAAATTTTTATTGCGGATCGTTTCTAATTGGTTCATTATGTATATTTCAATCAAAATGAACCAATTAGAAATGATCCGCAATAAATGTATATCCGCAATGCATGTGAACTTAGCTTAATGTGCAAATGCAGTTATTGGTGGGTCTTTCAAATTTCAAATGATTACTTTAAAAACAAAAATTTAGAGAAAAGCAGCAGATAATTTCAAAATTGAGTAAAAATTAGCCTGTAAACGACAAAAAACAAAACAAAAACTAAAATTAATTAAAAAAAAAACGAATTTAAACCACGTGTGAAAGAAATAGTAGCACGCAAGTTGAAGAATAGAAAAGAAAGCACTGCATGTTGGACATTTTCTAAACAATAACAACTTGTTATAGTTATATAGTTGAAAATAAACATTTAACAAAGACAAAATGAAACATGAAAGTTTCCTAAATAATTTGCATTTAAAAATTAATTCATGAAAAAAAAATATCATAGATACAAATAAAGATGCCAACACTTAATTCAACAAGACAAAACAAAAAGAACTGAAACAAACGACAATGAAATGCGGAATTGGATGAACAGAAAATAAAAGATTTGGTTGAACTTGGAACTCTCAACAGGTAAGCAAAAAAAGTTTTTCAATTGTTTCTTTATATTTCTTATTTTCTTTTTTTTTGTATTTCTTTTTGTCATCTGACTTGACGTTTGATTCCGCTAGAGAAATGTTTTTATTCTTCATATTACAACACCGTTTGTTTGTTCTTATTTGTCGAACTATTATAGTTCCTTTTTTTGTTTCTTTATCAATGTCGATTTTCATATAATCATCGATCTTCTTCTGTTAATTTTTGCGTATTTCGTCAAGTTTTCTTTAGTTTCTTATAAACGAATTAATTTTTCACAATTGAGATTTCATTCTAGATTCTTTTTTCTAGAAATTGATTACTTAAAACTTCGCTAGAGAATTGTCCACTTTTTATTTCTTTTCTTCACTTTATGTTTCGTCGTTTGTTTCGGTTCTCGTGCGATAAAATATTACACATACTTCGTTCTTAAACTACGAAAATGGCCTACATCAAAGACTTTAAAGCCTATGGGTTGGTCTCTGGCCTAATTTTTTATAACCTGTAGTCATAACCAGTAGTTTAGGTCGAAACATTTTGCAGCCGATTTTTGAACTAAAGAAATTTCCAGATTTTATAATTGTTGCAGTCCACAAAATTGTATAATTTTATCTTAATTGACCATTTTATAAGAAACGAAATCCTCACAGTGTTTTGAATTTGAAATAAGCTATACAAATGCACAAAAATATAATTTTTTAGTGAGGTTCAAATTTATAATAATCTGTTTTTTCAAATAATAATACTTTTTTGTTACGAATACATTTTTTAGAATACAGGTTGTTTCAAATTCAGACTACCAAAAAATTATTTATATGCAATTTGGTGCAGATTTGCTATATCTTAAGACGAAAGACTGTTTCAGTTTTCAGCAAATTGCAAATAATTAAAAGTTCACAAATTTTATTTATTTATATTAGACATAATATCCTTTCTCCAATACTTGTGTGAAGAAAAATTTATTGTAAATACTGATCCAGTTATTACAAAACATATACAATAACATAAGAAGTATTATGTAAATAATTGTGCAAGACAAAATTAAAATAAAAAAAATTACAAGGCGATCAAGAAAAATAAAACAATCACAATTTACTTAAAAAGTTCAACCAAATATTTATGTTGTAATTGAGAAAAAATTAAATAAAATAAATTCGCATGTGTTCAGTTTACTTTTATGTAAATCATTGAATGTTAATTTTTATTTGGTGTGTAACTTTGAAGACACAAATATATTCTCTAATTAATTTTAAAAAAAAAGTATGTTTCTTACATCAGAAATAGAGAAAAATATACTTTACAAAAAACAAACTCACTTTGGTATCAAAACTTAAAAGATATTAGAATATTAATTTGTTACATTTTACATTAATTTACAGGCTACTCATAAATTAAGTTATAAATAATAAATTTTGAAAAACTTGGCCCACTCAAGGTGGCGATGAGTTTGTTTTTGATACCCTTGACAGTTGTTCTCTGCGACTATCCTCAACTTTCTTTACCAGCTGTTCTTTGAAACTAAGCAGCTCTCTTATTCGGGGGTATACGGGTTCCTAAAAAATTAATTTACAATTGGGTAAAAAAGTTACACACAGAAATTACTTGAATGCGCATGCTAGGATTCCAGCGACAGTAATACGTCTTCCATAACTTGATATGTCTAAGACTGGCGACGGGCATTAAAATTTGCTGTTGATGTGTATTTGCCCAGTACAATGAATTACGGTAAAGATCAATCTGGCTATTGGTGTATGACCACAAGGACACAGTGCATTCTTTAACACCTGCAAAATTCATTACATGTTACACTGGTTGTGCTTATAAAAATTAACATACGTTCAGCCACTCTTTCTCTTTCACTATTATACAAAAACGTCCCAAATCGGCATGAATACAGATGATCCAATATTGTAATCAGAAAATATTCGTTAAATTCAAATGCGTTTGGAAACTGTTGCGTTATCTGCCAAACACAATCGATAAATTGAAGGAAAACTGGTGAACGATCAGCATCAGAATGATGCTCATCACCATGTCCAATTCGCTAAAATAAAGAAGTCAATGATTTTCAATAAATTTTAATAATGATTACAATGAGAGACCTGTTGAAATTTATGTCCGAAGGATAACCATTCTTTCTCAATGAGAACCTCAAATCCCTTAACTGTTCGATAATACGGATCCAGCATTAGCATCGATAATGCTGTTAATTGAGCGGTACGGTCCCATCCGTCGGAGCAATGAACTAAAACTGACGTCTTATGATTCTCAACCTAGAAATAAATTAAAATTGAAATGCGTTTTAGTTTCAGAACACAGAGTGTTGTACCTTATCGACTATTCTAACGGCACCTGCAAGTATGCACTTGATGTGTTTCAGCCAGTACGTCGATTCTAAACCCGACAGCCATTTTGCTTCCTCTATGTTTGGAAAGCATAGTTCCTTGAGTTTCCGTAAAGACTCACGCATGACGTGTATGTTGTGTATATCGAGGAAAACCAGTTCGGCGTTTTTGTAAGAATCCTCAGATTCATATCTGCAAAAATACAAATTAAAAAATAATATTTTGTTATTCTGTATTGGTAAGAAGAGTTAAAATTAATTTGTGGAAAGAAAATCCGACTAATTGCTGCAGATTTCGAGTTATTAGAAATAGACTAAATTATTTTTATTTTTTCTTGATATTAAAATAAGGAAAAAAAAAATATGAAACGTACTTAAGCTAAGTTTTATGTTATGTAACAATTTCTAAACAATTAATGCCAGATTGACTAAGAAATTAGAAAATTTTGCCAAAAATTCTAGAATCAGTGAAGAACACTCGGAGACTTGACATCGGCGATCTTTCTTATTCCACGAAAATAATAAAAGAGAAGTGAGATACGTAAAAAAAACAAAAATAATTCTCTGAATCGTCCGAAAATCAAAGTCCTGACAGAAAAAAAGAACTGCAAAAAAAAACGCCAACCTAATACGAAGATCAATTTCATACGAAGAAACAATCAAAAGAGAATTGAAACAACCAACAACTAAATACAGCATTAAACTTAAAACAGAAATGAAAAATCTAAAAACGAAAGAACTGAAAAAACAATAATGACATAGAGAATTACCTCAACAGATAAAGATAGATTGACGATTTCATTCGGCAGAGATTGAATAAAACAAATAAAAATATATCAGAAAGAATAATTCGATAGAAAATTTTTTCGATTGACTGGGTGGCCCCCGGCTTGCCAAAAATTTTTATCCGTCCCGCGAGACGAATGAAATAAATGGCATATAATAATAAAAACGAAAATGTTTATGTTAACTGAAAAGAAAGTATACGAGCACCTAACTAACCGTTAACTTATACAATGTGTGTTTATCTTAAGCAAGTTAGAAGTAAAAGTAAATGTATACTTCTAACATCATTGTCCTTTGCATGTACAGAACTCCTGACTCTGATTGTAATATATTTCTTCAAAAATTTGAATGGGTCTTTGAGAATCTTAATGTTTATAGAAACATCATTATTTGCGGAGATTTTAATACTGACATCCTGGTTCAGTCAAAAGTAAGCCAAAACTTCTTAGAATTATTGAATATTTTTAATTTAAAATCCAGAATAACATTACCAACTAGAGTCACTTGTAACACTCAGTCCTGCATTGACAATATTAGGTCTGTTTGTTATCCTGCACTGGTGTACACTAGTGCACACTTTTTTTTACGAAATATGCCTTAATGAAGCCTAAATTCTTTGATAATGTGTCAATACAAATCATACACATCTATACTGACATACCACACAAACATTGAAGGTTGCATTAAAGCGTATTTTGTGAAAAAGTATGCGTTGGTGTACACCAGTTCAGGATAATAAACAGACCTACTATTGCAAATTTCAATGCCAATCTTGTTGAAGTCTTGAATTTTGAAGTCGGACTTTCTGACCATTTGGCCCAATTAGTTGTGTTAAATAATGATCTCAAAAATATAAATACAATATTTCACTGTATAAGAGAATCTATAGTAAAAGCAATAATAAAATATTTCGTGAACTTCTAATGTGAATAGTATTGTTATTGTAATTAATATAAATACATATAATGAAGATTGCATTATTTGATCCTGACTATTGGATTTTGCTGCTTTTGATTTTAACGACGTCGGAGATTGCAGATTTTGCCACGACTTTTTCCATCACTGTTATCTGATATTTAGACAAATAATATATGTATATAAAGATATAAAGACAAATAATTATTACAATTTATTAGTGTGCTTTAATGCAAATAATTTTTTTTTCTGAAAATTATTTTTTTGAAATAATATTGTCTACATAATAATGTAAGTAACAAACTAAGTATTAATACTAAAAACTGATGCCTATTAAGAAGGTTGCAGCAGATTGGATAAGGTTAGCCTGATTTGAGTTTTCATTCTTTTGATATGGAACTGCGCTATTGGAGATGCATGTTTTGAACCAAACACTCATTTTTGTCGGGACATTCCTCAAGGCTTTAGTAGGTTTTAAGAGTAACTACATACATGTAAAGAAACGGGTATTTCTTGTTAATCTAACCTAGCTTTTAACCTAATTTTACCAAAAATTGGAGATTGCAGGTTTTGATCCTATACGCTTCAACTGGCAAAAATAAATTTATTTACGTTTGGGGTCTGGTAAAGAATATGTCCATAAACGTTCAACATTTTCTGAGACATAAATATTTCTTGGAAATAGTAAAAAAATCTCGTTGGAATCTTGAACAGTGTATTAGTTTTAGCTTACTGAACAATCTCGAAGCCAGAAAATAACGTTTTTTTCTTTAACTTGCGCAAAAATTGCATTTTTCAATTTTTGAACCTTTCACAAAATTTCACTTATCAAAACTTGATTTTAAACTTAAAATAATTTTGGATGAAAACTTCAAAGATTTACAATTGGAAGAAAATAGAGAAAGATATTTATTGCTTTAGATATTTTATTATTTACCGAAAAGTAATATTTGTACATACATAATCGCAACGTTTTGATGCAATATGCTTTTGAGGAGAAATATTTTTTAATGATAATTAGCAGGTGTTGGAATGTCTTCTAAAAACTCTAATCTACTCCTATTAATGAATTCCTGTCACAAAAACCCCCTAAACAATTCATATATAGCTGTCTCATATTTACTTCTGTTTAAATGGCTTGACCACGTAAAATACATAAGAAAAAACTCTCCTCATTTAGGTCGTTGTAAAAGAACATTTAGGGGGTTTTTGTGACAGGAATTCATTAATACGAGTAAATTAGAGTTTATAGAAGACATTCCAACACCTGTTAATAATCATTACAAAATATTTCTCCTCATAAGCATATTGCATCAAAAACGTTGCAATTATGTACAATTATTACTTTTCGGTAAATAATAAAATATCTAAAGCAATAACTACCTTTCTCTATTTTTTTTCCAATTACAAATCTTTGAAATTTTCATCTAAAATAATTTGAAATTTAAAATTAAGTTTTGATATGTGAAATTTTGAGAAAGGTTCAAAAATTTCAATTTTTGCGTGAGAAAAAAGCGTTATTTTCTGGTCCTGAGATTGTTCAGTAGGCTAAAACTAATGCACAGTAAAAAAATCTCGTTGAAATCTTGATTAATTTCAAAGAAATAACAATTTTAGGATTTTGGCAATGTAATTAGATAAACGGACAGTTTGCTGGGCCACCTCCTTATTATGGTAATCGGAATGGGAGTTTCACATTGAACGTTTTTATTAATCAATTTTTCATTCTCTGATGAAGATGGTAGTGAAGAAAAATGTACAAAAAAAATGGTTACTTTTAGCCAAAACTAATTTTGTTTTAATTTATGAAAATTTATGTAGAATAAAATCGACTTCACATTTATGCAATTTCTTTTGAATTAATCACTTCTACACTTAACGGATTTCCACTAAGATCTGTTAAAGTTGTTTTATTATTGAATTAATTTGTACAAACCCTCCTCCTTTTGCTTTGTTAGCAACTGCATTAGCACTAGGTCTGGCATCCATTATAAACATTTTATCTGACTGCGCATTCGCATCCATAATCAAGGAAATATATCTCTCATCATCTCGACACTTCTTCCCACTCACCTAAAAAATATCCGAAAATGTTAAGTAGTAAATAATATCTATGCTCATACGCACTCCTACTAATGGTTGTGAACATCGTGTAATAGTTGCCTGTGATTCAGAATGAATCCAGCTCAATACTGGTATTCTTCCCCTGCTACGAAAATTCGCAACGCTTCTAATATCTTCGTCAGTCACCTGTGCAGGAACTGCCCAAACAGCCGGATAACTATCACAAATTTCGTAATTCTCATTAATTTTCGATATTTTCCACATATCATTATTAATACCCTAAGAATTATTTTTTGTTAGCAACGCATACAAATAATACTGTCAATAATGTTTACCATTCTTTTTAATTCGGCTATTGGTTCATAAACATTCCAACCATTTTCTGGAAATATTTCATTATACTCAAATGCGAACAATTTAAATTTATATGAAAATGGAAATGCATGACACTGAAGTTTTTCAAAAACGTCTCTGCGCGAATGGTTTTCTTGTTTGTGGGCAAACCTTAAATTGCGCATGTCTTTACAGAAAACTTCTATGCCGTATGCATTTTCACCCCTTGATAATGCACCGCCAACTTTTTCTATGCGTGAAACCTGCAAGACATACCACTTATAACATTTTATAATTAAGACACAATAAACTACGCTTACCACACCTAGAGGTACGTCAATTACATAGTAACTATCCCTTTCTGAAGAACGAAAATAAAGTTTGTAAGTTGTTACTGTCAATAAACCACGAGCAGGTCCTTTATAAGGGCACAAATAAGTTACATCCTTTGCTTGACCTGTAATTTTTTCTCCCGGTAAAAGTGGAATTTCTTCAGGTCGTGTGGGTAAACTTGACTCATTTATTGTCTGAAATAACTCATGTGTATTACTTAAAAAAAAACGTTTAAGTATGTCACTAACTTTTGCATTTTTCCTTCGTTCTAAAGTTGAAACAACATTTTCTGTAGAGGTGGAGCTTGAAGAACAGTAGCTTTTGCTGGGGGAAGTTTTACCCCAACTCACCTAAAACGAGGATGGGGTGATATGAAAAACATATTTCGGAATTTCCAGGGCGCCTTACTGTCTCTTGCTTGGAACTCAATGAACTCGATTTGGAATCGGCCATGAAGCCCTCTAAGGCTAGGTTCTTGTTATAATTTGTTGCTTCTAGATTTAGCAATTCTATGCTTCCACGTTTGTCCATTTCGATTAAAAGGAAAACACTATTTTGTATAAAGCTGACATTACAGATACAAATTGACAGGTTAAGTTTGGTCTGGTTCAGTGTTGCCAACTTCTTCCTATAGAGATGTGCGCACGCAGTGTTGCCAACAGTGGAAATTCAGATTCTACCAAAAGGCCAAATGAAATCTACCAGAGTTCTACCAACCATGCACGGAAATGTCGCGGTTCGCAGATTCGGAAACGGTCAAAACAAAGAAGGGGTGATTTTTAATAATATTCCTAAAAGAATCTCTAATTTAAATTTTAATTAACGTCTCATGATGTCTTTCAAGCAAATCCTTGCTTCATTTTATCCTAAGCTTTAAATATATTTAAGGGACACCTGTAACCTGTATATAGAAGTTTTTCCCGCAGTATTATCAGAAATGGTTGATATCTCTACTATACCTTCCTTTCCTAGTTATGCTATTAGCCACTAGAGGGCAAAACAAAAAATTGCTAATATAATAGATGTCACTGAATAACAGTAAATTGTGAATCGTGCGAAGTTTAAGGACTACAATTTGACAGTTCTATGAGCCTTGTATCACAAGGCTTTAAGGGTGAGGTTCGCGTGCAGGAATTGCATTTTAGGTGCGCGGGACTATACCTACCACACATTCAAATTATCATATCGAAACTGATTTAGATAATTACCATAAAATTACCAGAAATTAACTAAATAATTTATTAAAATCTACCAGAATTTCTACCATCTACTAGATTACAAATTTTTTCACTAAATTAGAGTCCCAATCTACCAGATTTAGTAGAAATTCTATTAAATTGGCAACACTGGCGACACGGTACGCCATTTCCATGTACCGGTACAGTGTTACCAACTTAGCGGTTTTGTCGCTAAATTTAGCGTTTGTCGGATACGAGAGTTGGACATTTGAAACTGATTTGCGACACGTCGGAACTCTAGCGTTTTTTCACATACATTCAGCGACATTTTTAAGTAAATGTCCGAATTTTCAGTACAATATTTTGTGCGAGGTTCGAAGTACCAAAGAGCTTTTGAATTTAAAAGTGATGTATTTGTCATGCGAGATTTCTGTTTCTATTAAAAAATTTAAGTAGAAATAATGCAACATTCTCTTTACAAAAAGAAGCTCTCAAAATTTAGGCCCGATTTTTCATTTGAATCGTAAGTTTAACATCACAAACTCTTTCGTTCGACAGCTTCGAACGAAACGAAAGAGTTTGTGATGTTAAACTTATGATTGAAATTAAACGTTAAGTGTTTGTGCGCCATTTAGTGTCCGTTTAAAAGAGTTTGTGATACAATTTTCATCGGACAAGAACCAGCTTTAATTATGCATAAGTTTAACCTTTAGGAACAAGTGACGCGATTAGAATAAAAGGGGTGTAAGTGACTTTTCATACAAATTGAGTTATGTGCATAAAATAAACACAAATTTATCGAACATAAACAAAAATTTATCGAACTTTTAGCAACAATCATAAAAAGATATTAGAAAGTAAAGTATTTTTATTTCATTAATTTTTCTTTGATCGTGATTTTTTTTTATAGAATTTTAACTTCCAACTTCTTGTTTTCAAAATCACAAAAGATGCACTTATACCCCTTTTCTTTTGACTGCCTCAATTGTTTAATCATTGTTATTATGGGAATAATCCGAAAGTTAGAGCCAACTACAGTTCCTATATAAATAAGAGTTGCGACATGAGGGGTCACGTTTTGATTGGTCGGACCCAGTTTTCATGGATATTAGATTTTATCTGTAATTTGACGTTCAAAATTTTAAATTGTCATTATAAGTTTTTAATAAAAGAAGTAAATAACGGCTTAGCTGGCAAGGAAACGTAACCATCGACGTACGTTTCGGTCTTATTAGACCTCATCAGGACAGTATAACCAAGATGTAAGGTGTTGACACTTGGAGATAGAAAACAACAAATGAAGCAACAGACCAGGAGATCGAATGCACATTTGCTGCAATCACTGAGAAGACCCGCATTTCGAGGGCAACATCACAGTATAGCTTTTCCTTGAAGTAACGCAGGTTGATTTTGTTTGCCTCCGTTGCTATTATATATATATTTTTTATATTAGCTGTCATTATGCCCCGATTGTTCAGCAACAAATTACAAAAATTTGTCGAAGCAAGACTTTTTACGCCACCGATTTCCTAAAAACTTGAAATTGAGGCACAATTGGACATTAAATAGGCAAATTCAGAAGTGCAGTAATGAATATTGTTTATTCTCTTTACAACCTAAGTTCGGTTATTCACGAGGTGCTGGAATGGAGTGGAAATAGAATGAGAACGAACCAGTTTGTTTGTAAAAGTGAGACTAATAATTGAAAAGTGCAAAAAGAGAGTGTACGGAATTGAATAAAATACAGCTGCAAAAGACTAATGGGTACAATGTGGTAGTTCTCGAAGGAAAACACTGAAATACTTGAACGAAATATAATGCAATCCCAACTTTGTTTAATTTTGATCTTGACAAACAATAAAAGTACGGAAATTTATCTAAATGAAACGGAAATTTTTTATTATAATTACACATGATAGCAATAAAGATTATTTACCCACATGTTGCTATTCAAAAATTATGCACACACATGCCAAAAGTTTTGTAAAATATTGTTTAATGTTTGTTTGCGACTGTTAATTTGTTCCTGCATTGACATTTTTATTTTTATTCGCATTTCAAAGAATTTTCTAAATGAAACTTTTGAATTGTCATAATTTTCTTGAGGTTGAATTTACGTTTTGAAATGTCAGACATAGAAAAAATTGAATGCGACACTTGAAAATCAAGTGGTTTTGATTTCTGGGTCCACCATGTCCACAGATCAACAAAAAAGATTAGAATGTCTACAGTACCTACCGACAACAGGCGTTTTCGGAAATTATGATCCGATTAATCCGATTAGTAAATTCAGTGATCTTGACGTTCGAAATAGAAATTTTACACATTTACTTGTATGAACCGTGAGTGATCCAATTGATCGAACTGACCCGAGATCATAGTTTCCGAAAATGCCTAACATAAGGCACTCGATCTCTGTCTGTGGACCTGTGGACACAGGTACTGCCATCATATGTTTTTGACACTGACAGTGGCTATTTGACCTTGAACAAATTGGTTGTCATTGTTCCGTTCAATTTTCGCTTCATGGCGTTATAAATTTAAAAGCAGCCTAGATATTGGCTAAAGTATGTTGTGTTGCCCATTACAAATCAAATGCTACAAATTTAAACTGTTTAGCGTTCCTACAGGTGCAAACAGCTTTTCTTTTTCAAATGTCATAAGCTCACAATAGATACATTTGCACATTTCATATAATTTAATGTATTTTTTGACTGAAGACAAATTTTGTTGCTTATTTTAAATAAATTTGTTAAAATACATCAGAAATTGTTTTTAAATTTGATCTAAAATATGTATAGGTAGGTATACGCAAATTTTTTTGTAAATGAGAACTTTATGCAAGAAAATGTGTACGTAAACCAGTTAATTTGTCGCTAGTAAAGCTAATAAACATTACGAAAAGCTTAGCACATTAATAAGTTAACTTTCAGTTTGGAATATCTCAGGTATGTTCTTTTGGTTATTACTTACAGTTTTCTAATTTATTTATTTATTTATTATGTCATACTTTCCCGTAAACGCTTAAATTTATTGTAAACTCACACTTTGTGTCAATAAAATGGAAATTTAAAGTAATTTGGGGCTTGATTTAAGCTAAGTTCACATGCATTGCGGATACGCAAAATTTTTATTGCGGATCGTTTTTAATTGGTTCATTATGTACATTTCAATCAAAATGAACCAATTAGAAACAATCCGCAATAAAAATTTTGCGTATCCGCAATGCATGTGAACTTAGCTTTACATAAAGGTCAAATAGTCACTGTCAGTGTCAAAAACATATGATGACAGTACCTGTGTCCCTAGACAGAGATCGAGTGCCTTACGACAACACAATCTTCACGCCCAAATTGCACTCGAGGGTGTTGTTCTCGAACACAGCCCTGCTTTCGTTCAAACCAGTCATAGAATCAATGGGTGCGTTTAGCGAACGCAGCAACTGAGAAACAGCAATATGCTTTGCTTAGTGTGCTTACAAGTAGCACAAATGATTCGCTAAACCGTAAATCCGCTGTTTCTGACTCACAAATGTACCGCCATTTTGTTACGTACCATTATTTATTATTTTAATCAGTATTACTTGGTCTTTCAGAAATATTACTGTTTTTGGAGGAGCTTGTGCCATGTTTATAAATTATAACTAATATTTTAGGTTAGAAAATATTCACCTTTTAGTTAAGGCCACTTATGCAGTAAATAAAGCTTGAAAGGCATCGATGTTTTAGAACGCTGACTAATAGCATTTTCGATTCACGTGCACCGGTTGCACTCAGTGTATTTGCATCTTCTTTTAACTTCATGTAATAACACGAGATGAAGATAATCTGAGTGCGCACTAAAGCGGTCAATCGAAAACGCTATAAATCAGTACAGCGTCATCGTTTAGCGCTTTAGCGAATGCAGCAGTGGTAGCAACTCAACATGTTGCGTTCGCTAAACGCGCCTATTGATTAGGTGAACAGAATCATATGATCACCCAATATTGATCAAAACACATGAAACCGGTAATGTTTCTAGGTTACGTTTTTGTGATTAAGGCCCGATCTTTCCACCTCCTGATAAATTTATTCAACAAATAACTTTACGAGTCGCCATGGAAACCATTCATAATAATAAATAGTACTCCTATATTATTTTACAAGTTTCACAAGAAGGCTTATTGTAACACGAGTTCGCTTCGCTCGTCGTACCCCAACAAAAATATGAAAAATACTTTCAAAAATTGGATCTCCTTAGTATATGGAGAATTTTAGTTGTAATGCGTGGCAACAGGGCAACAGTGACAACCCTTCGTTTTAAACAAAAATCACATTGACAAGTTATTAATTTTTCTTATCTAGCTTCATTGTGAGTATTCTGTTAAGTAACAAATAAATAATGAATTATTTTGTAAAATCTATAAAATATTTTCAATTAAAAATTGACTAAAATGTCCCCAAAAACAGTTTCACAATGAGCTTCATTGTGAAACCGTTTTTGGTGTAACAATGAATTCCTTGTGAATGCAAAGTAGAAAAAATCAAGTTATTTGCCAAATAACGTTATCAGGAACTTTATTAGGAGGTGGAAAGATCGGGCCTAAATCATACAAAATCACACATAACGTGTGATTATCGAAATTGTAATGATGATATGATCGGTTAATCCACCGATGGTTAATCAGAAGTGGGGGAGAAAGTAATCAGTGACAGGTCATTAACCTGTCTTCAGCCATTACAGTTTAATTAATATATTTTTCTTTTCCAATAATTTTATTAATATGATGTTTATTATTATGATTTATGACTATTAACTGCCTGATGAAGACATTATATTGTCGAAACCGGTGGCAAGTAAATATATAACAATACAATTAGGAATTATTAGCTTTGTTCCTACACCGTTCTAAATCAGTTCGGAACTGTACTGCTCATGCGCTCTTACTAAAAATGCTGTGTATTTAGCAAAAGCGCATGAGCGGCACAGTTCCGAACTGATTTAGAACTGTGTAAGAACAAAGCTATTAGGTCTGCTTCAAGCACGCTTTGTGACGGATTCGAAACCGTCACAAGCATGCACTTATCAAAGTTTTACAGTTGACAAAATTGTCGAAATCGATCATAATTTCGGTGGGCAACTGATTATGACGGTTTCGAAACGGTCACAAAGCATGGTTGGAACAGAGCTAATATTTCTCAACTTCACATTCAAGAAATATTTTGTCGCAGAGCTTCATTTCTGGACTCACCTGGAACACCTGTATATTATTACGTTTTTCGATTCTAAATTAAATTCTAATGGGACTATATATACAGGATGCCCGGATTTCGTAGGGACAACATGGGTAACTTTTTTATTTGAAGAGATGGAGAGATGGTTAAATTAGTAAAAAGGTGCGGGATTAAGATTAGTAAAAAGGTGCGGGATTAAGAGCTCATTGAGAATACATTACATACTCATTACAGCTAAAATAACATATTATAACTTTACAGTGGATTTTAGAATTTTAAAATGTCTACCGGTGGAGTAACCGGTTAATTCTGAAAAGTGCCCTAAAATGATAACAGGTTAGGTCGCAACATCGCGCGGCCATTTTTAGACATATAATTGGGCGCGTTTAGCGAACAGCAGCTGCTGAGTTGCTTACTCAGCAATCGTTTGTGATTGGTTCACATTAAGGTAATAGCCAATCACAAACGATTGCTGAGTAAGCAACTCAGCAGCTGCTGTTCGCTAAACGCGCCCATTGTGTGAGAAATGACAAATAGCAACCAATTTGCTGCTTTCTCCGTACCAACGCCATCTACTGATTTTTTATTGTATCGATTTATTTTTTCTCACCAAAACTCACACAATTTAGAATTTAAGTATTTCTCCTACGGCCAACCTCGTTTTCTCCATTCAATGATAGTACCGTTCGAAAGCTCTCTTCATGCTCCATCTGATGGCACCAAAATCTCAATTTCGAGTAAAAGTAGACTTGCTCTGTTTTCCCCTGATATTCTTCACATGACACGTTCAATTTTCAGTTGTATCATATTTGTTCAGGAGACTTTAAGTTTAAAAAATTAAATTCTCTACCGAGATTTCTTCAAGTTTTAGTAGCAAGCTTTTTTTAAATATAATTTTGTTATGTACTGCATTTATGAGGACGTTTGGAAGTTGAAATTAATTTTTTTGATAGAAAAGGGAAGTAGCTTTCAGTGCATAAAGATATATTTAAGTCTTCATGTACAAGCAATATTACATAATCCGTATAATAATAACCCTACAGTTCCGTGGGAGTCAGCGATACCCACCGAGTGCTTGTGCCAGGAGCAACCCAATGGTGCTGCGTACAAACACTGCGCTGCTTACACATGTATGAAAAGAAATAATAATATTCGAATAGAGAACAAATAAATCACAAGTAAACACTTGTCCCTATCGCCAATCCCTCGTTACCACTGCGCTTCTACTAATATATATTATAGTGTTTAGTATATTATAATTATGTCTAAACTTCAGCTCAGTTGGCCTGTTTGGTATGCCACTAGAAAAGCTGATATCGTACCAATCATGATCCAGATTTTTGCTACAAAACATAACTGGAATAACATAGTTCACGTGGTAAACTATAAGCGGTTATTAAACAAAGGATGAAACATGCAAACAACATACTACAAGTAGGATAATGATCTGAACAGTTATGTACATCCAGATATTAATGTATGGCTTCGAAACACCATCGATCATTGAAATTTAAGGGCTCTGCAAGACCCATTCACACTTGTGTCATCAGAATATTTTATGTTTTAGAGAAACCGAAATCTACATTTGAGCTATTTTCTACTGCAAAACTGTATTCCAAAATCACAAATATCGAAGCTATCTTCATATAATTGGACTTAAAAATCGCTTATAGTACTAATTTACACTGACGTGGTTACTGATTCCATTTGTTGGTCAGTCCGGGCCATCCCTATAACAAAAACGGGTTACACTGATAATTCTGCACATCTAAATTTTAAATCGTACATGTGGCTTATCTTGTAAATCTGTCATATTTGGTCGTGAAGGATCCCATGATGTAAGACCTCCCGTTTTTAATTGTTCTGCCGCAGTAAAATCATGAGTGCGGATGTTACCCATTTGTTGGTGAAGAAAATACGGCACTGGAGCTCCATTAGAGAAAGGAAGAGGACTTTCAAGAGGCATGCCATGCTGCAATAAACATAACACAATGAAAGTGATCAATCACATCATCAAAGATCGTCATTTTACCTGGAAGTTATCCATAATAGGTAAATCATCACCATAAATTTGAGCTCTCTGAATAGCAGCATATCGATCTATATTTGCAGAAGAGTTCCAAAGACGATCCATTACCATTTTGGAGTCATTACCTAACATCCAATTATTATCTGGTGGTTGATAAGACTTACGAGCTCTTTCAGTTCCAATTGGTGGTGGTTTACGTTCTTCAATATAATGATTATCATTTGGATGTAAGTGAGGTGCCGGTAAATTAGGTGACATCGCCGGTGAATTATTAACAATACCTAACTCTCCATTTTCCATTTCTCTGGCCAAATTATGCAACGTCATTCCGGCCATGCCACTCATCAACTCCGTCTGCTGTTGCTGAGTAAACGGTTGTTGTATCTGCATAAGGGGCCATCGATTTTGCGGGGTGCTAACAGCAGGTCTGTGGAAGCTTCCGATAACAGGTTTTCCCATGGGATAAATTCCACTGTTATTCTGATTTCCAGTCGGATACCCATTGTATAAATGAGGAGCTTGTTTCGGTATTGTGTGGACCGAGCTCGAAAAATCTGGCGCTTTTGGATTTAATCGGGAAATTACAGGAGGCAAGTTGTTCTGCGAAGTTGGCTGTTGCGGTTGCGAGAAGTTTAAATGCTGCATAGAACTGGTTTGGTGAAACGGTTGCAGCAAATGGGCATCAGCAGAAGACATGTTTAGCATATTCGGGGTTGCATCAGAAAAGCTTGTACTTCCCGACTTGTACAGATTTGTATCTGAATGCGTTAGATGTTGCATTGTTCTGGAGGGCATCTCAGAACTAGCATAGTAATGACTAGAGCCCAGCTCGTTTTGGTTGGACTGTGAAGCAGGTCTGTTGTGTAATATGTTACTTCCAATAGGTGGTAAGGGTTGAGTTTTTGATTCCGAAAAGTTCTGATAGTTGGAACTTCCTGTCAATGCCATATTTGGAGGTGTAGTGCTGTTACTGCTGGTTTTGGACGACACTGGAGATGAAACCGCGGTTCCTCTGTACCCCGGCGCTTTAGAAGCGTCTACCAATGGAGTTTCTTGCTCGATAAATTTGGGAGGTGCAGACACCTGCGATGAACCACCACCTGTCACAGCAGCAAAGTTTACAGGCTTTTGAGATTCATTCTCTCTTCTCCACATTGACTGCTGCGACATGGAATTAAAGAGTGAATATTGTTGAGGTGTCGGCATGTTTGTTGTCGGTTGGGAATTATTGGTAATGTCATCCAGTGGTGCAGAATGTAATGCTTGCTGTTGAATTATAGGAGTGGTACTTCGCGCTTGGTTTACGGCAGAAGAATTATGCTCCGACATTGAAGATGAAGAGGAATGAGAAGACGACGCTGTAGAAAACGGCAATTTAGTTGGCAGAGGGAAATGTTGTATATTTGGTGGAGCTGATGCAGTGGGAGTCGGTCGATGATGTTTAGGAGATAAATCACTACTCATGATTGGCTGTGTGACAGGCGGTTGTGGGGATACAGGCCCCATGGTTGGCTGATTTACTGACAATGATTGGGTGGTTCTTATTTTATTAACGGTAACACCTTGGCTGGTAGAAACGTTTAGCTGATGATGAGATGTTTCGGTTAGCTTCGCAGCAAAAGTTTGAGTTGCCGTCGTTGTAATTACTTTGGTAGTACCACGTGTAAAAGTGACAACCGCAGTGGACTGTGAAGTTACACTTCTAGAATTCATAATAGCAGCTGCATTTTTCTCTGCCTGGGCTACCAACCTTGGAGGTGCTGCCGCTCTCGTTGTATTGGTAGCGAGAGAGCTTTTCGATTTAACAGAACCATAAGAAGATGGTGTATACAACCTTGTAGGTGCTACAGTAGAAGTTGTCACAACTTTTTGTTGTGTGCTAGAAACGACTGTGGTTATCTGGGAAGTGCTCGTTACTTTTCCTGCTGATTTCTTTGTCTGCAATTCACAAATTTGCGCGTTAATTAAAATGGATTAATCTAAAAAGCATGTATCGCTTACTCCAATTTTATCCCACAATGTAGTTGTGATTGTTGCAGCTTTGTTTGCTTTCGGTAGCATTTGCAAGATGTCTACGTCAGGATCTCGAATTAAAATTGCTATTAACGAGTGGGCTTGTTTAGTAGCATCAGGTGTACCCCTGCGAAATCATTAAATAGTTTACCAAGTCTTAAACGAAAATGGTTCACTTACTTAATAGTAATTATTCGTTCTCCTTGTCCTTTGCTTTGCTTCTCGACTTCAATGTGTGCCCCGGTTGCTGCTCTGATGGCGTTGATGTTACTTCCACCTCTGCCAATGACACGAGAAATCGCATTTAATGGAACAGAAACTTTCTTAACTCCGGATTCTGTGGTAGAAATCGGTTGGGTCGAAGATTTTCGCACCACTTCTTTCCATCCTTCCTCTCGTTTACCACCTTGTTTTGGACTTATCGATGATGTCATTTTAGAGCTGGTATTCTGTGATACTTCTTCGTAATGCCTGAAAAAAATCATGTATTTAGTTTAGATGAAGAATATGTTTGGTTGCACGTGTTTACCCATGATTCTTCTTGCTTTTGCTAGAAAAATAGCAATCACTTCCTGTGGCTTCGAAATCATCTCGCTCGGCTGGGTGTCTGGACGACTCAAAAACTAACCCTTTTCTGGCATTTTGGTTACTGGATCTGGAATTCTTATTGTTAGGCTCTTGTTTATCAGATAGCCTTCTGTCGCTGTCTTTCAGATCGTTCACGGTGGTTCGATTTGAAGTACTGATGTTGTTGACAGCAGATCGAGAATCTCGTGACGGATTATTATCGGATTTAGTGCTTGGGTTGTTGGAATTGGTCTTTTTCTTTTTCTTATCTTTTCGTTTCTCTTTCGATTTAACGTCATTGCTGGAGCAGCTGCCCTGGCTATTTGCATCAATGCCACTGTCACCCTCCTCTTTATCTCCAGAGTCACCGTTTCGTATGGGAGAATCGGCTAATGTATTTTCTTGCCCATTTTCTACAAATAAGTTAACAATAACATAAAGTTTACAAATAAATAAATACATAATTATAAACTAACATTTAAGTACTACACTTCAGAATCCTTTTTGCACGTTAAAAACAATTACTATTTTATTAAATTAACTAACAGACATATTAATTTTAAAAATGGTTCATATTTTATATACCGGATATTTCAGATTAACCGACCCAGCCCTTTTCTCCAAAATATGAAATAGTGGGAAGTTGCGAAAAAAAATCTAATAACAAAAGGATATATGGCGCATTTGATGGTGACATAATTATCTTTCAAGGCCAACCGGAAGTAAGTGCAACAGAGACCGGTATATTCAAAGTGTTCATAATATTCCCTGATTTTAACTAAATTTGGCCATGACAGTATGAGACGCCGAATGTAAAAATGTGTTAATTAAGATGGCAGACATTTTGAACATTTATGAAGATGGAACAATTTCCACGGAACAATGTCCTGATCCTCATCAAACGTTGTAAACAACTTAAGACAATAGATTGCTCATGTTTTCAGCACGTTTTAATTTTTTTCTCGAAAACTAAGATATTAAGAAATTGCTCGAATAAAATTTGTTTCTTTTTTTAGAATTCTATTCAAATATACTCAACTCAACATGTTCCCATTAACAAATTCAAAGTTAGTCTCTGTTGCACCTAATTCCGGTTGACCTTGAAATCTAATCAAATGCGCTAGATGTTTACTAAAATGTTTTCGCAATTTCCCACTATTTCATATTTTCGAGAAAAAGGCTGGGACGGGTGGTATGAAACACCCGTTACTTATTGTCATATTTAAATGAGAAAAGTTAAGATGTCTTACCATCTTCATCACCTTTATCAGCATCATCATCAACACATTTTTTCTCATCTTTATCTTCATAGTTCTCATTTTTCTTATTTTCCTCATGCAACTTACGTTTCTCCTCCTTCTTCTCAAGCTTTTTCTTCTTCTTCCGTTCTCGCCTTCTCGCAGCCGCTGCTTTCTTCGACTCCTCCCTGTTTTTCTCCATGTCTAACTCCTCCAGAAGAATAGACGCGTTCTTATTCGCTTTGGCCGCTTGCGTTTCTTTAGCAGCTCGAATGATCTTAACACATTCCTGGCATTTCTCTAGCAATTCCTTGTCACTGACAGTGGAGATATATCGGATCATTTCTTGGTCACTAGGAAATTGAGTGACGTGGTTTACCATCCACTTGACGACTTTTGTATGGCCTTTTCTGAAGGCAGCCATAAGGCAAGATACTTTTCTATTATCCTGTGAATCAATGTCAGCATTTAGGTTGTACAGTAGTTCAACGACGCTCAAATGTCCACCGTTTGCTGCCAACCACAATGGTGAATTGCCCTTCTTGTTCTTGACTTCGACCGCTGCTCCGCGACACAAAAGCAATTCAACAAACCTTACGTGCCCTTTATCCGCAGCAATGGTAAGGGCAGTGTCACGTGACGATGGAACCGGCGTAGCATTCACATCCGCTCCTTTATCTAGAAGAACTCTTCCCACTTCTACGTAACCACCGCTAGCAGCTTCCATTAATGGTGTTAAACCCGTCTGAAAAATTAATATTACCAAAACAAAATTAATTAACCCGCTGCGTACCTTAGCACGATGCTCAACGTTCGCTTTACGGTCTAATAAAAGGCTTACAACTTCATGACGACCCTGAAAGCAGGCTAGTGTTAAGGCCGTGTTCCTGTTTGTCTCGATCTGTGCGTTGATGTCGCTCCCCATGTCCAGCAGGAGTTTCACAGCAGCAGTGTGTCCGTTCATCGCCGCCAACATCAGGGGTGATATTCCTAGTTTACTGCCAGTTCGAGAGTTTATCTCTGCTCCATGAGTTAGAAGTAGCTTTATGATGTTCACGTAACCTCCAGACGCAGCCAAACTCAGTGGTGTATAATCAGAGACGTTGCGATGTTCTTTATTCGCGTTCCTATTCAATAACAGTTCGACTACCTAGAATTTTTATAAAAAAAAAACAATGCAAAAATCAGAAAACAAAGGAAATTTAGTTCAGAATCCTCTTCCAGTATCTAAAACATTAAGGCCTAATTATACAATGCAAGTTTAAATTCAAACCCATTGCTAAGCTTTGGCTTGAAGTTATACTGGAATTGTACAACAAAGTTTTATAATAGGTCTGTTCCAGCAAGAGTTCGTAACTAATTCGGAACCGTTAAAAACAGTTGTCCACCGGAGTAATGACCGATTTTAACGGCGCCCTCAAATATACAATTTTGATGACTGCATGCTTTTGACGGTTTCGAACTAGTTACGAACTATTGCTGGAACAGACCTATTATGAGAGCATTCAAGGACATTTATAGTTTAGTTTAGAAGCTAAAAAAGAATCTTGTGACATTTGTCTGTGTTAACTTACCTCATAACGTCCACCAGAACACGCTAAACTTAGGGGAGTATCCTTAGTCCTCTCAGATTGTGCTTCTATGTCTGCACTGTGATTCAACAGTATTTCAACAACCTTTTCGTGCCCTGCGGTGGCAGCCAAAATCAAAGGCGTAAAGCCCTTCTTATCACGATGTTCAATATCAGCTCCCCTATTGAGGAGTAACTCGACTAATTCTTCATGACCCCCAGCGCATGCCAATGTCAAGGCAGTGTCGTGGTTACTTTCGGTTTCAGAATCGACATCCATGCAGTATGCAGTTGGTGGGACGGCACCAGGAACACACGGCTGATTAGGTGTGCCACCATACTGTGTTACAGCTGTAACAAATTCATTCATAATCATGTATAATAACTGCAAACAATTTTTAGGATAGTACAGTTAAATAAAATTAGTTGTTAAAGTTTAAAAAAAGGAAATCATCATAAGCAAAACTATTACCTGTATTCGGATCAATTTGGTAGTTTTGATTTTGTTGAAATGCATTTCCCTGTTGCGGTGGCTGTTGATGTCGGAAAAGTAATCTGCCTTTCTTTTTTCCGGTGCTGTCTTGTGCCCCTACCGACTTAGACTGTTTTTTAGTCTCGTTTGCAACCGGTGCAGTCTGGGGAGTCTGAGTTGCAGCCTGCACTTGGTGAGAGGTAGGTTGTTGTTGATGTGTCGGCACCAATGTTTGATGGTGTTGACTGCATGGAACTTGACAGTGGTGAGTAGACTGCATTGCAGTGGTTGCTGCAGAATGAGTACATGGTGTGGTCACCGCTGCACATACCGTCTGACCAGGTGCTATGTACTGTTGGGTCGAAGTGCCGGGCAATGCTGTGACCGTGGTCGGAACTACAGTTGTCGTTGTCAGTGTTTCATTTGAACTCGCATTCGGGCATGCTGTAAGTTTGTTAGTTAAATTAGTCAAATGAAAGTTTGTTAATAAATATTAATAAAACAAGCCGGAATAAACCACTCGTCATAACGTATAATGTACATACCTAACTGTTGTTGCATTAAATTAATGCCTGCTTGAAAACCAGCCTGATAGATAGCTCCACTCTGTTCTTTATTCGGCATAGCTGCTACTGTTCCAACTGCTTGTAGATAATGTTCGTAAGGGTATAAGGTGTGCTGCACCTGGATATAAAATAATAAATAAGTCAGATTTGGCTTTGAATGGCAGCTAATATTTTTTTACCTGTACTGGCAACTGCGTGCCATTAGTTGGAACGGCAAAATATTCTACTCGAGAGACATCTGGTTGTGCTGATAGTTCTTGCTGGGCAGTTAAAGTGGCAATCATGGTTTCATCTAATGCTGTCGGATACGACTGTACCTGATAAAATAATTTTTTTGAAAAAGGTAATCTAAATCATGATTAACTTACTTGAAGGTTATTAAGCTGTGCTGCAGATTGATCAGAAACTTCACTAATGTTGTAAGATTCGAGACTTTGAACGACATCTTCGACAAGGTCCGGTGTAAAATTGTCTTTATCACGAAGGTTTTTTCCTCTGTGATCAGCGAATTTGCTTGTTGCGTCAGGAGCTCGATCATACAAACTCAAACGTGTCTTCTGGGACTGAGACTAAAAAAAAATTAATTTAGAACAAGTTCGAAGTTCAAAAACGCAGCACGCACTGGTGATCCTACGAAGGCGGCTCGAATGGGATTTAACTGCGATGAACTGTGGAACTGTTGCAAGATTGAGGCAGTAAGAAGATTTTCTTGAGTTTCGTCTTTCAAGTCGAAGGAATCCTGCTCTAAAGAGTCCAAGTCTAAGCCCTGGACGTTCAGTGTTTCTGACACGTTTAACGGTTTCTCAGATTGTTGAGGTTGTTGTTGTGCCGGCTGCAAGGATGGTACTTGGGGGCCGAAGAGAAGTTGTTGTCCGTACAGAGCTGGTTGGTAAGGTTGCTTTCTAAGATTTTTTCCTTCCTTTTTCGAAACAGGTTTTGCTTTCGGTCTATCGCTTATTGCGGTATTCTAAAAGCCAAGAGAAGGATGTGATGGCACTTGAGTGATGATTAAATACAGAATCTTACCTGACTGACCTCGGCATGGGAAGTTACAGTTTGCAGTTTAATCGGCTGTGTGGCAACGCTTGTTGTGGCAGTGGATAAAGGTACAGCAACAGAGCTGTTTAATGGTGCAAAGTAAAATGTTGGTTGCCCCTGATTCGGAGTGAATGTCCCCGTCTCACCGCTGACGGCTAATTTCAGGGGAACTCCTGGTGATTGTAAGCAAGCTGCTCCAGTATAAAAAGCATTGTGAACTTGAAGATTACTTCCTGGGAATACAGATCCTGTCATACCTGTTCCTAATCCTAGATGATAAATATCTTTAATTAAAAAAAAAAGGGACTGACAGTAACAAACAAAAAATTTCATTTCTTGTCTACAATTTTACAAAATATTTACCTACATGCAACATTGTAGTTTGGTTTTACCTTGTTGTTGTTGTTGCATAGCAATATCGATGTTCAGTGTATGCGGCAGTGTTGCATTTGAGGACGTTGAAGGGCATTGCTCCTGAGGCACTGCATATTGTGACAGCAGTAAATGATTATGAGTTTGTTGTTTTCCAAGAAATTCCCGATCGACCCTCTGAAATTTCAAATTCGTAAAAATTGATTTTTTCTTTATGTGCATTTCTATCTTACATGTAACTCTTCTAGAATCTGCTGCTTCTTCTGAGTACTCCCTTCATCTGCCGATGAAGGACTGGTGATGATGTTGATTTGTTTCTTGCGATTTTTCACGTAATCAATGATGCTGCCGTTTTTCTCAACAAAGGAAGGATCTTCCTTGGCGAGAAAATCCATGGTAGCGGTGGCGGCGTACACGTCCGCGTCCTCCAGGTCGCTGAGAGTAAGAGGTTGCGTTCGCACCTGTTGAGCTTCAGCAGAGGTGAGATTACCATCAAAAACTGCTCCGGCCGATCGACTTTTTGATAGTAAGGAAATTCGGTTACTGCTTTTACCTTGTTGACTCTCAGACATCCGACCTGGCGAGCTTGAATGAACTTGCTTGCTAATGTCGGTGCTCTGATTCTGGGCCTCTTCTTGAGTTATTATTCGTACAGCTTCAGGAACTTCTTGTAAAACTATTAACAAACACAATTATTACACAGCATAATAATCATTAATTCAAACTTACCAGTAGATGTTAGATTTGGAGGTGGTTGAAAGAAATTTATCGGCTGAGGTAAAGATGAAGGTAGAGGCGAATCTCGGCTACCAACCTGCCCGGGTAAAATAGACAGATTGGTAGTCGTTGTTGCCCCTTGTTGATTAAGCATCATTGAATGAGGATAATCCAACAGAAGTTGAACTACGTTGGTATGTCCACCTTTAGCTGCTTCGATTAACATGGTTGAATTATCCTACAAAAAATATACACATTAAGGATTGGCTTAATCTAATACAGCACAGGGAACTTAACAGAAAATTCAAAAAACGCTAACATTCCTCTGGGTAAAGCCTAACTAGCACTTTATTCTAAAGTTAATAAACCAGCTCTAAAAAGGAGGAAGGACTTTAGAAAATAGATTCTTTTTAAACTACTTAAAATTAAAAAAAAATCTGTAAAATAAAATTATTTAGCAAAGCAGGTTACATTACACAGAAAATGGTTTATATTGTTCCATGTAAAATTGTAAAAAAATTTAAATTAATAAACCAACTCTGAGTATTATTGCGAAATAATTAATTTACCTTTAATTTATGGTTTGGATCAGCTCGGTGTGCTAACAATAACTCAACAACTGACAGATGTCCCCCGGCACAAGCCAATGATAATGGTGTATGATCATTATTTGTCGTCTGCCTTCTCACATCCGCTCCTCTTGAAATTAAAAATTGTACCGTACACAGATGACCTGCACGGCATGCTTTCATCAAGGGTGTTCTTCCACCTTCCGATTCATGTTCCTACAAACAACAGATTGTTGAAGAGTATTCTCTGCGTTAAAGACGTGATGAGCTTACTAGATCAGCACCGTATTGAAGTAGAAGATCAGCTACATCCGTATGACCATTTTCGCAAGCGTATGTTAGAGCTGTGTCACCAGTTTGGGTCTGCGCGTGCACGTTTGCATTGTTCTCAAGAAGATACTTAACCAGTTCTAGATGTCCTTCTTGCGCCGCCTCCATCAAAGGTGTTGATGCACCCAGTTCTATGTCGGCACCCGCTTTTATTAAAAAATCTGCTACTTCAGTGAAGCCGCCGCAACATGCCAGAGTCAGTGCTGTCTCTTGGGTTTCATCAGTTTGTGCATTTATGTTAGCACCTGGAACAACTATGTTAGTACAGTGTAATATAATGGAATTATACCAAAGGTCTTCTCTGAGATCTAAAAATATCCAACATGGAAAAGAAAATTTAAACATTATATTCACATATAAAAAAAATCTACATGTTTAAAATATTTAGGCAGTTTTTTTTTTTAATTTTCATATTTTTTAATGGGACAGTCTGTATATTATACTCTGACAAATATAGCTAAAATTAGCTGCTTTCGATTATGCGTGCTGGAGTGCATCGGAGTAACTCCGGGCTTCTCAGACAATGAAAATCTGTGAAAATCGAACATAGCCGAGCAGCCTGGGGTGCCCTGGAGTACTTCAGCGCATATAATCGAAAGCAGCTATTAATGAGGCTTTTGAGGTTTTGAGATGTGAGAGTGTCTGAATAGAAAACTGACATGGTTTAAAATACGTTTCATTATAAATAAAAAAATTCTCAGCTTCTGAAGCTTCTTTTCCATGAAAACTCTTCAATTTTATCAAGTAGAAGACTCTACTTACTTTCTTCGTCAGTAAAATCATCGGCGTTTTTTTAGTCGTAACGTGGTCGTAACCATTTTGCACTTTGGTTGCCATGGTTGTTATTCAATGTGACGAACATTGTCACATCGCGCGATAATTTACAAAAAAAAGCAAAAGAAACTAATAACTTTAACACAAACCTTTAAATATTCAACAGAATTAACATCTGACAAGAGGATGTACTGAGTTAGTCAAATGACATTTTTATGTAATAACGTTCGAAAAATAAAAGCCCTATACCTATAGAAAGTTTTTTTTAACCTTTCTTCGACATAATGAATACAGAAAATAAAAGTTTTTAATAAACTAGCCCACCTTATACAATATCCTTTTATAGAACGGAAGGAAAACATTCAAATGTTTGACTTGAATTTGTGACCATTTTGTGAGTCAAGCTAATAGTTTATGTACTTATATGCGATGACATGTTGCATACGAGTGTATTATGTGAGTGGAAAAGTGACGGAAAATATTCGAATCATTGTACAGCGGCAAACATGAAAAATGGGCCATGTATAAAGCTAAAATGTTGCAAAATCCGAACTTTCCGATTACAGAAAACTGTAATCACCGTTGAAACGTCATTTATGTGATTGATGAACACTCTCTATAACCACAGTATACAAAACAATCATTAAGGACAGCTCGTGTCGGCACCTTTGATGTTCATACAACCGTTTTCAGAATCAGATCTAATGTTATGGCCGTTTAAAATTGGCCGTTATTGGGGCGCCTTCTTTTTAGAGCTACTAGATGTCATTGGGTAAAAAAAGTGACACGGATAAAAATGATTGCAAGTAAATCATAGAATGTTACGTTGTTCTACAAAACTTTATGCTTCCTACACAACATACTATCCATCATAATCTAACAAAGATGGTTTTCTGTTCAATCTTTTTCATTACTGTCCGCATCCATCACAAAATGCTGAATTAAGAAACGCCCATTTAAAAGCAATTGATGAATTCGCAGTTGCACCACACATGGGGAAGGTCCGCCAGTTCTTAAACATGTGCGCTCAAAAACTAGCAGCGAAAACTCCAAGCTGTCCTTACTGATTGTTTTGTAAACTGTGCTATAACCAAATATCGAGTGTTGAACAAAATCCTACTTCGAAACCTCGAGTCAGTCTTGGAAACAAAAGTACGTATCGTAAATTGAACTGTACAGGGTGGGCCAAATTTGACACTTCTAATAGGAAACACCTGTTTTTAGAAGAGTTAGACAAAAACTGACCTGGGTGCCTGGAGCTCGATTTTTATTAGAAACACAATGGTGAAGACCGCATTTTGATATCTTGCACCGTTTCGGAGCTACAAGGTGTTTTTCAAAATTCTTCAATTTCTATAAACCATCGTAGTAGCTCTTTTGTTTATGAAAATTCTTGATTTCTGTAAAAACATTCTTAAGGCACTTTTTAGCGTAGAATTCATTGCTCTTAATTATAATTTTCTGAAGCGCCTAGTTTTCGAAATATAAGCAAAACTTCCGAATTTTTATATGGAACACCCTGTATATTTTTGCATTTTTTTAAAAGAGCATTAAATTACCTATACAAAAATATAATACACTTGATATATTAATCAAAGCATTTGCGAGATATAAGCTTTTCAAGATTTTTGCAATATTTCCGCAGGCTGTGACTTATTATTGAAACAATTGACGTTTTTTTGCATCGTCACAGTAGACTACCATTGACTACTGTCAACGTTCAATGCATACTTTTTAAACCGATTGTGAGATTTCTTAAATTATTTTCCTAGAAATTAATGCAAAATGTGAGAAGTACGATATGTTACAATTGCTTTATAGGTTAAGTAGGTTAAAGTGTAGATGCAGCTTGTAATTTCTACCAGGAACTAGGTACGTGGTTTCTAGTTCCGTAACCAGGTTCCACGTAACCAGTAATGGTTGCGATAACTTGCTAATACAAACTGGTCAAGAATAACTGTTTGAGTTGGCAATACAATTAAGAGCATTTTCTTATTCGGCTATTTGCAACACTGCAACCGGATATATGTTTTGTTGGTTTATTTGACAGCGCCAAGATTAAGGTCATGTGAATAAAAATTAGCGTTTTAATTTGAATTTGAAATGTCAAGGTGACGTTGTCAAAGTGACGGCTGTCAGTGTCAAGCCGTCAACAACCGGAAGTTACTCCAGTTGTACCATTTAAAAATAAAATTCAGCACTGCCAACTCAAACAGTGATTCTTGACCACTTTGTATTATAAACTACAGTAGATCTCGGTTATAACGGCCTCGGTTATAGCGATTCACCGCTTATAACGAACTACATTTCAACTGTCGTCATTTTTCTCTACAGGGTGATTTTTTGAAAACGATCCACAAATCAGTGGTTTTTAAGACTCAACCTATAAATGTAAACGATTTGCGTCAACGAATTATAAACGAGTGTAGAAACATTCCCAGAGAAACTTTTCAAAACGTAAGGCAGGAATTTGAAAACCGATTTTACTACTGCATGGAGACCAACGGTGCTCATTTTGAGAATTTCTTGTGAATGTTATTTTTTCAGTTTTGGTTGTTTTTTTGTAATAAAATATCACTAAATTACTGTTATTTCCAACGCCTAGCGAGATGTTTAAAGATTTAATACCAAAATCGTAATGTAGACCAAAGTGTTAATTTTTCAGTTTGTAATTAATTTTTTTCTAAAAGATAAATACATTGGTGTATTCTTTGGAGGATAAGCTTTCATTTGAGGTACCACACGATGGGTGATTCCATTAAAAATTTTTGTGGGGGTGTTCGTGGGGGCAAGGGAGTAAACGTCAAATAGCTAAATAACGTTCATAGCTCAAAACATGTCCCCCTTGAAGTAAAAGCAGACGTGTTTTTGGAAAATTTTATTCTCCTTTTCATTTTTGAAATATTTCAGGTGGATCGTTTTCAAAAAATCACCCTGTATATTTGTGGCGGCATTATCGCTTATTACGAACTTCGGATATAACGAACCGATTTTGATGGTCCCTTGAGGTTCGCGATAACCGAGGTCTATTGTATGTCCATAAGCGCTAAGTGAAAACCAGCAAAGATAAATTATGTTAAGTATGTGCGCACTTGAATCAGTTAACGGATTTGTATATCAGTAGGCATTTACGAAAATTCACACGGTGGGTACACCAAATTTACCGATCGGTAATCTGCTGATACACCGGTGCAGAGATCGGTTGACTGAATTTAAAAACGCTATGGTAGATAAACTTCGGTGAACTAACCAAACAAAACCTATAATAACATTTGAAAACGAGCATATTTAATGATATTTTCCATATCTGAAGCTGATGTTTTATTTTTGAACATTTTCCCAACTCCACATCCATTGCAACTAGTAATTATTTTAATTTTACAAAATGCTGCCTGCAACTAATAACTTTTTTTTTAGGTCATGTTTAATGTACCGACCGTAATAGCATGGACCATTATCTTTCCTCGGTGCACAAATTATGCACCAGGTGCACGAGTTCGGTACACGTGGTGAATTATCGAACGCGGTATAAAAGTAACCGGTTGAATTATCGAAAGCATTCGGTTTATGCGGTGTACACATGGTGAATTTTCGTAAATGCCTAGTGTGATTTGACTCAAGTAGTGTTTGTTATATTTACAAATGTCAAATTGTTGCTCATTGTTCGCGTTACTTCTTTCTGTTTTCTGTGCGTTTTATGTACGACTTAATACGTCTGTTCGTTTGATCTGCACTTTTTTGCACTTTTTGCACCAACCGCTCCCGAGAGAGTGAGATGTATATAATACAATGTATTGTTGGAGGCAGACGACTACGCCAATGAACTAGGTGACGCCACTGAGCTGACAACTGATCATGAACTGTAGCGTTACCGAGCATGCGCTTTTAAGTTAGTTATGAGAGTTACTGTTTAGTCGTTGAAATAAAATGGTGTAATAAATATTCTTAAGTGAACGTGTTATTATTCGACTTGGAAATCCTGACAGTATGTAGGAGTGAGAAAAGTAGAGTAAAGGAGTTAAAAGTGTAGAAAGTGCAGGACGAACGAACAAACCTATTTTCACTGTGTACTTACAGAAGCTGCCCTTCTCCCAACAAACTGTTACCAGTTGTGTTTTCTCACTGAAAGTGTAACTACTAACAAAGGTTAATGTCAGGTAAATTATGAAAATTTTGCTTTTAGATTAGTTTGTGTAAGTTTTACTATGCTGAGACTTCGTGGACGAAGTTATTCGTATTCCATTCGTGGAAAACGAAGAATAACAACCTTAACACATGTCGAAAATCTTTGATGGTTCAAGCACAGAATAGGTCTGTTCCATTTGACAGAATTGCAAGTTTTGAACCGTTCAATTTAGTGCACTGCTCATACTCAGTAAGATTTTGAACGGTTCAGAACTCGAAATCCTGACGAATTGAACGGACGTAATAATAAATGACCAGAAGATTTATTTAACTAAGGCGTGGTTTTGTCCGAAGATTTTTACTGCGCATGCGTGCGTTGATCCACAGGTTTCAAAGTTACGGTTAGGGTACGTTCACAAGCACACTTTTTGAGACGCCTTAAATAAAATTTATCAGTTATAATTTATTCGCATTACAAGATTTTTTGTAACGACCGCTGCAGAAGTAATGCAAACGTTATTATAGACAAAAACTGTTTATAACATCAAAAGAAAGGAAGAAACGAACGCGTAAACATGGCGTCTTGGCATTTGCATGTGATGTGAATAAAGCATTACGACATGCACGAAAACAGTGCCATTCTAAGTCTCTACGATTAACTAGGCTTAGTTTTGAATGTATTTAGTTTTCTTTTCATTTAATTGTTATAATGATTTAGAATATAATGGAAATTTTGTCCATTTACTATAGGCGCCATGCACATCTCTGCGTTCAGCACCGCCTGGCGTGGTGATTTGTGAATTAGTGATATGAAAATATTTCTTAAGACTCATTGTATGGGAATAATAAGATCACTCTTATAACAATTTACGATTGGAGTATATAATACTTGAGCTTTCTGGTATTGAAATTCATTACAATATTCAAGTTCAAATGTTCACTAATAATTTTAAACAACTCGTATTTTCATCATGGCCAGCTCCATTAACATTCACTGACGTGTATGTATGGCCGTTTCAATTCGCCTAAAATTCGGTTCGGATGCCGTGGAGTACTCCACTCAGCGCTCCCTATTAAAGATACTACAGAACTACTGATAGTCACGTAATGGCAACTGCAATTACTTAAAAACTCACAAGAGGCGCTGAGAGGAGTACCGTCAAAATTTTTAAAAGTCGAATTGAAACGGCCATACATACACGTCAGTGAATGTTAATGTAGATGGCAATGATTTTCATACCACAGAAATGCAGAATATGGTCATTGGTGGCGCTGGCTTCACATCATAAAAAACCAGGACAAAACTTTTAAAGCTGTGTAAAACTGCTACCGACCATAAATTTAAAATTATTTGAAATGGTCACTCATTGTCAATCATACCTACAGTAAACATTATTTTAAAAGCTAGGATAGCTAGATGGGTTCAAAAGTCAACAAAATCTTCGAACAAAGGAAGCCGGAAGATTTCCAGACGTATGCAGAATTGAAACAAGCTTTCGATGTACCATCGTGATCATAAAAATCGACTACAGCGAAGTGAAATCGACACTTCCACTTTTAAAAAAATTTAGTTGTGTAACATTAGGTTTGACACCATTTGTCATGTATTTGTCAACCTATAAAATCTCATCCATCTCATTCGATTCCAAAGAAATAAATATTCTCTATGATTACTAATACTAACAGCAGATTCGTATATAATAGATGCCCATTTAGAATATCCAGTTTGCCAGAAGTATTCCAGAAACAAATGAACCAAATGTGGTATCGCAGAAGTTATAGTACATGCAGATGATATTATAGTCAGTGGAAAAGACAGAGAGAATCATGACAGAAATCTGGAAATTGTACTACAAACACTAGAGAAGAATGGAATTACGCTAAACTCAAGCAAATGCAGTTTAGGTGTGACATCCATTAATTACTTGGGTTATATTGTGTCCGACGAAGGCATTAAACCAAACCGCAATTACGTTAAAGCAATTGTAGAGTATTCTCGACCTAAAAACCTGACAGATATAAGAAAATTTCTATAGGTATGATCACATATCTTACTAGGTTCATCAATAACTACTCTACAAAAACACAAGCATTACGAGAATTACTACACAAGCACAACGAATTCATAAGGGGACCAGAGCAAGAGAAATGTTTCGAAAATTTGACAATAGCAATCAGTTCGACACCTATATTGGTGGCTTACAACCTGAATTATCCTGCAAGAATCTCAACAGATGCAAGTGCATACGGCTTAGGAGGAGTACTGGAACAACTTCAACCAGACAAACAATGGAGACCAGTTTCTTATTGCTCTAAATCTTTAACTCAAACAGAGCAAAGGTATGCCCAAATAGAGAAAGAGTGCCTTGCAATAGTTTTCACTTGCAACAGACATAGGTCCGTATTCATAAACAAAACTTACGCTATGCGTTCACCAAAACATTGCGAATATGTGTTTATGCGCTGCTAAGATGTCTTTTACGGAATGTAATTCATAAACTGTTGTTAAATCTTTGATGGTTGAGCGTCCATTACACGTGAAGTGTGTACATTTCATGAATTATTAGCGAATTATTATCGAGCGCATAGTGTAAGTTTTGTTTGTGAATACGAGCCTTAGTCAGTTTCTTATCGGTAGACAATTTGAAATTAGAACTGACCATAAACCATTAGTATCAATTTTGATGGAAAAATCGATCAACGATTTAACTGCTAGACTGCAAAATTTCAGACTGAAATTGAGTACATTTGATTGTAAAGTGACATACGTACCTGGGAAAGAATTATATGTGCCAGATGCATTGAGCAGAGCACCAGTATATTACTCCAAAGAAAATTATTGCCCAGAATTAACAAAACAAGAGAAATCGATAAATGTCATTATCACCACAGAAGAAGAAGAATTCAGAGAAAAACAAGATGAAGACGAAACGTTAGGTATAATTAAACAGTACACAGAATAGGGATGGCCAGAAAAAAATAAAATTATTAAAACTGCGCTACCATACTATAAATATCGAGACAACATATCAATCAATGACCATTTATTAGTATACACTGAGAACCTTATAAGACTGCACATAGTAATTATCAATGGAAGCTTTATTACATTATTATTTCCGTGGTTACCGTGCGTTATTAGTAATGAGAATGACACTACTGATTTTGAATTGTCGGATTTAATTAAATTGTTCTTTTGATTTATTGTAAAACAATGTATACAACCGCCGAAAAAGTAGAAATGTACACATTATTCTCAATTGCAGCTTCGTTGAGAGAGGTCTCTGCATTACTTGCATACTTTGAATATGTTTTCCTAACTCGTTTATGGAGTTTTCTCACACGTTTTAATATAATCACCAACTCTCAGCACGGGTTTACGTCTGGTAAATCTACTACTACAGCAATCCAATCCCTTCACGAGGAGGTTTTACGGTGTATTGACGCTGGCGAGAGTCCTGTTGGGATCTTTTGTGATCTCAGCAGGGCTTTCGACTGCGTCGATCACGATATACTGATGGAAGAACTTTTTCTCATAGGAATAAGAGGAGTAGCATTGAATTCGGTTGAATCTTATATATCTAACCGTCCTCAATATGCAAGTCTTAAATATACTCACAATAATATTCAATATGAATATGACTCAGAACTTAGAAATGTGTCTGTAGGGGTACCGCAGGGCTCAGTCCTCGGTCCTATACTTTTTTTGTTGTACATAAATGATATCACTGCCATTAATAAATCAGTTCATTTTACAGTGTATGCAGATGACACGTCTGTAGTTGTCTCAGGCCCGGTTTTTCGATCACAGTTTAACTTTAATTTTCAGTTTATTCCTATAGGACCAAAACTGTGATCGAAAAACCGGACCTCAGGAGGATCACCCTCACAAACTGCTATTAAATGCAACATTTTTTTAATGGAGCTTAGCAATTGATTTTTAAATAACAAACTATTTCTTAATATTGATAAAACTCAATTTATTATTTTTCATAATAGGCAACGTAAGATATCTAATATGACGTTAAAATTAAATAACAATCCTGTTAACCCAGTCACTGAAACGCGCTTTCTGGGGTTAACTATAGATGAGTTTGTCTGCTGGAAAAAACACTGTCAACAGCTAACTGCCACATTAAATTCCTTAATGTTTTTATTTCGAAATTTAAGGCTGTTTTTAAACATTGACCAACTCAAATGCCTTTACTACGCACAAGTAGATAGTCGTCTGCGATACGGCGTTCGCTTCTGGGGAGGATCGGTCGCTTTCCAAGACGTCTTTATGGCACAAAAGAAACTGATTAGAACTATGGTAGGTGTTCCGAACTCTACATCCTGCCGTGAAATCTTTGACAAACTTCAAATTATGACGATCATATCAATTTACATTTTTGAACTATGCGTCTATGTTTTTCAAAATAAATCAAAATTTATTAAAAGCAGTGACGTCCACTCCAAAGGCGTGCGCTACGGGGATCGTTTCAGGTAGCCCTTTAGTAGACTTAATGTAGTACGAAACTCACCAAACTATACGGGTCTTGAGTTTTACAATTTACTCCCAGAGACTATCCAAAAAAGTACTAACATAAATATCTTTAAATGTAAATTAAAATCTTTTCTGTTAAAGAAACCACTTTATTCTGTGTCTGAGTTTGTAAACTCTTGTAATGGTTGTTAATTACTCCCTCCGAGTATAACTTTGACTATTGTATACTTTACATGCGTATTACATATTAATTAATATTATTATTGTTGTATTGGATTACTTGTTCTACCACACCATGTGCTCCTGAACTAAATGAATTATTATTATTATTATTTGGCGCCAAATTTCATTAATGTAATCAAATAAACCTTCTTTAATACTTTCTAAAGGGGTTTTCATTAAGAGCGACGCATTTTGTTTTTAAAATAAAACACCGATGTCGTGAGAAATTTAAGATTATTTTTACTTCGGTGTAAAGTACAATTAATGCCATTATTGATGGAACCACAATTTCATTCAAATGTCCTCCACGGAAGCGCTGACAGGAAGGAATCCGTTTAACTCAAGTTTCCATGACTTTTCACCTAAATTGAGTCTAATATCAGCAATGACACCTTAATGTTGGTCTGCAAATCGTGTAATGTTGCTGGTTTGTTGGTGTAAACTAACGACTTAACATAACCCCACAGAAAGAGGTCTTGTGGCGGATTTCACAAACGTTACTTAAATTTAATCATCCGTTAAAAGTAAACGTTGCCATGGTTACATGTGTTGAAGGTATAGGAATGATTATTCTTAATCGATGATTAAAGTTAAGTGACGTTTGTGAAATCCAGCGTAGGGGTGTTAAATTGCACGAGCGAGGAGAATAACTGACTGGTCCGTTTCTGGAAATAATCGATTTCACCAAATTTTTCTTTCAATAAGTCAATTGTTTGATTGGCATTGTGGCAAGTGGCACCGTCTTGTTGAAACCACATATCGTCCTTGTCCGGAGCCATCCAATTCGGGCCAAAAAAATTCACTCATGGAAACTTGGGTTAAATCATATTTAAACGAATTTATTCCTGTCAGCGCTTCCGTAGAGGACATTTGAATAATGTTGTGGTTCCAAATGGCATTAATTGTCCTTTAAAACGAACTAAAAATAATCTTAAATTTCTCACGATATCTGTGTTTTATCTTAAAAACAAAATGCGTCGCTCTTAATGAAGAACCTTTTATGTGCAGTTTTAAAATGATTCAGCATTGAAAAATTGAGTAGTAACCATAGCAACGTAATGTTAAAACCCCTATGTGCAATTTTATATGACTAGAAATGTTTTATCTGATCACGTAATTTTCGTCTATGTGCAGCGTTACAAGATTCTCACTGTATAATGATAGACTTATTATACCGCCAACGATCCGATCTAAGTGTCTGAAAAATATTCACGTGGGACACTTAGGAATTACGAAATGTAAATCTAGAGCACGTCAAAGTGTTTGGTGGCCTAATATCAACAGTCAAATAGAAGATTTAATAAACAATCACCTAGAACCGAACCATTTTTGCAACTTGAAATACCTACCTTAGCATGGCACACAGTGGGAACAGATTTATTTGGATTATGGAAAAAATTACATAGTAATACAAGATTATTACAGTTCATATTTGATAGTTGAAAAATTAAAGAGATTAGAAAGTCAAGAAATCATCGACAAATTAAAGACCACATTTACTCTATTCGGAATTCCAAGAGTAGTAAGAAGTGATAATGGAAAACAGTTTGACTGCGCAGAATTTAAAAATTTCGCATCTGAATACGGATTTAAATGCAAACCAAACAGTCCAAAACATTCGCAAGCAAATGGTCTAGCAGAAAGCGCTGTGAAAACAGCAAAGAAAATACTAAAAAGATCAGAAGACTATCACTTAGGACTTCTAGCATATCGCAACACGCCATTAGATTGTAGAGCGTCACCAAGCCAGATGTTAATGAGTCGTATTCTACGAGATAAAATTCCAATCACGCAAAGAAAGTTGAAGCCGAAGGTCGAAAATATAAAGAGGATACAAGATAAAAAAGAAACTAACAAAAGAAAACAAAAATACTACTGTGATAAACGCCACAGAGTAATAGAACAAAGTAAACTCAAACCACAGGAGAGAGTGTGGGTAACAGACATTCAACGAGAAGGGGTTATAGAAAGACAAGATGGACCAAGATCATATACAGTAATTACTGAAGAGAGAAAGATACGAAGAAACAGAATTCATTTACAACCACTACCAACAGGCCAAAGTAATAAAGATCAACCAACTAATGCGTTTTATTTGCAGTTACTAACATTGTCAACAAGTGAAAAGGATCAAGATAAACATTCAATCCAGACGGAAACACTGCCAACTCAGAGAGACGAATTCCCACAAAAGACAGAACAACCGAGCCAACAACAACCACGGAGAAGTACGAGGAAAACTGAAACTCCCAAATACCTAAAAGATTTTAGAATATAAAAACAAAGAAGAAGAAGAAGGGGAGATGTGATGTATAGAAAAGAACAGAATAGCTAAGGTGTGGAAAAAGACAGTTGAGAAGAACTCGCATAATAATCAGAATTACTTCTGTATGTATTCTTAGAAATGTTAATTATTTAGTGTTCATTATTATTAAAGAAACCCACAACGATAACATAGTGTATTGACTACGTTACAGCTGACATGAAAATCACAGACATTGTTGCTTGTTGGCCAGGGTCGGTGCATGACAGCACAATTTTCAAATCTAGTGCTCTGCGAGCTCAATTTGAAAATAATGAATATCCCAATTGTTGGTTATTGGGAGATAATGGATATGCGTGTAAGTCATATTTACTTACTCCATTACTTCATCCTGTTACTTTGGCAGAGCAACGCTATAATAATTCACAAATTCACACTCGAAATGTTATTGAAAGGACATTTGGAGTGATGAAAAGGAGATTTCCATGTCTTTCACTGGGATTACGTGTAAAACCTGAAAAGGCAGTGAACATTATTGTTGCCACAGCTGTCTTATATAATATAGCAGTCAATCAAAGGGATGAGCTACCTAGTGAAGCTGCATTAGATGTTTTTGAAGATGCAGATGCAGTAGAAGATGCAGATGCAGTAGAAGATGCAGACATACCTGACAGAAGGGCTTTGATAAATACTGTATTTGAAAGATAGAAAATACAAAGTATATATTTTTGAAAAATTTAATTATTCTGTAAATTTAACAATTGTTGTTTTTTTATTGCTAATTCAATTTCTAATAATTCTGTTCGTAGTTGTTCTTGTTTTGTTTTTTCCTTTTCTTGTTTTATCTTCTCTTCCTCTTGTTTCTGCTTTCGTTGTAGAATTTGTAATTCTAATGTAATTTTCTCTATCACTTTGGAATGCTTGTTTTTTTTTATCTTTGTGCATTGGTCAATATTCATATATACATCATTAAGAGTTCTTTTTTTATTTAAAGTTGGTTTTGTTGATGCTGTTAGAGTAGCAGGCGGCTGGGGTTGGCAGATGGCTTTGCTTGTGGAAGGTTCTGGTGGATGGGGTTGACTGATATCATATGTCGAAGTTTGTGGCAGACGAAGCCCCATACCTATAATCATCAACCGATGTAGAATTAAATTTGATATCTTTTTGCTAAACAAAGTCCTATACTTAAAACCTACAGTTTATGAGATAATTTTGGTTTTAATTTTGCTTCATGATTTTTGTCATTTTTAGGGTGCCATGTAAGTTAATATTATTAGAAATAACATTTGCAACACTGCCCGTTCTTTCAAATCATTCCTTTAATTTATGAAAAGTCTTTGCATTTGGCTGTCTTCTATCAGGAAATCGTTGAATATAAATTTTAAAAGCTAAAAGGCAATTTTGTTGACATTCATAGTACCCTAAAAATGACATAAATCATGAAGCAAAAAGAAAACCAGAATTATCTCACAAACCGTAGGTTTTAGGTATAGGACTTTGTTTAGGAAAAAGATAGCAAATTTAATTCTACATCGGAGTATGATTATAGGTATGGGGTGTTCCATAAGAAAAACTTGAAATATTTCACTTCTAAATTCAGCAGATAGAACTGCCACCCACCAACAATCTGCGTAGTCTGCAGGTTTGTTTAATATAGTGTTACTTAGCATAAAGCATGTGAAATTACACGTTAATAACTGATAATGAAGACTCTTCAATTAAGCATGTTAGAAGCAATTTAATAAGGGCCTGCATTTAAGATGTTTCTTCGTTGATGGCATTTATCTCGGTAAATACTAGGTTTAGGTATAGAAATATGTTAATAAAATATTTTCCAATTGATAGATCTATCAAAAAACGTAATAATATATAGGGCATTCCATTTGAAATATTAAAGATACTTGCTGACAATTGTGACATGAAGACCCTGTGTAATTGCAAATAAATTTAACGTATAGAATTTTTTTTATTAGAGGATGATAGCGTTTGAAATTTTTGTCTATATTGAACGGTTTAAGCGCCACAAAAGAAAACCACACTCGGTGGACACGTGGTATAATACATATTTGCATTTACAACTTACCTTGTCATCAGCTTGATCTTTTCTTAATTTTCTTTTAAAATTAATGTATGCTGTTTTTAATTGACCTGTCGTCCTAGGCACATTGGTGGTAAAGGCATTAAATTCAGTTTGAATACTTCGCCAAGCTTCGGACTTCTCTTTTAAAGAAATTCCATCGGTTTTTTTTGTTTTCTATTATTGCAAAAAAGTTATTTGTAATAATAGAAAACAAAACTTCCTTCTCTTTCTCCGTAAAATTGGAGAATCATACACGTTTTTCATTTAAACTAATGCGAGATTCCATATTATTTTTTTAATAACGCGAATCTTTCAAATTGACAAGTGCCTCCTTGAACAGATAACCAATCAAAGCACTCGACGTCACTTATGATTATGACATCACTACCGGATTGAAAATCCGTATTTAACTAATATGTGTTAAAAAATCGTCGGTGCAACAGCATTTTTACTTTTGACTAATGTTCAATTTTAATGCTAAGTCAACTAACAAGAAGTAAGGATATTTAACAAAGCGTGTCGGTGCAAACGGGCATAAGCATCCTATTCTATAGATGCTTAACGTACATAGTAGGCGGCTGGATTTGTTACTCTGGTGGTTGAAAGCGAAAGTATGGACTTAGCGCGCGAAATTTAAATTTCAGCTTTCTTTGTATATAGATTTAATTGTTCAAACGTTCATAAAAATAATCATTCGTTAACTGAAAAGTAAGTCATTTTGTCAAATAACTTGATGGTTTATTAAAAATTATTGTGTCAATTATTGTCAATTTTTGTGTCACGTTTTGGCATTACGGTGGCATTACTAAAAGCCGCAATAGACGATCATAAATTAGATGTATGTAATTTATATGTATTTTTTGACAAAACGTAAATTTGAATGTTTTTCCGTGTTGTATAAGACAAAATTTCATTAAATTTTACACGTGCTTTCTTATCATAAAAATATACGTTTCAATTTACGTTTTGTCAAAAAACACAATACATAAATTACATCTATTTTATGATTGTCCATTGCGACCTTTATGAGTTATTAAGAGCAAAAGACTAATCAAATAACGTAATAACACGGAAACAAAGAAAATACCGAGAACACATTTACCTTTATATTTAGCTAAATAATTGCGTCTTATTTGGTGTGTAATAAGTTTGACCCAAGACTACCTTTGACACATGATTCACAAATTTTATTTGAAATTTTCCATGGAAACGGAATAAAACAAGATCGTTTACCGTACTACCAACTTTACATCAATTGTGAATTGTGGCAAAATAAGGTACTAAATCAACACTCCGTACAGGTAACGCAATCCCATTCCTCTCGTGAGAGGATTGAGAAACAAAGATAACAAATATAATTGTCGCAAGTGCAATAAGGAAGACAACAGTTTTAGGGAATTCTGTTTACCGCAATGTCACTGGTTTCAATTTAAAAGTGTGTTAGGTTATGTCTAGTTAGTTATTTACCAATCAAAAAGTTGTTATTTTGAGAAATGCAGAATGTTTCTTTTACGAAAAGGGCGGAATCATTAAATGTCATGCGATAAAAGTTTGGGATGCGATATTTAAGCTCAATTTTCTTAACCACTGACAGTAACTTTGACAAACGTCACTTCAAATAATATTTCCAACTGTTTTTTATCCCTAGATGAGAGGAATGTGCGACAAGGATAGATGTAAAAAATCACTAAATGCGTTACCTCTATACGAAGTATGTTGATTTAGTACCTTATGGCAAAAACTATTACACTGACATCTCGTGTTTGGAAGCGTAGTAATTTCCTGGTCCGTGAGTCCGTCATTTAACTTAAACGTCTATAGTAATTTAGTGGTTTGTGATCCTACTTAAAAGTGGAACATGAAAAGTGCTTTCGTTGTTATAGAAATAATGTAAACAAAAGACGTTTTTAAATGGATGAGCGAGACGCAAAATATGTTAAAAAACATGAGTGAGAAAGCAGCGATTACACGCCCAAGACGCTCTCGGAGTTAAGATTGTGAACGCAGCCCTGGGTGCATTCGACATAACGCTCCGAGCACTCGAAGTATTCTTTTTTCTCACTCTTACATGCACTGAAACGCATTGAACCGAACTGATTTTAAAGTGAACAGAGATCTTTTTAAAGGAATGTTTTTGGAACTAAAATTAACATAACCTCAAAATATGTATGAAAAATCATATGAAACTGAAAACTGATTTCATAAGGCTGCTAAGCAAAATAGCCTTTAACGTAACGATATTTTTATCGTAAGGTATTGCAAAAACTCCCTAATAACGCACACGCAATTTTAGAGCGAGTTAAGTGAATGGTCAAACCATCTGACCAATACCTGACTTACCATAGCCATATATTTGATAGACTTTAGTTAACACGCCATACGAGTGGAAGAGACACATATAATGTTGAACCACTGAGATGATCAAAAGTAAGTTTCATTGTGGTTTGAAATTTGACGTCAGTTTACTTTTATCACCTTATTTTTTCGTTATTTTTCTTAACACCTTAACATTTCTTTATTACATACTTCGTAAGTAGTAAAAAAAGAAAACATGAAACTTGAAATACAGTCGCATCTCCATAACTCGAATCTCCACAACTCAAAACTTTCTGTAAGTCGAAATTTACTGATGTCCCTGCACATTGTGTATAACTGAAATCTCTTTCTTTAATTCGAAATTTCTATAACTCGAAGTAAATTTCCAGTCTCTTGAGATTCGAGTAATGGAGGTTCGACTGTATCTGAACGATGAAGCAAGTTCTTGAAATGCATTGATTTTATTGAGCACAAGTTAAATAAAAATAGAAAATATTTGAATAGTTTTTGTTTATCATATGCTCTTGTACAGTGACAATCAAAACAGAAACGAACATATAATTTTAACTATGATTTAAAATTCTTTTCCAATCAAAATTTCCTTTAATTACATTGCACGAAACGGAATTACCTATTCCGACTAGCAATAACAAACAGTAGTTTTTCTATTGAAATAAAATCAATACAGTCTATTGAAATCAAAAGTAAACGATTGAATTGTTAGCAGCAAAAGATCTAGCATTAGTGTAGCCTCCTTAAACTATATCTATCTTTCCTTATAAGCCAAATTGAAGACTAATTTAAATTCAAGCGATAACGGAAATGTTAAAAGATAAACTTGTTCATGTGATAAGAAAAAAATTCTCCAAAATATTTAATTTTCGCCTTATCTGACCGTTTCAATTCCATAAGAAATTTAAAATAAGTGTCGTAAAAGAATACAACTTGCCAAAAAAAAAATGCACAAAGAACAGGTATGTACCTTAAAAAGTATTTTTCCCAAAAAAGGAACTAACAATCATAATAAAAAAAAAAACAAAGATTTTGAAAATGTGATGCAACATAATAAACAATTAAAAACATAAAGAATATGTTTGCTCTACTTAGATATAATTAAATGCCTCATTGGTTGAATTATTGAATCACTGTTGTACTGAAATTAATTAGTGCAATATGTCTCCCTAAATTGATCAAAAGTGTTAATTCATTGAAAAAATACTTTTTCCTAAATATGTTTAAATAAATAGGCAGAAATCTCATGAATAGGAATCTCCCAGAATTAATAATTCATACTAAGATGTTTTCTTGATGTTAGGCTACTTAATTCGAACCATACATAATCACTTCCTATCGGTAGTTCAGGAAGGCTCTTAGGATAAATATATTATTATCAATTGTGTAAAGCACTGGATTTAGTAGCTTACTAATTTAATCGTTTGTATCTCATTAAATGAATTAATGATTTTTCCATGACATCGATGTTTCATTATAATTATGAAAATTGAAATGGCTTGAAGGAAATTGAACATAAATAAACGTTATTTTTTTATTATATTATACCGATCTGATCAATCTGAGTTAAGAACTCAATGAGTCCCTGACTGCGAAAGGTAATGTTGTTTCACGAAAACTTAAAGGGGACAACTATATAAAAATTCTTAAAATTATCGATTGATCGATTGGCATATAATTAAAAAAATTACGTGTACTTAAAACGAAAAACAATTTGAATATGCTTTTAATTGAAAATGTGAAATATGTTTAATTTTTTTTTTTAGATTTTGATAGAGAAGACCATGAATTTGGTGGAGGGCTAATTAAGAAGAAAAAAATTCTGCCTACCTTGACTTAGTAATAACGCAACCATTTCTTCATGGCCCTCCCTTGCCGCTTCCATAAGTGGTGTGTAACCTTCGTCGTTAACTTCTTCGATGTTAGCTCCACGTTCGATTAGCAGCATGGCCAAGTCAACATGTCCACCACAAGCCGCCAAGGTAAGCGGAGATTCAAAACTGTCTGTGGGCATGTTGACTTGTGCACCTGAATCTAATAATAGTCGTGCGACTTCGACGTGACCGTCCATTGAGGCTTCCATTAAGGCAGTGTGCATCTCGTCGGTTTTATGTTCTTGATCTGCGCCGGCCTCCAGGAGAAACTTGACCATGTCTAGGTGCCCTTTGTAACATGCTAAGGTGAGTGCAGATTCTTTAAATTCATTGGAGTGGGTGTTGATGCCAGCGCCGTGCTCCAGGAGAATTTTCGCTAGTCCAACATGACCGGCACTGGCAGCCTCCATTAACGGGGTATGGCCGTTCTCATTGTGATCTTCTACATTGGCCCCGCTTTCCAATAAAAACTGGACTACAGCTTGATGACCACCCGCACAGCCATACATCAAAGGAGTATTTCCTAAATAATTTATAATGAAGAGAATTCAGATTATTTATATTATTAAAAACCAAACCTGATGTTGACTGGGCATTGACGTCTGCTCCGTGAGCAACTAACAGGCGTACAATGTCTAGGTGGCCAGCGGAAGCCGCTTCCATAAGTGGAGTGCATTCTCCTTTAATGCCTCTATCCTCTACATTAGCATGCATGGCTAGCAAAACCTATTTAAAAAAAAGTGGATTGTAAATATTTAAATTAATAGAAAAAGGAGTGAAAATACCTGCGCTAACTCAAAATATCCTGCGCTACAGGCAAGTGACAAAAGACTCTCTCCTTCCTCGGAAGTTTCATGCACAGACCGGCCTTCTGTTAGCAGTTTACGGACGGTGCCAACATCGCCATCTGTGCAAGCCTCCACCAGAGACGTCTTCTCGGGTTGTGATCGAGGGTTGTCAGAACGCATGCGTGTTAACGCTGCAGCCGCTTCATCCAAGGCGCAAGACACACTGGAAGTTAACCGTCTCAACACTTCAGGATCTGCTAGGTTTTTACCATCCTTTGTTGCTAATTGGCCGATGCCTACAAAAAGTAATTGATTGTCACAGACGCACAACTTATTTTAAATGAAAAAATTACCTGCAGCTTGAAGCAGTTGTTCGAGGCGAACCTGGGTTTCAGGATCGACCGATCGATCTTCTTGCGAACTTAGTAGAAATTTGGCGGCTTCAACTTGAGGATCCTCCTCGAACTCCTGATCAATCACAAATGACTCCACCTAAATCACATTTTTCGAATCTCTCAGTCGCATTCATACGTTCCCATTCAGACTTGTTTTTTGATGACATTGTAGGTGGGACAAAATGTGGCAATCTGTGTACTGTATTCATAACACTTGCTAATTAAACAGAAATTTTATTTCATGTATCAATTCGTTCGTTAATAAATTCGCGGGCACTTCATTGTTCTATAAATAATTAGTGACGAATAGTCACTTTGTATTTGCATGTCAACACACTCCAAACGTCAACTTTTAGAAAGTTACACATAACCTCAAATACAAATAGGTATTTTAGAATCTTACAGTTGGTGCCACGTACTGAGTACAGGTTGCAAACTTAACGATACGTACGGAAAAATCACTTTTATTTTAATTTAAATTTAAAATGCTTTTAATCATTACATTTACAGAAATGTGAATTTAAAGACATGTTTCGTACAAGTGTTATAAAGAAGCTTGAAAATACTTCGTTGCTAACTTAACGTCGGTCGCCGAAAAAGGTAACGTATAAATATATAATTTTTTTTTTAATTTGAATTTCTGTTAATCAATTTGCGTTTTTAAAAATACTGATATTTCAAAGGCGCGGTTTACATTAAGAATAAAAATAGGTTTTCGGTTTCTGGTAGCTCAATGAGGCTAAAAATAAGGTGATTATTTTTATCTGCTATAAATGCCAAAATTTTACTATAAATAAATAGTGCCGTTTAAATTTAACTCATTTGTGCATGAGCAGTAAATTTTTACAAAGTATGCATCGTCGTAAAAACATAATTGCACAAATTTTGAACAATTTGTCGTCTTCCAATAAGAGGTTAGGATTGCTGGTTTATACAGCGTGAACAAAATGTCACTAGGTTTCAAATATTTAAATGTCACCCAGTTTAAGATTTAAACGCTTTGATGTACTAATCAAATTGGCCAATTCAATACATCCTTAATCACTTACATGACTTATTTAATATTTGTGGAAGTCTTATGACATATTTAAAAATTCATTGTAATTTTCTTGCTTCAAGTTTACCAAACTTAGGCCCGGTCTATTAATCTCTCAGTAAATGGTCAGTAAGATACTGGATAGATTAAAGATAGGTAAATGCATTGCGCTAATCTGTCAAGTAATAACTTAGCACTTTACTGTGAGATGAATAGACCGGGCCTTAATTTTAAAAAATAATGGCTTGATAATATGTAGGTTATTACACATGGCTTTTGGGAAGCTATTAGTTATATTTACCTGCTGAAAGTAATGAACTATACAGGAACCGGATGTGTACGTATCTGACAAAAATATCTGAAGCATTTATTTATTTTTCGGATAGCATCTGTAATCTGTATATTGGCTACATTTTGAGAGTAATATTAGATAATTCTTTTATAAAAAAATGACATGAAAATTGTATTTTTCCGAGAGTGCAATAAGTTATAAAATTGTTACAAAAATAAATGTTAATGTAGAACGACGGAAGAAGATCGACTGATATAAATACTAGCAATAATTAAACTACGCAGTAGCATTCGTATCTCGTGTTGTTGTTATAAAAAAAGTAGGTATCAACATGTAAACAACTTTTTTGACCGTCAAACAAACCATTTTGTTATTGTTATTAAAGCTAAAATTAAAATTAGGATTGAAACTCCTGCCGAGGATACTGAAATCAGTGAGTGACTTTATTGCATTATCGCACAAAGCGCGAGTCGTTGACCTAATTTAATTGTAGTTTATTCATTAAAAAATCGGTTACTTTGATTCTTTTTACGTTATGCAAACATTTAATTAAAATTTCTGCAAATCCAAGAAGCGCGCGCTCATAATTAATTATGAGCTTTTGAATACAATAAATGTGAACAATTTACATTGCAAGTAATTTTCTTACTATTTTAAATAACTTCACTGTAAGTATTTTACATAACTTAACTGTAAGTAAAGAAACACGTCACAAATTAAGGCAAAAAAGTATGAAAATCGGAATTTCGCTGAAAACGCAGACAGTAGATATTTTTTTAATGCAAATCGCTTCTATTTTAGTTCTATCTTATCAGTAAAAGTTGATCATCGTATTACGTCAATCGACTTTCATGAACTAATAAATGGTATATTCTTTCAAAGTTAGTTTTCAATAGTTCAATTTACTCTGAACCCCTTTTTTTGAGACAATAAATCTGTGTAAATCAGTCTCTTTGAATAATAATCAACCTTTTGACTGACCACGGAAATGGTGATTTCCCCAAGTTACTATCTTTTCCCGATGAGTAACCAAAACGTTTGTGTGAAGTTTTCGGGTACGTGAAGGAAAGAAAACGTTGCCAAAAATAGCTAGGTGCGTTAATCTGAGGAACACCCTGGAAAACCTGCGTGACTGTAAATTTAAAGTGTTTCCACCAATGCCAAAAACGTTTATATCTCGTTTGGCAATTAACTTTTAAAACATACCGTCTGTCAAAGCGAAAGTTCCTCCAGATGACTCATTAGATCACGGAGAGAAAAAATAGTGTTTAGCCAGAATCGCTGGATACCAGCCAAATTTTGAACCTCCACCCAAAATTTCGTCAAATTAAAAGTGGAGAGAGGTCCGCTGATTAAAAATAAATCGCTATAACGAGCTTTGCAATAATAAAAGAGCATTTTATATAAATCAATAAGTTAGTTCAAGAAAGTAGTTTACGTTTAACAATCCGTGGATGAAAGAAACTTAGATTCGATGATATGGATCAATCGTGTTGGCCTTTGAACTTTCTAGCATTCCTATGAAGTATGTTCCAGTTGAAATTATTCCAACTTATTTTAAATTTTAATCTAAATTATTGAATATTAAAGACGCCCAATGTCGCTACGTCTCTGCTTATGCAAAATTAACAGATTTACACATTCAATACACTTTCTAAAACGAAGCAATTATTTATTTATCTTGGAAACAAGATTTCCCATGAAAAATAATAACCATGATGATCTTTCTGATGAACTTCTTTGCGATTCAATTCAAGATGATAAAAATATGCAGATGAACTTATTTCAACAAAGAAAAATGTCAAGAATACGTTTTGCTAAGTTTCTATGGCAAAAAGGTTGCCAAAATAAATAGCGAATAACTTACGATTTCCAAAAATTTTTAAAAATCCTAGTTTGTTTTTCTGTATTTCAAATACATTCTAAAAATTTTGTTCCAAATTCTAATGCAATGTTAGGTCAAAAAGGGATCGCAGGATGTCGTGATTTAAACTTTTCTTTAATACATTCGTTACTATTTATACAGTGAAGACTATAAATATCAAGAAGTACAAATAATTTCTGTGTTTCACAAATGCTGTAACGTCTTTAGAACATCTAAAATAAAACGCGTTCAAGTTGGACAGTTTTTTTTTTTTTTAATGTCTGAATTTTTGTTTCGTATTTTTGGAATTACGTTTATTACGGGCTTTGCTGTCGTCTTCGGATGGATCCTGTCCACTTTTCTGTCAACTACACAATGTATAGAATGTCCAGGAGCATGCGCACAACAAAAAAAGTGAAGTTTTTTTGTTAGGCGCATGCTCCTGACGGTTCTGGACCTGTCCTCACGGGAACCTGAATAAGCCTTTTTTCATAAGCTACTATACAAAATTTGAACGATTCAAAAAATAAATTTAACTGAATTATGGTCTTTAAATTATTTTTGTGTTTGTTCTTTAATTTTATGTACAAAAGTAATTTTCTGGTTTCAAAATACCTTGCCTTTATAAATACCAAACAAAGCAGAAACTTCCTAAAAGAAACGCGACAATTTCTGCGACTACAGAGCGTTGCCTAATTTGTTGCCTGTTTTCTTGTTGCACGTTAAATAGAGCGTTGTGTTCCACGCAAGTACGCCTCGCGAAACGGAGCCGTTTCTTTATTTTCGGAGTTACTTACAGTAAATTCCCCGGCAGTAAATGCGAGTCGCCGAATTTAATTTAGTAATGCGCCGTGGCCGGCGCAAATATTTACAGCCTCTGTTCGCTTTGCTGAAGGCATATTTATTTACACTTGTTGAATAACATCCTCGTTTTTATGTGGATATTGGATCGAAATGATGCGCGGCGGCGACGGCGAAGAAGCATTAAATAAATATTTGTTTACGTTTTTACCTTGGAAACACAAAAGGAGCCTGTCTGGCCGTGTGTTTATTTCGATGCGAACGTCGCTGAATTATTTTTACTTTTCATTTTGATTTCTTTTAAATACGTCCTTGCTCTGGCGACAAAATTATTGGATAGCATTTAAACAAACGAAGTGACATTTTTATTCCTCTAATTATTATGCCGGCATATTTCTTACGACATTGCAGTTTTATGCGAAATGTCAGTTCCTCGCCATAAAGTCGGGTTCACAGTAGAAATAGCTAGAGACTCATGGCCGTGAGAATTCAAGGCATTGTGTTTGGTTAGATTCCACAGAGAAGAGAAAGTGTCGGCATTACTTTACGGACGAGTGCTACTACTCATGGATATGAACTGATTTTCACGTACTTAGTACTTTTTATGTTCAGAGAAGTGCTTGCTACAAACTAGGGTATAATCTCTTAAAAATGCAGTATTTTCAGGTGACAAAATGCAATCTAATTATGATTTATTGTTCAAATTGACATAAAATATACAAATTCGAATTCAAATCAGTCAAGCGTAACATGTAACATGGTAAAGGATGGATAAAGAACAGGTCTTTTAACAATCTAGGCGGTTGCGGTACACACATAATTAGTTTAATCAAAACTCATTATGCGGCGCTTATGGCATAAATGTTTTTAATAAAATACGCCAGATAGCACTGCTTAAATATACAATTTAAATATTCTACGTTGAGATGCAATGTGAAAATTCTAACAGAAACCACGGATCGATATTTCTGGTATAAATTACATTGTTACATATTTATCTAGATGTAATGTTTTTGCTTTTGAAATTAAATGGGGGCAGCATGGAAATGGAACAGTTAAACGATTTCTTCAGATGGCCAATAACATAGGAACGAATGGACGCTTTAAAAATAGTAGTGACATCTAATGAGTATTTAACAAAATTCGAAAAGTGAACATTTGTCATAAACCATTTGTTCATTCTGAAGCTCAATTGGCTTATTTACCGCCAGATGTCTCTTTTAAATAACAGTTATCTGCCTCAAAATTAAAGTGTGATAAAGTGATAAATTTAGGGTGAAGCAGATTTTAACTGCGCAGTTTAAAATATTTTGCGTTTTCGCGTCATCGTATGATTTTATGCAAATGAAGTGTTAATGTGACACTTTTGTCGCTAAATTACTGACGTGCGTCGTGCATAAATTGGTAACTTGAAGTACCAACCGAAATAAATTTGGGAATTTTGTTTTTTGGCAACATAATTCAACAGGTGGTGATTTTTTTAAATTTTGAGACAGACTAATGACTATAAAGTGGGGCTAGGATGCGTTAATGTTACGTTCGGTTATAATATGCTCTTAATTCTCCTTTTAAACTTTGAGTATTTGCATCTTGCTTTAACCTCATGTAATAAAACGAGATGAAGATATTCTGAGTGCACACTAGTGCAGTCAAATCGAAAATACCATAACCGAGTTTAGTTCCTAATTTAGAGCGTCACATATCGTATATGACATTTGCCATCTGTAATGGAACTTTCGAACGACATTTCTTAAGAGAAATATTTGCTTAAAGGCCGGCTAGATGTCGCTGACTCGTTAAATTTTATGGTAGTGGCATTATTGAGTGGCAGTTTAGAAGATTAATGGCAGAATAAACAGATGAGTAATCAAAAGCGAATTGCTCTCTTTATACATGAATTCAGTTTCTTTAGCCCTTTGTCTACCAATGCTGATATGTCACTAGAGTCTATATTACCAACGGTACTTGAAGGTACCTACATTTCAAGCTTTAAATCCTTTTTTTTTATGTTAACGATCCCTTAGAATACTGTTTTGCCTATCAATTTTCTATATTGGCAACATTAAATACTAAAAATTTTTCGTCTTATTTTAATAATTTCTGACAAGCATATCATATGATTTATGTGCACGTACAGTAGCGGACAATAAAATTCGGGCATTTACGTATTTCGACAAATTTGATAAATCAGGCCTTTATTGAGGTTATATTTCTGTCAAAATAAATAAATAAAATTTGTAGTGAACATCGAAATTACTAGTAATAACATTTTGTTTACGTATTAAAGGTCTAAAATACTAATGGCAGGTTTACATTGTACAAATGATGTGCTCGGATTTTACTGTTCGCTCCTGTACATCTTCCTCTTGTAAATGTTTGTTATTGAAGAGGCTTTTAAATGCTGGTAGTTCCAAGTACCATTAGTAGACAAAGGGTTTTGGCCAGCTAATTATTTCACCATTAATTTTCCAAACTGCCACTTTATCATGTCTTTACTCTCTCTATTAGTCTAATTCCAAGTTTAAGGTCCTTACATACATAGGCCTCATGTGTAGACTATTTCTGGTACAACGTGGTCTGAAAAAAAAAATGACTTTCCAAGAAAAATTTTATCAATATTTAGATGCGCGTTACAACAACTCTATTATCTCAAGTTCGAACTGGGGGAATTCTGGGGAAATTTAGTGTTTACCGGTTCCAAACTGCTGAATCGCTGACCAGTATTTTAGGTATTACTTGGAGTGGCAGATAGTGTTTAAAGTTAGATAATTCCTTTAGATATTCTGCGATTAAAAAAACGTGCAGAGATAATTAAAAAATAAACTGGGTCAGATTGGACATACCAGAAAATTATCAAAATAAAATAAGAATATTTGTAAAATAAATCAAGTAAGTCACAGCCGGGGTCAGACGAATTAAACACAAGAAAATTTTCAGCTTAAAAAACTTGCAAATGTATATACTCCAGTAATAAACAAATTCAAAGGTTATTTAAATTGTAAATAATTTATTTAAGCAGATAATGGGCGAAGACAATTAATAATTGAAAGTTAACCTAAATTTTTTGTATAACTTGCTAATTTCTAAGCTTATTATTTAAAAGTTAGGTTTTAGACTCTCTGCGGCTACGATCGACTTACTCAATGTTTTTTTTATTTGATACTCATCCTTGCAAATAGAAGAAAAACGTAGAAGATTTTAAGAAATTCACTTATCATTTCGTGTTAGCTAACAAATATTGCCTATAAAAATGTTGATGTAATAAATTAGGATGGAAGTTAGGAACTCAATTAAATTACTAGGGTAACAAAACAAATTAATTAGTATTCTTGGCTTGTACTCTCAATTATTACAGATTCGGGACACCCATTTATGCAGACATTTAACAACTTATTACCGCACGATAATAATCGATGCATAAAAAACTACCGTACGGAAAGCGGGTGGTATAATGTGCATTCGTTGTTGGCGGTTATATCGTCGATGAACGCAAGGTTACTTGTCTTGTTCTCAACTGACGACAGATAACAATACAAAAATAGGTAAATATGTCATTACACGCCACCGCCAACGAAGTCTTCAATAATTCAATCGACCGACGACGCGCAAAAAGAAATACAGGTCCGGACGATTATAACAGGTTCTTTTTTCTACCTATTACCTATACGTACCACAAACACGCTGTGTATTTCACGAGTGAAAAAGCAAAACACGTCACGCGGTGGTATTCGCAATCACCGGAGTATCAAGGTGATTAATAATATGCCATAAAAAATAAAGTGATTAAAAAACCTAGCAACATTGTTGCTTTTGTTACTAATAACTATTGTATTCATTGTTGTAGATTGTAGAATATATTTCCAAGTAAAAATGAACAGCAAAAATTTTTCGCAGAAAAAAAAACACCTGTTGTTAGGCTATTGTAATCAATATTGATTAATCACATTTTTTTAAAACATTCAACTTTTAGTTCTGATGTTTCTGTAATTTGTTTTTTGTTGTAAAAACAGGGTGGATGAAATGAATTGCAAATTTGATTCATTTTGTCTTCTTATCGATTTCCGTTAGGTCGATGTGAAGATGACGTATCTAAGCACATCCTAGTGGTGACGATTCAGGATGGAGTTACAAACATGACTTCAGTGTTTTATGATCTTTATATTCAACAGGAATTTCGGACCATGCCCAAGAGTTTAAATGTGTGAGCTGCTACCCTGTATGTAAGATCGAAAGCATACTAGTCCCACTCTACATAGAATCCACTTCAAAGGTCTGACATATCTGGCTTCTACTAGAACATCAGCAAAATATTTACTTGGCTATCGCTATAATATCACCAATAGTGAATAATTTTTTTAAATGTCTATTATTATATTAAAACCTTGAAAGTTTTTAACTGAACTTGTATTGACGTAATTCATTGACGTTTCCTGCTTCTCCTAAAAGCGTAATTGGCATTTCTGTTTGATTTTTGGTCTTAATAACATCTGGCTGCAGACTCTTTTTTTAATACGGTCAGTTTTTCTACATGCACTACATTTTAATAATTGAGTTTGGTCCGGCAAATTATTTTTACAATTAAATCGAGATTTTAATCGTCGCGTCGATGTAATTTGATATTGCTGTTGTGAGTTTTGAAGTTGTCAAGAAATGTCATTTCGCCATTTTGATTCCAAAATGTATTTTTCTCTCTTCAGCACATGGTCCTTACCAAGTGCCAAGTGCACTACTTTGATAGATCTTTAGTCACTGGTCAACTTTAATCTTTGGTTTATTCCCATAGAAACAATTGTCTTTACAATTGTGGCCACAGCAATAAACCAAAGGTTAGTGTTAACCAGTGACTAAAGTACCGGCCCCTGGGGACTTTAATTCTGTCAGTCCTAAGTACCATCTACTTTTCAATAGTTGAAACAATTTACATGGCAAAGAGTTCTTTATCCAGCTAGTCCTTTTTTTTCTTCCGTTGCGGAATCCATACTACTATAGTGATTGATCTGAGAACTGATGGCTACAATTTAGTAAATAATTTACAATTTACTATATAGGGTGTAACGCGACTCATACAAAAATGCAACTAATAAAAATTTGGGTGAAAATTAATATCATGAACCCTTTTTTCGTATTAACATTTTATTAATTAATTTTAGGCCAGGTCTTCCCATCTTCCCGTTGATTTTTATGAATAATTGATTGATTTTTATGAATTGTTTCTATGGTAGTTGGTGGAAAGACCGGCTCTTAGAGATATTAAATGTATTTTTTTTTTGCGTAAGACCCCGCGCAGACTACAGACTTACTATCGGCCGATAGTTGATTCTGAATTAAGTTACGTTTGGTGATGCATTCATGATATCACAGCATACACAACACACCACAATTTCTTTCGTATGAAGATGAGAAACATCCTGTTTAACGTAAAGTATTATTATACCTGAGTGATTTATCAGTGTTTCTTCCACATTATCTTTTAGATTGCAATTAATTAATCAGCATTCATTTTAGGAAGATAATGCAGTACACTTATGATTTATTATTCAAATCACATTCAAATTGACATCAAATGTTAAAAAAATTAATTAAAAACAAGTGTCAGATGCAACATTTTATATGGTAACTAGACAATAGTGGAAACTTCATTTAAAATCATACAGAAGGAGCCACATTCTCGAAAATTGTTCAAATGCACACCAACTGGACTTTCAATTAATTAATCTAGGCAGCAGTGATTTTTTTCTTTGAGTGAATGGTAAAATATTTAGAGCTACAATTTCGGCGAGTTTTAATGAAAGTTTGGCTAAACGAAAAATAATCTGCTGACATGTGGGTACATTTGATCGTTTGAATTTCTGACAGACTAAAAACTGCTGCTCTGTATACACGGCCAGTTAAATTAACATTTGCTCAAGCATCTCAAAGGCTGTTTAATTTAGGTTCTCCACCAAGCGCCATCTATCAGCGTTCGTGTTAATGGCTGTATAACTAGCTCCATCTATACCTTTTGCTGTTGTATTCGACCGTCCGTTTCATTTACAAAATTTGACAAGAGTGCGAAATGGTACTCTTCAAACGAAACTAATATCAATTTTATAAATATTTAATACTCCTATAACTATTAGTATTTGCTGGAAGGACAAACATATAACCTCAATAGTGGCCATCGCATTGGCAATTTCTTAGAACTTACGTTGAGTTAAGTAAACGGTTAAACTGCACACAATCGTCAAGTCAACGGTCAGACTACTATACCATCTGACGAATCAATGTTTTGGGAAATTGAGCACGTGATTTGGTGTGACTAGTTCGACTGTTTACTTACTGCAGTCAGTAAATATTAATTATTTTGTTCACGATTTGTAATTGTACCTATGCGATTGCAGTCGTTATTTAAAATGCCGATGATGGCATTGAGTGAAGTTGATAGTTCATCAGGTTAATTGAAACAGTCATGCAGACGTTAATTTAGCTTGCTGTTGTTACGCCGATGAGATGACGTTTAGTGGAGGGACTTGTCAATCGATCGTTAATCATCTTATCATCTCTCTATCATTAATGGAACTATTCAAATGTGGAATACGCTTTCCAATAAATATTCTGAGAATTTTTAAGAAGATAAATTTTTATTTTATTTATAAGAATAACGTTACTTATTTACATTTTGGAAAGCTTATGAATAGCTTATGAACGTTACAGGAGTGATCTTCATCTCACCTTCGATAGAAAACATAATAATACATATAATGTTTGATTTCCAAGAAGTAAATTGTAACTTTTAAGAGTGATGACCTAATTGAGCAATGAAGTCTGGGAAAACGCTCCAAAGAAAATGTAGGTGTTTCTGGTAACTCGTAATGAATTTCTGCGAACACAAAATCAATAAGGCGACCACACCGAGCCTCTTCAAGGCACGTAAGACCCAGCTCATTTGCAATAGGTACATGTGCGTAATAAACACTCCTCGTTTCTTTTTTTCTGCGACCGACGTAATTCGTAAACACAGAAGAGCTCCACGGGGAGACGTCGCAGTCTGCGAAGTTTTTTCGAGTCACGTCTAGACTCTGCTCGAATTTGTCGATATCGGTTAGTACGCACAACGTAGACTGAAAAGGGTAATCTTCATTACGCAAACTCATTCCACCTCTGTCAGGCTCGAATACTTTTATTTAAAATTCCACCGATTATTTGAAATTAATAATTTATACACAGTGTTAAATTCTGCCTTTTACTTTTGGATGAAAGCGAAGTGTTAAATCGAAATTTTTAGACCGACACTTAGGTGCAAGATTGGGGAATCACCGTCCGAATTCTTAAATTTTACTCCATGTTTTGCCTTCTAAATGAAAGGACTGTAGTACAGGACATTTCTGCTGAAATACACGATGAGACAGATACATGACGATGTATTAGAATACACATTTTTGTTTTGTTACGAGTATCACGAAACAACGAATAACCCAGGTTTCATGACGTGTGGCTTGTGATGGCTCATAGTTACTCGTCTTGACTCGCCGAGCCAACACAGATCGTGAGATCGAGCCTTTAAATAAGAATGTGTATGTTCATTATGAAGACCGGAAACAATACCTGAAATTTCTCGTCCGTTCTGTTTAAATCCTTTCTCACTTCCTTTATTAATGCGAACTTATAAATAATGTTTTTAAATATAGCTGAAGCTTCGACGTGAATTTTCTACAAAATATGCACGTCAGGAAAACGGTTGCATTATGTGCGGTCGACCACCCAGCACGCCAGCCCTACCTCCAGCCAAAGGGGAATGATTAATTAACATTTTGCTTGCCTTTACGGAAAATCCACTTTACATTACATACATATAGCTACACAAAATATTTTTTGAGAAGAATTTTAACTTAAACTAATCAAATGCAATTATTAAACAAATTTTATGTGCTAGTCTAATTGCCTTGTTCCATTTTCCATCCTTTAAATTTCGTACATACGACTCCTCTCTATCGAAACGCGATGTAATTAAATACATTCATTCACATACGTATTTGTGGTCGGTTTCTGAAAGTTCCGAAGGTCCCCGCAATTCCCAGCAACAGCGCGTATGTGCTGAACTCGTTATACCAGATCAGACCGACTTGGAACGTTCTCAGGTGGCTCCGGAAAGTCGACAGGACAGTACCGTACTAAAAAGTTCATCGCAGGATTTTTAGTTTCCATATTCAAAGTCTTAGGTGACTCACTCATCCAGTTCTCGTAAACGCATCCGGGCATTATCAACATCGAGTAAAAACCGAATAAGTTCTTTGAAGTAAGTGCGTGAAGTGATTAAATTGATTGTTTAAAGCGAAATTTAACTTTACGCAATTTCTGCGGTCTTTTGCTAAAGAAAGATTATTTTTCTCTAGTTTTTTTTGCAAGAAATTTCACGGTTGATCATCGACCAAGAACCGGCCGAAGAAAATAACTTCTCTGATCAATGACTCACGCCAAGATCTACCGCACTTGTTGACTGTTTCAATTTGTTATCGCGCAGGCAAAAATTCACACTCTAGAAGCTTCAACACAACAAATCTTATTAACGATTTACTTGATGTTTCCTAAGTGAACCGAGTTTGATTTTAAAATAAAATTGTCTGCTCGAAATTAAAAGTGAAAGGCACGTCATAAACAGTGCGCAATATCCTATACCATAATTTATTATTTCGACAAGTAATTGGATACGTATACTTATTCGCCGTGTTACAAAAAAAAAGGACGAATACTGAAGTGCGTACTGATGTCTTTCCTTAATTAAATTCTTCAAGAGTTCGATTTCATCAAGAGCAGGAAGCTCGTCTTTTTAACTATGTATTTGATTATTCTTATGTAACTCCAAATTTAGGGCAAGAAATTTTTTTTAGAATTTAGTGACCTATTATTATTACATTCGGCATTATAAAATGTAAAAAATTAACAACCCCTGTATGTAGCATCGACTACGTTGTTAAATTACTTTAAATAAACATAACGGTCCACATTCTCATCTTATGATTAATTTAATAACGTGTTTAATTTCCATGACAACGTTCATCCATCACTCTCTCATTCATTAAATTGACATAAAGCTATATCATTTCTTGTTTATTTTAATCACGACTTTAATTATAAGATCAGAATATGGGCCAATGTATAGAAAATGCATAATGAAACTACTTCCACCCTCTTTCAATATATTTCCTAAGAAATGCCTATTAGGTTTACTTTAAAATTATTAGGGTGAAATAAATTAGGGAAATCTAGGGAATTTTTGCTCCAAAATCTCTCTATATCCAAAATGAAGACAGAAGAAATTTTCCATCAAAAATTTTCTTGAGTTCTGCAGCCTACAGTCATCTTAAAAACTTTGAAATGCTGTATTGTGAACTGTCGCAATATTTAAACAAAACTTCCTGAGTCTTCTATTAAAACATGCTTTCATCTAAGGAATTATGTGAATATAAACAAACTGGCAGATATTAACATTTTAAATAGGAGAATAGCAACAGAATTTCTTACTAATTTTCACAAATTTAATATAATTATTAGCCGGCAGTGCAGAATTGCTGTCATTAACAAAAGTTGCATTGGACTTATTGGGGCGACCATCGAGTGTACCACAAGGCGGCTTTGTGGTTGGTACCCTTACATCGAAAGGTAGATAATAATATATTATAATTATTATGGGGTGAAATTTATCAGAACTTAACACAATAAAAAAGTTTGTAATATGCAAAATTTAAGTTATCAGAATTTTATACTCCAACCAGTGTTGCCAACTTTTCAATGAACGGTCCCCTAGATATTAGTTGAAAACCCTATAAATTGGTACTAAATACCTCTAATTTTCTTTTTCAAAACCCACTTTAGAAACCAAATTCAAAACTGAGGACTGATTTAAGATAAAAAGAGGAATGAATTTAAACAAAAAAAGAGTTTATTGTTATAAAACACACAAAATGTATAAATACATTTTTATTAAAGTCAGTTGGTTAGCTCACCAGCTGTCAAATATTAAAGGTATTAAAGCCAACAAGGCATACAACCAACTGCGCATTTCAAAACGATTAAAAAGGACTTTTTCTTTGTTTGTATCATGCACAGGATTATATTAATTTTTAATTTCGATTTCATTCTTCCCCCTACAAATAACCATAAGTTGGCTATACTGGTTCAAATCTCCATCACTTTGCATCTGTCATATAACGGGTACGCTTTATTAAAATTTTCTTCTCTATTTCGACTTTTCCTCAAAACTATTTATCTATGAGAGGTTTGCCAATTTAAAATTACATTCTTATCTGATGTTGGAGGTTGTACAACTTCATTTGGATTATAACCATCAATCGAGGAACGGAATGTTTACATAAAATATTCGATTAACAATTGTTTTAATGAACTACCACATTCATGGCATGTCAATATATAAAATAATCAGAAAAATATTAGGATGCATCTGTATCAGATACTAATGTGTGTTTATTATAAATAAATGATAGTGTATTCGTTGTTTTTTTTTGTCTGATTATGGTAGGCAGCTCCTCTATTTATAATACAATTATGAAATCTGCAGGGAACGTATACCGAATATGATAAAAGAAAGTTCCCGATAGGAATCACAAATGTCAGTATGTAACAAGTTCATTGTCACTTGCTGTATTGAAAGGAGTCTCTTGTTTAGAATTTACCACATACAGGGTGTAAATGAAAAGTGGAGAAAAAAGTGTAAGGCACTTACACTTATATCTTGGGTTGTATACATACAGGGGGAATATGTAGTTAAAAACCTTATCTTCTGTTTCCTTTTTGAACAGGAAGCAATTTAAGAATTTTAAATCTGGCAGCACTGTTACCTTCATTTGCAATTCGCATCTCACACGAGATTTTTCCGATGACACTGTTATTTAGGTAACATCGTCACTATGAAAGCAAAACTATATTTTAGGTGCAAACTTTCAATCATTGTTGATGACTGTGTATCATCAAGTTTGCTCCGTTAGTTCCAATATGAAGTTTGCTGCAATTTATGTGCTTTAAAAATGGACAGCTCCAAATTGGCAAAATTTGATATTCGCGACTTAATTGTCAACGCGAGAGGTCACTGTTTATTGCAACAAGGCCGATAAAAGGATGAGAAACATTGTAGTTGCGTCAAATATGAAAGTTTGATTAGTGCATGTTTTCAACAGATTGGTTTAACAAACCAATCCCTGAAATGTTGTTCACCCTTTTGATGGTATCAATATTGACCACCAGAGGTCGCCTACTTTGTTTGATTTCGCGAATAGGAAAAAAAACCTCGATTTGGTTTAGTAATTTTGGTACCGCCAACATGATTTAGCAGCCACAGTATAAGTAATTACCCAGTAGCGTCACTTAAACGTCAGTGTCAAAAAAGCGGCCATTCTGTTTGATACCCTTATGGAAATGCAATGTAATTTACAGCTGGGTAGGTATCAAACAAAAGAGCAAATGTGACACTTATACTCGAGTGACTCTACTGTGTGATTCTTATACTGTGTAACAGCAGTCGGCCAGAATAAAAAGTGTTCGTTTTTGTGATTATATTGTTACAGTACCTATGTACAATTGCGGACTGTAAATTTCGGTAACCACTGTCATTCCATTGACATAAGTTGAAAACATTCCTTGATGTGGACCAGTCTTGTCATCTTGTTTGACGTTTGGAAATTAAATCTTGAAGTTTATTTTCTGATTATCGATACTGTGTCCGACGTATTACGTTTCAATAAAGTTAGAATCATAAATGTTGTTCAAGGTAGTATTTTCCTATCGCATGAATTTACAATCTATGATAATATTATCTACTATCAAAATGACAGGCATGAATATGACTAAAGCCAAAAGTAAGATTACTTGTTCGTAAAGACTGCTTCACACTGTTATGTTGATGGAAATGGCAGTGGTGTCACAGTATAAGAATCTACACAGTAGCGTCACTCGAGTATTACTGTCACATTTGTCATTTTGTTTGATACCTACCGATTTGCAAATTAAAGTACATTCACTTATGTAATGAATAACTACAGATACACGATTTAGTAACTTTTTTCCATTGAAACCTGCCTTCCTTTAGTTCCGGTATCTTGTAAATGGGACTATGTTTAGGTTATGTTTGTTTCAATTTTGTGTTGTTATTTTGGATCTTTGGCTACCTTCTCCATGCTTTTCCAACATTTTATACCTAAATGTGGTGCTTTGTTTGGTTGATAATGGATTTCCGGGTTATTTTTATAAATTGGATTTTGCAATTGATAACTAAATTGTGACAAATGATAATTTGATTGACAAAACTTAAATGCAATACCAATCGCAACATAAGAACAAAAAAATCACAATTAGTTGTTCGTTACAAAAGTGAATAGAGATTACATTACATTTCCATAAGGGTATCAAACAGTATGGCCGCTTTTTTTTGACACTAACGTTTAAGTGACGCTACTGGGTAATTCCTTATATAAAAAAATACTGTGGTGGTGTCCGTAGTCAGTAGTAAAAAAAATAAGCCTTGTACTTAAGCCGCATCCAGACGACATGGCCAACGTCAGCCAACGTTGGTGAATGCATTGGTAACAATATTTTTAACCAACGTTGGGCAAGTTTACCATTTGCACATTGTCTGTCCATATGATTGGATTTGCTTGTCAAACTTCAAAGATAAAAAAGTTCGGCCAATGTATAGCGAATAGCTACCAACATTTGTTAAATTAAAAAGATATGGAGAACGAAGAAAATGATACGTTTGTTGCAAGTGCTTGTGTAGTTCTTTCGGATCCCAAATGACTGGGTATTTTTCATAAAGCTGAGGAATTCCAAAATTAACGGGTTATTTCATTCAGTCTCTGTTGACGACATTTTTCTGTTAAAATTAAAAAAAAAAACAGTAAACCGAAGGCAAGTTAGTACAACTCAACGCGCAAATATACGAAAATAAATAATTTCTTAAAAATCTCATGTGCAAGCTGTTCAAATCGTCTGGACGTAAAAACAAGCGTGATGGCATGTGAAAGCCAACGTTGGTTAAACTCTTTGATGTGTGTCAAAAAAACCGCCCTCATAGCGAATGCATTCCAATGCCAACATTGGCGATTGGTTGACATTCATTAGCCATGTGTATTTCGTCCACACGGCATGGCAAACCACCCAATAACCAACACTGGCTAACGTTGGCCATGTCGTCTGGATGCGGCTTTAGATAATAACAATTATTATCACTGCCGTCGGCATTTATTTTACAAGGTCATTTCCGGTACGCACAATTTAAAAATTCGAAGGATTTTGCAGCACCTCGTCATATGAGGTCATGAAGTTAAAATTATTCTCCAATTATATATATAAAACAATTAAGTTGTATATTTACATATTTCAGTGTTCTGTACTGTCAGAAAAAAAAGCTAATTTAGGCCCTGTATCTCCATCAAGGATAGCAATTCGAATTTGGGGCGTCGTCACAAAATCTTAAATGCCCTGGATTTTAAGAATTAAAGCAATAAAAGGCATGTTTGTGTTAATCGCAAGTCCTCCTCAATGTAAAAATGTTTAATAAAAAAAATCCCTGACGTATTGCTCATGTTTAGTAATAGAGTTATGGCTAAGGTGAGTTTCTACTTAATCGGTATTGTAGATGTCATGCGTTGTTGATTATCAACAAAAAAATCTCGTAAAATATTTATGTTTTTATTTGTTGACAATTTGATATGTTTTGTTTTTTGCCAACGGCGAAAGATCAAAGCTATGTTGGCCACAACATCGGGCATGGTGTAAATGCACCTTTATGTCGAAATCAATGCGTTGTTAACAGACGAAATAAAATGAAACGCAGGTGCTTAGCGCGATAATAGTCGTTAATGAGTTCGGGCAATAAAAACTTTGGAATCTGCAACACGAATCACACGTTTCTTTCAATGAACCATCTCGAATTAAAGTCCTCAGCACAAAATGCAATAACATTCCCAAACAATGAAGCAGCCAGCAGCAGTAATAAGGCGGATGTTGCCCAATCTTGCCCAAGTCACCGATTTATTCGCATAAGGAACTGTGATGATGCTAGGAAAACACCGTTTGCCGAAATTCTGATTTCACTCGCACCGGCTGCTAAAAATAGATTAATTTTTGTGACACTTTCGAATTAATAGTTTCCCATGCCTCGTTAAATACTGTCCCGCCGATTACTGGCGCAATTCTAAAAAAATCATTAGCAATTCAAGAACTAATGAACCTACGAGTTGCACAAGAATTTGGAAATGTTCGCGGTATAGAAATCTAGGTTCACGTGAAGGAACATGGATGAATTTGAGGATTTGAGCAGAGAGAAAAAGGAATACAAAAGATTGAAAAGGTGTTGTTGACAATGAAGGAACTATGTAGTCGAATTGCAAAAATGTGTAATGGTGGATTTATATTATTTAAAGTTTAAGACTGCATCCGTACCGTACACTTTTCATTCTTTTGAAAAATTGTACAGTACGGAATTATTACGTCGGGCTACCCTACATAACCACTTTGCAAACGTCCGCACCAATTTATACCAGGAGTAGCCCGTACACGTCGCTGCGTATGAATAGACTACAAAAATAGTCGAAAGTACTGCATATTGGTAAATATATTTAATGTACGTAGACGAAATCAAGGAGCGAAGGGCGAGCAATGTGCAGCACAGACATGATTGCCACAAGATGTCTCTCAGAAGTTCATTGATACTTGAGCCTCGAGGCGAAAGCAAATGGAAAACAAGAGAAAATCACGGAAAAACAAATGCCTACCTCTGAAACGCTATCCTCGTCACTCTCTGATGAATCAGACATATATCTCCGGTGTTCTGAATATGTTTCTGTTTCCGATTTAGCAGGGCTAGAATTAGTTGAATGGGGAGTCGACGGCGAGTTCCCTATATCGTGGTGAACGTTCACTTTTTCTATTTTCGGATTATCTGTAGTGGATCCTTGTGCTACATTCTGCATTTTTGCCTTTCATTAAAACTAAATACAATTACACTGTTTTTTTATAATATTGAACCACACTACACGCACAAATTAGAGTACATTCGTTACAATAAATTCTTCACCGTCGCCATTTTCTACTATGGCCGATCCGATACAAAAACGGAGTTCCGTAAATTTCATTCGAAAACGTTCATCGCCATCTACCCGGTGTCAGTTAACACAATAAATTAACCTCCGCCGGTAGAGTAGAGTACTGTAATGGAAATGCTCTATTAAAAACAGATGAATCACGTCCCTTATGACGTCATTCAAATGTAACATTCAGCACAAATTTTCCTTTTCTAGACATTACAAATATTTCAATACTGTTGAGCTAATTAAGGCATATTCCTATACAAGACTTATTTTATTAACACCCAACTATATAATTGCAAACGGAAAATAAATATATTGTGATCAACAATGACTGAAGGTTTGCGTCTGGAATATTTAAAAAGTATTAATTCTTTTATAAGTCCGCAATGAGTGTTTACCACTTGGATGACAATAATAACTTCCACACAGCGCGGTGCGTTAATTTACTTGCTTTTTGGGATTATTTAATGTGTTTTATCTACGACCACTACTGTAAATGACGAATTACGCACAACACATAAACTAAGTAAGCCGGAGTTTACAAACGTCGTGCGTAAAGTAAGACAAACGCACAATGCACCTACTTTACGCACGCTTATAGTTAGATCTACGTAGCCGCATCGCATTAGATTGACAGTCGTCGAAATTGCAAGTGTCATTGCTGATTATTTTGAACTTGAATAATAAGGTAATTTTTGTGGTCGTAGATAAAGTATAGTACAAAACTCGAGTTTTAAAGCAATTACGCACTTGTGGAATTACTTGCATTCGCCGCTGCGCGGCTCATGCGCAACTTTTCCACCGTGCGTAATTTGCTATTTACAACTCTCGATATGTAATATACTATTATTACTTCTTATTTCTAGGTAGTATCAACTTATATCTGAGTGTTTCAAATGCAGCCTTGTTGATGACTGCATATTTCATTGTCAAGCTCTCTTTTACAACTAAGGTAGGTAAGTTTGAATTCATGGAGTATTATAATAAAAAAAGAAAAATTTTAGAGACTAACGAGAGAGCGATTTTTTAATGTGTCAGACAATTGATAAACTATGGCCGCGTTCAGCGTACACAACTGTTGAGTATGTTGATCTGTTTAGTACGCTGAACGGTTAATGGTTACTTGTGTTGACTGCCAACAGTTGTCGAATTTACTCACCAGAAATAATTTACGGTGAGTGCGGTGCCAGTGAGTCATTTGTTTATTCTGACCATAGATTCTAACCTCTTTTGAATTGCTGAATTTCTCAGTTTTCTCTTGTTTAAACGCAACATAAATGAAACACGTTTCTGGTTTTAGTCAACTGTTGTGTCCGCTGAACACTAGGGTGGGTCAAAAAACCAAACTTTGAGATAATCTTACCTAGTAGCAAAATTATGTTGTCTTGTAGTGATATTATGACACCTACGAAATATTTTTGAATTTAATTAATATTTAGGGGGTGCGCCTTACGTTTGAATTTTTAAAATTATACAAGAAAGGCCATATACAAAAATGACCGACCCTACTGAACACGCCCTATGTTATTGTTACGACTTCGGGTTCACAAATTTAAACGTTATTTATTTATTTTAGAACACTTTAATGTCTACGATCATTACACACAATAAAAGTACAATAATATCGAGCTGTACACTTATCTGACAAAATAACACTTAAACGTTAATAAATTCGCTTACTACACATCGTAAATGGCGTCTGATTGCAATCATATACCAAACATGTTTACAATATAAATACCCGTTCATCAGAAAAATTGCCAACAATTGGCCAACCGCTTGCAAGCAATTAGTTCTGGTGAGCAACGCGACCAATGTTGTTCACTCCAGTGTTGCCAATCCATCGACAACGATTTCCCCCATCTGAGGTTTAAAAATCCCCCAAATAAAAGACATATTAAAGGCTTTCTTATGCACTTGTCTTATAAGATACTATACTTCATAAAAGTTAATTAATTTTTATATGATAATTGGTCTGCTTAGAAGTTTGAAGCGGATTAAGGCCCCTTGGTATACCAAGCAGTGAATATTTTAATCAATTTCATTGCTTTTTAATAGATTATTAAATAATACTTGATCTAAGTGCATAGTTGCACATTTAAAAAGTGCATAAACTGTTTATCGCATTTGAACTGTAGAATTGTACTTGAATTGAAAATGTACGAATGAAATTAAAGTAATGAAACAATTAAGAAATTTTATTCCACTTTAAGTTCTTTACAAAAAGAAAAGTTTTGTTTTTCTTCATAAAAATTAGATATTTAAATAAAAATAAATACTGTGTCAGCCACAAGTGCAAAAACTTTAAGTAAAATGTCCTTAAATATTAGACAAACGGTTCCAATGAAATTTCCACACAAGAACAAGGATTAGTCAACTCGAATTTTGCAAGAACATTGGGATGTAATACACCAATTTTTCCGATCACACTTCCGTTACAAACAATCTTCGCACATCGCTGTGGAAAGTAAGCCCGATCTAAAACAACACTTTATTGAAACAAAAAACGAAACGCAAAGGCTCCAAGCGGACCTTGTGCAGATCGCAAGTAATACCCTGTATTTGTCTTTTGGGGATTCCATGGAATTTCCAAGAGGGACATTATTTTATCTAGTAGACCGTGAACTACTTCAAAGCCTGCATTCTTGTTACAGTTGACTGCGCATATTCTCCTTTCATTGCGAGCTCCGACTTCTAAAATAAAACTAGCACATTTTTTGTTACCTTAAGTAACAATCTAACTTACCTGAATCAGGATCTTTCAATACTACGTCGGATACTTCAAAAACTTTAATAGGCAGAGGCATTTTCTTGTTTGCCGCTAAGGTCTTCAGAAGACCAGGCAAAAGTGTCGTGCGACACACTTGAAATTCCAAAGTTTTTGGATTGGAAATATGCACTGCAGGAATGCATTCGATTGGAATACCGAGTTTTGTTGAAATGTCGTCTTTAGAGCACTGCGAATCAACAGTTGAAAATGCTGCTATCAATTTAAGAACTATTTCAAATATACACAAATTATAAAATATTGATTGAGCTTTTATTTTTGTAACATGTTGGTATTATTTACCAATGAAAAGGTCAAAGCTTCAGTGAAACCTGCTTGTGCGATGGGTCCCCTCAAAAGATCCGACAATTTATTCATAGGCAACTGTTCGGCAATTGTGCACGTATTAGGCAAGGTCCTAGGAATTTTATTGTAGCCATAAGCGATGGCCGCATCTTCATAAATATCACAAGCATGAATGACATCGTGTCTAGTTGGTGGGACGGTTACTTTAATGTCTTTATTTGAGGAAAGAAGCTCTGAGTTCAGGCACATTTTTGATAAGAGTTTGGTAAGACTTTCACCTGATTCCCTAAAAGTAAATCAAATTAATTATTATCACGTATGATAATAAAATATCAAGTAAATACTTTATTCCTATTAAATTATTAGCATCATCGACGGAGATGATTTCATTACGATATGCAAGTTCTGGGTAATGAGTAACAGTGCCATCTGGGCTCTGTACTTCGCAGAACTCAACAGTGTACTTATCGGTGCAATACTGACTGAAAATGCAAACTAAAGTGTCCAACACGATTTTAGCCTAAAAAATCAACAATCAATGCCAGCATAAATTTGATAAAGTGATCAAATACTTTAGTTAAGTCAGTGGCAGTAGATTCGATAAACACATTTTTTGTGTTTAAAGTAATTTTCGAATGATCACCGTTTATGATAGGAGGCATAGATAAAACACGGCCCTTACTATCAGTGATAACAGGATAAACAGGGCTGTCCTTGATTATGTGTAAATACTGTTTTAACTGAGCATGAGTCTAAAAATTGAATTTTGTTAATCTGATCATCAGAAATTATTATCAATTTTACTGAATATAGATTCATTATTTCAACAGCTGTGTACTCCTGCGATTGATTCAGAGGTTTGAATTTAATGTCTAACGGAGGCTTCGCATCGTAAATAAAAGGTCCTTCAACTGTGTCTAAATCATGAGTGCCGATTGCAACTAAGGATCTTTTCCTGCATATGTTCTGATGCAGCTTATCTTGAAGATCAATGAAGCTATTGTAAGAGTCTTTGGTGAAGCATATGTTGCGAAGCACGGCAGCCACAGCAAAAGGCCGAATTTTTACTGTATCCGGTTGAATTATTAATCGCTGAATTGATCCTTCCGGTGGTTGTATAGCTTTGTATATTGGTTGTGAAATTCTGGAAAGTAACAGATACACTAAGTTGATTGAAAAATACTGTACAACTTACTTTCCTTGGAATATCAATAGACCACGTACAATCCCTTCTAAACACAATAAATCATACCTATTCGCAGGTATGTCAATGCGGTAAATAATTTCTTCTGAAGCATCAACAGAGGAGTCTGCATTTTCACCCTGCTCTTTGGTTATCATTTGCTTTTCTGTTGTCTGAAACATTTACATTAAAATTAAAACTACAGACTTCTCAGTAGTGGTCGGCATTTACCACTTCGTCGAGTTCCAGCCCGAATTCGAAGCAGAGATTTTGGAATTCATCGTCAGCTATAAAAACAGGTTGATGTAAAAACATGTTGGTCAAGGTAAAAGCAAGCTTACTATATTTCTGGCCTAAGGCTTCAAACAGGAGATCTCGTTTTACCCCTACAGTCGGCATTTTCTGTTACGTTGAGTGAAAACTCACAGATATGTGGAAGTAAAAATTCACCGATAAATTAGAGGCTAGGATTACATCAGCTTACGCACGAGGTGCACTTGTCAAAATTGACATTGACAACTTTAATTACTTGTCACATGGTGTTGCCAACCTCAACAAACGAGAAGTTGCTAGCATTTCAGATTAAAATCGCCTACTTGTTGAGTTCGGAAATTCACACGGTGCAAGCTCCGAGTGAAAAGTAGAGTGAGAGCGCAGGTGTTTTGATATACGTAAAAGTCAGACAAAAGTGCTCGATGAGTGAATAGAGTAAGCGCGGAGGAATTACCGAACCCAGCAATTATAGGGACCATGCACATGCGAAGCCAGCGCCACCAATGACCATATTCTGCATTAGTGGTATGAAAATACGAGTTGTTTCAAATTATTAAGCGGGAGACACATTGAGGCGGTTGCGGTGGCGATGAAGACCGTTCACATGAATGCGACAAGATAGATCTGCCAATGAATTTACGTAACTTTACCGTTTTCATCGCCACCGCCACCGCAATCGCTACCGCAACCGTCGACAGCTAATCAAGATAGACTGGTAATGCCATTGCAAAATAGGACGGTTTGTTTGAAAGCAACATCAACAGATCTTGCGGAGGGAGGGAAAGGTGGGGTACTGTTTACTCGTCCCTAGTGCACATTAGTGTTCATTAAATGGAGATAAAAATCGAATATTACAAAAAATATACTTGTTAATTGAAATAATAATAGATTATTCATTACGAAATAGAATTACTAATTTAATTAATCAGTTAATTATACTGAATTAATTCATTAAATACAAATACACGCAATAAAACTAGTATGTGCGCTTATGAGTTCTGTTGCGTTACACGACATCCGCCGAAAATTATCGAGTGCAATTTGAAAGTAACCAATCACTAAGTTAGTCTTAGTAAACACCCCTGTGAACTTGTTAGCTACATTTTAGCTGCGTTCATTTATTCAAGTCCGTTCACTCTATTTACTCTTTTCCTACTTTTGTCTCACTCTTACTTGTATTAAAACTTATTCGCTCTCACTCTTTAGAGTGCGAAAAGAGTAAATAGAGTGAACAGAGTTGAATAAACGAACGCAGCTTTTAAAGCTCGCTTGCCCAGTCTACTCAGATTAGTCGTCGGAGACCGCAACCGCAACTGCCTCAAAGTGTCTGCCGCTTAAAGCGGGAGGCACATTGAGGCGGTTGCGGTAGCAATTGCGGTGGCGGTGGCGGTCACAAACGTTCACATGCGAGCGATTACGGTAAAGTTACGTAAATTCATTGGCAGATCTATCTTGTCGCATACATGTGAACGTTTGTGACCGCCACCGCCTCAATGTGTCTCCCGCTTTTTACAACTGTCTTTTAACTATAAATCATGTTAACATTGCATCATATATACAGGCATCGATTTCTAACATTGTTCCACCTAAGTCACGTGTAGTGACTTACATTTAAAAAGTCAATCTATCTGGGAGTTTCACTATCCTTCCGTATCTGGTAGTCGTGACGATCTTTTCGTCCCTAGTAGGTATTTCTTTTTTCGTTTCTTGTTTTTTCAGGAAACTGTCTTTCACTGCATCATCATCTCTTAGTTCCAGAGGATAAATTTTCTGAATTGGTCTGAGTAATAAACCTGAAACAGTTTTCAATCGAACCAAACGAATTTTTCCATCTTTTCCTGTCATAACTTTATCTACTCGTGATAATGGCCAATTAATTCGTTTTACATTATTACATTCAATCAGTACCACATCTCCTACCTTCACGGATTTGATTTGAAAATATTTAGGCCTTAAAATCAATTGTCCCAAATATTCTCTGCGAAATCGTTTACGTAAATCTTCTTTAAGTTTCTGCCTATATCTCAAACGTTTTCTCAAACTTTTTGCTTCTACATTATCTATATCAGGAACACCAACTTCCTTGATATCTTGCAAAAACATTGCCTGGGTCAACGGTAACAAATTGGAACTGTCTTCTGAAATATATGTTAATGGCCGAGAATTAATCACAGCTTCACATTCACATAAAATTGATTACAGTTCTTCATAATCTAAATAAGCCTTTCCTAAAATTTTACGTAACAGTTTGCGTTCAGTTCCCCCACTCTTGTGAAATAAGCGATTACATTCAGCTTTTACTGAACAAATATTTTTTCCGATCAGTTCGAAAGTGAAAGTGAACGAAATATTCATTCACAGTTATTACACTTATTACATTCAGTTTTTACTGCACAAATAATTGTTCCGATCAGTTTGAAAGTGAAAGTGAACTGAATATTTGTTCACTTTTAGTTTGTTCAGTTGAACACATTCACTTTGTTCAGATCGAAAAAATACACCTTATATACCGAGTGACGATAAATTATTCAGACTTATTTTATTAGATTAGCAGCCCTTTTCAAAGTTTAAAGTTATGTTGGTATGCTGGATTTTCAAACTTAAAGCTTATGTTGGAATGTCAATATCTCTATTAATAGGTATAACTCGAGGCTGTACGCTTAATACCATATGTCCAAATAAATTGTTGATAAAGGTAGGTCATGGAGTGTAAAAATCTACAACACCAAGCAGTTTAACTACTCCATTATGTGTCTACTCCTTGCTACTGAATTTAATTCAATTCAGAACACGGAGTAGGGAATTTTAGATTTTTAGTAGAATTTTCTCGGTTCACTGAAATATGTTATCTGCTAACAACTAACTTCAGTTTGTTATTCTTCGAGTTGACAGCTTGACGTTCTTCGTCTTCGGTCTTCGATTGATTTTGAATTTGTTGTGTTGGGTGACTATTAACGCTTGTAATTGATGATCTTTATGTTTGATAGTAAAATATAAAGTATCAAAAACAAGTATTTTGTAAAATGTCACAAATCAGCACAAGAGAAAAACTACTGTACATCATAGATGATATCGAGTTAATTTCAAAGTGAGTATCCAACATTCATTACACCTCTAGATAAGACTGACTCGTTCTTTTTCCAGGGAAATGATTGAAAACGCAATTGCACCGAAACACTTAAAGCTCTCTGGCCCGGAATATGCGCAGCTGACCGATTTATTAGTCGCCAAGGACAACGAACTGAAAGACACGCTTAAGCTGGCCGCAGAGCAGGCAGAAATCGACAAAAAAATGGATATTCTAAAAGCAGAAGTTGAGAGACAAGACCAGGACATAAATCAACTACAAAAACAATTAAAAGAGGCCGAACAGATTTTATCAACGGCAATCTACCAGGCAAATCAAAAGCTGCAGTCCATTGCAAGAGCAAACAAACGCCCAGTGCCTTCTGAAGAACTCATCAAATTCGCACACAGAATAAGCGCATCAAATGCTGTATGTGCACCCCTAACTTGGCAGCAGGGCGATCCAAGAAGACCGTACCCGACAGACATCGAAATGAGACTTGGTTTTCTGGGGAGATTCAGCGACCCGATTAACGGGCAGATGCTTCAACAGCAGAACAGCGTGTCAGACATTCATCGCCAAGGTATCCCCGGAGGTACTAAAAGTGACACATTTCACTTCGGCTGTATTTTAATTTTGTCAAGTTTTTAGAAATACCGGCATCGCAGCAAAACCAATTTCAATGGCATTCATCAGGTGAGATTCACATGAGCGTGGGGCAGGGAAGTGTGCCCATGGATACTCGAAATCATAAACAAGAGACTGAAGATGTTGAAGTGATGTCAACAGATTCAAGTAGCAGTTCTTCTAGTGATTCTCAATAATTTTAATGTTGTTTGAATGTAGTTTAAGTTTATTCTCAATTGGCATCATCTCGTATTGGCTCTTCTCTAATATGCCTATAGTATAGTGTAAATATATCTCGTGACACTTTGAATTTTGATGTATCGTTTTGTAAAAGATGTTACAAAATATCCAGGCTGTAATCATTTCGCAATTGTTTTGCATTATTTTCATTCAGTTGGAATTAGTGCTTGTATTAAATACTACTGGTAAGTGAGGTGGTATTAAATTAGTTTAAGTAATGAAAGACTGAATTGTAAAAGCCTGTTTATCATTTGACATTTACTGATACTTGTTGATACTGTTGTACTTACAAAATCTATCTAGTGTAATGGCTTTTTATAAAATTTTGTAATAAAGGGTGTTTCAAAATGACCGCAAGATTTGAATTTCGCGACATTTTCTTTTGATCAAAAGTGTTGCTCTAAAAATTTGACTACTGTCAAGTAGACGCATCCCGATTATCAGTCATGGAACGTTACACGACCGAACAGCGGATTTTAATAGTGAAAACTTATTTCAAAAATGGTAAAAGTTTAGCGCAAACAGTTCGCAGCATGCGTGCAATTTTTGGTCGACAAAACGCACCAAATTCTTCAACGGCTAGGAGATTGATCGAGAAATTCAATCGAGCGGGCTCGGTTGTGAACGAGAAATCATCAGGTCGTCCTTGGTCAGGCCGGTCCATTGGTGCAAAAATTGCACGCATGCTGCGAACTGTTTGCGCTAAACTTTTACCATTTTTGAAGTAAGTTTTCACTATTAAAATCCGCTGTTCGGTCGTGTAACGTTCCATGACTGATAATCGGGATGCGTCTACTTGACAGTAGTCACATTTTTAGAGCAACACTTTTGATCAAAAGAAAATGTCGCGAAATTCAAATCTTGCGGTCATTTTGAAACACCCTTTAGTTAACAATAAATAGAATTTCTCAAGTGGCTAGTTTAAATTAACATTTAGTTCTACATGTAAATTAGGAAGAAAATGAAGAAACACTAGATATGTACAAACGTTTATTTACATAACATTTTACAAGAATTTGTTTATAATATTTTAAAAATAGACTTGCTCATGATTAAAATGATCAAATAATAAGTGTGATGAATTGTTGAAGTAAAAAATTTAAATGGGACAAAGTTCTTCAATCCGTTCCCTAATTTATCACACTTATCATTTCTAAATAAAATGGGCCAAATTTTAAGTAAAAACGGTAAATTAAAATTCATGAACTAATTCTGGATATCCTGTTAATTAATTATTTTTTTTGATTTAACAAAAATAAGTAAAATGCTTTTATATACAATTGTTTATGTACAATACAGTTTCTCATAGACATGTTTATTTATGAAACGTTAAAAAATATTCCCTACTTTAATTCAGATTTGTTAGATGTCAGCTAATTTTGACATTAAAATTTCTAAACTGGGACAAAATATGATACACATAAGGTAAAGCAGCGGACAATAAAATCCGGGCAAGTATTTGACATATCATGCATAGGTATTTAGCCAAATTGGATAAATCAGGTTTTTATTGAGGTTATGTTTCTGTCAGAACGTAAAAAAGGATTTGAAATGTCAAACTAAAAACAGTAAAATTTGTAATAAATGTCAGACTTGCTAGTGACATTTTGCTTATGCTCCAAAGTGAAAAATATTAAAGTAAGGTTTACATTCCAGAGATGACGTGCCCGGAATTTATTATCGGCCACTGTACATCCTTGTGCACTGAGGGAAATACAATTTTTTGTTTAAATGTGGCTTGATTTTACAACACCTTGTATCGGTTAAAAAAAGACTTCTTAAATCTATTTGTTCAATACCTGTGTACCTGTGGCTAGTAAAAGACGAATTCGAATTCTAATAAAGTGGCAACTTATTTCAAATGATACCTACTTTTGATTTCTTCATGTACAGGGTTTTTCTAAAATGCCTGGACCGGCTTCCTTGGTTCTCTAGAAAAAAGTTTACTGACGAATACTTCATAATATGCATGTAGCAGGAACTTATCTTTCGTGTGTTTTTGTTTTGAGTAAATTACGCTTTTTAAATAACTTTAGTTTTTGCAGTACAATTTCCAACGAGTTAAGAATTAATGGGAGATAACCTAAGGCAGTGAGAGAATGCAGTTACATAAGATGGAAGTTCCCACTTTACGGTAGGTGATTTTCTGCAATTTAGCATTTTGTTGAGATCCGTAAATCAAAAATAATTGCTGAATTTTGTGTTTGTGAGTCTAGGATGAGCTTACGTGTTTATTTAACAACTGTGATTGTAGATATACGAACGATACATTGGCAGGCAATTATAGACTTCACTTAAAAAGTGAAAAACTTTTAGGTTAGTTTTGGAAGTTTTCGATGATCAGTAGCGCAGCAAGCGTAATGTAAGTAAGTTTCTTCCAAGTACTATTATGATAGAACTCCAGTGTCTAGATTACGGTTGTTATTTCTAGGATATTGTTTTGTTAAATTTAGCGTAGTAAGTGTATTATAAACAATGGTGAACCGTGTGGTTTGTGGTCGTTTCAGAATTTTGTAAAACGTCGGTGTGCACCTGACTTACCGCGGCCATATTTAGTGATCAGTTTGGACGAGAAACTACTGTTAGTATGACTCTCTCCTATACTATTCTTAACTCGTTGACAATCCAAGAATTTTGGATATAATGGTAATTCCTCGATTTGTGCAGCTACACACATTTCGATTTCACACAAAAAAAGTACCATTGCGAGATAAATATTTGGTACGACAGATTTTCCCTGTTTAACTAGGATTTTCTGGCTTATGCGATTTCGTACTAAAAATATAAAATCATAATAAAATATCGGTACAATCAATGAGCCGAAGGCTTCCTGTGTTAGAACAGAATGGTGGTTCCATAAAATATTAATTTTTTTCGTATGCTATTTTAATTCTAGCATTGAAGAGCATTTCAATATGCTAAAATTTTGACAATTCAGCCTACTTTATAAAGCAACCGTACCAATTATTTATCTCGCAATAGTACATCTAAGTGGAAGCAAAAAAAAACTTTATATGCGAAAGGTTGTCTACTTTTTGTAACGTCAATGGTTATACCAATACAGGGTGCATCGAAACTATTTTCAGATAGAAAAAAAATATTAATGTGGCGCATTAATAAAATTTTAAATCTAATATATTTCGTTAGCATCTTTCCACAGTTAAATAGAGCACAGATACGTGGGGGTTTTGATATTTGTAAAAATAAATTGGTCAGTTATTTTAGTGTTAGATCAGCTAGGATGTAGGAAATTCCTAGTAATTAGATTATCTTAACACATCAAGTTCACTAATGTCAGATTAAAAAGTATGTATATGTGATCCATGTTTCTAAATGACATGACAAATAGCAGACGTTAGACGTTAGTTTTTTTGAAAATTTTTTGTGCAAATCGGTTTTGATTGCAGCGGATTCCCCGAGCAGGCTCTGTACAGCTGTTTTAGGCCTAGTTGGGCCTTCGTCAGCAGAACCGTAGTAGAGAACTCCACTGCAAACCAAACCGATATGTCCTAGGGTTATTCGCCAATGCGATGTGAAAGTAATGGACATTAAAGTAGCGACATCTTTCGATCGCTTGTTGACCTGATATTGCAGTAGGATTGACAAATTGAAGCTAGTTCGCCACATAATAAGTCATCCTAATGCAAGGCGGCCATGTGCTGTCAAAGCATATGAGAATTTTGAAAATTTTTTGTGTAAATCGGTTTTGATTGCAGCGGATTTGCACAAAAAATTTTCATAATTCTCATATGCTTTGACTATGCTTCTCGGGCTACGGTTTTGCTGACGAAGGCCCAACTAGGCCTGAAACAGCTGTACAGAGCCTGCTCGGGGAACCCGCTGCAATCAAAACCGATTTGCACAAAAAATTTTCAAAATTTTCATATGCTTTGACAGCACATGGTCGCCTTGCATTAGGATGACTTATTATGTGGCGAACTGGCTTCAATTTGTCAATCCTACTGCAATATCAGGTCAACAAGCGATCGAAAGATGTCGCTACTTTAATGTCCGTTAGTTTTTTTATTATATGCCAGTGTATCAATTGATAATTTTAAGAACTTTATATAGCTATTTCCTTTTAGCTTTTCGTGAATAGAGGTCACGTTGTATTCTTAACTCAGATTGATCAGATTGCCATATAATAAGAAAATGACCTTTAGTTTATAAATGTTCTTTAATATTCATGATACAGTCTGATCCATTTAAAATAGAAACATCTTGTAAACATTTCTGTCGAAATGATTTGTCTAAATTCAGTTTGGTTTAGTTCATAAAAAAAACTTTAAAATCTGACGTACACTAAATATTACAGTTTAGGATTTAATTAAGTATCTAAATGTAAAGATCACAGTCATGGTTAGATATAACATTTTGTATTTTGTGACGTCGAAACGGGATTTAAATTTAAACTACAATTACACCACCCAAGCCACCCTACTGACTCTGTCAGTGGCGGTGTTCATCGTATTTGTTGGAACAGAAAACCCACCGACGCTACCGACGACACTGACCCCAATGCCACCCTGCAAGTCGGCAGGTGGTCCGGATCAGTCCTGATCATATTTACAGTCTATTCGCAGGAGAAAAGCGACGGCTAGCAGGGTGACTACCGACAGGGAGAGTTCTACGGAAGCCAAAATCGTTAAATCGCTGGTTTCTTCCCAGGATATGTACGTCAGGGTCCTTGTGGATTGGATTAGGAGTACTGTCAGGAAGCAGCAGGCGGTTCCCCATAGGATTGTCAAGGGAACTGCTACTTTGATTGAAGGTCCCAGGAATCGTAGGGATGATCCTGGGATGCATGTTGATGATCTGTAACCACCGAAGCCCCGTGTTGTATGGACGCTAGCTCCTGAAACATGAAAATTTATCTGTTGTTTTAATGCAGTAATAATGGGGGTGTTTCTGAAGATAATCACACATTATACCGGATGATTTTTAAAATTTTTTATCAACTCTTGCCATGGGTAACGATAATTTATTGTTAATTGAAAGTGATTCTATTGGAATTCGTCGTGACAATATCTATTTATGAAAAGCTTTTAGAGATGCAAAAAAAAACTCTGATCGGTTTCGCTGCAACAAGTTGTTCTTTTTTTGTGTGGCCCTCCACTTGAGTTCACGTAAAGATAATGACTTTATCTTCCGTCAGCGCTGCCTATGAAAAACACAAAAGCAGAAATGATTGCACATTACTTATTCATATTCCCGTTCTCATATACTTTACGAGTCTTTCGTCGTATAGGTTTTCACGTTATTCCATTAAAGCCAAATTAGGTAAAGACGACGATGCGTCGAAAGGAAAACAAAATGGCGGGCCGAAGTTAATGGATGAAATTTCATATCTAATCTTTTATTTCTGTGAAATGTGAAAGGTGTGGATATTATTTTTTTATAAGTATTTTGCCATTTAATTTTATGTTTTGTAATATTTTTGTGCTTTTATTTACAATGGTTAACTTTATCAGCTTGAAACGCGATCGGAAAATTCGTTCTCATAGCTTCCAGGAGAGATAATTTAAAGTTACTATGGAAACAGGAGCGTGTAAGAGAGAGAAGGAAGGCAGCTGGAAATTGCTGTAAATGCAGATTAATGTTCCGTGCATTTTTATCGTTTACGAACGAAATGGAGTAAGTAAATATCGTGAGCGGTTTTTCGGTTATACAACTGTGACCAAAAATGATTGAATGTGCCGCTCTACAATAATTTTTTATTGTCCGTACGCCGTTATGTAGGTAGTATAGAAATTATTATTGATACCTATTCTTGCAGGTAGTAGGTAAATTATTGCTGCTAGATTGAAAATATTTCGGAAATTTCTAGACTTGTGTATAGGTATAATAGATATGTATTGTTTAAAAACATTTATTTTTTCCTTTGCAAGTGATTTGCCTGAAAGTCGCTTTATTAACTAGAAACTGCATTTTGGACGACGTCAGGAAATTCCAGTTGAAATTAGGCCAACTCTCGGCCCATTTATTTCAATAAAAGGCTCATTACCCCTAACAAAGCGAGACGTTGACTCTGCGAGCAGCCCTAATTTTATTACGTCGTCGTTTGAATGTTTCCGTCTGTCACTGGCGCCCCACGTTTAGAATGAAATTGCGCATTTTTTTCGTCTCGATGACACGACGAGATGATTTTCACCCACGTTTAAGATACCTGCCCAACGTTTTTTTTCCCCCAGTTATGTTTACAAAAGGCCGAATTTTAATGCTTTGTTGTCTACATCTTTTCGCATCGCATCATGCGTGTGTATATTCAAAGCTTTATTTTACATGAAAAATGAATAAACTCACTCTGGAAAAACATGTGGGGAGGAAAAGCAACTGTTATTTTTTCAGACTTCATTAATCACTATGGTCCAGTATTTCATTCGCAGTTTAACTTTAAGCTTCGTTTTATTTGTACGGAAACAATTATTGTTTTAATAACTATTACTATGGGAATAAAACGAAACTTAAAGTTAAACTCTGATGCCCGGTTGCACCAACTTTTTAAGCAGAACTTAAATTTAAGTAAGACTATGACATTATTTATAGATGTAACAAAATGTTAGTCACATTCTAATTGATACATAAGTTGAAGTTTAAATGTCAATCAGAATGTTTTTGATATTATACTGACCATACGTAAATAATAATAATAATAATAATAATAATAATGTTTATTAATCCCCATACATTACATTTGTAGAAAAAGAAAAATGTTGAATACATACATTCTGTTTAAGGGATTAATTACGCCAAAGAGCAGTTGTGTTTTTATACACACTGATAATATTTGGCGTATTTAATACTTACTATAATTAATTCAAATTAAAAATGGTGCAGAGTACGAATTAACACATATGACATATTTCCAATTGTAACAGGAAAAAAAATTTAGTAACTTTAAGAATGTAACTGCAGCTGAAACAGATATTTCTTATATGTTTTTTTGAATAGTGCTATAGGTAACAATTTAAGTTTAGTTGGTATCGAATTATATAGTACAGCTATGTTATATGTATACGACCTCCTAAAAAATTCACAATTGAACTTGGGAATTGTCAAACAAAACCTATGACGAATATTTAAGTTATGAATATCAGTTCTAAATGTAATTCTATTTAGAAGGTAGGGCGATGTGCGATCAGTTATTATTTTGTGAAAGGTGTAAGCCATATGTAATTTCCGTCTGTTACCCATATTCAGCCAATTAGATAACTCCAGAGTGTAAGAAATATGCTCTTTCTTCCGTTTACCATGTATGAAACGAAGGCATGAATTTTGCACACGTTGCACGCGTTTCTGAGTATTGACATCCAGACAGGGTCCATATAGTACATCGCAATAATTAAAACGAGACAATATTAATGATTCGCAGAGCATTCTTCTCAACTCCGGATTCAACAAATGCCTATTACTATACAACAGCTTCAAATTACCGTAAGATGTTCTTATTAAATGAGCAATATGATTTCTGAAACGTAAATTAGTGTCAATATACATACCTAAATTTTTAATTTCCTGACTAACACTTAGAGTTACATTACGAATTTGTATTTTTAAAGCATTCACCAATTCCGGACGTCTACCCGCAAAACAAATGACATAAGACTTAGAAGTATTAATTTTTAAATGATGCTTTCCAGCAAAATCGACCAATCTTTCTAAATCTGAATTTATACAATCGTTAGCTATTTCTATTTCGGTAGGCTTACATGAAAAATAAATTAGTGTGTCATCAGCATAATATTGTGACTTGCAATATTCCAAAATCGTATTGAAGTAAGATGTATAAATTAAATATAGTAAAGGGCCTAAAATTGACCCTTGGGGTACACCAGACTCAATAATTTCTTCACAAGATTTCTCGTTATCTACTACCACTTTTTGCCTTCTATTATGTAAAAATTCTGCTATTAATCTTACCGCATTTTCTGATAAACCAACGTAACCCAAAATCAATAATAATAAAATGTCACATTCTAAACGTAACTTAAATTTAAGCTCTGCTTAAAAAGTTGGTATGAATGAAATACTGGGTCCAACATACCTTTACTGTTTGTTTAACATGTTGTATTACAATTAAAACTAGCCTGCAGAAAAGAATTAACAACTGCAGCGCTAACATCATTTCCATGTTCTGTGTTTTAAATTTAATTAATTTACCTTTGATATACATACATAAATACGCAAAACGAATTATAAAATATTCCCAACGGGAAACAAAACCCTGTCCAACATGTCCTGCAAAGAGCATTACAAATTTGATTTTCATTTAAACGTTGAAACAACAAATTGCGTTATTTGCCTGTAATTTTTTTTACTCACGTCTAGTATTGAATTATTTGTTGAAACGATATTAAATTTGTTTACCTACAGATACGTAGGTAACATACATGCCCCGCTTTGATTTAAATTTAAATTAATACATGCAGTGTTTCCTACCGCGTTTATAATTGAACGAATGACGAAAACGCCGCATTTAATCCTCTGGCTCGATAATCTCTCCCCCCTGTAGATAATACAACACCTGAAATTTCAGTTCTGAATTATTAACATGGTACTAATGTAGTTTTCATGTCATCCGGGAATTTATCGTGGGATGTGCGTTAGAAGAGGAAGCGGATCGTTTTAATTAAAACAATGCCCCCTTCCCACCCCCCTGAAAAAAAAAAAACGTCGAAGCGAAGCAGTCGGGGAAATTGAAATACGGAGTGTCGTGATGATCGTTGATTAAGCTGAATTTCGATGGATTAGTTCGCGGTGAATAAGAACCTGCGTGAAATATTAATCGGGGGCGTGAGAATTAATAATAACCTGTCACTCAGGACCGGCTTTGCACATTAGCTAAGGCTTAGAGTTTCACACTTGAACTAAAACGTAATGTGGACTCTGTGGAGACAGGAAATCTAAAACTTCGGTGGAAATGATGTTTCCCATTTCGGATTCTTCCTTTTCCTCCATGGTATAAATAAATATAATATATGAGGTGTTTATCTACCCAGTTCTACGTAATTTCTTTCAACACTTATCTACCTCATTTAATCCTTCCGCGTGGAATGACATACACGTGTACGTCATGCACAAAATCATTTATACTGCGGAATGACGTACACCGTACGTCATGACAAAATCATTTTTCTTGGGAAGTTTCGTACATGATACTGATAATTAAGTATTCAGCAGTAGATAATTACCACCAGTGGCGTAGATAGAAACTTATTTCGGGGGGGAGGGGGGTCTCGAACAATAAAAATCATTAAAAAATAATTTTAAAAATCATTTTTTATTTTATTAATATTTTTTCGTTTAATTTTCTCCTCCCGCATCTCACATACTAAATCAATTTTTTAAATCCCACGCGAAAGGGTTAAAACACATAACATTTTGATTTATTTTAATTTACTAGTAACGAGGTAAATTAAGTAAAACTCGTTTTTTTTTTAAAAAGCGAAACAACTCCTCAATTTGTGTTTAGAACTAAATTTTTCCCCTTAGTTCTCAAATCGGATTGCCTGTCTCATACTTGAACTTCCCAGACACATTTCAGGAGAAAGTTAATTAACAGCACGAACTAATTGCTTAATTCCCTAGCACAGCCTACGCCCATTAACACGCGCCCTTTTAATCTCGGTTACTCCTTCCGCGATTGTGTTGTTAGTTACTTCATTTTTTTTCTAAAGAAATTTATATACATTTTAATTTCAACTTAGAGGAATTCCGTGTACTCGTTCCGCAGATTTATAACGTCGTCGTTATTTGTCAAGTCACGAACTAAATTACCGCTTCATCTCGGTCATTTTAAAAAGAAATTCCGTGCGGTCGGAATTTACCCCATTCTCCGGAGATAGCGGGGCTCGTTACATTATAAGCTCTTGAATACTTCTCGTTGTGTAAGTCAGATTTATGTCTTCAGAATAACTCGCATTAACTTCAAATGTATAATAATACTGTTACTTAATCTTGGTTGTTATGTTTTGTTTACAACAGTAATACATTTTTGTAACTAACAGAAACACCAAAAACGAAAAAATAGAGAAGTTTCTCGTGACTGATATACATGCTTTTTTTATGTATTTTTTTTAGGGACTGAATCACAATACCACTATGGCTCGGAGGAAGATCATTAGGTTATCCTCACTTCCTTCGAAGCTCCCTAAATCATTGATTCGGGATGGATCAGTCCTCATTTATCTTCTGAAACCATCTCACATATATCTTTTTTGTTCCCTGGTCAGGTCCTCCAAATCATTTTGATCTGGATCTACTCTTTCTTCTATCTCCAAAGAGGAGGTCACCATCCAAATTATTTTATATCCACCCGAAATCTTATTGGTTCTTAGTTTATTACACAATTATTATTTTCACCCCGCCAAGCGTGTACGGGTTTCCGCCTTTATAACAAACTGAAATTTTTCCGCAGACTGAAACAAAAAGACGTATGTAACACAAACAATGAACAATAGTTTTTATGTGCTTTCGAGTGAGCTTTAAAGCTTTAGAACATAATACAAACAAGGGCTAGGGATTTGTTTTGCACACGAGTTCAGATGTTAGAAACGAAATTCCGGCAAATTTGTTTCGGTGTTAGGACACAGCGCCGTCCTAAGTACACAAACATCGGCAATAATTTACGTGCGACCCGAATGTATTGATTCGCGTCGACATGGAATTCGTTAATATAGCGGGAATGTGAGCGAAACCCAATTAAAAATTCGCAGATATGTCGTCGTCGAAATGTTTTTGAAATATACTGCTCGAGGAAAAATAAAAAACAAACAAATAGGCATTTCGTTTTAGTTAAAATGAAAGAGAATGTGTTTACATAAAAAATTACGTCCCTTTTTGTACTGCTACGAATTCGGGACTCGAAGAAACATCTTTCATCAAACCAAAAGTAATTTAATTATCTAAAGACATTTAACATATTAGAAACACATTGCAGTTCTACGAATCACTATTGAGTATAGAATTCGCCATTTAGTAGAAAACCGATTTAAACTGTTTTTTTTTATACAGGTTCCCTTCATCAAGGACATTCTCCTACACGTGAAGCACTTTTCAGTACAATATCAGATGCATCTAGTTCTAGAGGGCGCGTCGAAACATCTCGAATCATTGAGAAAACTAGACGACGCGTTTTATAATTTGTGTCCATAACTGTACTTGTCAATCTCCGCCAATAAACTTGAAGAAGAAGAAGGAGCTGCGATGAATTTTTACTTTGTCCGAATTTTTTGTAGTTCCCAGTACATGTTCGCGCAATTACGAATAAAATTTCAAACTGGTTTAATTCATTAATATTTTCTGAAAAGAAAACCCTATTAATAAAATAGTTACAATTATTTATTGAAACGGAAGATACTTCTTTGACGATTTGTGTCGACTGAAAAGGCGAAAGCGCGCCCATAAAATATTACGGCCGCGCTAAAAATATTTTATGGACAAGAATGATCCGTCCCGCTCCCGATTTTATTGGTATTTTCTTGAAATAAATATTTCAGGACTGACGTTCTCGTTATGCGCGTATTTCAGGCTTTTCATTTAATGAAGGGGGAACAGGACGGTTTCGAGAATCGTAATGGATTTTATGAATCAATATACTACCGACGAGGGTGCGTGTATTCGGGGCGGGCGAATAATTTTGTATGTTTTATTCAATCTCCGAAAAGAAAAATATTATTGCATAAATATGTACATCTTTAATGCCTACTGATAAAAAAACCTTCTTGTTGCAAATAGATTAACCATTTTCTAACTGACTTTCAAATCATTAACTAACTACCTTGAGATTAATTAGTTATGAAAAGTTTGGAATTTGAATTTTTTTCTATTTTAGTCTGATTTTCTACGTAAATATGTTTCTTTTAAGCGAGACGGTTTTATATGCTTTGTGTTGGGGATCGAAACTGCTGACGATGAAACTGCTTGTTTGTTTGGGATTGTCTGCATTTCCCCAATTTCCTCAAGTGGCGTCGATAGAGCGTGAAAATTAATGTACTAGATGATGCTCACCAGACAACTCGAATTAATTGTGCTCTCTGCTCAAATAAATACAATTTTATATACCGTCAGTCCCAGTGTAAGAGAGACAAAGGAATTTATATAATCTCTCTTAATTAACTCAAATGAATTTTAAAAAAATCAACAAAATTTGGCAATTTTCTGACATTAGCTATATTCGTAAATGGACATTAAATCTGGGCACGGATAATTTTAGTATTTTTAAGCTTACTCTCGTAGATAACAGTTAAATTATAATTTGCATAACATTCCAAATACTCTCTAGCTATTAGCTGGCGAAACTCCTTAAATGCGCTTTACTGACGTGACACTATGAGTTCTTGTTCAAACACCAGCGAACCAGAAGTTATTAACTCAAGGAAAAGCTTTCAAGCTGGAACAACTCGTAATTATATGAACGAACAAAGCGCTGTTCTATAACAAGAACGAACAAACCACTGCTGTGCATCTAGGTGTTTCTATTATTCCAATAAATTTGCATACAAACCGGCCGCTAAAATGGTGGCTGCGCCTGCAGGTATTCCCAGTCCCAAGTTGAGCTCCCCCTTTTCCTCTATGAAGCCGACGGTCCCCATTATTAAGAAAGTTATGCCGCAGACGATCTGCAAACAGAAACGAACGTAAATTTTTGTTTGCATCCTCACTCGAGGATGAGGAATTACGTCTTTGAAAGTTAGACGCCTTTTAAGTGTAACTTTTCTCATCTCTTCACGGTGAAGAGGTTCAATCTCGGAAGTCGAGCGCTGGTAAGCTTTGAAATAACGTTTTCAAATATCAGCCGACCGCGTTGCAGCTTCCTTGTTTATTTTTAACTTTCCGCTCGGAATTGCTCCGGGCTAAAAGCGGGATGATTGCAGCGCTCTTTTCACCTAAGAGGATTCCGGAATTAAGTCCGGAAAAAATCGCGTTGGCGAAATTAGTCACGTCACGTCCTGTCGTCGTCTTTAAAACCTCCCACGAAATATCGACTGGTCGCCATGAATAAGTTCGTTAAATTTCATCCGAGCCGGAGTGAATGCGAAGAGGTAATTTGAAGATGAGTGAAAGGGAGGCTCGTTTGAAAGGTAGAATATATATATATAAAAAAAAACAAAATTGTGCATTAAGAAGATTACAAATTCGAACGAATCCAATTATATTATACATAAATTATGGAGCTTTTAAAAGATAATAAAATTGCTGTAAGTATAATTATGTTTTAAAAATAATTAAATGATACGTTTTGGATCTCATTACCCCACCATCATTAAGTTAAAACTCAGAAAAAAAAACAAACTTGAATTCTTAATTTCGTTTAACCGAATTAATTTAAGCACACGCGGTCGTTGATTTAAATTATCACAGTATACTTTATGTGGTTGATATGATAATATAATCAGACTTCGACTTCCTTTAAATTTATTGTTATAAGTAGAAGATTACTGATACATTTAATTACGAAAGATGAAAACACGAAATGATTTCTGATATGATTGAAGCGTTGGTTTTATTGTGAGGATCATACTTTTAACGTTCAGTGTACAAGAAGCGTTTTTCAAAATTTCACGATGAGATCAACTCTGGCAGTAATCATGGAAAGTACGTGTGTAAATAAATATATGTGTCTATGGTTACCGAAAATGTTACCCTAATAAATCTAGCCAACCCATTCGAAAGCGCAAATCACCAATTTGGGAATACCCGTTTTAAATGTTCCATTTACAACGCACACATTCACGATCGTTAACTTGGACGCAATCGTTCCATGATTGAAATTATGTACAGTTTATGTTTGCCGTAACAATATTACCTATTTCGGTTTGGAATTTCAATTCTAAAATTTCCAAAATGAAAAGGACCAAATTACTTGAATGTTGAACTTTTTAGATTTGTCATTATCACGTTGATATAATATTTGCATATAAATAAATAAATTTATACCGGGTGTTCCTGAAATGCCGGGTGTAAATCCTAATAATAAAGACAGATTCAAGTAAGTAGGTCGTTCCCGTTTAATATACGACTTGAACTCTCCGACTTTAATTCGAAAAGTTTGCAGCGAGACACATTTCGGATTTAGTCTGACGCGAACTCGGAAAGTATAAAATAAGTAAGGGACCGCGTTATGACGCGATTTAAAAAAAGTGAAACGCTTTGAACTTTGCTGGAAAGATCGCGGACGCAACTTTCGAGGACGCACTTGGAAATGTTTTATTTAAAAAAGTGGCGTCATCTTGAGAGGACCGTATGAATTGAACATAAAAGAGACGTTGAGATTAGATTTCGATGACTTCAGCGAGCGTTCCGTCCGAAAACTTTATGAAATCAAGAGGAGATTTCTCTTCGCTCGTCGCAGTTTTTCGTTAAATGAAATTTTCATTAGAGTTCTGTGAGTGCCATCTGTAGATTGAAGTAAAAGCACAAAGGACAAAATTTTTCTATAGTTTGTAACTTTAATAAATTAGTTCTTTATTCTTTAATCTTACTTGGGTAATTTGTTACTTCCAAAGAATTAATTAAATAGCAGTACAAATAATTTTCTGTGACAGAGAAACTTTGTCCTACAAGGAAATGCGATCGGTTATATCATTATCCTTAAACGCATTACATTCATGAACATGAGAGAATTTTGATTAATGACCAATAACTCAATTGTCGCCATAAATCATCATAGGCGGAAAAACTTCCGGATCCTCGATTAAACTAAATCGTGATTGATGATGGGGCGTAAATTACGCGGACCTGATAAATAGTTCGAACCTGCAAGACTCTTAACCGGAGCACCGTGGCGAAGGGGTAGATGTCCGATGAGGTCCTCGTGTCCGGTGTTCGATCCAGTTCAGATGGTGCCACTGACTCTTTTAGTCCGGATAGGCCGACCTGTAACAAAGTTGAGGAAGTGAGTTGACGTCGTTTCAGCGAGGATCTAAGTTCGACGGGAAGTCTTTAGGGCTTATATTGTTTAACAAGTTTTCAGCTCGCGTATTACGACATTGTTCTAAATCAGTGGGCTGGTAAAATGAATTTTGCAGTTTAATATACTTGCTAAAAGCACTTTATATAATCATTAACAACTTACAACTTATAAGTTGCATAACATATTTTTATTATCGGAAATTTTTACGCGTTGCTAATTTCTATATTGTACACCAAAAGCACTTAACAATTTAACACTTTGAGAATCTCTATTGTAATTATATGCTTATTTATTTAGAATTTTTCTTTGCAAATAAGTTGATAGGAGTGTGTGTTTTATGTAATTGTGGTTTAAACATTTCAAACATGGAAGGAAATGTTATAAAAATACATAATACGGATTGAAATGTTGTTGTAATTTTTTCAGCAAAAGTAGAAAAATTGTTACATTTTCTGTACTTCAAGCGCACATTTTGTAGCTCTACATTTTGCTATTGATCGTAATGACTATAAAAAATTCTGAAATACAGGACGACATCCATCACTTCGGCTGCAACACAAATTACTTTTAATTGAATCCGTCCCTTCTAAGAATCTATCGATGCATTCGAGCATTCTGCCGATAATAGCAAATGTATCGTGTTTTATAGGGCATGAATTTTGCCTGACCCACAAAAGCCTAGGAATACCTACGGAAAATAAATATTTTTCTGATGACTACATGATGAAACTCGTTTAGGTTTCATAAAGTAGCTCATTAAAGCATCCGAAATTTTATTTTATTAGGTTGGCTGCAACATTATAAATTACCCCCTAATTGACATTTGCTTGACAATACCTCTCGCAATACCCTGTACCTTGTTGACATTTCAAATTACGAAAACAACTTCCAAACTGACATTTGTTTTAAACGTCAATGTTACTAACCGCCACATAACCCAATAAAATTTTCCTATATTTAAATTACAAAGTAACTCAATTTTTTTTTACATTTATATAAACAAAATAGAAACGATAGTACATAGTTGGCTTTGCATAGTTCTCCAAACGTTTGTCTTAAATAAATTTACTTATGATAATTAATATCCACATTTTGTCAACGAACAAATATTAAAATATTCTTAAAATTGTGACCGTGACCAGAATGCTTTCTAATGAACAAAAATTGTTTTTTTTAGAAAGTTTAAATTTAAAAAGAAGAAAGCAATTTTGTTTTGCAAGTGAAAGACAACATTTCGAACATTTATTGTGAGATTTTGTCATTAAAATAGGTTAAATTATTTTGACGTTTCTTTTAAAATAATCTTATCTAAGACGTAAGTTCGCACATTTCATGGCCCACTCTTGCCTGTTTTCAATAAATCGCATGGTACTAACTGTAGCTACTAATAAGCAATATGGCTACCGTTGTGTTCCTGTTCCGCTCCCATAGTTACGCATAAAATTTCAAATTTGATCAAAGCAACCACTAGATGTGGGTGGAAAATCTAATTACTTTCAGAAATATTGTTTTAATTATAAAGTCAACAACCATGAATAAAGTTATGTATGTACCACGAACGTAACTTATTTTAATGGCCATTGACGTTAAAATCACGTCTCACGCCATAAAAGCATCTTTATACGCCCTTAATACATAAATAACTAGTATCAATCTAATATCCGTAGTATAAATTTTCTGTATGTACATACATAAATACAGGATGACTGACAATTATTCGCCAAAAAACAAACGAAACAAAAAAAAACGCAGATGAGAATGAACGATATAGATTACCCGAAAACTGTTTAAAAACTTTCTACTGAACGGTTTAGAATTAATTAAAAATTAAAAGCATTAATAGATATGCAGATTTTTCACAAAATAATGTTTACGTAATAATTTTATTTCCTTAATTAAAAATAAAACAGTAATCATGAATCCTATCTAACAATAAGTAAAAAAATAGGTAACAATTAATTCAATAAAGGTCACATTAAAAGTATTATTGGAAAAGCACCGAACTTATCATCCCTTAATTTATGATTCTTTATTACGTTCAGACTAAGCAAAAAAAATTCCGCAAGATCGCGGAGGTACTGTGTGTACGCCTGTTCACAGTGTTAGCTGATTACGATAGTTGCAAGTGTTGTGTTAAAATTTGCCTTTTTAATTATTAGACGTTCTTTATCGTTTAATATTTTGAAAACAAATAGTAATTTATACGTGAGTTAAACAATAAACGATCGTACTGGTAAACTCGAGCGATAAAATCGCACCTAATTACTTTATTACAGTAATTGATTTAAGAATATCCTCAAAACTTAGCGAAAGCGTTAAACTAAACATTTGTATTTAGTCCAGTCAATGCATTTATTTATTTGACGGAACCAAAAAAATGTCCGCATCCGCAAAATTCTCCTGTCACCAATTTGTTTCTTATCAATGTACTTATAACTTACATTCATTATTTTAACATAAGAAATTAACAAATTATATCACATAGTGTGTTATTTGTTTACAAAGTGTGAAATATGACGATGTAATTATTGTGGATTATTTATTGAAACAGATGTTCGAAGATTCTGTATCAAATTGTATTGCGGGCGACACTAACCCAGTGACCGTGACAGTTGGGGAATTTATCATTTTACGATGCGTCTATAAAAATCGCAGACGCACTGATGAACGAGCAGAGGTTTTCAAACAAAAGGCAATGCGCTCTTGTGGTAGGTCAGTTTTTTATTTTCGAGCAAGAACATTGATATTTGCAGAATCAATTCCTTATGTGATGAAGAGCTTACAGTATTAATATGTGAAACTTATTCGATTACATGCTGTATACATATATTTATTTTTGTATAATTTAAGATTGAAGTAAAAATAAATGTTTAAAACGTTGTCCATACAAACGTCGTGCTCTCTTGGAATTTCTACGAGCTTCGTCGCAAAACAGAAGCTGATAATCACGTATTGCTCCATCGTGCTTATTGCTATGGCTCACAAGAATAAACAAATAATTTCAGTAAATACTAAAAACTCTGAACTATGTATAATAACTGCACTAATAAAAGAACAAATAAATAACGGACGAATTTAAGAACACTACCAAATGCTGGAAGTGGCCAATTTCTCCGAAATTCTTGTTACCAGGAAATATAAAACTACTTATGTATTTTGTTTCATTTTGATTGAGAAATTAATTAAAGTAAAATGAAACAAAAAGACTTAGGTGTAATTGGTTCATTATTTCTTTTGTATTTGAAACTTTGCATTCTAGATAATTAATGTTCACTACAATGAAAAAAGAATAATTAATTTATTTTAATATCAAAAATGTAAAAATAATATACCAGCAATTAATCTTAAAAAAAAGGAAAATATCTGGAAATTGTTGGAATCTTGGAAATAATGGGATATTTTATTTATCAGTGATAAAAAAGTGTGATATGGAGCACTAAAATTGCAAGTTGTAATATGTACACATTTTTGTAGGCAGTAAATTTGAATCACTGATGATTCCACTTTTCCCTTATTCTCATAATAGTTCTTTAGAACTATTATTATCTTTAGAACTATTATTACTAGAATTTAATCGGCTTCATCAAGGATAGTTAATTATAATAAAAAAAAATATATAAATGGTTAGGTATTTAAAAACAGCTAGTAATATCCAAAAGCATTAAAATCGTTTTATACCTAATAAATGCAATTAATTTATATGTTTAAATAATTACGAAATCTATTAGAATCTCTTCAAACTTAGTTCACTCATTTTCGCTTCGAATGAATCGATGCGAAGTAACAACATCAACTTCTACGTTACGTCTACACCATAAAAATATTGTCGCGCAAAAATTGATGACGCAAAACACAATTTTTTGACATCTCCGTTTATAAAGTGCAATCAAAACAATCAAAGGTCACGTAATCTCTCGCTCGTCTGAAAAAAGAAACCAGGCGGGAGAATTTTGTAATGCACTTTCAGAAATGGCACCAGCAAATTTCTTGTACTAAATTTATTAAATTTGTATTATTGTATTAAATTTGAGAGTTATTACAGTTCGTGGAAGTTTCCATAGATGGCGCCATCAAATTTAGTTCTTGTAATTACTAGCGTGCTGTATTCCATTTATTTTATTAAGAATTAAAAACACGTCAGGTAAAAGCTATTGCAATAAGCGAAATGAAAAATAAAAAAAAGACAAATAAATAGAAAAAAATTGAAGATTATTGAATAAAATCAAAAGAGAATAAAATAATCATTTCTGTTTTTGTTTTGTCTTTTTATACTGTTGAATAATAATAATTTTCATAATGCAGTGTCATCATGAAATAAGAGAAAGAATCAAAAGTATTAAAAAAGGAAAAACAAAATACAAAATGAAAGAAATAGAAATTTCAAGAAAAAGTAAGTAAATAAAATAAATGAAACAAAAAATATAGATTACTGAATGAAATTAGAAAAGTAAAAATTGTTTTGTCTGTTATAATTCAATTCGGCGCTTAAAATTATACTTGCCGGAAGTTTGCATAGATGGCACTACTAAATTTAATTTTTGTATTGTAGCTTCTCTCTCGGCTACAAATTTTAATGTAACAATAAAAAACTGTCAATTCGAAGCCATTGACAGATAAACTTTTACAGAGCGGTCGAAAACTATTAAACATGGGCAACATGGCGTGATCTCTCATTTGTGTTATAATTGAAAGTGTTTATATTGTCGCGCCATCTTCTATTTTCTCTGGTTACTTTTAAATAATAATAAAAATTGCACAGATGCCACCACCAAATTTATTTTCCGACTGTCGTGTCACACATTTTTTATTTTACTCGAGAAATTTAGTTTTTGATCAGTTTCTATTTGACATAAAAAATGTAAGTTCGAAGAAATTTTCCAGAGATGGCGACAGTAACTTCCATAAATTATGTTCATATTGATAAGAACCAGTCAAATTCTGTTTTTGACTAATTTAAATTTGACGCTAAAATTTTAAGTTGAAGGAATTTCCATAGATGGCGCTGGCAATTTCTATTTTCAATCATTATCGATTGTTCTGTATGTTTAAGCGTACCTAATTATTTGTTCAACGCAAATGATCTATAAAAAAAAAATTAAAATTGTCGTTTTGATCAATTTAAATATAACGCTATTAAGTTTGAAGAAACTTTCACAGATGGCGCCAGCAATTTCGAGTTATCATTATCGATTATTCTGTATGTTTAAGCGCAACTAATTGTTCGTTCAATACAAAACATTGACAAATTGAATTAAAATTGAATTAAGTTCGAAAACATTTCTACAGGTGGCGGCAGCAATTTCGATTTTCAATCATTACCGATTGTTAAGTTGAAGAAATTTCCATAGATTTATCTAATTGTTCGTTTAATGCAAACCATTAATAGAAAGGATACAAAATTGTGTTTTTGATCAATTTAAATTTAACACTATTAAGTTCAAAAACATTTCTACATATGGCGTCAGCAATTTCGATTTTCAATCATTACCGATTGTTCAGTATGTTGAAGCATGTCTAATTGTTCGTTCAATGCAACACATTGCTAAAAAATCAGTTTAAATTTAAAATATTAGTTTCTTTTTTTCTATAATACCTGTTAGTGTCAAAATTCTAGGGTTTCCGTTGGAACCCCTAAATATAGAACTAAATTTCTTAACATTTAGGTAACAAGTATCAACATCAGAAACATTTGGCAGGTATTACAGGAAAAAACGGAATATAAAAAAATTTAATTCGAAGAAATTTCCACAAATGGCGACACCAATTTCGATTTTTCAATCATTGTCGATGTTTAAGCGGAGGTTGTTTATTTAATGTAAAACATGTATTAATAAAAAGAAGAATTACAATTATGTTTTTTGACCAATTTAAATTTGTTGCTGAAAATTGTTCACAAAAATTTCTATAAATGTCTCCAACAAATTCGATTTTCAATTATTGATCGCGTTCAGGCAGAAAATTGGTTGCAACGTTGTAGCACAACGTAAAGCTGCAGCGCTTTTAAATTATCTGAACTGGTTTTCACATGTAGAGGTTATGAATTGATTACTTTGCAGTGTGGTGATAAAGTAACGCACCAAGCGAAAAAACACCCTTAGCGTTGACTCTTTCGAAAAACGCTCGGACAGGTCGATTGTATTTAAAAAAAAGACATCTTTTACAACCAATTTTAATTTTATGTCAGTTACCACTTTTGCGCCGTGATGTCATCGACATTTTTTTTAATGACAACCTAGTTTTTTGAAAATGTCATTTGAAAGCACCCGTTTTTCTGAGTACAAAAATGTCAATGAATCACTAATACATAAGAAAATTTTGATGAAAAAAATTATTGAAAAATGGAAATATGATTTTTAATCTTAATAAAATTTCAACCTAAAATAATACGGCTAATGTTATTCATTTCCGTCCTAATTTTGTTTTGTAAATCTTCCAAATTTTGAGGTCTGTTCACGTAAATTCGACCTTTTAGATAACCCCACAAAAAAATCTAGGGGAATTAAGTCGGGTGAGCGGAAATGAATAACATTAGCAGTGAAACTATCGCAAGAGTCATTAACAGCGTTTACACACGAGCTGGTCACTGTCAAGTGGTTGGTGGAGGACATTTTCAATATTTATTGTAATTTTATTAAGTTGTTTTGTTATGTTTTTATAAGAGAGTACTATTTTAGGTTGAAATTTTATTAAGATTAAAAATCACATCTCCATTTTTCAATAATTTTTTTCTTCAAAATTTTCTTATCACTAATGATTCATTTTCATTTTTGTACTCAGAAAAATGGGTGCTTTCAAATGACATTTTCAAAAAAGTAGGTTGTCATTAAAAAAGATGTCGATGACGTCACGGCGCAAAGGTGGTAACTGACATAAAATTAGAATTGGTTGTAAAAGATGTCTTTTTTAAAAATAAAATCGACCTGTCCGAGCGTTTTTCGAAAAAGTTATCGATAAGGGTATTTTTTCGCTTGATGCGTTACTTTATCACCACACTGTATAATGCAGCATTGAAATGTAGCATATAAAGACCACGCTTGATTAATGGCGGCCGCTTGAAGAAAGCGCTGCAAGCATTGACGTCACATGCACCTCGTTCAGGTTTACGCTTTATTAAAGCGCTGCAGCGCTGAACGCGACCATTATTTGTATATGTTATTAATGGCGGTAATTTTGAATCCTGTTTGAAGTTTTGTTTTAATCCAAGTAAATTATACAATTTAATTGTCAAGTTAATACTAGGAATTCTTAACACGGAGATTTGAAGCGTTTTCGTGTTGTAGTGCTTTATTTGTTCACCTGTCAATCAAGCGTGACAGTTTATTTTATAAAATTTGGATGGGATAATTTACTTCAGGTGATTTGCATGCATTTGTCAATAATTTTGGAGCTCATACTTCAGCTGTTTAAAGGTCGAGTTCACGCCCAACGTCGTAACAATGAAACCGTAGTTTTGGGTATAATTTTTAATTAATTATTTCTCGAAAACTAAAGTACAGTTTATTTTTGATTAGATGCCAATCGATCAATCGTTAAGTGAAAGAACTTTTATATAGCTATCTGCTTCTAACTTTCGTGAAGCAGCCTTGCGGTTTTTGTCACGTCATATCATTTCGTCGTATATCTTCTTAACTCACTGTCAGATCTATACGATTGGCATATAATAAAAAAATAAATTTTACATAGAATTTTTTAACATTTTCCCATACTCTCGGATATTGCTTCTTTTCGTGTTTTTTTTTTGAGGGAACGATTGTCGATTGTCAGTCACATATGGATAGATAGGAATCTTCTATTTGAAAAAGAAAATAAATAAACTAAAGAGGAATCAGAGTATTTTAGTTAAAGTAGCTCCCAAATTAATGGATATATTTTTATTATTGTCAAATTTTGTTCGTTTTGAATGTGAATCATTATTTTCTAGCAATTTGCTTAGGTATATTTAAAACAGTAATTCTGATTAAAAGTTGAATATCCTTCGCAATTTGCTAAAAACGAAATAAACGTTAATTAAATATTAAAAAAAAAATTCATCACGTAAATTTTTTATAACAAACTTGATAAACGTTAGTACTTAATTTTCAGCGAAGTTTTTCATTTTATGTTTAAAACCGGGGGAGACAAAACATCTGTCTCCCCGACTTCATATTTCATTTCGCCTCATTATACGCAGTCATAACTAAAGTAAACTTTCGCAATTTATTTCAGCCTTAAACGATTACAATAAAACGCGCCTGCCAAATTGATTTCCCCCAATAAAAATTCAGCCCTCAGAACGGGGAACCCTTCACCCAGGTTATAAACAATGTAAATCGTCCTCTGCACAAATTCGATTATGCTAATTTTCAACAAGCGCGAGATCAGATATCGAAATTAAATGCCGGTGACGACGACGACGACGACCGACGCCGACGGCGTAATACAAATTTATTTTCATGCAAATTTATGTGTTTTTTTTATTAATATAATCAGCTCGTCGACTTTTTTGACTTTCTCGTGTTTCGTTTAATTTGCGAGCCCCGAATTATTTCAAATTTTCTAGGTATTCCATGGGGGCAGAATGTGCTCGCCCACCGCAACTTCTATGTAACTTTGTTATCGGAAACAAAGTTCCTTCGGGAGTCCTGAAAGCGCATGGTCCTAATAGTTTTATCATCATAACTCTTAGACGTGGAGGAGTTGGTTACACTGGAGCTAACCCGCTTGTCTCGAGACCGTGGCTGGGAAACGTTTTAACATCGGATTTGGACCCTTCGCAATAAAGCAGGCCGATGAAGTGTTCATAATTCCTTTCTCTGTCAGCTCAAGATGAGGTTCATGCAATTTTCTCTGGATTCGCCAGGATAAATCTAATTGGCCTCTGGGGATAAATCGCAGCCTTCCAATGTCGCTCATGTACTGTAATGCTTTAATGATTTATAAGCTTTATTTCGTACAAAACTCGGCGTTTAAAGTCAATGTTTGCAGCTATAAATCTTCACTTAAGCGACAGTATAAAAGGAAACGTTTCGGTGGTTTCTATAAGGATCTAAATCTAAACTATGGAGTCAGTTTTTCTTCTATCTCAGTTTCCAATATATCCTTCATTATTTTGATACTATGCCTCTTAAATTTACATTTAATTAAAACTAATTATTTGAATGCATCGTCTTAAATGATCTAGAGCGCCAACTATAAAATTTGCACAACATCTCTGTGGACCATTCCGAAACAGAACATTCTCTGCTGTTGAATGGGTTGCCTACACAACAGGATCTTCTCAGTTAATTACCATAACTGTAATTCGCTTTCAGCTGTCAATTTTTAAATCATCAAATCATTGCCTTTTTTTTTTAAATATTTTATTGGCATTTGAATCGAAGCGTATACGCAGCCAGAAACTTATTTTGTACTATGTATACAAAAAAAAGAAAAATCTCCTTTTCCCTTCCATTTTAGGTTGCACTTTAATTACTTTTGAGTGTAATAGCGTTTTTCACTGGGACTAAATTGTGCACTGAGTGCGCACTCAGAATATTCTCATCTTATTTTAACCTCATGTAATGAAACGGGACGGAGATATTCTGAGTGCGCACTCAGTGCATAATTTAGTCCCAGTGAAAAACGCTATAAGTATTCAAATCGATCGAAACCGTCGAAGCTAAGAGGAATAACTTTTTATTTTTGTGCTTGTTCGGTGCAGAGTTTCGAGGGTAAATATGCTTTGTTAGTGTTTCTCGTTTATCATCAGTTTCAAATTCCGCGTTTTAATTTAATGAGAAGTGCAGCCGAGCTTTATTAACAACGAATCGAAAAAGAAGAATTGCCGCTTTTGCTGTTTAACTTCGATATTTACTGTTCGGCTTTCGGTTGCAGAGGCAATGATCGGTTTTGCAAAGTCGATTTTGTGTTGCAGCGAAATTGAAACGATTACTTCGAATATTGAAAACTCAGCGTTGCTTTATTAACTATACAAGTCGTTTAAGAAGTCTGCACATACAAATTGCTTACGTTGTTGTTGTTATTAACAAGAAGTGTTTTAGTTTTTTCTTTTTAGATTTTCAATCTGATGTTTTTCACCTTCCAAAAATGAGTGAATATATATTGGTACAATTTTGTTAGAATTTTTTATAGCTTCTTGGTTTCTCCTCTTTCTAACAATTACCTATTTTTTTAAAGATTTATTATTGATGATTATTATGAAAAAAAAATTGACATCAAAAGACTTTGTGAATACTTGCTATAATACTGAAGTGTATTAGAATTTCCAATAATAAATTTAAAGATTAATCTGTTCTTTGGTTCGCAAGGCAAATTACCTTACCTAAGAAACTTCGTAAGGGAAATTCATTATAAAATTAAGGCAGATCCCGTAGGACTTACTGGATGCCTCCGTTAAATTAGTTTTTAATGAGAAGAGACTCGATTTTATTATGAAAAAAAAATGGACCTTATAGTCTGAATCCTTTGTTTCCATACGCAGACGGTTTTGCAATCTGAATAAACATCAGTTAAGTTCTTTTAAATTTGATTTAATAATAATAAAATTAGTGTGACATAATACAGTGATTTTATTAAATGGAAACGCAGAGGATTGTTTTTTTTTAAATGTAACTTCAATTTCGTTTTATTTTAACTTACGTTGCTTCATCACTTTAATACTATCCAAACTGATGTACTGATTCTGTTTTAGTTTCTTATTTCAAACTGCATTACTCCAATTACTACATTGTGTCTTTGTTGACGGCTTTTTCGAAGGACTTAGCTTTTCTAAATACGCCGAGAAACTTTTGAAAGTGCTTTTTCTGACGTGTTCTGACTGTAAGTTAGGTATTAGGTTCAAACTTTTAATTTTAATGGGTCTTGATAGTCCTTAAAAGTGTTTCACTGCCAATAAAATAATTTTACTAAAATTATTGGTTTCCTTTCAGCATATAACAGCTTTTATACAAACACATTTAAGTACATACTTTTTCGATTAAAATAAATTTGATGTATTCCATTATTAGATTTAAACAATTCTCAACTTTTGGCAAGTTTCGTGCACGAGAAACAATCGATCTTAAAAAAATTCCATGCGTTTATTCGGCGAAATGAAGATTGAATTCCTTACGGCGAAAGGACGAAAGTTTTTAATGCCGATGAAAAAGAGATCTCGAATGTCACAAAATTCGGGCATCATTATTTTATTTTGCGAGAGCGCAAAGTTTCACGTCTTTGTGTAATCTTTCTTTGTTAGATGAGATGCCGGGGAAACACGGTCATTAATAATAACAAAAACAAATAAGAATAAAACTTTTCATAATGGACGACTTTGGATTTAGTTTTATGTACGTTTAAGAATGAGAAACATATCATTATTTTTATTGTGAAAGGAAACTTTGTTCATTATCCATGTGTACCTATAAAAAACTCGATTTTGCTGTTGAGAGGATCCTCTACAATGAAGGAAAGTGGGATACCACTAACGATCAACCTTTCTTTGAACCGTATCATTTAAGATTTTTTAAAAACAATTTTTTTTACGTTTGATGTTTGACCATTCATTTAACAATAAATGGTTAGCTTGTAATTTTTGAGCAAAATAAAATCATTTTACACTATTTTGTGTAGGTAAATAAACGTGAAGTTCAACATTTTCATTATTAAAGTGAAACTCTGTAGTAAAGTACGTAATCAAAATTTCTATACCGGAAGTATCCCAAAGGCATTTTTATCGGAGCGAAGCGTCTCTTCAATAAGTGTGCGTGTGTGTTTCTCTCGGAACTTGGTCGAGTCCTTGGGGTATTAGAATTCGATATTGCAAAGAAAAAAATTCCATGTCTCAAAGCGAGAATGATTAATCTAAAAATTCTGAGCGCAATAAGAAAGACTTTTGGCTTTTCTATCGAGGGCAACTGGAAAATGGGAGAGTACGTAGTTTTGGATTCAGAGTAAGTGTTCCAGATTCTTTGGCACTTTACTTTCCATTAATCAAACAAAATGACTTTTCAATTTTGAAATTGAAATTACTCAGAGCTACATCTTTCTCGATTCGTTTATTGATGGTTTTGTGTATTGACATGAGGGGAAAAACAAAGTTATAATTTCTGCTAGGTCTCCATCAAAGTCGCAAGTATAAACTTTGCAGTGAATATTTTATATTAAAGAGTACAGAATAGAGTAAAGTTATTATTGACACATGCCTCGGATCTTCCTAAAAGTTCCTTCGTATGTGAGTAGATCAATAAAACTAATGCAAGCAATTTTCAATCAAGTAAATTGATGCTTGTCAAAATGATATGCAATGCAAGTAACAATTAAATAAATTAAAGTAAACACTACTAATTGTTGGCAGAATTTTTCTTTTCTGTCGATATCGAGTCTTCTGATTACATTCCAGCTGCTAACTGCTTTACCAATTCAGGTATGCCCACTCGATCATCAACGTCTAATATAATTTAGAACAAATTGGAAACTTTGATATTGCCTAAAACAGGACAAACATTAATACTAAATAATTTATAATTGATAAAATTGATCAGTCTGAAATTGTAAAATTACAGAATATGGAAATAAGAAAGAAATCAAGTGAGAAAAGTAATGATCAAATATGTCAAGTGGATTATGTGAATAAGAAGAAATGGAATTATCAGAAAATGAATAAACAAAAAGATAAAATAATAAAGTTAATAAAGCAATATGTAATAAATGGATGGCCAGAAAAACAAAGTTGTATTAACAGTGTAATATTTTTTTATAAATGTAGACAAAGTTTACATATTGTTGTGGTTTTGAGCATATACCTTTTTAGAAATAATTGAAATCTCAGGCTCTAGTAATTTTAATCGTTAGACAAGTTACAACACTGCACGAGGTTCCCACGCAATGTCGCAGTTTAAATAGAAACAGAGACTCTCAAAATATTTACTGAAATGTTGGTGTGTAAATTTACGAGCAACGTGGTGTATGGGTAAGTAAAAATCAAATATCTTAGTAACTTGCAATACTACCAAGGTTAAACAGTAAATGTCAAAATATGTGTTCACATAACCAAAAATATTTATCAGTTGGAAAATGTACATAAATTACAATATAATTTGCAACGGTGAATTGAAATTGGTAGATCTCAACCTCAAATTCATCGTAAACAAATAGGTGAATTGTTTTCAGAGACCACTAAGGCCTTGATTCGTGTCCCTCAAAATTCTGAAAACCGTTGAATGCAATGAAGCAGTTATGTGGTAAAAGTGTTGATTGATTGACAAGTATATTGTAAATTGTTGAAATGTAGTGTGGAATCTAACTTTGTAATATCAAAACGCAATGTAATTATTCCATTTTGTGTTTGCCATAAACAAATTCTAATCGTACCAGTTAAGATAAACCATCTAATCTGTATACGATCAGTTAAATACAAGTGTATGAGCCAAATCAAAAATTAACAACAATAATATTATAAAATTTTAAACAGTTTACCATTCTAGGAGAGATGTTCTCACAAACACTGCCCAAGGAAGACTTTAATTTTACCGAAAATTTTCCCCACTTATATAGGGAAACAAACCAACAAAAACTTGCCCCAATAGAAAATCTAATCTCAAAATACAAAATTAAAATTAAAAATTCAACAAAATTAAACTCAAAAATGCGATTCTATACAATCCAAAATCATAAAAATTTATTCAACTCTTTGTAGGCCAGCCAATTAACCCCAGACGAAGGGCCTCCACTTCGAGCATCTTCACCTTCGCCCCATCAGGAAGATGGAGCAGATATCGGCGCTTGTTCCCACGGCGGTTCTTTAGGAACTCACGAGAAAGCTTTTTAACGGCTTCCTCAAATTCAGCAGCCTCCATCTGCTGAGGGACAGGCGTTTCAAGATCCGGAAACCCAACCTCCCTGACCGATGCGTTTGGGACTTCGGGGACCGAAATAACAGGCCTAGAAGGTGCTGTGGTGTAATCTGGCATGGCCTTGATATCAGAGTCGTGTTCTCTAAACTTGTTTTTCAACCAATTGGCCGTAGTTGGCGAGTCGATAGGTACTCAAAAGACCGTCTTCCAGGTTAGGTAAACTCTGCATTTAACAAAATAGAAATATTAATAAAAGAAAAATCTTAAAGAAAACTTAATTTTCAGAATTCTAGGGGACCCTTTTATACAAACATAATGGAAAAATGGCACCAAAAGCCAGAAGAAATGAACATTTTACAAATTCAAAGTGCGTATCCTTTTCATTTAAGTTTTATTTATCCTAGAAAGGAAATAACACAGCAATATGTATATGTGAAAACTTACTGTGTTTTAAAGACAAAATTGTCATTCCGGCTTTGATGAGGAAGGAGTGTTTACAAGAAGTACATCTAGGACATCAAGGATTGAATCGCTGTAAAAGAAGGGCAAAAGGAGCAATTTGGTGGCCAATTAGTAACCACATTGAAGACGTTATTAACAACTGTGAAATTCCATCGGCAGAACCTTTGCTACAAACTAACATTCAAAGTTTACCGTGGAAAGTATTAGCAACAGATTTGCGTGAACTGAAAGGAAAAACATATCTCGTAATTTAGGATTACTACTGCATAGTAGAAATAGTAGAACTGCATAAAATAACCAGTAGAACCGTTATTGAAGAATTAAAGAAAATTTTTCCAAGGTTTGAGATTCCGGATGTCGTCAGAAGTGATAATGGTCGACATTTGACAGTTACGAATTTCGAAATTTTGCACAGGCATATAAGTTTGCTTGGATTAGTAGCAGTCCTCATTTTGCTCAATCGAACGGACAGGCAGAGAGTGTGGTAAAATTATTGAAAAATATTTTGAGGAAGTCAGAAGATGCGAATTTAGCATTATTATTAATTTATAGAAACACACCTCTGACTTGCGGTTTTTCACCAGCGCAGTTACTGATGGGAAGGAATTTGAAAGATGTATTACCTATTTCATGTAAAAATTTGGAAGCATCAAATACAAACCATAGAAAGGCACATGAGGCGATGAAAACAGAAAAACAAAGACAAAAAGAAGATTACAACAAAAGACATAGAGTGCAGCCTTTAAGATCATTTGAAGAAGAAGAAAAAGAAAGAGTATGGATTCTTGATAGAAAGCAGGAAGGGGCCACAGCAGGACCATCTAAAGAACCGAGATCATGCATAGTTAATACAGAAGACGGAGGAACAAGAAGAAATAGAAGACAACTACAACCTTTACCAGAAGTAGGGAATTAAACGAAGGAGGTGATAAACGAACAAATACAACCTGTACCAGATGAAGGAAGGAAAAGGACGAATCAAGTTTCAGATGAAGTGGAAAGGAGTAATATGAGGACATATCAAAAAAACCATCATATTTAAAATCTTATGTATGTGTCATGTATTTATGTAAGTAATATTTTTGGTTAAACAGACCTTGTTATATTAAAATGAAGAGGGATGTAGAATGACAGTTGGCAACATGGCGTCACCTCTCCGTGATCTTGCCGTAACCGTTTGGTTCTTCCCGAATGAGTTTTGCCGTGGATACCACCGTTTCTTAGAGCCTCTTCTACCATAACACCGTCGTTCGCCGTCCTGTAACTCTTGTAGGAGCTGCCGATCCGTGTTGAATAAGTTTCGTGTGCAGCAGCTCTTCCAGGCCGAATATAACGTAAGATTGGTGGGATTCGAATTTGGTATTGTACTAACCCTTTGGATTTATTGCCTGCCGATGGCTTTGGTTCCTTCAGAGCCTACGTTTATGTGCTATAAATTTTCGTTCTTGAAGTTGCGTTTACTGTCCTTTTTGACAGAGTTTATTATACGTTATTTTTGTGAACCGTACAAGATATCCTCGCCAGTGAATTCGCGTTAATTGACGCCTTGTAAATACTAAATTATTTAACGTAATGATTTTTATTCTTCATCGTTTGTCGTAATTCTTATTTATTTCTCGTCAATATACAGGGTAACCGACAGTTGTGTCTGTATACAGGATATCTGACAAACACATATGTTTTGCGGGTTTTAACCTGAGGGAATTTCAAGCGCTTTCAAGTCCTAGCGGTGCCGTGTTTTTCACTGTGCTACTTGGAACATTTTTTTGGCTAGGTGGCGCCCTTTACATACAGGTATCGAGCTACCGACAATCTATTTGCAGCCAACGCCTTCTCCACTGAGCTGGGCACATTTCCATGTAGTTTTTCTTTAACATCAACGATTTTCCCCCAGCGTTCGCAAGATATACAGGGTCAACTAGTAGGTAATAAAGGTAGGTATAATCCATTCACAAAACTCCTGGTGACGTTTACATTTTCATATTGAAAATTTGGAGTGTATTTGATAAGTAGTAATGCTATTATTAAATAGCGTCGATATTGACTCTTAAATACATTACTACTTATATCAAATACACTCTAAATTTTCAATATGAAAATGTAAACGTCACCGGGAGTTTTGTGAATGGACTATAGCAGCGTTGCAAGCAATTTGGGAAGTCGTACCTCAGGATTTTATTAATAATTTGATAATGAGGCTTCCCAATAGAGTAACAGCTTTAAGGCGAACCAGGGGTGGGTCAACAGGGTATTAGTTTTCTTTAATTCATCAATAAAAGAACTTTGTAATTGTTATCTTACATCCATTTATACAATGTTTTTCGATTACTCATTTTTTCCCATTGAAGGTTTGTTTCTTTTGATTTCTTTAATTGTATCGCAGCACCCATCATTGAATAAATTTGTATAACATGGCTTTGCATTTCTTTTTAAAATTTCTAAGTAAAAAAAACAAATCATTGTTTGTTGAGTAATGTATTAAGGATATGAAATGCAATATCAAATTTTCCAAAGTTTTTCTTACTTGTACATGTTGAGGTCTTGGTAAAGTATGTAACCAGAAGAATCTTGTTCGAATCTCGAAACATTTTTCTGGTAACAATTAATACTATGTGTGTTTTTTTTTAAAGTGTCATAAGAGGTGGCTGTGGAAAAGAAAATTCATGTCTTAGCTTCATTCATGTACTTTAAATTGTCAGTTTTGGCATGTGTTAGATCCCAAGCTACGACATGAGTTTTAATTTTCATGGCCAACCTTTATGGCATTTTTAAAAAAATACATCGTATAATAAATTAAGTGATTGATAACAAAATGATAAATTACCTGCTTACTTTGTATTTTGCACAAATTTTTAATGCGAAAAGTGCAAATTTGAGAAGTTATTTAATGAAACGGTTAAAACTGAATAATTTTTGTTTGTTCCATCTCGTATGCATTTTAATTAATTTCATGCTTTTTAATAACTTTGGCGCTGCTGAAACTTTTCATGTCTAGTTCTTGGGTGCATTTTATAGTACCCCTATTTAATTTTAACGTACTCTACAGCCTTTTGTGATTTCGGCAGCATAATTTGCCGACTTCCTTAGTTCCAATGCATTTCTTGTATTGATCGAGTTCGCTTGTTTGATGTGGCAAAGCTGTCAGTGTTCCTTTCAATGAGCTTTAATACACCGTTCTGTGTTTAAATTGAAATCATAATAAATGTATATTTAATATTAAGTATTGGAAGTAAAGTTTTGGAAGTAAAATTTTCTTATTCTAGTATTCAATTTTCAATACCTATAATTAAGATTGCTGCCATAATTTAAAAGTTATAACCTTTAATTATTAATTTATAATAAGGAAATAAGTTGAATAAATTTGCAAAAGCTTGTGGGTGTACAAATGAAAGAAAGAAAATCTTTCATAAATTTTAATCGTTCAAATAAGTTTCTGTTTGAATGAATACACTTCGGCATAAATTATTTTTGAATAAAATTAATTTGACTAAATTACCAAATTGTGTTGTAAAAATAAAAGCAGGTAATGTAAAAGAAAGAAACATTTTACCAGGAATTACCTAATATGACCTTTTCGTGTTCGGCAGCGGAAAACTTTCGCCTGTAATATGTAAGACCTCGGCGTCACATCGAGGACTACAAATGTCCTGACTCTTACATGATCTACTTGCAGATGGACGAAAGCACTCGTATTCAGTGCATGAGTCCGTGTCGAAACTTTCCATGAACTGCCCGAAACTGCAAACTCAATAAAGTGCATCATGTTTATTTACTTTTCCGGCTGGATGGAAGAATTTCAGGTCAAAGTTTTCGAATTTGCATTCGAAAGGCGAACGCAGCTCGAAGAGGCAGGCAAATTTACATTTAAATTAAAAATTGCTTGTTTGGAGAATAATTGAAGACAAATTTTCATTATATTCATATTCGTTTTTAGAAAAAATAACTTTAAAAAATCCATCACATTTCTTATTCTATCGTTTTTCAATTATCCTATACTCTCAGATAAAAATTCCTTCAGAAGCAAATTATTGGTACTTCATCAAATGCAAAACGCTTTGCCTAGATACTATTTTACTTATTACAGTTTTGGATATTTTGTCTCACTTTGAATAATCCAAGCAACTTGGCAAGTTGAAAGAAACAAAGAAGACTTAAAAATGTTCACCTTTACCTTTTGTTACAAAATGTGTTCGCTCATGCTGTTACTTACCAGTTTTTCTCCGTCTTCAGGAACCTGAAACCAAGAAAGTATTCCCGTGAGTAATGCAAGGAGTGAAATATTTAAACGAGAAAAAGCTTTTTACTGCTTGCGAACGTCTTTAAGCAACCATCAACGAAGAATAGCTTGTTCATACGAGTATTTGCCTGGAACTGCTCCCAGTGCAATTACGTGCATACGTATAAAAGCGTGCTTTGCAACAACTCCGACAATTGAAACGTGCAAGATCTTTGATGTGCGTCTATTTTTATGTTCGTCGCAATAAAACGGGTTGGAAGTGCAAGATTATTGCACGTTTTATGGGCGAGTGTTCTTAAAGCACGCTTCCGAGTGCATATTTGCTTGGATGAACGAGTTCGTATTCCGTTAGTCCAAGAAATATCGATCGGATATTTCATGCTTTATAAAGACTTACTGGACTTACTGGTACAATGCACTTTTGTTATTAAAACAAAATGATTCAATTTTAAAAGCCCCCCCAATCATTTAAATTGGATTTCGCATTAATTGCTGTGAAAAGAATTATTGTGACACAATCAAAGTGTTCTGGAAAAAAGCGACTGTAATAATAATAATAATAGTAATAAAATAGTAGTAGATACAATTTTAGAGCGTTCCGGTAGAGTTATTTCACAATGCTAATTTTCATGCCTGTGGCTGGAACGATGTGTAATTAAGCGAGTATTTCCAACGAGAATATTTGAACAAATTCCAGCTTTAATCTTCTATGCATTTCAGTTGGCTAGCAGGTAAATCATAAAACTGATTCTGAAGCACGAGCTTGGCTTGCTCTTTTTAGGATGGGATTATCCGGGCGCACTTTAACTAGGAAACTCATTAATTAGGAGAATATGAGCATAGAATCAAAGTTTTATTTATTTCATTTCTCTTATTTTTCCCATTTATGTTAGCTCCCCTCGGCATATACTCAATAAGCAAGACTCCTTCAGCATCCCAGAAAATTTTATTTTGCCTTTTTTTTGGTGATGGACAGCCTTTATGAACCCACTGCAAGGATTACTGTTCGGTGGGAGGCTCCAAGTCTCATCCTTGGTGATTGTTTGAGAAAGAAAATTTCTGTCCCTTTCCAGCGCGGCCAAACTTTCTTAAAAAATTTCTTTTCTGACTAGTTTTTGTACAGTTGTAAGCAATCTGATAATCCAGATTAAATCGTCATGCAAAGTTTTCAGGACACTTGCTTCGGATATACAGACTTCATTGGCAATAACACATAACAATAACAATAACAATAACAATAACAATAATGACGAGGTCTTAAAAACAAAAGCATTATTAATACCATACCTGTAAGAAAATGATCCTGTGAATGAGAGCAAGGATGAAAAAATACAAAAATAAAGGTAGAAACAAAATGGAACAAAATTTGTAAAGGTTGGTAGGAATAAACCCAAAGTATTTCTGCAAAGATCAGAAGACAGAAGAAAAAATACTACAAGACAGAGAAAGTTTGAACAGATGTGAACATATTGTTACATTATGAGAAGCAGACTATATTTTTATATACTGGTAGCGCCACCTGTGCCGCAGACAGGATTCTAATCTATTCTAGACACGCACCGAATTTACTGGAAAAATCTAGCAAGTCTTTCGAAGTTATTCTCGAAGAGGGATTGCTGCTATAAAGAGGAGCCGGAGCGCGGTTTTTAAATCAGTCGTATTTAGGAAGCGATGTGTAGCAAGCGAATTTAATAACGTTGAAGTGTTATTTTGTCAGATAAGTGTACAGCTCGATATTAATGTACTTTTATTGTGTGTAATGATCGTAGACATTAAAGTGTTTTAAAATAAATAAATAACGTTTAAATTTGTGAACCCGAAGTCGTAACAAATTGGTGTCAGAAGTGGGATTCGCAACGGATCCAGACAAAATTACAGCCGTTAAGGATTGGCCACCACCAAAAAATGTGCATGAGTTGCGAAGTTTCCTGGGATTATGCACATATTACAGACGATTTGTGAAAGACTTTGCAAAGACAGCCAAGCTTCTGCATTCGCTGACCGAAGGAAAAACAACATTCTTTTGGAGTGAAGACTGCCAGGAAGCTTTTGAAAATCTGAAGGATCTTCTAATGTCTGCACCGATACTGTCCTATCCACGACTAGAGGGCCAGTTCATCATTGACGCAGATGCGAGCAATCACGGAATTGGGGGCGTGTTATCACAAGTGCAGGACGGGGAAGAACGTGTCATAGGTTACTTCAGTAAAGTTTTATCCAAAGCTGAAAGAAATTATTGTGTAACCAGGAAGGAGCTTTTTGCTGTGGTGAAAACATTGGAACATTTTCACAAATACCTTTATGGTCGACAGTTTCATCTTCGATCAGACCATGCAGCATTGAAGTGGTTGCTCCAGTTCAAAAATATAGAAGGCCAGCTTGCCAGATGGATAGAAAGACTGCAGGAGTATGATTTTACAATCGAACATCGCCCAGGTCGTATCCATAATAATGCAGATGCACTATCCAGAAGACCGTGTCCTGAAGATTGTCGGCACTGCTTGAAATTGGAGGACAAAGAAGGAATAATTCCTATCAAAAGAACACGTGTCACAAACAACCAGTGGCAACCAGAAGTTATAAGCCAAGAGCAACGCCAAGAGGAAGACATAAGGGATATAATCTCTTGGAAGGAAAAAGGACAACGTCCAACTTGGGCCGAAATATCGAACAAAAGCCCGATTTTCAAAAGCTACTGGGCACAATGGGACTCTCTAAAGTTAGAGAGTGGAATTCTGAAAAGAGAATGGGAGTCACCTGATGGCAGCGAAATTAAAGAGCAGTTAGTCCTTCCAAAAGTAAGAATTGCCGAAGTTTTGGAAGAAATACATGGTGGTACGTCAGGTGGACATTTGGGCATCAATAAAACATTAGCAAAAGTCCGAGAAAGGTTTTATTGGGTGAAATGTAGAACCGATGTAGAGAATTGGTGTGCCAGGTGTATTACCTGCAAGGCAGTGTCTGGACCTGCGAAAAAGACTCGAGGAAGACTACATCTGTATAACGTCGGTGCACCCTTCGAGAGGATTGCCATTGACATAGCCGGCCCGTTTCCAGAAACCGATCGCGGAAATAAGTACATCATGGTGGTAACCGATTACTTCACTAAATGGCCAGAAGGTTACGCGTTGCCTAATCAGGAAGCAACAACTGTCGCCACTGCCCTCATAGAGAATTGGATAACAAGATTTGGGGTGCCAATGGAGCTTCATTCCGACCAAGGTAGAAATTTCGAAGGAAGCGTCTTTCAAGAATTGAGCCGGATGCTTGGCATTTTTAAAACGCACACTACCCCGTTACATCCGCAATCAGACGGCATGGTAGAGCGATTCAACAGAACCCTAGAGTGGTCTCCACAAACCAACGCGACTGGGATCAACATTTGCCCATTTTTCTAATGGCATATCGTTCAGCAATACATGACACTACTAAGCAATCGCCGTATCGAGTTTTGTTTGGAGGAGAAATGCGTTTGCCATGTGACCTGAAGTTTGGACTTCCAGAAGCTAGAAGGTCTGAATTGCACGAATATCTGCAGGACTTCGAGAATCGATTGGCGAGCACTCATCAATATGTGCGACGAAACATCAATCTGGTCACCGACAAAATGAAGACCCGGTATGATAGACGAGCCAATCAAATGGGATTCCAACCAGGGAACCAGGTCTGGCTGTACAACCCCAAAAGGACTCGTGGACTATGCCCTAAACTACAGGCGCCTTGGGACGGACCTTACGAAGTAATCAAGAGAATTAATGACGTGGTATACAGAATACGGAAGCTACCCCGTGGGAAGATGAAAGTGATCCACATAGACCGTTTGGCTCCATATTCTGCTCGGGACGAACAGAATTAAGGAGGGGGCAGTGTTACATTATGAGAAGCAGACTATATTTTTATATACTGGTAGCACCACCTGTGCCGCAGACAGGATTCTAATCTATTCTAGACACGCACCGAATTTACTGGAAAAATCTAGCAAGTCTTTCGAAGTTATTCTCGAAGAGGGATTGCTGCTATAAAGAGGAGCCGGAGCGCGGTTTTTAAATCAGTCTTATTTAGGAAGCAATGTGTAGCAAGCGAATTTAATAACGTTGAAGTGTTATTTTGTTAGATAAGTGTACAGCTCGATATTATTGTACTTTTATTGTGTGTAATGATCGTAGACATTAAAGTGTTTTAAAATAAATAAATAACGTTTAAATTTGTGAACCCGAAGTCGTAACAATATCTATTGATCTTTAAGCAAAACATGAATTCTACCGGGGGAATAGAACAAGATGCAAGTGATCGAAATAAGCTATCTAAGACGAATCAGATGAGAAGTAAGGAGGGAAAAAGCGATATAAAAAAAGAGAAAGGAAAATGTGGCATGAAGTAGTTAAAGACGTGGGAAAGGAAATGGACAATGATGACACAAAGTTGTTGAAAGTAAATACATAAATAGAGGAAAAGAGATAGAAAGAATATTAAAGAAGAGTCAAATAAAGAATGAAGGCAAATTGTTACGAATTGAAAAAGAAAGGAGAATCAAGTAATTGAAGGAGTGAAAATGAACAAGGATGGCACAAAGTTACTAAAAGAAAATTGAGAAGAAGAGAATAAGAATAAAGAATAAAGAAATATTTATTGCCAATCGAGAAGAAGAAAGAGGAAGAAGATCAAAGATAATCCGCAACATAATAATTGAAGACGTTAAATTAAATAGACAATGACGTTAAATAGTTGAAAGAAAATCGACAAGTACTGCAAAAGAGGAAGAAGGAAGATCTGGGAATTGAGGATAATTAAGTAATTGAAGACATGATCGAGGAAAAATCGGCAAAAATGGCACAAGGCTGCTAAAAGAAAATTGACAAATAGAGAAAAGGAGGAAGGAGGAAGACAATCAATGATAATTCGAAACAAAGTAATTGAAGACTGGAGAGAAACTAGGCAATGAGGTCAAATGTTGAAAGAAAATTGACGAGTACAGAAAAAGAGGAAGAAGGAAGATGGTAATTGAGGATAATTAAATAATTGAAGACGTTTTCGAGAGAAAATGAACAACAATGGCACAAAGTTGCTAAAAGAAAATTGACAAGTAGAGAAAAGGAGGAAGGAGGAAGACGATCAAAGATAATCCGGAACAAAGTAATTGAAGACGTGGAAAGAAAACAGACAATGACGTTAAATTGTTGAAAGAAAATTGATAAGTACAGAAAAAGAGGAAGGAGGAAGATGTTTATTAAGGATAATTAAGTAATTGACGACGTGATCGAGACAAAATGGCATAAAGCTGCTAAAAGAATATTGACAAGTAGAGAAAAGGAGGAAGACAAACAATGATAATCCAGGACAAAGTAATTGAAGATGTGGAAAGAAAATAGACAATGACATCAAACTGTTGAAAGAAATTTGACAAATACAGAAAAAGAGAAGGAGGAAGATCTAGTAATTGATGATAATTAAATAATTGAAGAGTGATCGAGAGAAAATGAACAACAATGCCACAAAGTTGCTAAAAGAAAACTGACAAGTAGAGAAAAGGAGGGAGGAAGAAAAGATCAAAGATAATCCGACATGAAGTAATTGAACACGTGGACAGAAAATAGACAATGACGTCAAATAGTTGAAAGAAAATAGACAAGTAGTAAAAAAGAGGAAGAAGGAAGATCTGGTAATTGAGAATAATTAAGTAATTGAAGACGTGTTCTAGAGAAAATGAACAATAAAGGCACAAAGTAGAGAAAAGGAGGAAGGAGGAAGATCAAAGATAATGAAAAAGAAAGTAGATAATGATGACAAATTGTTGAAAGAAAATTTATAAGTAAAGAAAAAGAGGAAGGAGGAAGATCAAGGTGTTACAGTTCGAAACCGCGTGATAAGATTTTAGTCAACTTAGAATTTATCGTGGCAACCCTGATACCCGAAGGAGCAGGCGTGCGATTATATAGATCGCCACGTGACGTGTCCTCTTATGGGCATTTTCGATAATAATGATTTCTGATTGGTCAAAACTGACGGTGGTACTTATATCGTTGTGTGTAAATTATCGAAGTTCTTGCTAAAGAAAGATTACGAAAATTGGTATACGACGTGATCGGAATTCCCATTAAGTGCATCACTAAACGAGATTTGGGAGATTTTCCATTTCCCTGCCAGGGCTTTTATTAGTCTAGGTATCTTGTTACTAACCTATGCCAAGCTTTTCTTTTCCGTTCGGATATTTTCGTTTGGGATACCTCTCTTGGTACTTATCGTTTTGGACATCATTTAGGCCCTTGGTTAATTAACCGATACTTTGGAAGCAGTTGTTATGTTCCACCGAAGCAAGGTTTCGCTACGAGTGTTTGGGCCAATATTCTGAAGACACGCGAGAAGACATAAACGACCTTGACCTACAGGACATACCCTGAGATTGCGTGAGTTTGTACCATATTTTCTTATTAAGTGCTTCGTCACGCTGCATTTTTCTTAAAGAGCGAATTTTCGACCAATCTTGCGTTTCTTTAATTAATCGAAGTAATTTGTTTGTAGTAAAAGTAAATAATTAAAATTGTACACCTGGGTGCAACATATCTAAGTTGTTTTAGTCGTAGTGTATTCAGCGATCTGCTGTCGCAACTTTGTGAGAATTGTAATTATTTTGTGTGTGAAATTAAAACAACTGTTTGTGTATATGCGCCTCTACATTCAGCGTACAAGTGAGTTTAAATTGACACCTCCTGGACTTGTTGCGCATTCGAGATACTTTGGGAGCACTACTTCGTATTATTATCTTCAGCTGGGTAATTGTTTTCCCTGGCGTTTTCAAACATCTTTAAACTACGGGATATTCTGTTTAATGTATCTTTCCTTTCGTGACTTTCATCTTACTTGTTTTTCTCAAAAATGAGTTTCTAGCGAACTTTCTTAAATACATAATCTTAACGTTTGTAAATACAGTTGTGGTTTTATTCAACGTTTGAAATTCCATGAGCTGCGTGAGAACACCAATATTTAATTTAAAAAATTTAAAATTCCATTTGCCTCGTGAAATTCGGAGGTTTTTTTGCCCACGCAACGAAATTAACATCAAATATTGGAAACGCGGGAAACTCGTCGTGATTTAAAGCACTCTCCAAAATTGAGAATGCGGGCAAGCACCAATTTTTCTTTCAATCTCGAGAGGCGGCGGCGTTTAATTTCATCAGAATTCAGAACGTTTGCCGAATCAATCATTTCAAAAAATTAAATGTATTACGATTGCGTATTAAACCTACAAAAATAAATCTGTCTATTTTTTTAGAAAAAATTTATCTGCGTGTAATATTTTTATTTTTACATTTAATGCCGGTGTTTTGACGTTTTTGACGTATAAAAAAACAAGCTTACGTTTCATCTAAATCCGACTGATTCCAGAATCAATCGTAAAATCGCCTCACATAAATTTATTTTAATGCGCGGTATCCCAAACGCGCGATTCGCTTTAATAAATGTTCCCAACAATAATCATAATCGCAGCGTTATTTTGTCGCATCACAGCCCCGGAGTGCATGAATTATTTTGGGCCCATGTAAATTTAAATTTACATAGCTGCATCAAAGCGCAATAAATTAATTCTGGCGGTGTCTGCTGCAATTTCGAGTTCGTGGCTTGCGGCACTTTGCAGTAAACACTAATGATGATGAATTCAAAACATATGTTGATAGCGATGAAATTGTTTACAAAGAAATTTCGTTTTCGTTTAATTACCTATTAATACACATTTTGCTTATTGTCCATTATACAGTCCATTATACACACTGTTCCGACAAAAAAAAAATACGTATTCGAGAATCGATGTCGCAGATTACGGGAAAAATGTTTAAAACATTCTTTTGAACAGTTTATAATTAATTAAAAAAATTCTCCAAAATCAAGCTGCGGCACTGCGTACAAAATACGATGCCTCGTTTCATAAACGCAGCAGTATAATAGGACTATAAATTTTATAAAAAGCTAAAGTAGCGACATCCTGCGATTACTTTCTGACCTGACATTGCATTAGGATAAAAATTTATAAATTATTATATTATTAACTTCTTGTCTGCTCACAATGCGTCCTCGGCACATATCTTAATTCGTTTTGTTACACGTTTAACGGCTGGGAACGGAAGTCTGAGTTGTTTCTTTTACGCGACCTAATTAAAATAACCGGAATTGCTCCACAAAAGGCTCCACAAAAAAGATGTTAACAATACAGAAATTGGTTTAATTTCCTCTCCAAGTTACCCCTTATCCATTGTTTTCACCAGATCTAATATGAAGTCCTAAGTAACTCTTCGCCGTGCCATTCAGACTAAAATGAAACCAGCAATTACTGAAAAAAATACTTGGAATGGCTCTAGAAAGTTGATCTTCTCGATACCGTAATGCGAAGATGAGTGGAAAGAATAGCATTAAGAATGGGGGAAATTTAAACTATTCATTTTACTCTAATATCAAAAGGACAATCTCTAAAGGGAAAGCGTCATAGTAATGCTCCGCCTTCGCCTGAATGGGCCAAGTCATATTCGTCGGTTGGAAAGGTAGCAGCCACGATCTTTTAGAATTGAAAAGGGAAGGACATGGAGTAACTCTTGCAAAGAACAAAGGGTCAACGGGATGATTCTCATCTTTTGGGCAAAGTGGAAAAAGCAAGAAGGATCTAGAACAATCCAAAAATGTGCTCTTTCTTCATAGCAATCCAAAATCAAAAGTGAAAGCACCATGGTATTCTTCCGCATGAAAAGCCAAGTCATATTCATCTGTTGCAAAGGTAGCAACTACGATCTTTTAGGATTGAAAGGGGATCAAATTTAACATCCATGTAACTCATTGTACTAGCATTTTGGTCAAAATTAGAGCAGCGATTACTGAAAAGTTGGTCTTCCATAATGACAATTCAGATCTAACACACGATGACTTGTAACATTTTCCAAAACTTTTTCTCGCTAGAAAGAAATTTAGATCGGATGAGGCAGTTTTGTAACAAACTTGAAGTTGATCATTCCAAAGCAAGTAGAGTGACATTCCGGAAGTGCCTCGGTGTTTGAAAAAGAAAAGAAAATTCACCAGAAAGACAATAATACCTCTGCAGATGGTAGCAAAAGTTGGAAAGATTTTCGGATGTCGGTTGTTAACCTAAAAACAGAGTTAACGTGAAATTGTACTTAAAGGTCAAGTTCACGATCGATGCTACGCCGACGTGTCTACAATAAAACTTTTATAAGGGTATTTATTTCGTTCATCTGCTCCTCTACTTTTTAACCAGAGGCGAATCGTCGTTTTGGGGCTAATTTTTGATTAATTATTTCTGGAAAACTAAAGTAGAAAGAATTTTTTTAACGTTTTTCCATACTCTCTGACATCGCTTCCTATCGTGGTTTCATTTTGTCGGGTTAATTACCAGTGATCCTGTATACTTAAGGCCTTGAATGCTTACAGTATGTTAATTTTACCTGTAAATACTTGTTTAATCCCAGGTTAATATAAGAAACATTAAAGAATTATAAAAAATTCTCCAGATACAAGGTTTGTTCCAACAGCTATTTCTGATTAGTTCGAAGCCATCAAAAACGGTTTTGACAACTCCGTCAAGTGTACAACTTTATTGACGATCTCGGAACTGCTGTTGGAACAAACCTAATGTCAGTTGTTTTTTGTTTTATAACAACAAATGTGTTATATTTTAGTAAATCGTCCTTACTTTGGGGCTTAGTAAATTCTGTTAATTAAGTTAATTTCTGAAAACAAATCGGTTTAGGGAACTTTAATCAAGTCGTTCGGGTTCCATTTCATTAACGAAACGTTCGTTCAATTCAACTGATTTAAATCAAGTTTATTGCCGAGATTTGCGAAGCTCTCTGTAAATCTTTTAGGAAAATAAAGCTGTTTTATTTTATTCTATCTCTGAAATCCATAAGGATTAGTTTTCAATATCCAGTTAAAACATGTCCTACTAAAAATTCCATTTTCATTATTGTTTAAATCACATGATTGTTATGGCCATCACCAACACACCGAAGCGAATGCTCCGAAGATTAAAGAAAGATAAGAACATCAGCAGTAGTAGCAGCTCTGTGGAATTTTTTTGTAAGAAAGTGACGCAATACATTCGGAAGCAAGGAGAAGATGAAGTTCCCTCAAAATTTGAACATTTTTCCAGAATTTCAAGTCTTTCAAAATCGACAAGTAAATTAGAAAGCTGAAAGCATCTACGTTGTGCTACGGTTAATGCCAAAATAAAAGCACCAAAGGGAAAAATGCGTTAACTCGTGATCGCTTGGTTGAAATGATGAAATTTCCGCTTCAGCAATTCGGCTTGAAAATACTTTTACACATCCAATTTTGCAATGGAGGGCGAAGCCTGCGATAAAACGGGTTAACGTTATTCGCCTGAAAATTCTCGCATTTATTCACGCGATAATAAATTCATTCTCTGAAGCCGAATTTTAGATTACAACTGTAACAGTCTTTGTGATTTGGTTTCAATTTACGTTGCAACTTGAACTACAACGTACAAGATAAGAGACTTCCGGAAACGTCAACCAAGAACTGTCTCAGCGATTGGAAGTTGCAGTGAGCACTTGAGTTCGATTTAATTAAACACGGCGCGGTTTCAGATATGTGATTGCGGAAAGTTCTTCTTGCAATTAAAATTTATAACGAACGAAACCACCGAACGTTAATTGGGGTAAAAATTCACGCAGTCGTGTAATTGGACACAAAGCCGACGAGCTCCTAATGAAATTATTTCACTCCGGGTCGCGTTCAATTCGCATAAAACGGATACGGCGGCAGTAAAAGACGATTTACCATTTTAATTATTGAATGATGAAAATGTAATCGTCCTTGCGAATTGTCCTCCGCCCTTGGCAGTTTGTCCCCGCCCGCATACCATCGGGGTTCAATTCCATTTCACTAATTTCGTTTATGTCTTCGACCGCTGACGTAGGATGGGATGACAAATTTATTCGGGTCTTCACAAGAGAATTTGTTAACAAAAGCAATAATATTTACAGCTAAGGTGCGACCACATAATAGACGGATTCGCAACTTCCAAAGTTCGGAATAAAAAGAGACGATTAGACGATGATTCGTCTAGAACTGCCAACGTACTTGACATGACATAAGTTTAAAGTTAACTTAAAAAAAAATTATTAATTACTGTCACCCCTAACGTGTTGCTTCCACCATGTCGCTGTATGACAACAAGGGAGGTGATGACAACGAGGGATATCTTCAACCTCGGGGTAAAGAGTCGTCCACAGAGCAGCGATACTGTGGCGATCTGGTCTGTCCTTTTGGATGCGTCGGCAGCAAGGGATGTCTTCGGCCTGGTTTAGATGACTGGTCTGGAGCAGCGGCGTAACACTTGTCAGTCGTTCGGTGAAGATGAGGGAGTACCGATTGATTTCCAACATCCAACCCAGATTATTTATACCAATATTTTGCTTACATAAAAGTTGAAAGTACAACGATTGTAGTGAATTGTCTACGTCATGATTTCCTAATTGGGAACATAAATCGTAACATTACTCGGACAATAATTACACGACAATGCTTACGCGGTGAAAATATATTTCTGTGCTGGTGACTCAATGGTTTCGAAATGAGAACGCAATTACACATTAATTGTAAAATCTTCTCTTAACTTATTATGATTAGATTATAATTATTCTATCGTGACATTATGATTGATTGACCTCATGAATAACTTCTGGAATTATTTTATGTTTTCCTCCATAAAATTGTATAGAAAAAAATATGATGAGGATGATGATGAAATTTTATGATTTACCTGATGTACGTACTAAAATAAATGGAACGTGCTGGCCGAGGGACTTTGTTCAAATATTCCGACTGAAAATATTCGCTTAATTGCACAGCGTTTCAGGCTACAGACACGAGATATAAATGTTATGAAATTGCTCTACCGAAGCGCTCTAAAATCATATTTTTTACAACCGCACTTTTTGAAATTAAAAGCTGCCCTTTCAACAGACTTAAATTTTAAAGCGTAATAAAATTGGCCGAATGGGGAAGTTCAGTTAAAACCGTACAGAGTAATTGCAGTTGAATGTCACTAAAAATTGATTGAAGTTGTTTTAATTCAAGCAGATTATTTGAGGGGGTACATCTTTTTATGTTACTTTTGATTAGCTGATAAGAAATGATTTTCAATGATGTTCTCTGCATTTCGTGTTTTAATAACACATAAAAATGAAAATTAAAAGATTTATGACAAATCGTTAGTTATGTTTTGTTCATGATCGTACTTTAACGTAAAATTTTTAAATAAAATGAAATTTTCATTGCAATACCTTTATTACGATGAAAAATTATAGCAGCAGGATAACGTCATAAAACCCGCGTTAATATTTGATTTGCCTGAAAGCTTAAAATGAGATTGTGGTTCCATAATTGAAATTATTTATCCAACGAGTGTTTAAAACGTTTTTCAATTTTCGACCGCTGTACAAATGCAAAGGCAAATGAGGTATGTGAAAGCAAGCATAAAAAAAAAGTTTTTTTTTGCACGATCATTTCTATACAGAACGTGTCACTCCTCTATTGTCAGACATCTCAACTTCATAAATTTTCGCCTTGTCCGGCGTTAATGTCAATCATAGCCATTGAGCGAATTATATGTGTGAAGCACATTTTATTATGTAAACATATAATACCATCAAGTAAAAATTCGAAAGTGCTTTAAATATGAACTAAAATCTATTTGTTATCGCAGTGAAATTTTGAAATTTCCGCATTAGGCAATGTTGCAATATTTTCTTTTCGTCACGAGATGTTTTCACGCCCAAATTTACATAAAGTGGAGAATTGACAACGCCGGTTAATCAATCTAATTTAAGCTGTCACAATTTGACGTATGTTATAATGACGTCAAATTAAATTTGTCTAACTAACATGATAGCCAATTTACCAGTTTAAAATCACGGCCTACTGCGAGTAAAAAATAGATAAGGATTGGATAATAGAAGCAGCTCATGTTTTAAAGTAACGGAAAATAATTCTCTTCGTAATTAGATGTTAAATAAAAATCCAAACGAGGCTCATGTGAATTTAAATAGAAAACAGCGTTGCGTCAACTTCAAATTTCAAAATATAAATTTTGTGACCTACCTGGTTACAAAATGTTGAAATGTGCAAATTAAGTTCATCTCACGATCGGCTAACTCGTGGAGATGGGTTAGGTAATACGAAGGTTTGAATTTACACGAAATAAAATCACCAATAATGCACACTTGTTTTTATTTATATCTTAAAAGGGGTAAACTGCTTTCCGTTTTCCACAAATCTTACCTCAGATCACTTAAACGTCATTTCCGTCATCACGAATAAGTGAGTTTGAATTGAGATTTCGACATACCACCTTCCCGCTCGAGCACTCCCATTAGTTGCTAGATTGAAATATCTATTCAAACTTACTTGTTCGTGTCAACGGAAATGACGTTTAAGCGATCTAAGGTAAGATTTGTGGCAAAAGGAACGCAGCTTATGTTCCACACAAAAATTTGTTAAATAAATGAAAACAAAATGGAATCAAAGTGCAGTCAGTTAATCTGAGAGTGCAGAACGTCAAGAATCAAGTGATATAAAACGTCAAAACGCGAAACAATCGGGTCCGTTGGTTCGTTACAAAATTATTAACTTAACTAGTAAAAAAATAAAATAAACTGCAGTAACTTTAACTTCGCATGTCAGCCTAGTCGGCACTAGGTAAGATCCGACCTTCAACATCCAACTGTGAATGCACGTCAGCTGATTCAAGTCAAGACCTTCGAGACATGAATAGCAGGAATCGTATCCTGTGTAACCACTTTCGTGAAACCACTTTAAGTGACCACTTGCGTCAACTTCAGCGATCACTTTCGTTCCGAGGATGTGCGACATGATGAACCGTCGTATTGCCAAACACTAGAGATGGGCCAGGCAATGAACCCGGCGCATTGAAGGCACCCATGTGGGTACATTCACCAGAATGCAAATATGAATACACCGGGTGCATTCAAAAATTTAAATTTCCCGCTCAAATGGGATTAAACATAACCTTTTCTTGCTATTGTTTACAGGTGGTCAGGTGGCTTACAGGTTTACACGCTTAATAGTGTCTGGTGAATGGTTACTTTTAAGTTTATGCCAAAGCTTTATAGCTAAAATCTGAACAAAATATTTAATAAATTTGCTTTCGTGAATAAAATATTTCAGGTTTAATTCAGTATGCTTTTAGGCGCCATGCACATCTTTGTGTTCAGCGCCACCTGGCGGCGTTTGTGAATTAGTGTTATGAAAACATTTCTTGAGATTAACTCATTGCATGGGAATAATCGAATAAATCACTCCTACGACAATTTACGATCGTAGTGCATAATATTTGACCTTCTGGTCATGAAATTCATTAAAACATTCAAATTCAAATGTACCCTGATCATTTGAAACAACTCGTGCTTTCATAACACTAATGCGCAATATGGCCATTGGTGGCGCTGTACTAGCATGTGCCTATAACAACAATCCACGCAAAATATGTTATAATTGGTATAATTTTGAAGTATCTCTTATTTCTTATATGAATATAGGCAAATTGGCAATGCACCGGGTTCATTGTGGGTCTATTCCATAATTCCACCGGTGGAAACGATTGCATCGCGTGGAAACCCATCTCTACCAAACACCAAGATGGACGACCAAGATCGGTTTACAACAACGCTATCAGCAAGGACACCACGAAGAAGATCGCCAGGCAGCTCCCAGTTAGAGGAACTCCGATGAAACGTCCGGAATAAATGGAGGGGGGGGGAGAAGAACCAAATAAAAATAAAACCTAAATAAAAGCAGACTACGAACACGGACTTACGAACCGATCGACGCCCAACGTGACTTTAAAAACATACCTGCCGTAAATCCGACGGAGATGCTTGGAGAGGCTAGGATTCGCAGAAAACAATTAACAACCGGACATTATATCCGTTTACTTTTTCACTCCGAACAAAACACCGTTTAATGAAAATTTACACAGACGCGAGAACAACTCTTCATGCAGTCTGTTTGCAAAGCGAGGGGTCACAAGACTGATCTTAATCGGCTCGGCGTGCGACGCGAACGGTTCGCGGGTGGGGGAGAGGTCCATTGGCCAACGACAAGCCTTTAATATATTCCACTTTCAACATAGAACAGTTTCATTACAAGAGAAAAGGGGTTGTTTATAATCAGTCTGTGAATAATAAGTCTTCTTTTAGTCTTTAAAGTTTTTGAAATAATAATTCTGAGATCATAAAACCAAAAGTGGACTTCCGGAACGTATTCTATACAACAACAAACCTTGCATCAAACTTAAGCTAGAATTCAGACCGCGATACATATCCCCTTCTTCAAGTAAACAACAAAGATTAACGATGTGACAATAGACGCCTGATACTTACTGTATATCTAAATATATGGAATAATTTTAAAATTGGTTTTCAAATTCCCCGACTATTGACAACTATTATTGCTTTGATTCTCATTAACAAATAGAAAACTAAAAATATAATTTTCATTCAATCATCATAAAAACATGTCCCCCGAATTAACGTTCGGTTTAGGGTGACTTTCTATCAAGATTGTTAAGCGGTGGCCTCAGAATTTATAGCCCCTCAGAACAAAAAAGACAGTGTGGATTTGGATATCCAATTCTGATTAGTTTGTGTTGGGGGGGGGGGGGTCTTGAACTGTAGCTCAGGCTATTTCTAACGAAAGCAAATCTGCACTCCGTTTATGTATAAGTAATGAAAAGCAAAAGTAATGTCTCCTCATAAAATGTTAACGTCTAATTAATCCCTTGTGTTCGCTATTACGAGTAGGCGGACAAGTAGGCGAGCAAGAAGGTCTATAACATTCATTAATTTTTTTTTTGACAATGCACTCTTCCTCCACCTACTCGTAATACCCGAGGGAAGGGATTAGATCCCAATTTACAATATTAATGGGGAGACATTACTTTTACATTTCAATTAATGTCCCTAAAACCTAAATTCGAAAAGATTCGATAAAATATTACAATTTCTTATTTTTTTTGCTTGGGTTCTAGGTACAAGCAGCATTGCAGTTCAAACGTTCCACTTGCTTTCGTTATTGATGCTTCTGATTTTGCTCTTTTGTATGATTTATTTTTTCCCTTTTGTTTGCGTACCTTTAAGCTTGATTTAGTTTCATTCGTAACACAAATTCTGGCGTCTCTTAAACAAACTTGACCCCGACGAGGTACTCGTCGGTTTACATTTTAATTCAGCATTGGATTCCAAACGAAATACTGGGGGGCAGCGAAACCCGTCGCCCTTTCCGTTTGATGTGGTACTGTTTCCAGCTCAAAATAATAATTAAGGCATTTAGTTCTCGTCCCCCTGAATTTCGCGGTGGTCTTTGTCCCGTTCGAGGAATAATTAATCTGCGTCTAGTGTTTACTCTCATATCCGGTTCCCAGATTACCGGAGTATTATGCATCAAACACCTAGTTTATTATTTAGGGGGTCGGCAATAAATATCCTAGTACTAGACTGCGCTTTTGCTGGTCATACTAGTGAGTCATCCCATTTTCATCAGAAGAATTATAGAAATAAGCGGAAGATGTCTGGCAATCTATGAGGAACTGAGTAGGTATGACTTTTTGCTTTAAAAAAAGTTTGCAAAGGGAATGGAATTGGAAGAGGAATTCTTTGCATCTTTGTGCAGGCCCAGCACTTGGCGTTGCATTGCTGTGCTTACAATGAATTTCTTTTTTGGTTTTCATCTTCACTTTTCATCATTCTGAAAAATTGAATACTTTAACAGAAGTCTGATATTGCTAGTGCCTTCATTTATTTTATCCTTTCTATTTGTTCTTTCATTTTTTCCATTCTGCCCAACCATGTCTTTCATATTCTTGTCTTTTCGCTGTTTTCCACCATTCTGTGGTTGCGTTCTTATAACACTATTTCAGTTAGTTTTTTAATTTTAATTCTTTTCCTAATCATTCATCTACTTACTTCTTGGTAGTATATTTCAAAGTTCAAAGAAATTCAAAATTCAGAACTAATTGATAGGTAAGGAATCAGAAGGTCATCGAAAGTCAATGACCCTCCCTCTTCTGAAATGATTAAAAAGTAAGAATTTAAACTGATTGATAGGTTATGGGTAAATCCACGAAAACCAAAAGGCCATCGGAGGTCATTGACTTCCTCTCTTCTAAAATGATTAAAAACAGAAACTCAAAATTCTGAACTGATTGATGGGTAAGGAAGCAAGAGCCCATCGAAAGTTAATGACCCTCCCTTTTCTGAAATGATTAAGAAGTAGAAACTAAGAATTTTAAACTGAGAGTAGGTTATGGATAAGTCCACGAAAACCAGAATGTCATCGGAGGTCAGTGATCTCTCCTCTATTAATGATTAACCAATAGAAACTTAAAATTCTAAAGTAATTGATAGGGTGGGGGCCAATCTACAAAAAGCAGGAGGTTCCCGAAAATTATTGACCTCCCCTCCTCCAAAATGATTAAAAACAGAAAATCAAAATGTTAATGCTATTGATAGGGTGGGTGCGTGTCTACAAAAACCAGGAGGCAGTCGCAGGCCATTGACTTCTCCTCTAGTAATGATTTTTTTTTTATCTGTGGTGATTGCCCAACAGAGTCCTAAGTCAAAGACTTGTCAGGACCTTAGGAGCGGGAGTGTATTTGAGTGTATGTGTTCCATGGCTTTCTTACTTCCAAACCTTCTCGCCGTCTAAGGGGAAGCAGTGTCGAATTTTATCCCCAACACTGAAGGGTCCTTGAAGTCGATACCGACCACTCCCGATAAATATCCCGAGTGCGGTTCGGACCGACGATCATGCGATTGCAAGGCCGGCCGGTCCCTTACCACTTGGATCGTTCAGACGTTAATTTAAAAACAGAAATCCTTTAATTATCTGGGAGCTTCTATAGATTCGTTCTATTTATTACAGTTTTAAATGGATTTTGAAACCAACTAATAAGCACAGTTGAATAAGAGAAAGAATAAAAAATTGCTTAAAATTTAAGGTCTCCAATACATTAGACTCGTACCCCTTTAAAAAGGAGAAGAAAGAAAAATGATTGTGGGGCTGTAGGAAGTCAGAGAATTAGGTGTAAACACGTCAGCGAAAATATATCCTAATGGAATCATCTATAATTCAAATCGACTTCTCGAGCACACTTCCCATGCGATCCGGGCCCCTCCGAACGCCTAAATAAGTTTTCCCGAAAGATAGAAACGCCATCAAACCGAAATAACTTTCGAACTGTTGGCTTCATCGAACTCCGGCGGTCTCCGTGCCCGGGCGGAGCAGATCAAAGCCCCTATAAATTTCAGTCGGTTTGTTCTTCTACATGTGCCGGGGCGTCGAGACGCAATTTCGTCGTACGTCGTCGTCGTCGATGCCGTTGCCATCGCATTTACATAAGCGTTTTTATTAGCGTCGTTTGTCCGCGCCCAGAATTTTCAGTCGCACATGATAAAGAGCCGCTATGCTTCTGGTAACAATAGAATGCTTTCATGCTAAACTGATTTAAAAGTAAAATGGGGGGAAACTTATTTTCACCGCGTGATGTGCTTTTCTCGAGTAATACGTGATTTAAAAAGCCATAAATTTTGTATGTTGTATAATCGTAAAAGCGAGATTACATATGCAGATCAGAATAGAAAAGAGCTTTCGCATTTTTTATTCGATAATACGAGTAATTCTATTTTTGCGTCATAAAACGTAGAGTGACTTTAAAGTCAGATTCGGTTGTTAAACATCTAAAAAAAAAAAAATTCCGTGCGTGCTGCACTAATGCCGCTTTAAACTCCTCTTGTAAATTAAACACATATTCAATGTAAGCGTAACCGTGTAAACCACGAAAGCACTTTACGGAATTGCTCAAAAACATGTTAGCCGAGACAAACTAACCGTGCTCGGAATCAAGTTAACTCAGTCAAACTCGTGTATGTAGTTGCCGGAGTTGCCTAATGAATTTGTTGCATGCAGCTGGAAGAGGCACTCTTCTCCGAGAATGCTCTATTAATTAATTAACGGCGTAACAGATGGAAGCAAATTGCCGGTGAACGGCGTGCTCCGATTAATTTCTGCTGTTAATTACCGAAATGTGCAATCGGAATTCAATTATTGAACTACTGTACGATTTAATTATTGTGGAAAGCTTTCGGTCTAAGCTACTTCAAAATTCATCGATGAACATGAACTTCAAAATTCATCGATGAACATGAAGCACCATGAAGAATAATGGTAAATCCCAACACCACATTCAATACAAAATAATATTCCGCTTTGCTCTTTTTCTTATGAATATTATCAAAGTACTGTGAGGACCCGGAAATGCTGTAAGGAGAATTCATTCATTATTTAAGTTTTACACCTGTATGTATCACTGTCGCGTTTAAATTTCAGAGACTGTTTTTCTTTCATTTAATTCGAAACGGGTGTACCTAAGCTCGTTATAAATCATGCAAATTAAATGTAAATTTCCAGTCGCCTCCGGAGCAAGCGCGTAACTAACCGTAGCGATACGAAGTTACATACATTCATATTTGCGCCGGACTTTAACAAAGATGGGTTGTGAAAATTTCAGGGCCCGTCGGCGTCGTTTCGTATTCATGAGCTCACTGTGTGTGCCCGTCCAGGTGTGGACGCGCCAATAGCACCCGAGAAAGCGCGAGAAGAGAAAAACAGAAATCAAATTGAGCGCTCCGAGCTTTCCCATTTTGCCCCGTGTCAGGCGAAATAAACGCAGTTTACATCACAGAAGCAGGTTAATAAAGAAACTTGTGAAAAATGTTTCGGAAAATGTTTATCGTTAAAGTCAAATATAAATTCTATTTTAAAATAAACATCCAACCCAGACTTTCTTGTATGGTTTTTAACAATTCACATAAACTTTATTCCGTTATTATTTTAACTGCAATGGATAAATTATACACTTTGACACCGTCAAGTCAGTCTGTTATATCAAAATATGACACCATTAATAAACAATAAAAAAAAAAAATTGGGCCCTAATGTAGCATTCCCCAAATTACACCAATTTTCCTAGAGCTAACATTATCAGTCGTAACCTGCTAGCAGAATAATTTTGGGCGTTCTGAGACAATTTCCCATACAGTTTTATATGGGCGTTATTAATGTATAGGTATGGTTGCCTAACTAAATATAAAGGCAAACGCTCGAGTGGGAGACTGCTTACGAAATAGCAATCTGTTTACACTCAATTTTTCTGCTTTATTTCAAAGATGTAAAATTTAAAAAAAGGAATCATAAGTATAATGGAATAATACGATGTGGTCATTAATTTCGATTGCAGTCCTTTTCTAAACAATGTTTTAAATTCAGTATTCCCTACAATATAATGAAGTAAGTTTAATGATAAAGGACGAACGCTGCAGCACAAAGGTCAGAGTTAAATCCCATAAGTCTCAGCTAATACTCTTTCTGGCGGAAATTATAATGAAATTACAACGTATTTCACTATGCAGCTGCCTAATGAAATGATTAACGATACCGTTAATGCAGCTTCCGTTTTAATTAAACTTCGGTGGATTTGTTTTACGACTCGCTCGGTTAACATAAAAGTAATGGAATGTCTTCTGTTTAAGCACAACGTGATTGAAAACGGTTTTAGGCTTTTTTTAAGAAGGTCCTTGCATCAGAAAGTTTTGAAAGTTGAGCTAAAAAATATGAAGACGTTTGAAAACGAGCAAACTTACTCAATCCGAATGCCTTTAGCTTTGCGAAAGAAACACTGTAATCATCCCTAAACTTCTCTCCATTTCTGTTTGACTTTGTCTTTATAGTCATTTCATTACTGCCATTTTCATTTCTTCAATTCATGTTTTATGCCTCATTCAGTTCATGCTCTTTTGTCGTCATATTTCAATTGTCCTACGTAGCATACGCTTCAGCCATTGCTGTTACGTCATGGGACATCCTGTATAGCTGCAGCTTGTAGTTTTTTTTCACTTGTTTCCTTTTTTTTACTTAATAAGTAAGAAATGCAAAATTAATCTGAGGCTAGCTAAGAGTGGTGCCTTAAATAAATAGTTCTAATATTTAATAAATAAATAAAACATGTAGTATTATTAAAATTAAGATCAATACACCAAGGAAGCGAAAGCTGATGATAAAAAAAAATGCTGTGCAAAATAACAAGGATTTCTGCAAAGGATTTGTAAAAAAAATAAATATACAGGGTGTCAGGGACATGAGTGCAATATTTTCAGACGGTGACAGCTTGGATTAAAATAGTTAAAAAATTTGGTATGATTATACCCGTTTTTCAGTTATGAAAAAAAAATATTTTCTGGAAACTTGGCAGAAACGTCAGTATACGTAATGCCTAATATTTATACATAGGCAATAAATATGTCAACGTTACAAGATCGGCGAAATAGGTGAGTGTTTTTCAATGCTACTTTGGCGATCCAACATCATTTTTAACAAGAAAGTTAATATTTTAAATCAGGGCCGAGCAAGGTAGGGGAAGAATGCCACCACCACTTATACTTCTCCGTTGAAATTTTTCGCGCTTATTCCCGTTTAAATTGAAATCGGCTCGGTGTCGCGTCGTTGCTGATGGAGGGGATTGACTCACCACGACTCTTTTGCCCAGCATTGGCACATTCATGTCATAATGACAATTCGATCTAATTTGTTGAAGTAGAGAATTATGTTTGAAATGTATGAGCTTTCTAAAAGCACACGATAATTATTGTACACACATAATAATTATCAGACATGACTTGTCTTCCCATCATAGGATTGGCCTTCCTCATTTTATTTTACTACTTCTCCGTGCCTTGAATGTGTCTTCTTTAACACTCGTACAACGTGGAACGTGAAAAAAGACTATCGATTTGACAGCACAATTCAGTTGAGAGTAGATCAATAAATAAATAAAAAGCTGTGGAGGGAAAGGTAACAAAATAAAGAAAACAAATGGATAATAGACTGCGCCAATAAATTAAGGGAACACCAGAGAAACTCAACTAAAAACTGTAAACACCTTTTTATTGCCTTAACGTAATGAACTAAAAGTTTTTACATGGTTGCTATAAGACCTTATTTGCCAAACAATAGTAATATTTCCTTAGTAAAGTGACAATAATAAAGAAACTCAACGGAAACAATTAAGAAAAAAAAAACAATTTGTTAGCAGTCAATAATTTTAAGAACAATTATACTTAAACAGGTGTATAAATTTAATATCGAGTATGTTTCTGCAACGGAAGTGCACGTCATGCAGTTAAGGAATACCGGCATCGGTTTTCAAAAAGGCGAAAACCGCATTACAGAACATTTCTGGAAGGAAGTACACAGACAGTTTAGAGAGTGCGGATTAAGCGGTTATATTTTCGACAGAGGAGTGAATTTTCCAGCAGATTTAGATGAACAAGTGTTAGATATTGTTACTCGGGATCCAACTATTAGTGTACGTCGACTTAACAGCTTCGTTTACGTCTAACTTTCAGCATGAATTTTCTGTGAATATTTGGGCTGGATTAAACGATAATATAGTAAAATTTTTGTGCAAATCGGTTTTGATTGCAGCGGATTCCCCGAGCAGGCTCTGTACAGCTGTTTCATGCCTAGTTGGGCCTTCGTCAGCAGAACCGTAGCCCGAGAACTCCACTGCAAACCAAACCGATATGTCCTAGGGTTATCCGCGTTATGTGGCGAACTGGCTTCAATTTGTCAATCCTACTGCAATATCAGGTCAACAAGCGATCGAAAGATGTCGCTACTTAAATGTCGATAATTTAGTACTTGATCCTTACATTCTTCCTATGAGATTAAATGCGGGCAATTACATACAGTTCCTTATTGAGGAATAGATATGAAGAAGAGATATGTGATTGCAAATGAATAATGCACCAGCACTTTCAGAATTGAAGTACGGAATTACCTGAACAACAATTACCCAGGATGGATTAGTCGTGGTGGTCCTGTTGCATGGCCACCTAGATCCTCTGACCATAATACTCTCGATTCTTATTTCTGGAGAATCATATTTCAAGCACCAGGGAGGAATTGTTAGAAAGGATTCAGTATGTTGCTCAACAGTTACGAGAAAACATTCGTGAAATAAGACATGTCACTTCATCCATCGGCATACGAGCACAAGCTTGTATTCAGCAGTGAGGAGAATATTTTGAAAATATCATTTGAAATATTATTCGAAAATGTTATTCGAAAATATCATTCATTAAGTTTTTATTTGGTTTACGAAGTTAAGTCTGATTAAAGAAAAATAAAGATAAAGAAAAAATAAAGATCGACCTACCACTTTTGTGTAGAATTGAGTCTATTTTATGCTTCCAAAATTTGAACATAACGATAGGGAACACTTTGTATAGAAGCAAAAATGGCGCGAAATTTGAATAGTTTTATTTTAAGATGAGAGTACACGAAATATTACACTGAATGAGAAACTGAAATACTTTATACATTATTGTGATGTGAAATATTATTGTGTATGAAAAGTTTATTGTGTTCGGCCAATATAAATGATTAAATTTATTTTGAACCCAAATACATAACAGTATAATTTAAAATCCATAATGGAAGACGTGCAGGCTTCAAACTTTTGAAATATCTCTATCACTACCAACGTCTGACATATCGTGTATCGAGAAGAAAAATGTAATTTTATGAAATGCTCGAACCTGATTATTTTGAAATCTATTTTGCGTTCGCGGTGCACACGGAAAGAACTCGCATTTTCTGCGATTCAATTTCAGATAGAAATTGCAACGTAAATTTCATTTACCGGCGAACGACTTCACGATGAAATATGTTGTTGCATTTGTAAGATTGCACTACATGACATTTTCCAGATGGAGATTTTAAAATATTGCAAGCTACTGGATCGTTTTATTTACATTATAAATAATGCGCAATTCGAAGAAAATTTTTATTTTATTATGCTTTTTAACTATTACAAAAATTAGTCCTATAAAATGCAAAAATATTTTGATCGTGTTGATTTGATTTTCTTTCTACAAGTTAACATGAAGAGGTCGAGTAGCACGTTCTCGTCTAATTTCTCGCCGACCTTCAGTTTCTTTACGCCTACTCCGCCTTTGATGAATAATACGATTCCAATCAAATTCATACTTGAATGGATTGCCTTTGATGAACTGTGAAGCTTCTTCTGTAATCGCTTCGTACTCATCCATACACTCTTGTTTGTGTTCTACAGAATCACCGCCGTCGTATGGATTCGAGGGAGGTGGAGGTTTCTCTTTAAAAAAATCGGGAAAAACCATACCGGCTGTTTCGCTGAAGATTTTCTTGGAATTCTGCAACGTTTCCACCTGCTTCTTCTTTTTATTTTCCTCTGCTTGTTCCAATTCTTTCAGGGGTACCTGCTGCTCGGCCAGTGCTTCAGGATTTAACCGTTTCTTCAACAGGAGGCCTAGGTACATTCTTTCGTGCTCGCTTTTCTTCCACCTTTCTGCAGTCCTCTTGAAGTATTCGCCCGGAGGGGGGTTTTCCCTCAACGCCGCCAACCTTCTTCGCTCTTTCTCGATGCGCAGTTGTTCCTGTAGTTTTCTCTTTCTCTCACTTTTTTCGCGCTCCAGTTGCTTTTGTCGTTCGATTCTGATTTTTTCTTCCTTCTCTTGAATTATATGCGCGTTTTTCCCCATCCAAAAATTTTGCCACTTGATGAAGAGTTGCTTCCGTGCGACTTCCCTATCCAGAAGGCCATTAAACAAAGCCGATTCTTCTCCTCGATCTCCACTATTCTCGGGAAGGTAGAAAACTCGAAACGTTCCATTGTAATCGGAAATGCCCAAGACGTTTGCTTGACTCAAGGTATGCAAGTAACATCCTAAAATCGAGTTGCCCGATATGCTTTGCTCGAAATATATTTTATTAGAGCGTTTCAAGAAATCCCAGACTTCTCTATTTCCATCTGATCTACACAGTCTTACGAGGGTGGATAGTTTATCCCATTCTCCGTGAGTGTATCTGAATCTGGATTTCCTCCAAAAGACTGGCTTGTCCTTGAAGCTGTCTTTCCAAATGGCAAACGCTTTTCCTCCCACGGTTAAATAAGTGTCAGTCAGTACGGGATGTTTCTCGATGCAAACGACTGGTCCATTGTGATACTTTGCGACGCTTAATAGAACACAAATCTCTGGCGAAATTATTTCTTCAAGTTCGCTTTCGAATCCTTCCCACGTCGCTTTGATCATGCAACCGTCGTATGAGCCACAGTAGATTTCCGGCGGAAGGACTGACGATGGCGCTGTGATTACAGCTTTATAGACAACTCTCTCACTTTCTGAATATCTTCTTTTTGCATTTAATTTCTCATAATTAATATTCATAGAATACGGCGCAATTGAAGACAGCAAGTAAGGCCTGGTTGTTTCCAAAGAGGAAAACGATAGTTTATAAAAAGGCCTCATCTTTCTATTCGGTGATGCATCTAACATTAAAGCACTGGGTGGAACTTTTAATCTTCGCAAGTGCTTTCGAGGTTGGTATTCTGTGGGCCCGACACTATCTAATAAATCCCAAAACAGGATGGTCCCATCGAGTGAACACGTCGCAAATTGCAGGGATGGTTTGTCCTTTTCGATTGGCTTGTACTTCCCCAAATTGGTCATTCTCATGTAGGGAGGTATCCATAATATTCCGGTAACTGCCGTGGCATGAGAAGAAATTAAATCCGACTCGATCGCTGCCCTCACGTGTGAAACGTCTTGGGTGTGTCTCATCCAGTTCATCAGTGACCTCATCATGAATCTGTATTTTTGTTGGGCGGTCGTTAATACTTCGATTTCCTCATCTTTCTCTAATTTATTGCGAATATCCCACACGATAACCTGCCCATTTTTGCTTGCCCCCACTATGATGTTTTCGTGGAACGGGCAAAATGAAATACACTCCACCTGCGTGTGACTTTCCAAGTGTAACTTGGGCTTCAGCCCATCATTGAAACACCAAATGAGAATTGGGTTGGCTTCGTGTATTATCGCATTGACTTCATCTACGGTTTGCCTACCCTTTCTGTATACGTTAGGGGCGAGGTTAGCGTAAGCGATTGCCACAGTTCCTGACCACATGGGGTGCCACGAAACCGACGATATCATTTTATTTCGGGCGTCTTGCAAGTCGGCGAATGACATATATTCGTCCCAACGTATCTCTTCTGGTGTGACCGTATATTGAAGGTCAGTGACTAAATCGTCGTAGTCATTGACGTAAAAGTTGAGGTTGCAATTGACTTGCAAATGGTCGCATATTGCTTCTAAATTTTCAGAGGTGAAGGAGGCGAAATTTTGCAGGAAATTTTCGGGAACTTCTTCGATTTCCTTGTATTCAAATAGGTATTGAGTCCAGGCGTTTTTTGGAAAAGTAAAATCCGTTTGTGAAGACTGGGATGCTACGGATGGAGTTACTTGAATCACTTTTTCTATTCTCATCTTACCAATTACTTGGAAGGGTAGTCGGTCTGGTAGGGTGAGTAGTTCTTCGTAGCCGTCCTTCGCCTCATCTGGGAGTCTCATTTTGAAACGTGCTTTTGGCGATAATATTGGATAAGCAGTTTCGATTTCTACTTCCAGTAAGGCACGGTTGGTCTTTTCGGTGTATTCTTCTATTTCCAATTCGCTACCTAGCGGTGACCAATTTCCCGGACTTTTATATTGGGCAAGTAAGATCGCAGCTTCCTGTTCTTTTTCCATTTTATCTATTATACCATGCACTGTATCTTCGGCGTCTTCGGTTAAGCATAAGTAAAATTCGTCGTAATCCTTGGCGTCATCAGGCACGTATCCCAACAAAAGTTTACTCCTTGGGTAAGTCGTTATGTCTGGTTTCAGTGCCAAAAACTCTGAGTTCTCATTAAACGTGACGCTGTCTTGTATTAGTTCTTTGGAGACGAACTTCCAGGGGTTCTGGTAAGTGATTTGTTTGCCGATGACACAATCTAATTCTTCTTGAGTCTTCTTACTCAACGCGATGCGTTTTACTCCTGGTATGTCGAAATTTATCGATTCTTTTTCACGGTCTGTTTTCCTAAGTGTGGTTTTCGATTTTTTTCGGACGCCCTTTCGGGCAGTATCTTCTGACTTTTTACCCGAGGAATTCATTTCGAAAAATTCAACGCAATAATCGATTCACGCGAATCTGCAGTTACTTTGTATTTATGACTGCGCTGAGTGTTCGTTATCGATAAAACTTCCATTGCGTTGTTAAGTAGCTTCAGAAGGGATGGTCGTGCACTTTTAATAAGAGAACGCATTGGTGAAAAAAAAAATAGAGTTTGTACGCTTTGACGAAGTCAATGACATAGCTGAAGTTTTTAGACAATGTTAATTCTACCAAGATAATTCCTCTTGTACTTTGATTTTAATAATTAATAAGATTTCACTTAATGAATTTATTGGTAATATAAAATACTAATAAATATAAATATTGCCTACCTACATATAAAATAAGAAAGTGTCTCATTTCTGTGATTCTTCAAAAAGTCGAATAACCTTTTTGTGAAAATATGTTTCTCGATGAGATATTTTCCCTACAGATAGCAAACTCCTATGTTTTTCAATTTTAGTTTGCAAAACATCATCCCATCGAAACACGCACTCATACGGGTTTTCTTCCATATACTTTTCCGCCGCTTTCGAATCTGACCGATATTCGGAAAGGCATTCGTTTTTCACAGAAACCGTGTCACCTCCTGCGTACGGATCGAAAGTTGGGGGAAGCTCCTTCTTGACGGCATCCGGAAACATCATGGCCACTGTGTCTTGAAACAGCTTCTCTGCATTTTGAAGACGTTGCTTTAGTTTTCTCTGAATATGTTCTTCTTCTTTCTGAAGCTTCTTCAAAGGCCCCTTGTGCTGCTCAAGGAATTCCTTGCTTGGAAGCCGCGCTCTTTCTAGCAGTACTTTCCTCGTGTGTTCTTCTTCTTTGATGCGCCACTGCTCGCGCGCGTACTGTAAATATTGACCCGGTCTCGGTTTGGTCTGTTTCTGAGCTAGAAGCCTCCTTTCTTCTTCTACTCGTTGGAGCTCTTTTTCGCGTCGTCGTTCTTCTTCGAGTATTTTCTCTTGTTTGTAACTGTTGATTTCTGCGTCTCTCTTCCGAATTGCTTCCTGATGGTTCTCGTTCCAATTTTCCTGCCAAACCAGGAAGGCCTTTTTGCGTCTGATTTCCCTGTTCAGGAAGGCGCGTAGGCTGTCCTTCCGGTAGCATAACTGTTTGAGCTGGCTGGGAACGTATATCATTCCAAAGGTACCGTCTTGGTGAGCAACGCCCAAGAAGTTGTCGTCGCCTAGGGTGAAGGGGTATAAATGAATCCCTAAAACCATACGTCCCGATAAATGCTTTTCGAAATAGAATGTGTTACTGCATCGGGTGAGTACCCACACTTCTTTCTTGCCATCATCTGTAGATAGAATTATGGATTGATATGTCACGTCATCCCACACTCCGTGCAGGTACCTCTGGTTAGATTTTCTCCAATACACAGGGCGGTTTTTCAACTTGTCCGTCCATATGGCAAAAACTTTTCCGCCAACTGTTAGATGAATGTCATGCAAACCTGGATGTCTACTAATACAAGTGACGGGGCCATCGTGGTATCTACCGATGCTAGTTACGATTAATGGTTCTTGGTTTATGCTGCCCCCTTGACTAACTGCGTGACCTTCCCATGTCGCTTTAAAGAAATAACCATCACAAGTGCCACAGTAGATCTCAGGTTCTATATCGGAAGCGGGTCGTTTTATATTTATTTTGTATGCCACTCGCTCAGTCAATTCTAATTGCCTGTTCGTGTCACGTTCATAAAAAATACGAAGGGGCGGAGTCATGATGGTGGTGGTAAGCATAGGCTTAACCTTCTTGCTGCTTACGGAATTTAATTTATAGAAAGGTCTGAGGGATCTGTTCAAATGTCTGAGTGGGGATGTAGCAATGGCCAAAGCACTCGGCCGGGATATATTCCTACTCGTGGCCTGGAAACCCATGTAACGCTCTTGCCAGGCTGGTTTCGCTAACAAATCCCAAAAGAAGATGGAACCATCCAGGGCGCAAGTAATGAGTTGCATGGATTCCGGTTCACCCTCTGGGATCAGCTCGTATCTGCCGAACTCATTAATTCTGCAATAAGGTGGTAACCACTGGATGCCGATGGCCGGCCAACTATGAGAGTACTTCAAGTCTGATTCTATTGTTACTGACACTCGCGATTTGTCGTAAACGTCCTTCATCCAGTCCATAAATAAAGACATAACTATCTTGTGTCCCTTTTCTTTTGCCGTAAATATACTGAGGTGCTCGACTTCCTCAAGTTTATTCTTAATATCCCACACCACAATTTGACCGTTTGTGCACGTGCCCACGATGATATTTTCGTTAAACGGGCAAAAAGACACGCAAGTGATTTGCTTGGTGGAAAACAGACGCAATTTGGGGTGTAGCTCATCGTTAGTGCACCAAATCAACACCGTATTTATCTCTTGCTCTGTGGCTTGAAAACGATCCAGTTTGGGCTTCCCACTTTGATATACGTTGGACGCCTCGGGCGAATAGGCAATCGCAACAGTTCCCGTTAGTATAGGATGCCAACATACGGATGAGATCAGCTTGTTTTTAGAAACGTCAAAATCCGAGAATGTTATTAGCTCGATGTCCTTCGTTTCCTTCGGTGGCTTCATAAGTGAGCCACGTTTTTTAAGTTCGAGGTAGTCGTCCGTGTAGAAGTTAATTGCCGAATTGACGGCGATTTGGTCGCAGATGAAATCTAGATAAGTCGACATGAAGGACGTTAGGTTTTTTTTTAAGACGGACGAAAGCACCTCGTTGGTTCTAATCTCGACGAAGCACTGAGTTGCAGCGTTTTGTTTATATTTGTATAAAGTTTGGATGGAGTTATCATGTTTGTAAGGTACTTGCACGCCGATGGTTTGCAACATCTTACTCACATGTGGAGGCATTGGTTTTGTTTGAAGTAACTCGACGTAGCCGTTGGGCAAGTCTTCGGGTTGTCTAGGTCGTAGCTCTCTTTTCGGGAACATAATCGGATACGTAGTTTCTATCTCGACGGTCAATAAAGCTCGATTGTTTCTTTCGGTGTATTCCTCTATTTCCTTTTCGCTTCCTAGCGACTTCCACAGATTTCCTGGGTACCTGTAAAGAGCGCGAGCTACAAATCCTTCGACCGCCTCTTGAAAGCGCTTCACGTTTCTAATGACTTTGTCTTCTGTTTCTTCAGTCAGGCATAAAACGAACTCGTCGTGATCGCGGATTTCGTCGGGGATGTACACGAGCAATAACGGGTCTCGGGGGTAAACCAAAATGTCCAATCTCAGCGGTAGGAATTCGGATTCGTAATTATAAGTTATGCTATCCAAAAGGAGTTCTTTCGGCACGAATTTCCAAGGGCGTTCGGATGTCATGTCTTTTCCGACTACACATTCCACGTCTTCTTGCGTTCTCTGGCTCAAGGTGATTCTCGAAGCGCCTATTAAGGTGAAGCTGAAGTCAAGGTAACTATAGATGTCGGTACTTCGGGAACGGTGCCTTCTTGATTTGTGATGGTGATGTTTCAAGAGTGGATCTCTCTCTTTTGATTTCTTGTGGTCCATTATGCTTCTGTACAGTATGCAGTAGTTCAAATTCGAATTGTCACTTTGATTAAAGTATTATTTACTTTAACTGATTCTAGATTTTTTTTTGGTAACCACAGAAATATTAAACCATTTATGGTGGTATTGGACAATACAAATACAACATATCAGAATGAATATTCGGAATGAATAATATGGACTACCTCACTCCATGAGTCATAAAAGAAAAGATGAAGGTAAAAACTGCCTTCACTTTTTACATCACCAGAAATTACTGCAGAAGTAAGCCTCGTGCCAACAAAGAAATGAGCAAGACATCTTCCATTATCTATGATGATTAACGCAGGCTTTCCAGCCGACGTTTAATAATACCGGACACTTCGCAATGCGGGGGTAAGTAGGGGTTGTTTTATGTCTCGTGCCCGCTTTGATTACCTCTTCGAGTTTATTTTCTTTGCGCCGTCTCACGTGGAATCGATGACATGTTTGATGATAGGCCGTAACAAAGTCGCTTGTTTATACGAATTAAAGTAGAAAGTCGGAATGGAATTTTATGTTTTATTTTTCTTTGCTTACGCCGAAAATAGCTTGGGGAATTGCGTGTTTTGCTCATTCTAGAAAAAACAAAGCGAAATCCATGAAAGTAAAAGAAGAGATTAAAGTTTTAATAACATCTGTATATCGAAGGAAAGAGAAGATACAATGCCTATCGTCAGCTTTATAAAGGTTGGTAGAAAGAAACAAGAACCCATATTTCGTATTCGATTTTCAAAAAAATTCAAGTTGAATGAAATGGTTTTACATTCTTATCCTGTCCGAACAGAAAAGGCGAAATATAACAAGAGGGGGAAGAACACAAGTCCTGAATTAATTAAACAAAGATTCTAAAAGAAAACGATCCGGCACACGCTATTTAACACTGATGGCGTTGAAAAGATTCGTTTCACGAAATCATTAATTCATAACTTCAGTATTCATAAGCGAGATGCTGAACATTATACTCCTGCTGCCTCAACGCATTAAGGACACAACAACGGTAACAGCAAAGTTAACTCCTTGCAAAGGTACGCACTGTCGACCGCTTTAATAAATCTGCAAAGTTTATAATTGTATCCGCCGTGGAATATCAACAAAGCTCTGGGCGCTTTATTGCTGGCGCGAGGCGTAGGTGAAAGTCTGAAGTGTACACGGCGACGAAGTTAAACGTGATAAGGTCGGTTCGATGAAAAGGGATTCGCGAAGTTTAATTAATTCGCGCCGAGATGCGTCGCTGATTGGTATTGTGTTGATTTTGCGCGGAAAGTAATTGCGCTTTTGTCAAAAGTGCTAAAATTTTAAAAGCTCTGGATCCTAAAAGAAAGCTTTTAAATCCCATATAATGTCTGGTAATTTTATTAAAAAAAATAATAACAATAAACTCATATCAAGACAACAACTAATCAAAAAGTCATTGTAAATTCTAAGATGTAATATTGGTTAAAGGCCGTTTTACACTATCCTATTTCTTGTACATACAAGATTTGGTTTAATTTCTATAAAGATTTCTATAAAGACAACACATTTTCTTGGGCTGCAAATACGATTTGGAGATTAAGCACGATCTATTTTTCCAGATAGTTATTGATTCAATTTAATTTTTGATTGAATTTACTATAAAATTTAAATTGTTCAATAAATTGAACCAAATCTTGTACAAGGAATAGGATGGTCTGAAATGGTTTTAACCTAGAACAGTCATCCAATGTAAAAGCCTTAAATATTTGTTTTTTACATAAACGCTAGGAGACGTCAATTGTAACTGTAGTTTTTTTTTTCTATAATACATGACAGTGTCAAAATTCTAGGGTTTCTGTTGGAATCCTGCTTTTATCACTAAGGGCCGTTTTTTCAATCACAAGTTAACTTTAACTTTCAGTTTATTGCCATAGGAACAATTGTTTTCATAATTGTTACTATGGGAATAAACCAAAAGTTAAAGTTAACTTGTGACTGAAAAAACGGGCCTAAATGTAGAAAAGTAGATTTAGTAACTGGATGGTATAGGGTAAAGATACTCGTTTCACGTTTAATTTAAAACTAAACCGATCAATTTGAACTCAAAGTTAATTAGGATTGGTGTTATAGTGTAAGAGAAAATCTTCAAGCTCTTTGAGCATATCCAGAAGACGTTCGGCTGGTTATTATTTACTGCTCGCTGCGGCTACGTTTAACTTGCAAGTCGTTTCTCTGTCGCGAATCACCTTGTAAACTGGGGATAAACAGAAACCCTACCTGAAAGAGCCAGTGTGAATTCGAAAAAGCTTCAAAGTCAATAAACTGAATTCATAATAATCACTAGAAGAGAGGACTATAGTTGTTACTCAACCGAGCATCAAATGTGTCGTCACGAGATCAAATCAATTCTTAAAATTTCAAAAAAATCATCGTCTTCTTATTTGGAGTTGATTTGTTCGGTTGATACAGGGTGTATTTTTAAGAATGAATTGATAAATGCAAAAATACAGGGTGACTGTTAATTAATCAAAAATTAGTTCCAAAACGACGATGCGCCTCTGGTTAAAAAGTCGAAGAGCAGATGAACGAAATAAATGCTGTCATAAAACTCTTTTATAGTTTTATAATATATACGGCAGCGTGGCTTCGTGAACTTGACTTCTAAGTGGAATTTCACAACTCCGTTTTTAAGTTAACGCCCGAGTGAAATACAAGCTCGAAAGTATTTATTTGACAAATGCATGCAGCAAATAACCTGAAGTAGATTATTCCACGCAAAGGATAACAACGGTCACACTTTGAACACCGCCTCTGACAGGTAAACTAGAGATGGGCGACTAAACGATTTTATGCAAGTCGACTACAGGTCGAGTCTATCATTGCAAAGTCGATTAACTACGATTAATAAATCAGCAGTGAAAGTCGAACAAATAATCGAATATTTAGTCGATTGATTCTTTAATATGAAATTTGTAACCCATTTAGATGTGCTTTTTGGTTAAATTACGCAATCAAATATTTAAAGTAAAGTGAAATTATTGTGATTATCATAATAGGTGCATAATAAAAGATTGTTTAGTCAAAAATATGTTTTATGTATCAAGTACACAAAATAAGGTTTTAGGGGACGAATCGTAATTAATTGAGATGAGTCCTCTAAAACCATTTTACGTTTTTCGTTCTGAAAATAGTCACCTAAGCGACCATTTTGCGGAGCGTATACCAAAAACTACTATTAATTAAATTAACACACACTTTTGATTGTTTATATATTTTTTGAGGCGCAATACGTGTAAAAATCACAGATTTTGAAACTAAACTAACTTTATGATTGAAGTTTGTTTAATTTTAAAATCTGTATTCTTTAATAACAATACTTCATAGATACCTAAGTACATAATTAATGAACAAGATCAATAAAAACAAGTGTGTCTGCGCGTTCGACAATTACCATTCCTACGATGACATCAGGAAAACGTAAACATTACTAGGTCCTTTACTACGCATGCAAAAATACCATTTAATCAACGAAGGCAAAGTGTAAGTCGAGTAACTCGACTAAGGTTCGGTATTATAAAGGCAAGTTAGCATTAACTATCGGTTTAGTCCTATGGTAACAATTGTTGTTATGGCAATAAACTACTGGGCGTTAAATTTAACTTGCATTTATAATATCGGACCTAAAAGTATAAGTCGACTATTATCGACTATTTAGTCGAAGTCGAAGTTGCGCATCTCTTAAGGTAAACAAATAAATCAGTAAACTCATTCGTCATCTGTTTCGAATGTTAATTATTAGAATTAAATTTAAAGTTAAATATTATAATTTAGTTTTGTGTGTGAGGAATTATAATACAAAACTATTAAAAGTTTTAAACGCGTTTACAACTCTACATCCTGTGTTTTTGGCGCACTGTTTCTTAATTAATTATAAACTGTTCCTTAGAATTTTTTAAACTTGATCCCGTAATCTATTTATACATTCATTGAACTTCAGGTCTAATAAATCGTTTCATGTTTTCTGAGAAAATCGATTCATTTAAGCGATTCCTTGCAAATGTAATCAAATCATTATACTTTTGCGGCGATAATTATTACCAATTAGTTTGATGCATAATACTAGCGACGTTTAAAACAACAACCGATTGTATCTTAATAGTTTCAATGTCTCCGTGTGATCATCTGCCTGTCGGGCCGTGCATTTCACCCCTCCGATCACCAGATTACAATTTTTTGTTGTGGACGAAACGGCTGATACATTCCGCTCTAGTAAATAATCCGTACGATTTAACAAACAATTATTTACACAATCTTTTGCGAATTTATTTTTCTTTTTTTAGAAATTACTAATAATTACGTCGCACAAAAGAAACTTGCCTTCCCCAGCTGTTAGACGTGTAATAAAACCAATTGAGATGTGTGTCAAGGTCGTATTATGTGCAGGCGAGTAGTCAATAAAAAACTTTATAGTCTCATTACACTGCTGTGGCGCTGTGACATCGATTCTCTTATGCGTTATTTTTTTTTTGTCGATACAATTGTCATTCACCATGTATATTATCCGAACAGAATTAAGAGACTCTGTCATCCTTTAAGGAGATAAAGTTTTATGTTGAATCGTTTTCAGAATGGGATACGGTGTCATACATATATACATTTTTTTGAGAATAAAATAGCACAACTAAAATAGCATAAAATAAGAGTGATTTGCAATAAAATTCTTATTTTACTGAAAATTCAAAAACTGTAATATAATAACCATCATCAAAAAAAATCGAGAAAACGAATTCGTGTTGTATGTGCACATTTCAATATGAAATAGAAGTTTCGGATTATTCGAAATTTTTTTGACATACATTTTCTTGGGAGTGGAGTTGAATGCGCTGATCTCATTCTGTAACAAATATTACGTAGCTTGATTTCTTTTTGTGGGGAAATGGGAAAGAAGACTCCTTACTAGTGGTATTAAAGCTCAATTGGAACAAATACCAAACAAGTTAATAATGGTTTGAAAATATTAAATAACGTGAAAGACATACATTGCGTTGGCAAAACATTTTTATTACAAATTGATATTTATGGTTGATATCTTATAAAAATCAGAAATCATTTTAAAGATTTTTAGTAATTTTTGTTTTTGAGTTTGCAAATATGTGAGCACGTAAATAACGGGTGTCCAACGATTATTGTAGTCCTGTATGGCTGTGGAATCAAACATTTTTAATTAATTAGTTACTGTTTCAAATTGCAACAAAACATTAAATACGTAAAAGAAGAATTTATTTGTGGTTTGACACAGCCACCCAGGACTGTTGGACACATGTTACGTACAACAAATTTTATAATAACTTGATAAAATAGAGATCCAGTCTATTTTGTTTGTTAATCATCAACACATCAGCATCACCACAATTAATTTATAATTTAATTTAACTGCAATACCGTTTACTTTTGAATATTTTTCTGACTTCTGTTTTTATTTTTTACTTATTTTCAAATCAGAATTACTAAAACAAATCGAAAAGCAGCTGAAGGAAAAGGAATAGACATAAATTAGTTAAACTAAATTAAATTAATTAATTAATTGGCGTCTTTAGCACAGACGACCAAACAATATGTCTTGTAAAGCTGTTTGATGATATTAAAATAATGAAACTCATACAATTTATAATGTTTATACGAAAAAATCAGGAATTTTTTTTCATTTTAAATTTCACTCAATTTATGAATTTCGGTTTTTACAAAAACGTTCAGTGTAAAGATCCCTAAAAATCGCGATAAACTGCCCAATCTGACAACATTGCATCACACATTGCTGTTGTAGTCTTTATCTTTACCTTGCTTAGATTAAGTACTCTAATATACACTGTCTTGCAAAAAGTGTGCTACGGATGAACTTCATCTTCAACTTACAACGTGGACACCGAGAAGTGAAGATGATTTAAGAGTAAAGCGCCCTTATTTTATAAGATACAAGAAAATGTCGTAAGAATAAGTCGTTGAGAATTAGGTAAAAGTAACAGCTAAATATGAAATTACATCAATATGAAATTACACAATTTATTGTGAATCACTCTTTATTATACACACTACATTTGGAAATACTGGTGGGATTAAAGTATCCGCCAAAATAATATGAAAAGGAAAACACGAAATTTGTTTTTATTTCTCAATTATTTCATTTGGTTCTAAGAAATTATTTCAATGTATTCCGAAACTTTGTGTTTTCTTATAGCAATTTTTTGAAAGTAACTGTAGTTCCTTCTTTGTTTCGACCATTATGCAAACTGCTATGTCACACAATTCTGTTTTCGGCCTGTATAAATACATATACCGAATCCAATATACAATTGATTGCAGAAGAATCGAGCACATCAAAAAAAAATCAAGAGTGTGTTAATTCGTTAATTTATTGATGGTTTTTAAATACTTTTCAACTTGCCTAGAAGTATTATTTTAAGAGATAGAGAAAAACTATAAATACAATAGTTGTGGGATTTTGTTTGCACACTTTTTGAAAGACAGTGTATAAATTTCCTTTAAAATTCCTAATTAAAAAAATAAGCCAAGAATTATTTGACTAAACCTTCAATTACAAAAATAATGAAAGAATAAATTTAAAAAAATACCACAGTTAGTTTATATCCGTAGATACGTATTTCGCCAGCTATGCTGCCATCTTCAATGCACGTACACTCATAAGTGAAAAATGTTTAACTTACGAATGTGTTTGTGTGTATAATTTTAGGCTAGTCTGACCCATTTAATGAAAACGGTATTAATATGAACTTTTTCTTAACGTCAAAATGTGCGTCTTAGAAATCTCTAGGGAGCTTAACTAATTTCATTAGAAAAAAAAATTATACCCCCATGTAATTTCGAGAAACACCGTTTTTTAATTTCTTTATTCCTATTTTCGATATCTAAATTAACAGCAAATGAAAATAAATTTTTCACAGTACTAAAGAATGTGATTCTGGAGGGCGCTAAACTCACATTAATGTAAATAAAAAATTAATTATTAGATATGTTCTCTATGATATTTGCAGTAATAATTTAAATAATATATGATAAGAGTAGTAGTAGTAGTAGAAGACTTTTCTTATCATATATTAAAAAATTAATTATCCAAACATCGTGTTTAACAATCTACCAATTATTAGACATTGCACTAATAAGAAATATTAAAAGTCAGTTCAATTTTCATTAATTTATGATAATAACTTATTTGCTTATACTATTCATTGCTGCCATGTATTTCTGGTTGCATACATATTAGGCGCAGATTAAAAAATGCAAAGAGGGTCAGACTAGCCTAAGTAGCGGAGATTTTGAAGATGTCGGCAAATGTAGTGATAGATTTTTAAATTATCTGATGTCGTCCGAATATTAGGGCTCGTAGGTAATGAAACTGCGATTTTAAAAAAATTTAATTCCAAATTTATGGCCCCGAATTATTTCACCGCAGTGACCTGTCTCAACCAGCAGCATCAATAAACTTTACGATTCATATAAAAAATATTGGTAACCCTCGTTCATCATACAGGGAGTTTTATGATCCTCCGAAGACGAAGGGAACTTTTATGTTGCTGTTACTCCCATAAGTATTTTAAGTAGGACGAGGGATCCACACAAAAAATAAAACAAAATTTATTATTTTCCAAATGTTAAGGCCGTTTTACGCTACCTTTTTTATTGCACAAGATTTTGTTCATTTTCTACAATAACATTTAGAACAAAATATTCTTTGGGCTGGAGATGAAACACGTTCCAGATAATTTTTTATTTAATTTAAATTTTGCTACACTACCGAATAATTTAAATTGTTCAAGAAATTGAACCAAATCTTATCAAGAAATAGGGTAGTTTAAACTGAGAATTAATACTATTAACTAACAATAAGGTGACACATAAATAAATTAATTTGAGAAATGAGATTTAAAAAGCACAAGTTATAAAAAAAAATTAAAGTACTTACAGATTCTGCCATTTTTTTTGTGGGGCTAAATATGAACTCGACTCGCGAAATTGCGGAGCTGCACCGGAATCTGGAAGCACACAACTCACCGGATCCGCAGCCACTGACTACAGGTGGATGAATGAGGAAAGAAGCTGGCGCGAGGAGCCCGCGCAAATACCAGATGCAGCAGACGCAAAACTACCATTGGACTTACAGCTAAATCAAGCTGGCATGTTATGTAATACCCAAGAGTGATTTATGGCCAGCTGCAACATTAATAACAGCGATAGTTTTGTGATGGGTCATCACTGCAAAATTGCATTTCCGAGGAAAAATGCAAGCCCAGCATGAGTTTCCCAAATCCCATCGAGTGTTTTAGTCACAAGTTAACAATCTAATCTCCCGTTCGTGATTCGTCGCAAAGGGAAACCGTAATTTATCAAATAAAATACGAAAAAAGGGATTGGAGCTTTCGCTCGAATTCGATGTCGGTTAATAATGAAAGCGGGATTTATCTAATCTAAAAAGGTGTATACATATGTATACACTTTCGCTTGTAAGCTTTTGGACCCGTCACAGGAAAGAAAAATGTTGTCTATTTGACTTATACCGATTGTCAGTAATGTAAGTAATTGACTTTGAATATAAAACTACAGGAAGGAATACATATTAAATGAAGATGTGTCCGGAATGGAGGTTGCTTGCAAATGGTGGAGAGCTGTTTCCGGGAGACCGTGGCGCACTGTTTCAAAAGGATATTCATAAGAATTTAATTTCAGTTAATCCGTAATACGTAAGAATACAAAGAATTTACACGTTCGATTCGACTGGATTAACCATAAACGAAACTGATTCAAATTACTTATACTGATAAAAACTAATAACACTGGTCAACATTAATCTTGTCACACGAATTCTGGTAGGTAATCGTGTTTTGACTACCTACCCTCAGTATGAAACTGCACTTATTTTTTTTCAATCACCCTCAGTTTTCTTGTGATAAGGTAAAGTTCAGTTTTAGTATTATAGCGATAAACGCAAAGAAACGGACACGAAGAAAAAGTAATTAAACTGTTTGTCTCTTTATAAATTCAAGTTGTGTTCGTTTTAATTAATTATTGTGATTGTGTGAATATGTCGAGAAGGTGTGTTAACGATTCTAACCGTTTTTGTTATATTTGTGGTGAACTGACTTTCAAAAAACAAAGGCGAAATTTTACAAATTTTATTTTAAAGAGTTATTGCGAGTATTTTGGTTTTTCGGTGGCTCACCAAGACAAAGCTTGGGCTCCACATATTTGTTGCAAAACTTTTTAGAAAAATCAGCATGGAAATGCTTCAAGAACGTGGTTGTAAATTTTTTGGGTAACGATAAGAGTGACAGTTATAGAGAGTTGGTTAACGAGCTTTTATTGGCGTATAAAGCTTTGGGTTGCAATACATCGCTTAAGATTCATTTTTTGGACTCACATCTGGACATTTTTCCTGAAAATTTGGGGGCTGTAAGCGATGAACACGGCGAAAGGTTCCATCAGGACATTTCAAAGATGGAAAAACGTTATCAGGGCAGGTGGAACCCAAGGATGTTGGTCGACTACAGCTCGACGATCAAGAGGGACCAACCGGAAGCTAAATATTCCACAAAATCATAAATCATAAGTTTCTAATGTACATTTTTCATATATGTTTTTAGACAACCATGATTTTTAAAGATATATCCTATTTCTTTAACAAACAAAATTCATGGGTGATCAACATTTTAAAACTGCTTATTTTTATTGACAACAACCTATATTAATAAAAAACCCAAAAAAAGTTCGTGTGGCACGACGAAGCTTAAATTTTGTTAACCAGTGTAATTGATATCGAATGCAGCTAATAACTACGTTACGCCCATGATCTTCACTCGAATCATAACCTCATTCTTTGTTTATAAATTAATATTTTAAGTACCCTAACATTCAGACAAATTAAACGAATGAAAATACTTATCTACGAAACGTAATTCAAAAATTCTTTATTCTTCGTGGTTAGGGAAGAACCACAAGACGATATAAATTTCAATACATTTCAATCTAGCATTTACAGGAAAGACTCGCTCCTGATAGTTTTATATTCAAAATTAATTGGTACCTACCTATGCGATGTTGGATGATGTTAAATAAAATTGGATTTAAAAACATGAGACACCGATTTGCGAAACGATTTAAAACTTTGAGAATTAGGAAGATTCTGCGACGTGTACTTATAAGTGTTTTTATCTCTAAAAAATAGATCGAGACTTGATCACTGGTTTTCTTCTACCTCTTTATAGCTACAGAGAGGCCCATAAGACACATCGACATTGATCTACCTTCTACATATATGTACTTATTAATTACACAAGTGAATAAACTTATTATAACATACTATAACAAATTTGATATAAATTGTATGTGCTGCTAACCCATTAATTTGAACAAAAATAATAATCTGTGTGGATAAACCTCTTGCAGATAAAATATTCCTGAAACGAATGAAAACATTTTGCAGCGAATTTCTGTACGTCGATTATCGAGGAATGATAATAACTTACAAGTTATCAATATTAAGCCCATAAAATGTAGCATTATTGGAAAACTCGTAAAAAGGGCTATCCACTTCCACTCATGTTATAATATGCAGGGTGTTCCATTAAAAAAAAAAAAAATTGACTAATTTTACAATACGCAAACTGAACCGTATTGTTGTTGATAGACGATTTTTCAAAATGTTGAAAATTTTAAACGTCTACACGTCTATTTCTAAACATCTACATGTTTAGAAATACTTTGATTCAAAATTGAACGTCGCGTCGAAATTTGACATAATGTATACATAATTCAAAATAATTTTAAATTATGCGGAATAGAAACTTACACAACTTTTATTAAGAAAACTTTTTGATAAAATGTTTATAGAAGGGCAGTTTTGTTTGTTTCCGTTAAAAAAAAACATAGATTAATCTTCAAAAGATCTTGAGATCCTGGAAGTGAAACGTAAATAATGCACTTGCTTTCCCCTTAACATTCAATAATTAATTATTACTTAAAACCACGACCTACTGGCCTGGGCAATATTTAATTTAACGTAAATTTTCCTCGCTTTGGCGCTAGTTTACCTAAGTAAGTTATACCATAAATAACGAAAGAAAAAAGCACAAGGAAACTATATTTGAGCAAGAAAATACAACTGTACTTACCATAAACTGCGTGAGCTTGACATTAATTGAAAATGACGCTGTGAAACAGATATAATTCGATTCCGATTTTTTAGGTAAGTGGCGCCAGCGGAGAAACACTTGAACTAATAAACTGCGCAGGCCGGATAAAGATACACTGTGTCGTAAAATCTAGTAGGTCGTGCTTAAAACATTTCGAGATGTCAACTTAAATGGTCCATCCTGTATATTATAAATTGTACATTTAGTAGGGCGTCTTTGGAAGTAGGACTTTGAATTAATTTAGAAGCCCTAGCACCGTACTCGGTTGACAATAATTCAGTTCTTGGAATTTGTATTTAGAAACAAGTCCTTTCATTGTAGTTAATAAATTCATTTAACCAAACTAACTGTAAAATAGTGCACAGAATGTTAATGATGCGCATTTTAGCTTGATTAAACATGTTTATTTAATTTGTTCCGTTCGCTTGTTGGAAGTAATTGCTTTATGGAAGAAATTTCTGATAATTACTATTCAGAAGAAAAAAATAACAATTTGCGATACAGTTATATTAGTCGTATCAATTAACTTAAATATTCAAACTTTGTTTGAACATTCGCAACAAAGAGCACCAAAAAAGAAATTAAAAATAGAAAGCAAATTTGTTTCTCGAGAATTAACGTATCTTGGATTTCATAGTCTTAAAGTTTCGCATATCAGTAAAATGTAATTACTTATTACAATACCACTGATAATTCGTGACGCAGCCCCGGTAAATCTGTTTTTTTGTGGTAGTCACGCCTATGAACTAACCGACGATTCGAGAACTTTCCAGGCGCACTCTAGGTGATGGTAGAAGTTACTGGAATGTTCGATACATGTACCACACTGTTTTCAAAAGTCAAAAGAGTTATAGCGTTTTCTACTGACTGCTCTGGAGCACTCTCAGAGTATTCTCATCTTGTTTTAACCTCATTTAATAACAGGTGATAGAAATACTCTCATAGTGATCTGGAGCAGTCAGTGAAAAAAACGCTATTACTAGTTACTATAGCTGCGTTCGTTTATTCAACTCCGTTCACTCTATTTATCCTTTTCGCTCCTTTGTCTCACTCTTCCTTATTTTAAAACTTATTCGCTCTCTTCTAATTTTACTCCATCCCTGCACCGTGTGAATAGACGTGTTTATATGAACTTATTTACTTAAAATGGCCCATACTATCACCTCCAAAATTATTAAAGCTCCCTTATGACATGCCCTGTATATTGCACCGTCCCGTCTATAATAGACGTTATCCTGTTGAAGACTGGTGTTTAAAAGTATCCGAACGAAAAGCAAGAAAATTTTACCCTTATGGTAAACTTTCACAGTGCCGGGCGATCACACCGATCATCCGGATACTTTTAAACGATTAAGTAACGACAGGTTAAGTAAAATTGAAATACGAAGCACGCATCCGTTTTTCGCTCACCAACAACAATAAATGTCAATTCAAAGACGAAGTAAACACCGCGATTCAACATAATTCGGACTAAAGCAACGCGAACATTTAATTAAAATTAAATGAAAATAACTCAGTCGTCCAAAGGTGCAAGTGCATCAGCAGCATCAACGTCCTTCGAGTATCGAACGTTCGGGAGGTAGCGTCCAGTATGTCACCCCGCGATTCCCGAGAACCAGTTTTCTCTTCCCAAACAATGCGGTTATCGGTCGCTAATTCGGCTGATCGACGATGGACGCAACGAAATAGAGTTGTGTCGTTCACGAACGAATCGTTCAAAATGAACGATTCGTAATACGAACGATTGAAAAGATTCGTTCCTTAAATGAGTCATTCCCGAACGAACGAATCTTTTGAGTCAACGAACGAGATGAACGAAACAATCAGTAGGGACAGCTTACGTCGGCGCCTTTGAAGTTGGACATGCAAGTTTAAATTCAAAATGAAGTCGATCTGGCGGTGCTTCACTTAAATTATTCTAGATGGCGCCAGAAAAAATTGCTCGAAGAATCAGAATTCAACAAAAATAAATACCGGAAACATCACACATTTATTTTTTCGGCGGTTTAGAAAAGAATTTATCAATCAATATTACAAAGTTCTGGCAGCCACATGCATTTGCCCAAGCTTTACGCCTACATAATACGAAAAAAAACATGATATTGCTTTATTCATAAAGATTTCAATTTACCTTGCAACATCCTTAGGAAATCGGAATAAACTCGCACCGGGAGTTTGGGAAGTGATTTTGCACTTTTTCACCGCACAAACGTTACTGTATCTATCCCGTTTTTCCATATTATAATTATGGAACAGATTTAACAAGATCACTAAACACAACAATGGATCACAGACGGGATATTTCAAGAGAAACACAACAGTACAATGGCACAGCAGAGCAAAACACGTGTATACACAAGACCGCACAAATATAAAAACAGGTAAAAAGAACCCAAAATATGGTCAAAACCCTGAAAATTCCTTTATTATTCTAATATGTCATTATATCAAATAAAAGAATTTCTATTTCGATACCTACGCCACTATCGGGGAATGTAGAAGGTACCCCGTGGAAGGTACCGCCAGCTTCAAGACATGCGCGTAAAAAAATCTGCGAACAAGGTCAAGCCAGCTGTCCCTACTGATTGTTCCTTATACTGTGGTATACGCGAAAAGTTGGCCAACTTCCAACTTTGATGGCGGCAAATATCATAATACATAACCAAATATGTCCCACCATCTCATTTTCATCTGGTAATTTCTTGTATATGTGAATAATACAACATACAATACATCAGGTGTAACAGATACATACATAATACTATAAATACTTGAAATTTATCTATTTGTGGCACAAGATAATTTCTGTTTTTCGGTTAGATTGACGTCGTTCCAAGCCACTTTATCTGTCCATGTCTTTTGAACTTTTGAAGTGACAGTTGGTGGCGTTGCAACGGCGCGTAACGGCGTTCCATTCTGTTTACCCTTTAAAGTGAGATTTATATTGTACAAATGTCGTGCCCGGTTTTATTGTCCACGATGCTAAGCGAGGAGCAACAAGACTGAGCACTGAGCAGAAATAGCGTGGTCGTTCACGAGTGGGGGTTGACGGATAAACACTGCAAAGGCAGTTGTTAAGAGAAGAATTACGCAGGAGAGTGAGTGAAATAGAACACTTTAGTAATGTGTGGGGCATTGCATTTGTCTTGTTGTGAAATGACACGAAACCCGTAACGTATTTTCGATTCCCGCAATATACAGGATGATCCGGAAAACTAATAATAATTATAACGAATTTTACAACCGTAACAGGTGTGTTCCGAAACGCGTTTGATTTTAGCGCGCCGCGGCCGTCGTATTAGTAATTTTCACTTTACAATGTTGGTGTTCCTGTTGTATTACATCAGTAGCGTACTGTTGTTTACATTTTGATTTTCTTATTATTATCAAAAAAGGTTTTTCGCATTACCTAGCACTTTTACCGCAGTATTTTTTTTTTATTATTAACTGGAAAAGAGCCACATAAACATAAAAATAATAAAATAACAAATAAATTATCCGATGGTAAAACAGTGCAAATTCAGTACCAACTTTTAAAAATAATCTAGCAAGCGGGAAATTCAAATGCCTTTCATTCATTTCTAAATTCACATTATTTGAGTGATTTTTTTAAACGTTTGGGATCGTTAATTTTAATTGTTTGCTGTAATCTGGCAAAAAGCAAATCCTTTCCAAAAGGCGGCATTTTTTTAAAACTCCACGTGACGCGGGACAAATTGTTGATAATCGGGATTGTCCCGCCGAAAGCGGGACGTATGATTACCTTAAGTATACCAAGGCATACTTTTTCGCAAAATACACTTTAACGCAACTTGAAATCTACGAGTGGTAAGTCAGTATGAACGAGTATGATTCGCATTGACGCATTATCTAAGAATTTAGGCTTCATTAAAGCATATTTTGTGGAAAAAAGTGGACACTAGTGTACACTAGTGCAGGATGACGAACAGACCTAATTTTCATTTATGAATTTTATCTTCATCGTTTTTATTACTCTAGCAACTTAAACGAACGGAATAAAGGCACTTTTTAAATTAAAAATACGTACAGATTACGGCCCTGTCCGGCAATATGAATTTAAATTTAAATCTTAATTAAATATTGACGGAACGAATCCTCTCAATTAAAACAGCTAACGAAAAAGCGGCCCGAAGATAAACGAAAAATAAAAATTTCAAGAGAGCGCCGGTTAAGTCAGCAACCCACGCCGAAACGACTCGTTTTAATTAAGTCGAACGCAAAAGTGAGGACGAAATAAATCCGAAAAAATTTCTAAGTTTTCGTTCGCTTGAATAAAGACAGTTTCTGACTTTAATTAACAAGAACAAAAGATATTTAGGGCTTCTCTAACTTGCACGCAAAACCAGCTTTAAAAAAAAACAGCGCGAATTTAAATTTTAATTTAAAGCGGCCCGGCGCGGAGACTTTCAATTAAAAGCGTCCGATGAAAAAGCACCTCGGTGATAAACGAAAAATGAAAATTTTAAGAGAGGCTCCGGTTATTTTAGTAACCAAAGCCGAAACAGTTCATTTCCATTAGGCTGAAGTTTCAGTTTCAATTTAACGTGACTTTATACAAATTCTTAATCAGCATGAAATGGTAGGAAAATAAATCTCAAAAACTTTAAAACAAAATTAGAGAGAAAACATTATTTTAAAATTGAAGCTGATATCCTCTTTATCTATGCATGTTTTCAGCGACGGTTACAAGGAAAGAAATATCAAATAACGAAAACAATTTATAAATTGCACAGACTATATATTATGTTTCCATATTTTAAAAAGGCGACGAGACTCGAATTTCTTATTTTTTTTTTCGTTTTCAAATATTTTCATGGAAACTCATACTGTATTATTGAAAATTTTCAGCATATCACGTTTTTGCGCGTAATTTTTCTTCGCAATACATTTTTTGAACGAGAACGTGAGTAAAAATCTAATGCAAACTTGAGACGTACGAGGAGCAATATATTGGAGAGATTCTAAGGTTTTTGATGAAATAAAGAGTTGCTTAAATTTTCAAACAAAATACCATTCGCGCACACACATTCATTATCAGACTTCGGCGTTACTAAGGACATTTCAGAGCCGGACTTGTTTCATCTCATGCGCACGTTTAACTCTTTAAAACATAAGATTATGAGTTCTCCGATAATATTTCAGGTGGTTTTTATTACATACCGAAAAAAGAACATTGCTTACGAATATAAAGCGCCCGCCGACCTGCTAATAACTCGTAAATCGATAAAGATGGCATCTTGACAGAGACCTATGAATAAGAATTGTAGTTAATTGTTTTTCAATTTAATTTTTCTTTTTTCAGAACTGCATGGTAGCTTTTATGTGAAACCATAAAATGCTTTATTACTTTTTATAATTAAATCCCCCCACAAATGGAACAATAAAGTATCATTAACTAATCAAAAACAAACTCGCTAACTCGGCCTAACCGAGTCTCTCCTAGATATGAGGTTTGTTTTAATCAAGTTATAACAACTACCGCAGCGCCACATAATAAGTGGATATATCTAACGTAATGCCCCGGTATAATTAGCTTATAAGCCGGGAAAAGCACGGAACAGAAGCTTGCAGAAAAGTTTAATTCAGTCACCGGGACGAATATGCTTAAGCTCCGAGAGGGATTCGCCGCGATTTGTATTTACTTCGCTTTCGGGTTGGCAGATGTGCAAGCAAAGAAGTCCTTCGATGCGGAATAATCGACTGCAATTTCCGCTTGTAGTTTTTCGGGATTCGCCGCGTAAAATTGCATTAATCTTCTTTCTTTGGCTTGCTAAAATGTAGCTTTAAAAGTCACTCTAACTGCGGTAAAAATAAAAGATTTAAAATCACTTGGCAAGGAAAGAAAGTTTAATACTCAGTTAATTACAATGAATTGAAACAAAATTTAGATGCAGGTGTTTGTTTGAAAGTAAGAACATAGGAAATGTAATAAACAAAAACCGATATAGGAACGTTCTAGCCCCATTCTCACTTCAAAAATCTCAATCTTCAATTTTCTGCACTATTGTTTTCATTGAATTGCTATGATCTCAGTTTCACTCAATTATCCGTATATTCTTTTCAAATCCCTTCCTATATATTATGTTTTTCTTCAACCCTTAACATTTTCAAGAATATTTAAAGCACATTATCCTTAATGAACATTACGTTCTGCGGCCGAGTTGCAGATCCTTTGGTGAACAAGAGATTCGATTTATTATCCTTCATTTACATAGTTGATTGCTAAAACAAATTTAATTTTGTTTTTGTTTTACGACGCGGAAAATTTCCTTGACTTTGGCTTAAGAAAGGCGTCAATTAAGCTCGGTCTTGATTTCGATTTCCCTTTCTGTGTCTCGATGTTCTGCGGTCCAATTTTCCGCTTGATTCGGGAATCACCATTAATGAGGGAGTAACTGATACCTGCCGTGTACAGACTTTCTCTTTCACTATTTCACTTGACGTATTTCATCAATTAGGAACATTAATAGCTTATTTGTTAATATATCATACCCATACGTATATTTGCACAAATCAATCGTTAATTCTCTTCAAACAGAATGTGGTATAGTCGTTGACAATTGGGGCGCTAACGAAGGACGATTTGAGAATTAACAATTAGAGACATTAAAATCTGTTTTATTATTTATTTAAATTTGCTCCGTTTGTTGCTGAAGCAAATTTAATTTCGTTTTGTTTAATGACGCGCGAAATATTCCTCCGACTTCGGGCTTAACAAGGACGAGGCCAATTAAGCCGGGGCCCAATTTCGCGTTTCCTTTCGGCGTCTCCGCGCTCTGCGGCCCAATTTTCCGCTCGATTCGGAAAACACCATTAATTAGGTATCTTTAAAAGGGCGGCTCTTAAATGCGGAACAAAAGCTCGCCCGACGTTCGGGCGGACCTTGTAAAGCGCGCCGGAGGCTTTCAATTTTCTCCTAAATTTTTTATGAGCTTTTACGTGAACTTCACTTCGGGTGAAAAGATGAGGTATTTTTTTTTTCGTTATAATTCGTTCTTTTTTGCGACATCACGTGAAAAGAACTTTACTATTCTATCAAGGGGATAACGAGATCATTTTAATTGGTCAATGTGCAGGTTGACTGACAATTGTTTCGACAAAAAAAAACGTGCAGAGAATGAACGGAATAATGTATAATATAACGTATGAAGCGCATAATGAAAAATTTAATAGTTGCAACACCACCAGCAGCAGGAGCCCTGAGCAAGTTCTTCTGCAATGGAGGCATTAGAAGAAGTAAACGTAACAAGTAAAATTATCTCTTCCTTATTCATTTACGTTTGGTGACGTTTTTACAGGGTGACTGACAATTTTTCCGTTAAAAAGAACATATAAGAGAATGAACGTTTTAGATTACGGAAAAAATGTTGAAAAAATTCTACGAAACGTTTTATAATTAATTAAAATTTAGTGTAAAATAATGTTGCGGCATTGCGTACGAAATACAACGCCACGTTTTATAAATTCAGCAGTAAATTGCAGTATCACATAATGTGATCTTGACACACATCTGAATTTCGTTTTATTACATGTCTAACAGTTGAAAACGAAAGTCTTTTACGCAAAATATCTTCAAGATGGGCGCTAAAAACGGCGTTTTCATCAGGAATACTTTTAGCCAAGCGGTCGTTATTATCGATTTTTCAGGGGAATTTTGCTATTGGGCAGTTTCGGGGATGTGACTTCCCTCCCTGTTTAGATTTCTCGTTGCGCGCAGCGCCAGAATCAAATTCCATCGGCCAGTAGTTTCTTAACCAGCGTTTTATTTTCTTGGCTGGACGCCATTGCCCACTTTCTTCCAAATGTGTTGTTTGTGAAAAAGCTGAACGGAATGATGTACTCCGTGTTTTGAAAGACGCACCTTACGTGATAGGCACTGAAGCAATTTGGTATGCTTTTTGAAGCCTGATCACCACTAATAAATCCAATACTCTTGGCAAGAAAGTTCAGTGCCCAGTTTAGGTCGTAACGTAGTTTTTCAATCTCTTTTTTATTATTTTATTTGGGGTTCACCCTGCTTGCATATTTCGGTGCCACATCAGAGAGTGATCTTTCGGCAATGTTCGTATCAGCCGACCGGACGCAATTCCGCCAGCCAGTAGTCACCCACCTCTCCCTTTGGCCGTCACAACCGCAGGGTTTTTATCAGACTCGAAGAGGTACAGTTTAATGTACGTACGTACGTACGTTAAGGTTTTGGGCCTCACAGGAAACACCTAACTCCGAGAGCGGTCCTCCACCGTGGGTGGCGACCCGTCTACTGGTGGACGGAGGCAATCGCAGGCAAAAGGAGAGACTGCATCACGCGTAGACAGGCCTTAATCAGAGCCAATAGAAGCCAACTCCATAGGATGCAAGTGGCACATATAACGCAAGAATACAAGGATGCCAAGAATGACCTGAAACGTGCCATAAATAAGCAAAAAGCTGAAATGTAGACTGAATTATGCAGTGACCTGAACAGCGACCCTTGGGGAAAAGGGTACCAGATTGTCTCAAAGAAACTAAGGCTGAGACCCCCTGTTTCAATAATTGACGACGAATTATCACTCAGGATCCAGAAACTATTTCCCAACAAGGAAGGAATAAGATGGGCGAACATTGAAGTCCCCGACGAAGAAGTCAGGCCAATCACGATGGCGAGTTTGATGATACCATCCTCTAGATAAGGTGCAAAAAATCCCCAGGACCGTAAGTTGTGAAAGCGGCAGAAGGGGAAAACAAGCGGCAGTTTCTTCAAGTGATGAATGACTGCATGACGAAAGCCAAATTTTCAAAAAGCTGGAAAAAGACAAGGCTCCTGGACGTGACTGACAAGCTCCTGGAAACGCTGGTGAAGCATCGACTGACGGAAGAGCTGGATGAGCTCAACACCATAAACGACCAACAGTATGGATTTAGGGCGGGCAGGTCCACCACGGATGCCCTAGCATGGTATGCGACATCCTAGACAGAACGAGGGGTTCGCCCACAAAAATAGGCACCTCTGTCTAATGCTTGCGTTAGACATTGAAAACGCCTTCAATTCGGCCTCCTAGCAGAAAATCGCCATGGCACTCCAGAAAGCAAACATCAGCAGCCCCCTGACCAAACTGCTGCAATCATACCTGGAAGATCGGGTCATCATTAAGCCCAATGGTGAAGAGATGACAGTGACTTGTGGCGTCCTGCAGGGCTCTGTCTTTGGACCAACTCTGTGGAATGTCCTATATGACGGCATCTTGCGAATGGAATTGGGTAGCGGAGTCAACACAATTGCCTACGCAGACGATCTAATAGTACTTATAACTGCCAAAACTACGACACTCCTGGAAGAAAATAGCCGATACGCCGTGGAAAGAATTAACAACTGGCTAGAGGAGTACAATCTGAAGCTAGCAACGGCAAAAACAGAAATGATAGTCCTGGTGGGACCAAGAAGACTGAAGATCCTGAAGAAGATAGGTAAATTGGATAGCGACATCTGCTGGTACTGCCACCGAGTTGACACCCCAGGGCATACGGCCTTTGACTGCGGGAGATGGGATAATGTCAGATCGGAGGCAAACAGAAAATGCGGCAAAATAATATCCAAGGATAACGTCGCCGACATTATCCTAACCAACGAGCAGCACTGGCAAGAACACCACCAAAATGCTCCGAACGATCATGATGACCAAAACGAAGGACGAGAAAGCAAGAGAGAGGCTCAAAGGTAGCCCATGATCTCAACCTACCTGGAAAAGACAACCCCGATTAAAATTAACATAAATAAGTACCACCACCAAACAGTGCGAAATTTCTAACGCGATGTCTAACGGCAGATTCCAGAAATAAGCAGCTGCAAGAGAAGATAAGGAGTTTACTTGATAGGCGCTCATGTCAATGACCTAAGAAATAAGCGATAATGACAGGGGCGAATACAACACAACTGATAGGTACTTGGATTGTCGTTGACGTTGTCTTTGAAGAATCTCCAAACCTCTATAAAAAAAAGAACAATTTAAGGTTGAATCTTTTGATCTATTTGATTTGCGAGACTTTACAAACATTGTCGTTTAGTTAATGGTTTTTTTTATTGTGACGCAACTTAACTTGCGTGTATGTAGATTTATTTAATTTTGCTAATTACTTCGCTTGTTGTATAAACAAAAGGCTTCGTGTTTTGACAGTTCTTGTCGTTTGAGTTTTAGCGTTTGGCATTGTTTATCATTGTGGTCACACAAATTATCTGTTTTCTTCTACATTTGATGGATTGTTCACTACTGTGCAATAACTGGTAACTTTTATTTAATTTTATTTAGTGCTCCCTTTTCTTTCGGGGTTACGTATGAACTCGACCTGTCCTATCGGGTTAGCCGACCGTTGGGACGAACTTAGATTGCCCTCCCTCTATTTGCAGCCCCCAGGTAGGTAGCTGATTGTAAAAGCTTTCGCCGATGTGAAGATCGCACGGAGACATAAAATAAAACTTTATTAGGTACAGCTGTAGAACGCACTATGCCCTTGATTTTCCATACAATTTTTGATCATTACTTTCACAAAAAAAAAACAAGTTGATTACGACTGTGTTTACTGATTATAATGTTTTCAATTCTGGTTGTCGTTACCATAAAGAAAATACTTTCTTTGTTCTAATTAAAATGCAAAGGAAAGGTAACGCGTAATATTGGGCCGTAAAAATATGTCGAAATGTTTATGTCGGACACGTTGCTTCCCACAAGCAAATTTTATTTATTTATATTAGGAATTCTTAACAGATTTGAATTGTTTTCGTTTTGTAAAACGAAAACAATTGTTTGCTTGTGGGATGCAACGCGTCCGTCATAAACGTTTCGACATATTTTTACGGCCCAATATTACGCGTTACCTTTCCTTTGCATTTTAATTAGAACAAAGAAAGTATTTTCTTTTTGGCTCAAATAAAGCACTGCAGTACCTGTCAAAGTATGTGTTCAAAGTGGTGCCGACGTTTGCCTTATTTTATACAACTTGTATTGAATAATTTACTTCAGGTGACTTGCATGCACTTGTCATAAAACACTTATGATTTTCCCATACTCGCGGATATCACTTCTTTTCGTACGCTTTTTTTTTTGCTATACAATTGTCAGTCGCCCTGTATATGTATTAAAAATATTGCATTTTTAGAATAAATAACCTTTCATTGTGAATTATTCAAATGAGCTCCGCTGAATTTTTTATTTCATTTAATAAATTTACAGAGATGTTCGAACCTGCGTTAGTTCGAAATACATAGACGTTACGTTCTATTTCTCGTGAGGCAAGAAAAAAAGTCGTCTCTAATAGATTTTATCTGTGCCGAATTCAATTTTCGATCAATTTCCTGCAGCAGGAACGTCAAGCACGTATCGGAAAAATCAGATTCAGAAATCGCGGCAAATTCTCGACCAGCTCCAATAATATTTTACAGCGAAGGACTAAAAATAGCATTGCATTTCGCAGATGGAATTTCACGTCGGGAAAGGAGATGCACGTCGGATAAATTTTAATTGGCGAGTTTTCTTCTCACGCGATCCTATTATGTGAGGCTTCCGGTTGAATTACTCGCCCTTCTACATGCTCGAAAAGAGCATGATTGATATGACGTGTTATCTTAGCCTGAAATACTACAACACATGAGTATTAAAATGGAACTGAAATACGTATTTATATGTATGCCTGAAAACATAGGACGGTTGAAAACTCCTCCTCGATACGCAACAAAATAAATAGGGAACCAAGCTTAAATTCCCTTTGATCTAGAACTACGTAACTGCGTTCCCTTACATACACCCCATTCTCGTAAAATAAACAAGGGGCATTTACTCTACACGCCAAAATTAAAGCGGTTTCATTCCGGGAGGATTCTTTTACCTTCATTGTTGCTGTCACAAATGCGGCACTGAATTGTCAGTAATTGCTGTTTAATTACCTAGAAATAGGAACTGGGAAGTTAAATTCGTTGTGATAAATAACATTGGCCGCAATAATGAAAACGATCCCGTTAATGGGTTGCTCAATGGAATCGATTGCCCGCTCATTTGCATAGAGAACAGTGTAATTTTAGTCCAATTATACTTTAGGCAATGGCAACTGTGTGTTTAGTTAGAAATTTCCACTTTGTGATGGTTTATTTAGTGCATTACCGCTGCTGAAATTGCTTTCCGTGGTGTTGGGTGTGTTTCATTGTAACTTATTTAGCTCTCGATTTATGTACTACACATAGCTCCGAAGAATTAATTCAGAATCAACTTATAACTTACTGTCACGATAGAATAATGATAATCAAAATCTAGTATAGTTTCTAATGGTAAATAACTTAATAGGACAGTTTACATTACGTTAGTTACGTTACGATTTATGTTCCCAATCTGGAAATCAGGTGTAGACAATTCACTGTAATCGTTGTACCTTTAACTTTTATGTAAGTAAATATTGGTACAAATAATCCGGCTGGATGTTGGAAATCAATTGGTACTCCGATTCACTAGAAGATGTGCGTCGCCCTCATCTTCACCGAACAACTGACGTCCAGATCAGTCATCTAGGCCAGGCCGAAGACATCCCTTGCTGCCGAGCATCCAAAAGGACCGACCAGATCGCTGCTTTCTGGACGACTCTTACACCAGGCCGAAGACATCCCTTGCTGCCGACGCATCCAAAAGGATCGCCACAGTATCGCTGCTCTGCCTTCTACTCAGAAAGCGGCTCTTTTCATTGTTGGGCTTCTTTGTATTGTGTTTGGGTTGGAATTATATTTGAATTTAGAAAAAAAAATAGAGTTTTGGCCGAGAGACTAGCTGCCGCGAGCCTTCTATTCAGCGAGCGGCCTATTTTCATCGGTTTTTCATTACTTGGGTTGGGCTTCTGTGTATTTTGCTTGAGCTGGAATTATAAATGAATTTAGAAAAAAATATTAGAGTTTTGGCCGAGAGAATAGCTGCCGCAAGCCTTCCACTCAGAAAGCGTCTCTTTTCATTGTTGGGCGTCTTTGTATTTTGTTTGGGTTGAAATTATAATTGAATTTAGAAAATATTTGAGTTTTGACCGAGAGCCTTCTATTCTGCAAGCAACTCTTCTTCATTGTTTTTTTTTTTTTACTTGGGTTGTTTTTTTTATATTTTGCTTGGGTTGTAATTATAAATGAATTTAAGTTAATATGATATTGGTTAACCTCGAAATGACGTTTCTTTTGTCACTATAGTAATATGACGTTCTTTATCAAAGAGAACGAAAGTGGGCGTTAGTTTTTCCTCAGAATATCAAAAATAACCTCTCCGAATGGTTCACTTATTTTCGCTAACAATGATAAAATGATTAAACAGTAAAATATTCAAAAGTGAAGTGTAGGTGGTCTCCCAATTTAAGGAAGGCGTTATCATTCCGTATCATCATTGTCAGTATCTCTAATTGATTAAACTTAAAAAGTGGGCGTTGCTTTTATCAACGTAGGACCTCTGATTGGTAGTTTTCCAATCCGACGGAAAGAAAGTGGGCGTTACTTCGTCGCTTGATTATCAAGAACAAGCTCTCTGAGTGGTTACTTTCGAATTCTTGAGCTCTCTTTGCCAGTCCCTAAAACAACTGCTTCAAAGGCAGAAGATTTTCTCTGTCCATTTCACATAGCAACAAAAAAAAACTGGCAGCTGGCTAATAGAAGGCCCCTCTTCGAGAATAGATGAAACAGTTTCCTTTTCAAGGACATCTGAATTTTCACTTTTACAATTGTCTTTTTTTCTGTTTTTCACGTGAACCTGCTTAGTTTGGAAACAGTATAAAGAGATGGAGAGATTCGAATTGCGATCACACTCCTCGGGCTTTCTAAAAGCTATAAGAAACCAAGGATAATTTCGAAGTGATTCTATCTAATAACACAAAACAGACAAATATGGTTACGAACATGTTTACAAATAGGTCTACAAGTAGCTACGTCTTATATATTATGTTTATTTTAATTTTCAGAATAAAATATCGAGAACGCTGACCCGAAACGTGGTACTTCTTAAACTCATCCATGTAGTGTTTTGTACGAACCCACGCTTGGTTCTGAAATTCAGACGCATAATTTATTTTCAGGGTAATGATATCCAAGCAAGGGCAGAAAGTTCCTCGGAATCTCGCGATGATTTTCAGGATTCTAAAGGACTCCAGAGACCAAAAAGTTCCAAACAACTGCCATAAAATATCATTGTTATATGCAGCAGTACTACTAAGTTGTTAAACGGTGAAGCAAGTTTCCGAGAATTATTTTTTTTTACTTATACTTTATTTTTAATATTACATCTGTAAGAATATCTCAACTTAAATTTTATAAAAAATACAGTGAACCTACTGCTGATCATCGATATATTAAATCACAAGTATATCAGTCAACATTACAAGCTACACGTAACTAAGTACATACTTAGAGTAATAGGAACATTTGTGTAAATAACTGGGGGACGCACACGCACCAAGTTTCTACTTCGCCTTGTGCTTCGTCGAGATCTGAACGACCTTCAAGCTCTGCAAGAGCCAGAACAGGCCCGACAGGAGGAAGAAAATTTCGGCCACCAGGAGGAGTCTTTCTTCGATGTCGGGGAAGTCCATACGTTGAATGGCGGTGACCAACAACATGCAGCGCAACAACTCGAACACGCACGCATGGGGTCGATTGTCGAAAAGCATTCCTATAGAAGTGAGCGAAGCGATTATGTAAACGACGAATCCCAATACGATCATCGGATTCATTCCCTGGAAATGCAAAGAATGGTTTATTTATTCAATTTCCTTTCGGATGGATCGATTAAAAACGCTGCCGAATTTAAGCTCTTCGATGCGTGTGGGATTGTATCAGAAAGTTTTGTGTTTTTTTTTTCGTGAAATGAAATGTTTTCATACACGGATGGATTTCGGATTTAATGCTGGATATTCGTGCTTATTTGCGAACATTTTTAAACTTTGAAATCTCTTCCACCCAAAATGGATGCGTTCATTAATGTACCTAACTGGCTTTTTTATACGTGCGTACTTTTAAAAATCGTCCTTCGATGTAACTTTATAATTTTGATAAGTAAATGAATGTGAAAGTTGTTGCTTTTATGTTAAGTTGAGTTATAATATATATAATAATTACACGCAATCTAGCCCCAGCAAACTTACCCGTCGTTTATTAAATAGTTGAGTAATTTAATGAACACACAACTTGATGGCCAAGCTAATCGATTACAGCAAAGTTTGCACGAGATAATTTGATGGAGATAAGGTGGTCTATCAAAGTCAGAGCGTAACACGATATCCAGGAAAATATTAATTACCTGTTGTGCTTGATTTAATATTTAATTGCCAAATTATTCAGTACAACGTGAATTTATGAAATCCATATTTTATGTGCGCGTTGTTAAATTAGTATATTATATCACAAACTCTTTTAAACGTTTCGCAGTCGTTCTACAGCTTCGTCATATATATATATAAATATTTTTCACTTCTGACGAAGCTGTCGAACGACTGCGAAACGTTAAGTGTTTGTGCGCCATTTAGTGTCCGTTTAAAAGAGTTTGTGATACAATTTTCATCGGACAAGAACCAGCTTAAATTAGTATATTATAATTACCATGTATCGTTCTGCAAGCTCGTGGAAACCAGCCAGTACGATTACAAAGTGGACGAAGAGGTAAACGTTACACCACGAAGGTAATTTCACGTCATATTTTTTCCTAGGTCCTACCTGAAACAAAAAAGAATACATTCACATGACTACACGATGTCAGCAATGTCTTCAAGTTTTCCAGTTTATCGTCAGATGTAGCCTTCGATCTAGATCGTTCGATTATTATAATAATTTGCTCTGCGAACTTAGCAAGCTCTAAGTCTCTTTCCATTTTTCTTCCCTCGTCTTTTCTTTTCATCTGAATATCTTTGATTGCATTGCGTCATTTCTACTTCTTTCTTTCGGTCCTTCTGAACTTTTTTCCCTTCCTGCAGTACCAGAGAAACCATTTTTGGTAATTCTCTGTGGTTTTATTGTCCCTCTTAAATTCGGTTTATAAAAGAAGCCATAACTTCACTTCTTAATTTTTCCTTATTTTCTAACTTTCTAATCTATTTGTCTTACTCCGAAGATTTATCTTAAAATATCTCTCTCTTTTTCTCTAGACTATCCAGATTCTGTTGCTCTTTCTTTTCTTTCCGTGAGTTACTTTGTTTCTCAATAAATTATTCAGTCCTCTGGTACAATAGCCAAACTTCTTGTATTTATTTTTTGTTTCTGATTTTCTTTTAAAAATTGTGCATAGAAATTTAAAGCCCTCTATCCCCTCTATCGTATTTCCCTGTTATATACTTTTCCCCTGTGCAGGTCATATACGTATACTATACATACATTGTTGTTCAAAGCTGTCCTTTCTTAATCAAGTTCATTTAAATGATTATTTATCCAAAATTTTCAGAAATTCCATTAAAATATAGATGCATAATTCATTATCAGGGCAGAAATAATGTTTAAGATTCTGAAGGACTCCAGAGAATAATAAAAAGTTCCAAACAAGTAATATTTTAAAAGCTGTTCTTTGAGATGTTTTTTTTTGCAGAGATAAAAACGTATGTAAATACCGAGAACACAAAAGCCGGAGACGTGTCTTCAGCCGTCTTGTTTCACCTATCACTTATTTCAGCTGAAGGACATCGGCACATACTCAGACAGGCGAGAGCATCGGTAAAACGTGTCCTTCACCTTTATCGAGCATGTGAGGAACTTCGCTCGATGAATGGAGATGACGACGGGGTGAAAAAGCAGAGAGGTTGATAATGATGTGCACTTTCAAGTTGAAAAAGTATAGTCGAACGAAAGAGCTTACAATTAATTGCGCATAATGAAAAATTTAACGATTCGTTTAGAAACCAAAAGCATATAAAAAAGAACTCTATCTTATACATTTACGTTTGATTTTGATACAGGGTGACTGACAATTATTCCGCCAAAAAAAGTGCAAGAGAATGAACGTTATAGAAGGCTGCGGCACACAGTGGTCAATTTGCATTATCTGGCGCGGAAAAAACCCTAAATATAATTTCATATTTAAAAATTGAAACCTAGGAAAACGTAAACCTACAACCTCTCTAGTATAGTATCCAAAAGAATTCGACTGATCCGCAAGCGTAGAGTCCGTCCCGATAAGGATTATAATCTTATCGATTTAATAAGCGTGCGGTGGTCAACCGACGTTTTGTTCAGTTTTATGTGGTTTTCTTTCAGAAATCCACATGGGTCAGTCAAATGTGTATTCCCTTTTAAAATTTGATGTAACTCTAAATTTGAGTAGTTCAAAAAAAATTTCTGTGACATTCGTAATCACAACGAAATTATAGCCGTGTTTGTTGTACATATGTGACAGACTAGAAATGATGTTATTGGCGCGTATTGGTAATAATTACCACTGTATTATCTCAAGTATATATTGCCTTTTCAGTGTACACTGAAATAATGTGCAATAACCTGCAATCTCCAAAGTTATGACCTTTTTTCAAACGTTGTAGCTGATATCACTAGGTGTGCCATATTTGACTTTTCGTTATGTGACCCTATAAAATTTTTATGTAGATATTCGTAAAAAAATATACATTTTTGTAATTCATTATAAAAAATGGGGGTTTCCATTTAAAAATATTAAAATTATTTTTGTACCCCAACGGTACGCCACTGTACACATATATTAACTAGTGTAAAATATGACAAATTTATAGTAATATTCGACATGTGAGAACATTTTGCAAAAAGAAAATATTTTAGGAAATATTTAAGGTGTTCGAAATTTTTATACACACTGTATACAGTGTTTCTTACGTACTCTGTTTTTACATTCTATGTTTGTAATTACATAGCTACATACCTAGCTATGTATATTACTTAATAAACTATTCGCTTCTGGCATATTATTTTTTGTGTATTATTCAAAAAAACCTGTTGATACCCTAAATCTCAATATGCCGCAAAAGTTTAGAAAAAATACCGAATATTGCATGGTATCTATATTTCTTTATCTATAAAATTGATATGAACAATTCAAAAATATAAAATAATTATTCCGCGCCAAATAATTAAAATTGACCACTGTGCGGCACTGCGTACGAAATAAAACGCCACGCTTCTTAAATGAAGCAGTAAATTGGAGTGTAAAGTTTTATGTTTATTATTTTATTGACTACACTCAATGTGACCTTGACACACATCTAAATTTCGTTTTATTACATGTTTAACAGCTGGGAGCGAAAGTCTGAGTTATGTTTCTTTTACACCATATAAATATAATTAAATCCTTAGACAGGATTACTAGAAATCGATGTGGGTATAATTACTAATAAGGAATTAGCGCGACAAGACCCGACAATCACTTTCCCCTTTCGCTTAAACGAAATGTTTTTCTCCGAAAACGTGAAACGCTTTATGATACCTGCAATTCATCGCCGACGTGTTTCTTACTTATTATTTATTAACGACCGAACGTAGTTCGTCATTAATGCAGCTGATTGTAAAAGCTTTCGCTGATGTGAAGGACGCACGGAGACATAAAACAATAAGACTTTATAAGATACAGTTGTATAATGCAGGAATTTTAACCGTCGCTAGTGCTATGCCCTTGATTTTCCGTACAATTTTTTATCACTACTTTCATCATAAAAAAAACACGCGTGAGTGAATGTCACAGATTACGAGAAAATGTTTAAAAAATTCTATGGAACAGTTTATAATTATTTAAAAATTTAATTCAAAGTCGAATTATTCAAAAATCAAAAGAGTGTTCACGTGAAACGAGGAACGATTTACAGCCAGTGCGTTAAAAACACATGGCAGAGAATTGCAAACGCTAGTTAGGTGCAATATAGATTTGTGTTAATGAATTTGTTATTGATAATAACGAATTTGTTTCTCATTGAACTCCGCTCACAAAACGAAATTACAATAATTTACAAACCAAGCTGATTATGTATGTGTTTACTGATTATGTAAGAATCCGGCGTCTCATAAATCATTAAGCTCAATACCTAAATTAAATTCGATACAACGTCGCCTACGCGACCGCGGAAAATATGCTCACCTAAAAATTATGTAAGCAAACTTTACAGCGACTCGCTTTATCATGAGTTATGACTGACCTTTGTAAATTGCATTCGAAAAATTTCAGCTACATAGGTGACTCATCGAAAAAGTCGGTCCTTATGCAAGCTTATGAGCAGACGGTTTCGGAAAATCACTATGAATTATAGAGCAACTGGCCCACATGTAAAGTGTTACATAATTGAAATTTCCGTTATAAAATCATATGAAAGGAGATAGATATCATACAGCGAGTAGCCGTATGGTCGTGAACATCTCCGAAAGTCTCAAGAATGTCCTAGTGTGTGATCAAACTTTAAAAATCCGACCGTCTCTCTATATCTAGTACCATTGTTTAGATGAGAAAACATTAATTTAATTCCCAATTTGTTATGTTATTAGAAACTAACAACTGCTTTATTTGATTTACAAAAATGCTATTTTCTTCTCGTTATAAAATAATTTTGAATTTGTTTTGTATTGTTCTGAAGTAATCTGTAATTACATTTAAAATAGTACATGTGTCTAAATTATGCTCTTCGATAATTTGACTGAATTATTATATGCTTCTTTATCAAAATTGTCTTAATTGATAATCGGTAATACATGATTTTGAGTAATTGTTTTAATACTGTTGGAGAATTTCGCTCTGTGCCAAATTCCTTAATTTGATTAATTGTTTTTTACTATGTATTTTGAATATATGTATTATATTCTCTTTATTTTTGACTAAGTTTCATTTAGAAGAAAGAACGTAATTTCGTCAATCCCGAAAAATATATGTAGTGACGGGCAACGGCTAAAATCTCCATCCCATATAAAAGGGACATTGAGAGCAATCTCTGGCTAAAAACTCCAGACAGGTACAAACAATGAAATTTCTACTCGAGTCTTTTGTGGTTTTTGGTAAAAGAGTGAGGAGAAGTGGAAATTGTTGATTATTTTTGTGAATTAACAGAGAGTTTGGACCTAATAATAGAACTTCTCTCTCACTCTCACTCTCACCTGTCAAAGCAGGTGTTCAAAGTTATTATTTTATACAATTTGTGCAAAATAATAACAGCGTCTAAATAAAAACCTGGTCGAGTAGGTTGTGAGATTTTGAGAATTTATCCATTGCATTTACATAACAGAATTAGGTCCGGTTTTTCAATGTTAACTTTAACCTTCAGTTTACTCCCATAAGAACACAATTGTCGCTATGGAAATAAACCGAAAGTTACAGTTTAACTTGATATTGAAAAACCGGGCCTTACTAAATGTAGCCTAGTTGACAAGGTTTTTATTTAAACAGTTGTTACTTCAGGTGATTAGCATTTGTCAATAATTTAGGAGCTCGTATTTCAGCCGTTTGTTTAAAGATAAAGTTCACGTCCGATGCTGTAACAATCACAAAACTATAAAGCACTTTAATGACTGTAATTATTTCGTTAATTTGTTACTCTTTCTTAACCAGGGACGTACTATCATTTTGGGTATAATTTTTGATTAATTATTTCTCGAAAACTAAACTACATAGTACAATTCGCACACTTTTCACAATAGCATACAGGGCCTGGACAGCTAAATGGGAAGTAAAAATCCGAATTCTAGCGGCGCCATCTGACGGCCATCTCTAAGAAATTACAGTTACTTTTTGACAACGAGTGGCCGTCAGACGGCAGTATTAAAATTGAATCAATCGTCGTCAGTTGTCGCTGGCGAAACTGGTTGCGCGTCAAAAATTTAATTTGAAATTTCATTTAGTCAAACTAATAAAATTAGTTCTGTTTACCGTTGATAAATTCGTTATTATTTATCAACTTCCCATACTTATTCCATCAAGGGGCTACATCCAGAAGATTCTGCGCAGTTTTGGCATGAGCGATTATGATGAGTCTGTTAGGACTCCACTGGCACCAGCACCGAGTTTAACAAGAAACCTTCAGACTTGACCTTCGAATGTGACCAAGCTTTTCCGTACAGAGAGTTGATCGGCGTCCTCATGTATGCAGCTCTTGGAACTCGTCCGGACATCGCCTATGCTGTGAAGTTTGACAACTGCCCTAACCAACAACATTGGATAGCTGGCAAACGAGTATTACGATATCTCAAAGGCACCTACCATCTTGGATTAAGATTCAACAAAGACAATAAAGAATTAGCAGGTTACGTCGACGCTGACTGGGCAAACTGTATCATAAGACCTTCGATCCTACACTGGGTCGATGTTCATTCTTAATGGAGCCGCCGTTTCTTGGTAATCCATCGACAAAAGGAACACACCTACATAAGGTAGGTACTACTGTATCCGAGACGTACTGAAGAGAAATTCCATTCAACTGGTTTATCTACCTACCGAAGAAATGATTGCAGACGCGCTGACTAAGGGATTATCTTCACCTAAACATTCAATGTGTTCTTCCGGATTCGGATTGACTTCTTCAAATGATCAACAGTTTCCAAATTGAGGGAGAGTATTGGGATTCACAATTCGGGCCCTTTTTCCCCTTACTAGGCAAGGTATTTGGTTGCAGAATACTCCTCGTACTTTTAGGCTCCAACTGTGGCTCCAACTACTAAGGTCATATGGCCAACCCTACTAGAATTTAGCCGAATCTAGGGGAATTCCACCCCCAGTAGGGATTTTTAACGTGCCAAACGTCTTATTTGTTTAATAAATTCGTCCAGTGGTAGATAGTATTCTTGTAGTATTGGAAAATCAAAGAAAACTTTTTAACAACATGTACTTTGTGGCTTGTTTAATTTTCAACTTACTACATTCAATTTTTATTTTCATTACTAACTAAATTAATATTTCAACAATATTGACACGGGCTTTACTTCTTATCCGAGAAGAAGGCATGTGTACGCTTTTCATCCGCAATTGAAAAACCGACGGCCGCGTCGGGTTGGGAAGACAAACCTGTGGACTACCCAGGCGGAAAACATTTTTTTTGCGGAATAATTGTCAGTCACCTGGTATCTAGCTATGTAGGGTTACTTTAAGAGTAAAGCAATTATCTCTATTCAAAGATCACTTTCATCAATTCTTCGTGCACAATAGACACGATGGTTTCTTTCGTTCGCACTTGGAATAATATTGTTCCTAATAAATAAAAAAAGCACTTCCGTGCTAAATATGCCAGTGACGGGAATTTAAAAAAAAATCTACATCGCCTCAAGAATAAGTAAGTGTTGATGCCGCGAACATAAAAAGAACATTTAATGGAAAACATTTCTCAGAACTTACTTTAACTTTGTCCTTTTCATCTCCGAGACGGGGCCCTCCGGGCACCCAACTTGGGCCGTAGAAGACGGCGGCGAGCTTGTTTTTCCAGCCGCGCATCTGGCCGAATTTTTTGAACACGTACGCCGTGTAGAAGGTCTGCAACAACGAGATAATCGAAAATGCAAATCGAATCTCATCGGAAAACAATGGGAGCGAACGCAAACAGACGCAAAAAATAGACGTTAAATCCTGCGACGCGTCAGGCTCGATTTACGTCGAGGGTAATTTTATGATTTGCGACGACGGAAAATTCGTCCTTTTCGACTCTTTAATGTATGCATAAGATGGAAAAGGCATAAATTTCCGCATTCTTTTGAGACCTGTATCAATGAACCATTTATTTTCGTTGTACCGTTGTAAGTTACACAAAACAAATCCTTTGCATTTAGACAATTATGTTAATTATGTAAAACGAGTATGAATTTTCTAGCTACAAATTAATCACCACGACAATATCTTTTACAATGACCTGAGAACTCGGTAAATAAAGTTTTGAAAATGGGGTTTTGGGATTCACACTCTAAATTTATATTTGACCTCTCTTGACCCTAAGGCAAGTATCAAATTCTATTAATTTTTAACGGCGTTCTATTTCAAGCGCCCCAACAAAACAACATCGATTTTTTACCTGCAAATGAAGCGGATTGAAAGATGGCTGGTTGAAAACGAGCCCATAGACGATCTCTTCATCATCGCGTTCCTCGGCGAACGTCCCAAAAATCCTGTCCCAAATTATGAGCACCCCGCCGTAGTTCTTATCAAGGCAGTAGATATTGCTGCCTGAAATATGCGAGGAATTAAAAAAAAGTACATTCCAGGCCCGCCCCGCATTCCGCTCACCGTGATGAACTCGGTGGTGCTTCGGAGTGTTCAGTACAAATTCGAAGGGGCCGAGCGTCTTCACCGCGTTCGTGTGGATCCAGAACTGATAGAGCAGGTTGAATTGCTGGTGTGTTATGAAATGTGCGGGCGGAATAAAGAACGCCAGGGGAAGGTAGAAGATCTGAAACAAAGCGTTTCATAATTAAATTGGGCCGGAATTGAGTTTGCAGGAAATTACTTACGAATCCGCACCATCCTTGCAGCAAGGACTGGCGTAAAGCAACCCCTAAATTATAATCCTCGGAGCTGTGGTGCACTTGGTGCTGAGCCCAAAATATATGTATTTCTGAAACAATTTAACTTGTTTTAAAATTACTGTTTATTAATCTAACGCCTCTAATCTAGCGTTATCGATGATTCCAGAAGATTCGAGCGTGTTCTAGATGGTGCTGATAAATCGCATCAGAAAGTTCTCGAGAGATGAAACAAGTATTGCTACTTCTATCTTGGTGTCTTCGTTCAAAAGCAAAGAACTTCACCATTATGGACAGAATAAGAAACGCCAACAACTTTGGATGCCAGATTTACATCAGTAATAAAAAAAAGATAGATAAGAAATTTGGCACATAAATAAAATGTGAATAGGGAGAATGTTAAAGAAGTCTTAATTCCAGAAGTTAGAAGCACTTTAGGTTTGGTTTGATATAACGGTTGTCGAAGTAACCGTTCATGTCTTTGTCCTGCTGCAAGAAGCCGTCACGTCTTTTCGGTTAATTTACGTCATCTGCATGAGTGTGTGCGTGCCTAGGTATTGAGCCTTTCGGTTTCAAGTTCCCATGAATTATTCACGCCGTCGCTATCAGATATCTTCCTTGTTATGTTGCTGCCGTATTTTCTGAATACAAAGCAGGCGTTTATGCGAAATTTTTCGAGTAAATACAGGTCTTCCTTAATGGCTCTCCCTCCGACCAGGAACTGCAAAAATGCGACCTCGCATGCTCTAGTACATACGTGAGCTCGACATGTTTGCCTCTGGAGTTATCAACGGCCTGCGATATTTGTCGGAAAAGTTTGAAATTTATTCAGGATTGAGAAGGACCTTTTAGAATGTGAATGAGGCGGAAATGAATGTTGCTTTGATAGCGAAAATATTTATTTTATTTATACTTAGACAATCTGAGTTAGCTCTAACTCTTGCTGAATATCTTCAGTACAAATACCTACGAGAATTTTCCGTTATAAATTTGCTCCGGCTTTAACGTCTGTTTGATTGGAAAGTGCGCAGGAGTTTGTTTAACTTCGAGCGCAATAAATTACTTACCACTTCGATAATGAACATTTTCCAGACTTACCGTGACAAGCACGATGCAGCCAATAATAGCAGAAATCTATCCCGATGGCGGCCACGTACCAGGTGATCGCGTTATCCCAGGGGAGTTCGGCCAGCCGGAACTTTTCGTAAATATACACGTAGACGTAGCTTTCAGCTCCGCGAAATACAAGTCTGCAATTAGAAAGTTTATGATTACCCCAGCGTCCCTCGGGAGAAGCAAGTAGAAGTAGTGCCTTTTTTAATTACGTCAGAGTCATTCAACTAGTTTCTTAATGTAGACGCGGCTTTTCTATAGTGTGTAACTCAATGCGCCGCGCCGGTTAATTAAAATTCGTAGTTTTATTTTACTGACTTTAATTTTGAAGTCGTGTTTGTCGTGGCTGCAAAATAAAAAAAAATGAGACACCGTCTGAGTTAATATTTGATTTCGCACAATGTTTTGGACGGATTCATTTGAAAGCCCAGAATTATCGTTTTATTTTGCTTTTAGCTTCACAAACATATTTACACTTTTTTGCAGAGCCTAACTATAAATTATCTTTGCATATTTTTAACTTGCGATATTTCTTTTGTATTCCTATACGATTCCATACAATCAATTATATTAATAACGAAATACATATCGTAAAGACCGGACGGAATTGTGAAAAAGTGACCAAAGTCGTAAGTTTTAAACTCAAATTCGGATCAACCGACTTCATTTCTTCAGAAATACCGAGGTCGCTTACAAACTTTTTTGTTATTCATCTCTTTATAGAGAACGATAGAGGCGAAGTGGAACTACTATTTAAAGGGTTAAGGCTCAAATTCTGATTATAGTTGATTCAATTCTTCAGAACCACTAAATTGAATACAGCGGTTGCTTACAAGCTTTTCTGTTTTTTTTAAAATTTGTTTAAAGAGAACGATGGTGGCGTAGTAATCAGTGCGACGGAACTACTATTTAGAGCACGGATGAGTAACCTCTTATAAAAAAGGGGCCAGAATGAAGCTTGCTTATAACCTCTTCTGTTTTTCAATTTCTTTAAAGTACACACAGGTCAGTGTGGCAGAACTACTATTTAGGTCCAGTTGTACAAGTCCAGCTTAACTTTAAGCTAAAGCCTGAACTATTAACACCAATTGTTGAAATAATAGTTGTTATGGATTTAAGCTTCAGCTTAAATTTGAACTGGGCCTCAGAGGCATGAGGCTCAAACTCGGATCAGCGGATAGAATCGGCGATAAATCGAGTACCGAGGTTGCTTACAAGCTTTTCTGTTTTTTAATTTCTTTATTAAAGAGAACGGTAGAGGTACAGTAATCAATGTGGCAGAACTACTATCCAGAGGCTCAAATTGAGATCACTCGACGTACGGTGGATTCAATTCATTAAATTCTTCAGAATTACAGAGGTTGCTTGTTACAAGCTTTCCGTTTTTTAATTAATCTTTAAAGCGAACGATAGACTCGATGTAATCACTGCGGCGGAAATACTATTTAAAAATTTAAGGCTCAAATTCAGATCAGTTGACTTCAATTCTTCATAATCCATAACTTGAGTACAGAAATTGCTTACATGCTCCTCTGTTTTTTAATTTCCTTAAAGTGAACGATAGAGGAGCAGTAATCAATGTGGTAGAACTACTATTTATAGGTTTCGGGCTCAAATTCGGATTAATCAGCTTATCAGAATAGATAAATTGAGCAGTACAGAGGTTGCTTATAAGCTCTTCTGTTTTTTCATCTTTTTACAGAGAACGGTAGAGGCGCAGTAATCAGTGCGGTAGAACTGTTATTTATAGGTTTCGGATTCAAATTCTAATCAGTCGGCTTCATTTAGTGAAATCGGTTAAATTGAGTACTTGGTACTTTACTTCCGTGAAGTGAATTCGAAGTCGTAACATTATTAATAAGAAGACGACAAAGTCTGTTTGGCGCAGAAGTCGGTGCGGTGGAACTACTGAGTCATCGATTTTAAGCTCAAATTCGACTTATTTCTTCTTAATCAATAATCAATAAACTGAGTCGCTGAGGCTACTTGCGAGCATCTCTTTTTACTTCACTTCTTGTAAGAGAACAATAGAGCTTGCATGGCGTCGTGGAACTACTATGCCAATGGCTTCAAGCTCAAATTCGGTTCGCGGTCGATGCGTTTCTTCGGAAATAAACAGATTGAGTTGTCGACGTTGCTTGAGAGCATCTCTTTATTTAATATCTTATTTAAGAGAACAATAGAACCTGCTTGGCGTCATAGTCAGTGTGGTGGAACTACTAAGGTACCGTCTTCAAGCCCAAATTCAGCATAGCCGTCGACTTGGTTTCTTAGAAATCGATAAATTGAGTACTGAGGTTGTTTGCGAGCACCTCTTTATGTTTGATTATTTTTTAAGAGGACAATACAATTTTGCTTCTTCGGAATCAACAAATTGAGTTGCTGAGATTGCTTGCGAGCACCTCTTCTCGTTTCATTATTTTTTAAAACGACAATAGAGCCTATGTGCAGTGCGGTGGAACCGGCTTTAAGCTAAAATTCGGCTCAAGGTCGATTCTGTTTCTTCGGAATCAACAAATTGAGTTGCTGGGGTTGCTTGAGAGCACCCCTTTTATTTAATTACTTTTTTAAGAAGACAATACCGGTTGTGCAGTGCGGTGGAACCGGCTTTAAGCTCAAATTCAGCTCAAGGTCGATTTTGCTTCTTTGGAATCAACTAATTGAGTTGCTGAGGTTGCTTGGGACTGTCTCTTTTTATTTTTTTATTTTCAAGAGGACAATAGAGCCTATAGGTACATATAGCGAAGGGGAACCGGCTTCGAGCTCAAATTTGGCTCGCGCTCGACTTCATTTCAGTCCAAGAGATAGAAGTTCTGACTTCTTATAAAACTTTACTCAATAAACAACAATTTCCTTAGCCTTTTAATCATCCGTTTTACCAAAATTTTGCGCAAAAACACAAAGAACCAAACCTGCAATACAGGAATTGCAGGAATTACCCCCACCGTCGTTTTATATGAAATGAATTTCGGCCCTTTTAAAATAATTAAACACTGTACATACATTTTAGTTAGAAATGAAATAATATAAAGAATACGAGAAAATTATAATATCAATAAGTAGAAAAGTACAATAGCGGCATTTTGTACAACATTTAAGCTTCTGTTAATTTCTGCATTGTAAGCAGATAAATTGATTTTAGTTCACCAAGCGTTGAGTCTGATCATTTTCTCGAAATCCGAACTTTAGAACACTATTTAAATTTGATAACGACTATGCTTACGATTAAACTACATAGTTAAAACAAAACTAAAAACACTCACGAAAAAAAATGTTTCTTTCCTACCCAATTCATTCATTTTTCTCGAAACCGATAACTTGTAAAAGAATCTGTGACGAGAAACAGACGCGCAGAGAGAAAAATGGAAATTATTTTAAAAACTACCCGACGGAACTGACTTTAGTTTTGGGGTCATCGCATTTAAATAATCTGCCTGCCATCTCAAAAGGGGTAAAGTGACATCACTGTAACACGTGTCCATAACGTTTGTTTACCTTTTTATTACGCCTAAGCAGCGGCAATTGTGTCCAGTTGGAGTCTCAGTAATTTTCCTCAAGGTATTGCAGCTGCAATTCTTCATTACAATTGAATAATTCTAACCAACTGACTTACAAAATACTATTTAAAAAAAAAATACAGACTTGAAAACTATATATGTAGAGCTTAGAAAATTTGTTACAAGTCAGTTTTGATTGCAATGAATCCTCGAGCATCTTCTGTCCTTGACCTGTCCCATAGTGAATTGAATACTACGGTGGCAGCATTGAAGTGAGATAGCGAACCGTTACGTCACGGCATACCCGCTTTTCCCTCTAAAACAATCACTGTCAACCAATCATAACTGTCAACCAACCGTCACGAAGTTCGCAGCGTAGATCTGCGAGGGTATGCAGTGACGTTATGTTGCCACTGTTAAGCCTAGTCCACAATTGCCCGGGAACGAGAACGGGAACTGGAACGGGAACGTTAAAAAAGTTAAATCATTTCATAATCGTACAAGTGTCCACAATGCATCGGTAAATACGGTATCGCTAATAAAAAGCTCCGCAACCGTATTTACCGATGCATTGTGGACACTTGTACGATTATGAAATGATTTAACTTTTTTAACGTTCCCGTTCCGGTTACCGTTCTCGTTCCTGGGCAATTGTGGACTAGGCTTTAGTATTCAATTCACCGTGGACCTGTCCTAGTTATCTCAGAATCGAGCACAATAGGTCAAAAATTGCCACAGGATGTCGCGACCTAAACTATTTACATATAGAACGTTCACAAATGATTGAAAGGCATTTGAAAAAAGCGCGCAGATACAAAAAATTCAAAACTTTTACTTGTGTTTTACCTTTGACATCCGATGTTTCAGAGAATTTAAAATACATAAATTAAAATACGTTGGCCGGTTGTCAATAGAAAATCGTAGGCAGTTATAACTCTTATACAGGGCGTTCACGACAAGCCGCTACAATAGCTAACTTTTTTATTTGAAATTTTACGAGATATCCAACTTAAGTTAAAAATGTTTCCGGGCCTTTTCCGTACGAATTTATGGCAACATCGGAAAAACAAAGGAATGTCGTCAGGTGTTCGAGATTTTCAATTGTTTTCCGATATTGCCCTAAAATCGAGCAAAAAAGATCCCGAAACTCATTATTAATATTTACGCGATGCGGCGATAAAAAACGTAATGTTCCATTATGAAAAAAAGTTAAAAACAATTGAAAAATTAAAAATCCAACAGTCATTTGCTTTTCCGATATTGCTATAAAACGGAGCAGGAAAGGTTCTGAAACTTTTGTAATGCCCGTGTGACACCATGTAAGATTTGGTAACATTTTTGTTACAAAGTGAGGGAGATGAGCAACCAGAGTGAATTCTGATTGGTTGAATTGGCACTTCTCGCTCACTTCGTAACAAATCTTGCACAAGAAATATCATAGTGTCACACGGGCCTAACTGTAAGAAGTCGGCAATTTCGTAAATCACTGAGCTCAGTACGTAAGTTAAATTCGATACCACGTCTCCTACGCGATCGTGGAAAATACGCTCACCTAAAAATTATGTAAATAAATGTTACAGCGAATCGCTGTATCAAATGCCTTGGCCGTCATGTGTCATGACCAGGCAGCGGACGAATTATATTATTCAAAGTTATCGGTCAGAGACGTATTGAATTGCGCGCGGTGGGAGAAACGCATACCATTTCCATTACCTACAAATTAGTTACTTTTCACTCGCATCCTAACGACTAATTTTTACGACGCCGCTAACCGACATGATGCATTACAATTTACACCATATCGTTCACTGATAACCTTGAATAATATAAATCGTCTGCTACCTGGTCATCACTGGCCTTTGCAAATTGTATTCGAAGAATTTCAGCTGCATAGGTGACATTATGCAAGCATATGAGTAGAATATCACGATGAATCATAGGGCAACTGGCCTACATGTAAAGTGTTACGTAATCTGAATTTCCGTTATAAAATCATATAAAAGTAGATTACTTCCCACGATAGATATCATACAGATACTAGCCGTAAGGTCGTGAACATCTGCGAAAGTCCCAAGGCGAAATTAGTATTCGAAGACTGTCGTAGTGTGTAATCAAACTCCGAAAAACCCTCTGTCTCTCTATATCTAGTACCATGGTTTGGGTGAGAAAACATTAATTGAATTGCCAATTTGTTATGTTATTAGAAACTAACAACTGCTTTATTTGATTTACAAAAATGCTATTTTCTTCTCGTTATAAAATCATTTTGAATTTGTTTTGTATTGTCTCGTATATTGTTCTGAAGTAATCCGTAATTACATTTAAAATTTTACATGTGTCTATGCTCTTCGATAAATTGACTGAATTATTATATGTTTCTTTATTAAAATTGTCTTAATTGTTAATCGGCAATACACGACTTTGAGTTATTGTTTTAATACAGTTTGAGAATTTCGCTTTATGCCAAATCCCTTAATTTGATTTGTAATTGTTTTTAACTATTTTGAATATATACATCATTTTCTCTTTATTTTTAACCAAGTTTCATTTGGAAGAAAGAACGCAATTTCGTCAATCCCGAAAAATATATGTAGTAGGCTAAAATCTCATTCCATATAAAGGGGACACTGAGAGCAATCTCTGGCTAAAAGCTCAAACCAAATACCTACGTATAAACAAAGAAATTGATACTTGAGTCTTTTGTCGTTTGATTATAATTTTGATAAAAAGAGTGAGGAGATGAAGTGAATTGTTGATTATTTATGTGAATTAAGACATAGAGTTTTGGCTTAATAATAGAACTTCTCTCTCACTCTCGTCGTGACATCTACAGGACCATGGTGTCTCGACGAAGCCTTGCAAAATTGATAAAGTTGAGAGTAAAGTGTCTCTAATATTCTAGTATCATTTTTAACCACCCGTCCCCCACATTACTGTGAAATTCAAATAAAAAAGTTAGCCATTAGCGACTTCACGTACATATGCCATAAAAAAACTAGTCAACCATCATACTCGTAGAGTAATATATTGAAATAATTCATTCCAGCTTTCAAGTTTTAAATTATTTCTATAAAATCAATAAATTTTAAACTCTCCTCAATCCTCAACTTCAATTTTTCTTTTTCTTTCAAGTCCTTCTTAGGTTACAATTAGTTCCGAAAGTCTCTAAAAGTCTATTATAATAAAAGTATGCACTTAGAGGTGTAATAATGTATTTAACTTAAAAGCACTAACGGCCGGTATTACCAACGTTTTAAGGAGGCCTTAAATTTAAGTCGTGTTCAGATTGTGACATTTCTGCTTGGTTTGTATATCATAAATCACATTTTAAACACGAATTAAATTTAAACGTTGGTAATACCGGCCGTAAGCTATTTAAATGCGGAATATAACGTATACTTTCATTGCACAAAAAAACTGGCGGAAGCGCCGGGCTAACCAATAAATCAGTAGTTGATGTTTCAAGTCATGAATTTTAAAACTTTCAAGTAAAGTTTTTGTTATGATGTAATGACTATAGTTTGGCGCAATTTGCAATTCTACCCGTGCCTCCTCCACCGCCACATGGATGAGAGATTAAATTTCTTGTTGATTAACCGCCGTTTGTAACATAAAGCCTTCGTTGCTGCTTCAACCATTTTTTTTTGCTTTCAAAATTATTCTTTCGTTTTACTTAAATTTATGCTGATGGCGTTGTTTTTCCCTAACCATTTTGTTATTGCCTTGCATACTAATAATAATAATGAAATCAGACGTTCCAAGGACCACACCGAAACGTCTTTTCTGTTCACCGTCCCTTTAATATCCCGCGATTTTAATAACGCGCGACGTTGCGTCGCCGTCAAAATTCATTAGAACAGTTCAGATCTAAACGAATTGCGTCGCTTTCGATTAAATCCCGTTCGCTTCGGGTTAATTTTTCGGCGGGCGATTCGCATAATTCCCGTTGGGCTTAACAATTCTCTAATTGCATGAAGAGACTGGGTCCGCCGCGGTAATGAGTTTGCCCCGGGAGGGTGGAGTGCGGTTATCCCGAAATTAATCAGTAATCATAATGGGAATTTAATTAAACATGATAATTCGAGTGAAATTTCAGTCGATGATGTTTTGTGTGGAAATTGGACGCCAGATGCGAATCAAATAATTGGAGGATAATGCCTGGGACTAATTGGTCTTGGCGGTTCGGTTATACAATATAGGTACAATAAAGTACTTCGATAAAAGAAATCAAAAAGAAAGTCCTTAATTGGTTACGTAATTAATTGTATTGGAAAGAAATATTAGTTACCTTCCACATTGTTGAATCACTCCATGGGATATGCTGGTGATGCCATCGTTCAATCTCATTAGGGATTTCTTCTCTAGCCATAGCAGGAGGTTCTCCAATATCATGAATATAACAAAGTAAGGTATGGCCTGAAAAATTAAACAAATTCAGGTAAAACGAAAACTTTCGTTCAAATAGAACTTATTCAAAAAGTGTTCAGAAAGAAGTCCAGAATGAAGATTAGTTGTAAATATTAAACTGGAGGCTACATTAATTACAATAACTCCCACTCGAAAAACGAAAGTTTTTGAGTTGGGATCTACTTTGGTTTTTGACTAAACAGTTGCAAAAGACTTATTTTTCTTATTCAGGGCTACTTCTGTTGTTTTTAATCTTTTATGTTGGTCTAAGATCTTGAAAAAATAACGTAAAAAACCCTCACCGATTTAAATACATAAAACATCATCTCCCTAAAATTTATCGAAGCAAACAAACGGACAAAAGAAATCCCTGCTTGATCCGGCCTCGTGCGAAACGAAGTTACGAGATTTGTATTGAAAAGCAGACGCTGAAATTCAACGTCAGCCTGAAAACACAATAAATTTCGCCCGGCCAAATTCGGTTTGCTTAGAAATCTTTTCTGGGGTGCGTTTGAGCAGACCGCAAGTTGGCGTCGGCCGAAGTGTGAAGGGCCTGCGGACGCCGCAAAATCGTATTTTGAAGCGGTTTGGCGGCCCATTTTCTCTGTTTAATATATGAGGAGGCTTTCTGCTTGTCTAAGCACTAGGATCAAACGGTTAAAAGTTTGGGGTCATAGACTGAAAGGAACGGGTTTAAATTTAAATTTAGTTGAGGATTTTCAGCCGATTGGATTCATTAATAAATTCGGCGAAAACAAAATAATTGGTTGTTTACCAAAATATTGTAAACAGAAAAATATTTAATAAATCATGCGGATCTACATTACATGCAAATTATCTTCTCCTGTTTACATAAATCTTTATTTTTGCGCCAGTTTATCTGCGTAATTACTGACCTTTGTGATTTGAAAATGCTTGTTTTTATTTGGTGGTGCGTAAATTTGTAAAAGTGCAGTGTTATAAAATGAATTTCTCAAAAATTTCTTGAGAAGAATCTCCTTCAAATATGTCACAGATATATTTTAATTGTGTGCAAGATTTTTATTAGAGAGGAAACTGATAATTTTAATGAAAACCGCTTACTAAGAATTAAAGACACCAAGTCGGTCGAAACTCTTTTCCAAGTCAAGCCGACTTGACCCAATCAATTTCTACGAAATCCTTTTGTTCCCATAATCAATAAAAAGTTCTCTTTAGTTGCCGTTTAAACCGAAAGATGGCACCCGGCCTCTCACATTAACAGTCAAGGACTATCTCTTATAATTTGGGCAAAGAGTAGATACTAATCAAGAGATCTTTGATCTTTGCCGAGTAGTTTCGCTGACCTCGAACCAATCGTCCCTTTAAATTGGCATGGCGAAATACACGGGAAACTAATTACACAATGGCGTTGGCTAGCGCAACACAATGGCGTCGGCTAGCGCAAGACGTGACGTACAGTTTTTATTAATCAGATTATCTCCCCTTGGTCGTTGCGCCGAAAACACTCGTTTAATACACGAAAGGATATTTAAATTGGCGTAAATCTTTTCTCTTTTCTAATTTCCACTTCCTTGTTCAAATGTCCCCTCTTGTATAAGTTATCTACCTCTCTGATTTGGGGTTATATTCATCGCAAACTCCCTTGTAACAAACTTTCTCTTCTTAGCGTCCTTTTGAATTTGGAGGATGAAAAACGCGGAATGGAATGGCGGTACTTTCTCAGTACAATAACCTTACTTATTATAAATTGATTAGGAACTTTTTTAAATTTTACCCTAATCTGTTTCTTTGATCGTCTCTTGTTCTTAGAAACTATCACAACTCTCTTTACCTGCTTTTTAAACTGAGAGATGGCGCCCCAAGTCACACATAATTAAGGTTACTGTATTGAGAAGGTAGCGCCAACTTTCTAACTCTTTTAATCTGGGGTTAATCAAATTCATTCATAAACTCCCTAGCAACAGTAACTATGTATGTATCTGTCCTTTTTCTTCTTAATGTTTCATGGCTTCTTCATCGCGTCCTTTTTAATTTGGGGGACGACAGCCGCGGAAATGAATGGCGGTACCTTCTAAATACAGTAACCTTACACATAATGACATTTACAAGTTGAAAACAAAAAGACGATTAATTATTTTTTTTAGTTCTATTCGCCACGATCCAATCCTTTTCTGTGAACGCTTCTTGCCCTCAGAAACCACAAAAGCTTTTATTTATATGCATTTGGTTTTTAAAAAGCTAAGAGATGGCGCGCCATGCCGCTCATTACCGAAGCCAGTAGATATGATAAAATACCGACATGAAGCGACGAAGGCACCACTAACGATTTTTTATCCAGGGCGCATATGTTTTCTTTAAAAATTTTGTAAACGGCACTAGAGATAAGTGTTGTTTATTTTTTATATTTTGATTAGAAAATTTTTGAAAACCAAAATGATATTTATCTATGAAAATAGTGCGTAATTAGACTAACGCCGAGAGCGCCTCTTGCGAATGTTTTGATCGTTGTGGTGCCCTCAGGGTGCCCTATGGTTTGTGACGTCATTCCATGTCGGCACTTTATCAACCTATTGGCTTTGCTAAGACATGCCGACCAGATTTCATGGCAAGAGTTGATAAAAAAATTTTAAAAATCACCCGGTAGAATCTATCACAGCTCTCTGTATCTTTTCTTTAAGCCGAGAGATGGCGCCTCAGATCATACATTACAATAAAGAGTCGAAGTCAAAGAGACGATTAACATTTTCTCTTTAGTTCTGTTTATTACGATTCGGTTACTTTCTGTGAACTCTTCAATTATCTTGCCCTCAGAAACCAACCAACAAAGCTCTCATTTATGCTTTTATTTGTGTTTTAAGCCAAGAGATGGCGGCTTATATCGCTCACCATAACTCCATAACACCATAACCTTGTTTCTGAGCGTCTCTTGTTCTTAGAAGATATCACAGCTGTCTTTACCTGCTTTTTAAAGATGAGAGAGATGACGCCCCAGGTCGCGCATTATTAAGGTTACTGTATCGAGAAGGTAGCGCCAACTTTCTATCTCTTTTAATTTGAGGTTAATCGAATTCATTCATAAACTCCTTAGCAACAGTAACTTGTTATGTATCTATCCTTTTTCTTCTTTAGCGTTTCATCGCTTCCTTTTTAATTTGGGGGACGAAGCCGCGGAAATGAATGGCGGTACCTTCTAAATAGTAATAATAACCTTACGCATTATCACATTACAAGTCGGGAATAAAAAGACGATTAACATTTTCTTTTTGTTTTATGTTTTGTTCTAGCCCTAAGAAACATAAAAGCTTTAATTTGTTTGCATTTGCACGAGGTGGCGCCCCTTACCACTCATGCATTCGACGTTCAAAGTTTTGAAGATGAGTACGCTGTCTTTTTTTAAATTCTTTCTCGTGGTTGGCCGTGAATTGTTAGTTGTGAATCACCCTTACTAGAAACTTATTAAATAAACGTATAATAACATAGTATCATAACCTCACTTTTCTTTGTTTGGTTTGCTGTTTTCCAGGTTAGCGTCGGAGAGGCTCTGAGCTATACCGAAGTAGTTCTAAGTAACTCCAGAGTTCCTTAGAGCTACTTCGACGCTAACCTGGAAAGCACCTGTGCATTCGACATAACGCTCGGAGCACACGGAGTGTTTCTTTGTCTCACTCTTACATGCATTGAAAATTGAAACGCATTTGGTCTCCCACACACTTCTGCTCAGAACGTGCCCCGAGCCACACCCGAACGTAATGTCGAACGCACCCACTATTTCATACGTCAGGTCGATTGAGGCTGGTTCACAACTAACAATTCATGGCTACTAGGAGAAATTTTAAAAAAGACACGTTACCACATTACGCCTTTTACCCTTATTTCACTTCACAATAACAAGTTTATAAGCGGTGGCCTCTATTGATGAATTGATGATGGCCCCTATTGATCGAAGTATGTTGATTTAGTACCTTACTCAGTGGTAGGATACTTCTATTAAAGACCGCAAAGACATGAGCGCTATTAACAGGCCAAAGTCAAATAAAGAAGTGTGCTTTTTCCGTTCTCCCATAATTTAATTCGATACTTAGAAATTAGGATATCTATGTTAAGACGTTAAAAATAAGGGAGGACGGAAAGAGCCCGTTATTTTAACAGTTTTTTTATTTGAATTTCCTGTTAATGGCGATTGATCTTTACCCTCTTTAATATAGGTACCTTACTCAGTAACTTTACTCACTAGTAAAGTCCCTATATAGATAAAGTACCGCAATTACCGCCATTTTGAGTCAAAATAAGCGAGCCAAATTCGAAATCACATCACCTGTTAGGTTCAATTTTAAATTTGCGCGTTGGATTTGATTCAAAACGTGGTAATTGCGATACTTTAGTTATCTAAGGACTTTACTCACTAGTAGGGTTCCTATCTCTCTAGGAGTTGAAGACATCGAGACTTTTCTAATCAAGCATATTTAATCGTATTCGAAATTAATGAATAAACATTAAATAAGTGAATTTTCACTTTTAATACCAAGTTTAAAACGTAACAATTATTTCGACACACACACTGTCTTCGTCAAATGTGTACTGAATTAATTTTCTGTATGCGTCTGACGAAGGCACTGTGTACTGAATTAATTTTCTGTATGCGTCTGACGAAGGCACTGTGTGCCGAAACAATTTTAACGTATTAAACCTACTAATAAATGAGGAGCTTATTTTCAAAACGCAACATGTCCAAAATTTGCAATTTTGAGTTATACGAGCCCCGTCAACTATAAATTCAGACATTTTAACTTTTTGTCTTTTTGCCACGTAACTGACCAAGTTCCTAATAACATGAAAATATGTTTTAACATGCTATTGAAAGTATACATCATTTAAGTACGTTACAACAGAAAAATTATTAAAGAGGAATCTAAATTTGGTTTCAGTAGCTATAATACATTTTACTCAAGAAATAAGTAAAACCGTAATGTCCGAACCTACAGTTGACGGAGCTCGTTGGAGTAATAATTTTTGGTTTTTAAAAACTATTTTGCCCTATTACCAACTATGTATGACATGGACGATGTTAAGCAAAGGATAGTCAGGATAACAAGGATACTAAAGAATATTTTGCAAACAGTCCAGAGAAGAATAAAATTATGTAAAGATAAAGATATACGATGACATTTCTTATTTAGTAATAAATAAATTTGCTTTCAATAGCTATAATACATTTTATCCAAGAAATAACTGATAACCGTAGTGTCCGAACCTATAGTTGATGGGGCTCGTAGATGTCGTTATATAGTGTATAACCTCCTCTACAAGTTGGTTATTGAACCTTTTAGACAAACCACAATAAGCCCTATTACATAAAGCGACTAATATTTCTTAAATTTTCAAATTGCAACAAGTCCCGCTTATTTTTATTTTCTAACAGCAATATATCCATTCAGCCAATCAGGAATGCCGATATGCTTACATAGTAGATGCGTGTTTTACGTAGTTCATTTCATTCTGTAAAACTAATAGCGTTTTTCACTGGGACTAAATTTTGCAATAAGTGCGCACTCAGAATATCCACGTCTTATTTTAACCTCATGTAATGAAACGGGATGGAGATATTCTGAGTGCGCACTCAGTGCACAATTTAGTCCCAGTGAAAAACGCTATAAGATTTTGTATGCTTTGTCATCATAATATTTAACGAAAAAACTTAAAATCCATTACATATTTACCAAACTATGTACATAATGTCCATAAATCAATACTTATTGAAGGAAAGAAAATTGAAATGAAAATCTCAAGCCATTATTGAAAAATATGTTTTTCCTATTTATCTCGCATAACAATTTTTGGACATGTTGCACTTTGAAAATAAGCTCCTCAAATGTGAAAATTTTATGAAATAAGCGTTTATGTAGTATTATGAAGTTAGGTCAAGAAATACGATGTGAAATTTAAAGACTTTTTTACCGGGATTGCCTACTTACATATTATGATAAAAGTGTTTTCTTTTTATTTTAAATAAACAATGATAAGGTTCCAAAAAAAGAAAGATCAACTTACTTGCTTAATAAAGTCCGGCACTTGTTCCACATCCGCATAGCTCGTCTTCTTCCGGTTGATAATATAAAACATTCGGCCGAATCCACCGAGGATCTCCAGGCCCTCATTGTAGTAAGGAAACTTCCTTCCATCGGAAAGGACTATTTCAGCGAAAACCGAGGCGAAATCCTCGGTTAAATTACCCGTGCTGTTCCAAGCAATCGGCTCCATTCTCAAAAGTCAAATTTAGAAGCGCATTGGCCCGACGCCAAATCACACAGAAAACGCGGTGCGACGAAGCGATAAAATTAACAATCAACATTAAATACCTAGATGTTTATCAAATGTTTATCACTGATTAACAAGGTGCACGTTAACACGCTCATTTTATATAATTCCGTTCGTAATCTAAACAAATAGTGGGGCGCACTTTATCTGCTCTAAACAATACCACACTCGAGAAAGGCGCGTTATTTATAGAGCCGCGTAGTTATATAATTTTTTACTGGCTGATTTGTTTACTGTTGTTTTCGATTCATTTTTGCACAAACACGCACGCGGCGCCGTAATTAATCGAATTTTTCGGTAATTGTTATTCCGCACGTGTTTTCTCGATAAATCCTAATGGCCCCATTGTGTTTCCAACTCTAATACATTTGATGTTGATTTGCGATCGGTTCGGTGTTATCGGTCACTATGAGAGTGCACTCTCCTCTCCTCCATGTCCATTTGTATCAACTTTGAATTTAGGTTACGCTTCTTTGGGTCAACAAGATCACACTCGCGATTTATATAAAGATAGAACGTGTTGTGTACTGCTCACTTTTTATTAAAAAAAAAAAAAACAGTGGCGGCGTGTGAGTCATCATTCATTAAAATGATTATGTTCTAAATGCAAGATGATTCTTAATGAACCCGACAAAATAAAACCAGTAAGAGAATCGATGCCAAAGTACGAGAAAAGTTCTTTTTAATAAATTAAAAATTTGCCCTAAAAGCATATTAGACCTGATTATGTAGGTATATGAAAGCTTTATTTACTCTTTTCGCACTTTTGTAGTCTCACTTTTACATGTATCAAAACAGCAACGCTCTCGCTCTACTCTTACTCTATCTCTGCACCTCCGGTCCTAGATTTTAGTTATGGCCCGAAAACCGCCATTTTTATACATTTTCAAAAATTTCTCGAAAACGCGATCTTAGAATTTTTTAAAACTCTCTCACATGCAAGAAGACCTCCCTGGGTACCTAACCTATGGGGCCTATATCCCAGGAAAATGCGTTTTTTCCAGATATGATTTTTTAAAATTTATCGAATCTGGAAGCTTTTCTTTCGGAATTTTTTACGGTATCTTACGGGGCTTGGATCGAATCGAGCTGCACGTCATCGACAGAAAATGACAACGAACGTGATGCCGCCGCGCGGTTGAAGATCGGACGATCGGGAGGGCCGCTACAGGGCCGTACTCCCGGAAAAGGGTGGGGCGACTTACAAAATTTCAAAGCCCCATATCTCGAAAACCATTGATAATTGAAACTGGGTTTATTATAATTTTTTCTTGTTTTGATTTCTACTGTCACCTGTCAACGTATGTAGCGTTTTTTCTATTAACACCCAGTATAAATTTATACACTGTGTCCACATTTCGATGCTCACTATTGGTATCTCGCTTATTAGAAGACATAGAGCAACGGTTAAATGGGGAATGTTTTGCAGAATTCAATACTCGTGACAGATCTCATTTCAAATTCACCATAACTTATTTATATTTTAAGATAATTTGAAAAAACCAAAATTTGCCGATTTCAATGTTCCTCAATAACTCGATAACACCTAAACTGATTTCTTCTAAAGCTTTACAATGTTCAGACACTTTTTTAAGACAAAGCTTTTGATATAAACAGAAACCCCCGATTGTCATTTGTTTTCAAGTTATTAGTGCTAACTTTTGTTTTTCATATGGCAGCCATATTGGATTTTTGCTTAGTTAGATAGTCTTTGAAAAGAGCTTTTCAACGATGTATAACATACCCGAAAAAAATTTATTTATAGGAGAGATATTAACAAAAATATAAATTAATTTCTAATATGAAATTAGTAGGCTCTGAAATTAAGCAACAATAAGAAATGAAAGATTAAAGATATGCTAAATAATACTGAAAATGAAATACGAAACGATAAGAAAAGTCATAAAAGTAAAAAGTAAATAAGGAGTACTAAAAGCTCAGATTTACAAAGAAACTGTTCAATATGATGACCATTCTGTTACATACACTTTTGGCATTTTATTCTAACAGAATTACGAACTCTACGTAGTGTGTTTCCGTTTAATGATCTTAGTACATTCACCATAAATAAAAGTCAAGGGGGGTAAGATCGGGTTATCTGGCAGGCCATTCCACTGGTCCATTATTTGAAAGCATCCTCTCATTAAAGTTTTCTCTCAAGAAATGTTTTACGTCACGAGTGTTATGGGCCGGGCAACCATCTTGCTGGAACCAAATGTTTAGCATGTTCTCAGTTTAATAATTTCTCTCAAAGCAGGTATTATCTCGTTTGTTAGTAGCTCCACATATCTGTTACCAGTTTAAACTGTAATTAAATATGAAAGGACCTAGTAAGTCATTATCTAAAATGAAACTAAACTCAAAAACAAAAAAAATATATAAACAAAATTACATACCAATTAAACCGCACCAGACATTAAAACCAAATCAAACTTGAAATTTTTGATTTACCAAATGTGGATTTTCAGTAGACCAATGATAATTATGCCTATTGAATACTCCGCAATTGGTAAATCGTGTTTCATCTGTCCAGGGTATTTTCCTAGGAAATTTAGGATCATCTTCACATTTTCATAGGTCCCACCTACTAAACTGTAATCTTCATTGATAGTCATTATCGTTTAAACCTTGTATAATTAATTGTTGTAAAGGTGGTATTTGGTTTTCTTCAAGGTTTTGTGAACAGACGATTTTGGAATTCCAGTTTCACGAGCATTATTTTACAGTATTACTTAGCATTTCTTTAAGCTTTCATTCCTTATTGTTGTTTAATTTCATAGCCTACTAATTTCATATTAGAGATTAATTCATGTTTTTGTTAATATCTCCACTACAAATAAAAATTTTTGGGGTATGTTATACATCGTTGAAAAGCTCTTTTTAAAGACTACCTAACTAAGCAAAAATTCAATATGGCTGCCATATGAAAAACAAAAGTTAGCACTAATAACTTGAAAACAAATTACAATCGGGGGTTTCTGTTTATATCAAAATCTTTGTCTTAAAAAGTGTCTGAACATTGTAAAACTTTCGAAGAGATCACATTAGGTGTTATCGAGTTATTGAGGAACATTGAAATTGGCAAATTTTGGTTTTTTTAAATTATCTTAAAATTTAAAAAAGTTATGGTGAATTTAAAATGAGATCTGTCACGAGTATTGAATTCTGCAAAACATTCCCCATTTAACCGTTGCTCTATGTTTTCTAATAACCGAGATACCAATGGTGAGCATCGAAATGTGGACACGGTGTATACCGGGTGCCCGAATTTCGTAGGGATAACATAGGTAACTTTTATATTTGAAGAGATAGAGAGATGGTTAAATGAGTTTGGTTTTGTTTTGCCAATGAAAATATTAAATTACCATACAAATTAATTCAAACCGCATATAAATATCCTAAGTAACAAAAAAGTTACGGCAAACAAAAGAAATTATGAAATTTTGTTTTTTTTTTTAATTTTAACCAAGTTGGCCATGACAACTTCAAATTTTACTTGTCAATGACAAATGAAAATGTATTCTCAATGAGCTCTCGAACCCGCACTTTTTTGCTAATTTAACCATCTCTCTATCGAATAAAAAAGTTACCCATGTTGTCCCTACGAAATCCGGGCACCGTGTATAAGCGATAACTTTTGTACAAAATATTTTGTTTTTATAATTAATAATACATAACGGGAGCCATTGAAAAAATTTCTATCAATTGATAGATTCTGTATCATATCTTTTTTGCAATAAATAAAAAAACTTCATTTTTAGAACAGTCTGAGATTTTAATTATTTACACAATTAATTTCAAATCGTTCTGAAATGTTGTTTTAGAACTGGAATGAGACAATAAATGTGCAAAAGATGTTTTATAAGCAGCTAATCTTTTCTTCACTAGAGGTAATGAATCAAAATGTTATAAACCGTTTAGTTAAAAGTAACATAAAAAAATTAATGAATTTTCATATTTATTATGTCAACGAGTAAAGAATAAACGGGAGAGAGCCTGACACCTGAGAGTAGTTTCTTGTCAAAAGTGGTAACTAAACATGTATGTCACAGGCGTTTTATAAAACGCACAAAGACCACAAATCACAGAGTTCCCCATTGTTTATAGTACACTTACTTTACTAAGTTTAACTGAATAAGATCCTAAAAATGTCAACTGTGTTCTAAACACATGTGTTCTATCATAAAAGCCCTTGGAAGGAACTTACATTACGCAAGCTGCCGCACTGATTATCGAAAAAGTAACCTAAAAGTCATTAACTTTTTGACTGTAGTCTATAGGCGTTTTCGTTTCATAAGTAACCTGATTCAAAGTGATCTGAACTAATCTGATCCTAATTTTATTGATACTACGCTGACACGAAAAGGACGGTTCAGTTTGATGCCTAAATAGCAAATGTCAAGTTAACTTCACTTTCTGCAAGGTTATTTGTCATCATCGTTATTCTTGTTAAGTGGCAGAAAACAACCATTAGTATAACTGATTTCTAGGTATATGTGTAAGAAAAATGTCCGTAGACAGATAATTTGAATGTTATTAAACACCTAACCTCAAAGATGCAGCTCATCGGAAACTAATCCTACAATTAACAATATGTATCGTTTCTATAAACAGAGTGATTTTAAAATGTTTTTATCAACTATTACAATGAAATCTGGACGGCATGTCTTAGCTCAAGTGAAAAGTACGCCATTGCATTCCTTGATCTTGTTCTACAGTAAAGTTACAACATGGCAAGAATTAATTAAAAAAAATTTAAAAATCACTCGGTCACAGTTGCTAAATAAACACATAAATTCTTTCTAAACTCAGATACAATTACAAAATCTGGCAATTATTTTACGACAACGGATATCAACAAACCGCCATATTGCAGAAGCTGATCTACCGCAAAGTGGTAACTTCCGTCAAATGTAATTGCCATTTACCTACTACATTTTAAGACAGCGTGTCTTTATCCGGTCTAAGCAATTTATTAGTTCAAATCTTTCTCCGCTGCCACCACTTACCTAAAAGATTCAAACTCACGCAGTTTACGGCAAGTACAGTATTTTCTTGCTCAAATATAAGGTATATTCGTTTTAGAAAACGATTATAAGCGACTGTGCACGTGTTAATCGAATGTGGAATGGAAGTTCCCATTTTCGGATGCCGATTCCCGGTTGCCTCAATGCCAATAAAACGGAAATTCAAGTTGAAGAATAGATGACTTGGACTGCCCCAAGTCACCTACGTCAACGAAATGTGCATTCGTTTTAGATTTTCGGCTTGCCGGATTTGACATTGACATATTCGTTTTAATTGCCACTACGGCAACACTGTTGTTGACGTAATGTGCACCTACTCGAGAGTAGGGTCTAGTTGCGTCAGCCGCAGGTTAACCTTAATTTTTAGTTTTATTTCAGTTGTTTGTTACCACGGATATTACATATATAGTGCGATTTATGTATATATTCGCTGCCAAAACATTCTCGCTGTATATGTTCATAAGTAAATACAAAATTCTATGCGCGAATTCATAATACTTTCCTGAGACTTCCTTAAATAAAACCGGCGTAGGCAATTAAGGCTCATTCAGAATTGAATTAGTGCAGAAAATTAGTGCAAATCGGTAGTGCAGATTGGCCGTGCAAATGTTTGACAGATGTATTTTGATGTGTCTGTTCACAATCAACAGACGTATTGCACTAAGTTGATTATGAATAGATACATCGAAATATATTTGTCAAACTTTTGCACGGCCAATCTGCACTACCGATTTGCACTAATTTTCTGCACTAAATCAATTCTGAATGATACTTTATGCTCATAAAAATAAATAATACAAGGTCGTAATATAAAAATAAGTTTATTATGTTAAATTAGTGAGGTTACGTACTTATTAATGTCAACTTGTCAACACAAAATTTATTAGTTTTAGATCAATTTCTGATATAACCACAACTTGACCTGTATGTGCACTAATTACTTGACGATGACGTTATTGTGGCAAACTCAGGATTTCTAAAACGAATATACCTATAGTTTCCTTGTGCTTTTTTCTTTCGTTATTTATGGTGTTTCGTATTCAGGTAACTAGCGCCAAAGCGAAGAAAATTGCGTTAAATGAAATATTGCCCAGGCTGATTATAGTATCATTCAGAATTGACTTAATGCAGAAAATTAGTGCAAATCGGTACTGAAGGTTGGCCGTGCAAATGTCTGACAAATGTGTTTTGATGTATCTATTCACAATCAACTTAGTGCAAAACGTCTGTTGAATGTGAATAGACACATCAAAATACATCTGTCAAACATTTGCATTGCCAATCTGCAGTACCGATTTGCACTAATATTCTGCACTAATTCAATTCTGACTGAGCCTAAGAACTCGTGAAATTTAGTGGGTCGTGGTAATTGCGTTCTCCCACTGCCCGTACTCTTCCCTCCTGTTAATTCTTAACTCGTTGATTAGTGTTAAAGAAGGAACTCGAACACACTCGAAGATTGAAGTTTCTAAAATATGTTTCGCTCCCAAGCCCAAAGATGACGCTGACGCATTAACTTCTTTGATATTAGGCACTTTATACAAAATTGTTACTAAAATCAGAATACATAAGGCGCTAGTTCGGGATTCGTGTTTATAAAGAAGCCCCAAATTAATAATAATTAATAGAAAATACTTACCAAATATTTCTTGAAACTTAAAAAAAGGCGGAGACTAATAAGAAACGGTTATATTACAGACAAGGCCCAGTTTTACAATCGTCGAATAAGGACGGACTAACTGTTCGCCGAATATCCTTTAACGTTCCTCCATATGTGCATCACACCTACGTCACATTATTCTAAGAATAATGCTTATCCGACGATTGTAAAATCTAAAGCGTACAACCTTTGAGCTAAAGAACCAATTTCAATTTTGAAATATTATCGACCCGCGTTAACAAAGAACACTTCATTCGTAGAGACATTGCACAAAAACGTCAAAATGTGCTTTGCATGTATTTTATTTTTTAAATATTTAAGTCTGTACCGCAGGGCCGTATAAAAATATCAGAAGGGCCACACGCTGAAGAAAGATAATTGCAAAGGTTCACAGTGCCACAGTTCATATTTCGCTGTACGTTTTGGGCACTAGGCACAGTCACAGAATTACGTCTCCGACTAAAAATTAAACTCTGAATGCGGCCCTTAAGGTAAGTGTCCACTTGTGACAAAATACTCTCGAGACTCAGTCTTGAGACTCAATCACCAATGGACAAAGCAGAGCTCCGACAGTGCACGATATCAGATGGACACGTTCATTCCTGCTCTTGTGACTTAGTCTCAACTTTTCTAGCAGAGTTGGAAGAGCTGAGAGCGATCTTAAAATCTATTCATTTTTCTACATTAAAACTTTTATTTGAAATAGTTTTCACTAACTTATTAATTAATTGACAAAATGAGCCGAGAGTGGACAGATGACGAAGTTTTTAAATTAATCTCTCTTTATGAGGAGAATGAGTTTCTGTGGAATGTACATAAAACATCAAAAGTACAGATATTGCGAAAAAAAAATGTGTAAGTTTGAAGAATTTGGGACAATTTTTAATTGTGACTGTCAGGAGATACAGCGGAAGATTCATAACTTATGGAATCAGCAGACTGTACATAAGTGTCTTAAATACTCTAAGACTTGAGACTGCAAGTCTCTCGACACGAGCTTGTCCTAGTCTCGAGACTGTGAGTCTCCAACAGTTGTCTTGAGACTCAAAGTGCTCTCAAATGTACAAGAGTCTGAGATCATTCTCGAGACAAAATCTCGAGATTATGTCACAAATGGAGACGCACCTTTAGTTGGGTGGCCCTACAAAGGCAAATAATCATACTTGAAAAATCAAAAAAGCGTTTGCAACAAGGGAATTGCTGTTACTAACCCAGAAAAGGTGCCACGATAATTTTGTAATAAAAGTAAAATTTATTTGAAATTTTAATAGCATACTTCATTGGACATTAAAGCTTTTTATCAAATCTATAAATTAAGTCAGTTTATAAAATTTAAGTTTATCAGGGAATTTCCCGAGTTCAATTTTGCAATAGTACCAATGAAACAGTTTAACTGCCATCGTAAATAAAAAAGAAAGCAACGAGTTAAAGCGCGACTGGTTAAACTCGAAACGACAAAGATTAATATCATACAAAAAGCAACTTATCTAACGAAGAATTCAAAGGAAACGACTTTGTTAACCCAGATCGTTTATAACATTTACGGCGACAACAAAAAAGCGATGCATATTACATGCGATCAGATCCATTGGAATTTGATCATGTTTTTTCCCACCCGCTTCGATTTGGATGTTGTAATTTTTCATTGGGTTACGTTTGATGCTATTATGCACGCAAATGCCAAGTCTTTATTGACGGGCATATAATAGCAAAAAAATGTGTTATTTTGTCAAGCAAAAAACAAGGAGTCTGAGATGTGCAATAGCCTGATGAAATTGCATCAGAGAAATGAGTATTTTTTTCGTCGGAATTTAAAATGCTAATTTTCTTTCTGTCAGGTGATTTTTATTACATTCGCTTCCCAGACACATACATTATATTGATGCAACTATTTAAAGCAAATTTAAATTCTATATTTGATTAAAAAAAAATTATATGATTAAAGAAAAGTAAAAGCGTCAATTGAATATTTTGTGATAACAATGATTTTAAAGAAACATTTGCATTTCAACCAAAAATAAAATAATAATAATAACTAATTTAATATCTTACTGCCTTTTTTCAACTTGTTCAAGGATATAAATTAAAGCAAAAGAAATTAAAAAATCAGTATTTTATTTAAAAGCAAATTATAGAAAATTAACGTTTGTAATAAATATTATTAAATACTTAAAACATTTACAAAGTTATTGTAAAAATAATAATAAAAAATATGAATTACTGGAGGAAGTTAGTTTAGTTAGATGTGGTTTTCTTAGGGACAGGAACTCTTATCCCCATCAAAGTGCACAAGTTATTTCTCACAGGCCGGACAGTCTCAACAGGATCCTCCCAATTTGTGCTGCTCAACAAATTCATGACTTCATCTAGATTTTCCAAAGGTATAATACTGTTGTCCCCATAGACTAGGAGAGATTCATACAGTTTTGTAGACGTTGACCTACGCACATACGATTGTCGATGGCACAACAGTATGCTGAGCTGAACTAAAACAGCACTGCACACTTCACTGTTTACCTAAAAGAAAAGCAATTTAAAATAATTTAACTTAAACACTAAGTTGCTCGCTTACTTGTAAGAACTGACACAAAACACAAATCCCATCGATAAGTTTGTAAATGTCTTTACATCCTGTGATTTCTGCCTGAATGAATTTTAACACTTTCTTGGGAAAATCGCAGCTTGGATTATTGAAAACGCAGGAAATACAACTAGAGCTGAACAACTTGTCTAAAAATCTGAACATGGGCACAACAATTCGATCAACTCTCTGGTAAGCACAGAACAACTCATAAATAATATCACATAATTCAAATATGTCTTTATCTTGGTATCCTTTGAGTTTTTTAAGGAAGAAATGACTGGAATTCTTAACCTGGAAAGGAACAGTCATCAAATCACTCAAACAAAAGTTGTTTACGCACTAAAGTCTCTGTCATTCCACCAACACTGCTAACGAGCCCCAGGATTAAGTTGTATTTGTATTCTTTGAAGTCTAAGAGTTCGATGAATTTTGGGAACGTCACCGCAGCTGAATTCCAATTTAATAAATCACATTCTTCCTTGGGGAATATCCGAGTTAAGTCGTCATGGTGTGGAATATTTGGTACAAGAGGCTCACTGAAACAAATTTTCGTTTAAAGATGTTTTAATTTATTCAAAAAAACACTAAATAGCCCTCATTATTCATGAATTTTAAAATTACCTGTATATTAAGTTGTAAAAAACTTTTCCGGCCAACGCCCTTGTTCGATCAATCTTTTCCACTGCTTGTTGCACAACGCCGTTCAAGATTTTACTAACAACAGTTTCCGTCAAGTAATCAGGTCTGTATTTCGTCAATAATAAAGAAAGCATTTGTAATCCTATCATAGATGTTTCGCGAACCCAAGCACCTATATCACCCCTGTTATCTTGAGTGTACTCCGTAAGTCCAGTCAGAAAACAATTATAAACTGCACCAATCTGTTCTTTTGTAATAACTGCAACCATGAAAATTAAAGCCAAAAATAAATAAATAAATAAACGAAATTGTTTACCTTCGCAAATCTCATTTTCCATCGTCACACAAATTGAAGTTAAGGCCTTGACTGCATCTCGTCTGCTTTCAGCCCATTTCAAAGTCGGCATTGTGATAACCGTGGCCTCAATTAATGCTGTTATAATATCATTTAAATGCGGCCTGATCATAAATAAAGGTAGAGCTCCGAGGGCTAACGCATGACCCATTCTTATCACTTGCAAATTCGTAGACTTCAACTGCTTCATGTATTTTGCAATTAATATCTCATGAGATGCAACTTCACCCTCTTGATAGTACTCGAGTAAGAAATCAGGAAGGGCTGTAATAGCTGCCATTCTGATATTCGGCACATCATATGATAAGCACTCGTTAATTAGATTCAGCCAATCATCTGCGAAAAAATATTTTTGAGGATTATTAGTTTGAAGCTGGGGGATTTACCAACCGATTATTTCAGTTTTATGAAAGGGGACGTGTGCCAAGGAACACTTCTGAATGAAATCAGCGCAGGCCTGCTTCATTAATTCCCCGCCCATTCCTCTGAAGTACAATCGCTCTCTGCAAGTGGGAATTAAATTTCTCGTTTCTTCCAGGATTTGAGGACCAACGAAGCTTTCAAATTTCACCTCGTTTACTTCCGCAACGGCAGAGAGGGCGTGAAGTATTTCACCGATAGCCAAAATTGAGCCGTGTCTACTATTTAAGTCAATACTTTTGGATTTTTCAAATAAACTCGGTAGCACTGCGTTAATCATATAATCCGGGGCCTACAGACAAAATGATTCGAAGAAATTTGTTTCTTTATTGTTACCATTTCGTACTTTAGGTGTTAAATTATGCAATGACTTGGCCGTTAATTCACGAATTGATATATCCCAGTGATCGATTTTCCTCGTAAGTAAATGATTGATCAATGGCAAAGTGTACTCCTCAAACTGGGCGATGTAAACACTTATATTTTGGTAAGAGTTATTGCGGACACTGACGGAAAAGAAATCAGCCATGGTTAGGATGTCGATGCCATGGGGAAAAGTGCCTTGGCGTCCTACGTTTTCCTGGAATGCTGCTGAGGCTGCTCTTCGACAATTTATCTAAACAATTCCTTTGTTATGTTATTGTTGTTTCGTATTCAATTTTCTACTCAACCATCCTGTTATAAATAATAAACTCATAACAGGGGGGTTTAGTTTACGGCTGAGTTTCCTAATAGTTAAAGTTGCCCTTATTTCAAAATGGAATACTAGCAATTACCTCTCTATCGAAACAGGTAACAACAAGTAAGGCACTTGCAATTTGATTTACGAATGGTTTCAAAATGTGTGTTTCGTAAGCTCGAGCAAATGACCAACTGACGTAGCAAGCCGAGTCACGAATGTGAGATCCAACTGAAGCATAACCTCGAGGTTCATCGTAGACTAACGCTTTTAAAATAAGAGGGACGACTTCTGGTAATCGCTGAGGTACCAACAGGCCTCTTCTGCCTATGGAAAAAAGTTGTGGAAACATTCGGAGTGGGTTTTGTTTATTATATTTACTCATACCTAGTTCGGCTAGTGCCAGGCATCCTCCATGCCAAGCACCATCACCTTCTCGAGGGCTCAATAATTCGAGGATTGAACCAACAACTTCATCCGCAAGTTCCTTTGATAGACGCCCAGTTACTCGACCGATACCTTTAGCAGCAGACCATCTATAAGTTATTTATTATTTTTATTATTATTAATCTGCTGCCAAAGTAACGAATTCCTTTAATTACTTATATTACTGTGTGTTATACCACACAATAATTTTTTTTTAAATGAAGTTTTCTTTATAATTAAAAAAATATATGAATGTAGTAGGATTTATGTACTTACAATAAAAAAAAAAACTTATTGATACTTTAATTTACCTCACTACGCTGTCACCACTACGAAGGCCTTGAATTAATTGATCTATTACTTCCTCTACCTCATCAGGCACATCGTATTCTTCAGAGACATCATCTATCTCAGATTGAGTATAAGAGGCATCGGCATTTTGTTTAGGTTTCCCATCTCCAGCACTTAGATTATCTGCTAACGACCTGCTGCCTCTTTGATACCTCCAGCTCACATTACGTGGTGGTAAGAATGTTAAACCTAAAAAAGAGCAAAGCATAAAGTGTTGCCTGTGAGAGTACGTTAGCAATGTACCTATTCGTTGTATGATTTTATAAACTAGTTTCTGAATGTTGCTGCCGGGATTATTTTTAAATTCCGTGTTGATTATCCACTGAAGCAGTCTTTGCGCATGAGGCATGAGATCTTCTCTTTTACCATGTTTTAATATCATGGCTACTGAGGCTAAGGTTCCGTATTTAAGGAAGACGCTGCTTTCAGGTGCTACACTTAAATTACATGCCCAATCAAAAAATGATGATAAATGCTGTTCTTTAACATCATTTCTAAAAAAAAAAAAAAATAGTACTTCATTGACTTCACACTAAAAGTAAAAAGTGTTCTTTCCATTCAGCTTTAAAAACAGAAGTCAACTTTTTTAATCTGATAGTAATAACTGCACACATGGTAAGTAAATGACAAGGGCTAACAGATTTAAACAATACGAAAAACAAAACAAGTTTCAATAAATAAATCACCTGGTTAAAAACTTTGATGCTAAATAAGCAGCTGCATCTCTGCATTTATCGCTTACAATTGCATACGTCTTGCAAACATTTAAAACTCTGTCCATCACAGTCTCCTTGGTCTCTTCCAAGGAATCATAAGCATCTAATCTTGACATATGAAATGGAATGATCACAATTATAGACAGCCAAAGTAGGAGTACGTAACGAGTCGTCCAGGTATCAGGTTCAGCAGGATCTTGCTGCTCTAACAGCTGCAAAACTGGTTCAAAATCTGCAACCTACAGAAGTAATTTTTTGAATCAATGAATTCCACAAACATTAATGAACATTAAGTGATTTTCAAGCATTCAGTTTAACAGTTATACCTTGAGACCACCTTATTATTAGTAATAAATATAGTTCTTTCATGAAAGACAGTCTCATTTCTAATATTGACAAAAAAATTAGGTATTCTTTTTCTGCTGATATTGCACCCCTTATTAGAGGTAAGAGAAGATCAGAGCAAAACAAGAACAGCAACAGCCCCGAAGATTTCTTCTGTAATAAAGGATAAAACGATGAAAAAAAGACAGAAGAAATGTAAAGATATAGCTCCACCAACTGATTAATCAATTAATATAATAATGATTGTAAGACTATCACAATCACCCAGTTATATTTATTAAAAAAATTAAATTAATTTCATACCTCATGTGGTAGATGCCTGACGATGACCTTATAACCTCGAACGTTAATCACAACGAACATATACTTGAATGTCTCATGCTTGAGCTTCATGCTACTTTCAGAGCTGCGAATTATTACGATCATCTTCTCAAGAATATCATCGATATGCGAATCCAACAAATGGGGCTGCTCTTGGTACTGTTTGAATATTTCAAGGAACCTTTCATGCGCCCTTTCCACCACGGACCGCTGCGAGTCTACCACGTTTTTCAAGTTCTGTATCATCTCCAGGATCTCCTCGTGCTCCGAGAACATCTCCAGGGCGCAGCCCAAGCCGAAGGTGTCCTCATCTTTCCGGATGTCATCAGTTTGATCGCTCATTACCGACATTTTGATATAAAAAAAAACAATTGCAACCTGTGACAGTCAAAGCAAATGGTTACTTCAAAGCAAATAATACGATTTTCTTATACATTACGAAGGCAAGTTTTAAAAGTAAACTGGCGTGAATTAGATCATTTTTGTGTTTTTTACCAGTTTTTAATTTACTTGAATTCCTGTCAAAGTGTCAAAACATTTGTCTTTTTTGGTTATGTCAGCATAGCCAACTGTTCAGTGAGAAAACAAAGGTCGCGTTCAAGAAGTACCTACACAGGGTGCGTTTCGTTTCCGCGCTCACATGTTTTGAGCGCTCATAAGCAGTGCTTAAACCATCCCCTTTGGCCTTGCAAACGCTCACAAAGCGCTAGATGACGAAGCTGCAACGTCATTATGACGTCATACTCTTCGCTCACGATCGCTTATCCCATCGAGGTAGGGCAGCAAAAGCGTAAGCGCTTATGTTCCAAAAGGCACGTATGAGGACAGAGGAACTTAGCTGACCATAGCCAGGTTATAACGTTACACTTTAAAAACAACTGCTGCAGCTGTGATTGGATTAATTTTACTATTGAAGTTATATTTTTGAGGTTATGAATTCGTTGTGCAAACAGTAGTCAAAAGAAACACTTTTGCTTATAACAGCTTAAGCGACTGAACGCCAAATGGAACCACAGAAAATAGCGCTTGTAAGCGTGAGCGCTTAAAGCGTGTGAGCGTGCAAATGAGACGCACCCAAAGTGGTCAAGAATAACTGTTTGAGTTGGCAATACAATAAAGAGCATTTCTTATTCGGCTATTTGCAACACTGCAACCGGATACATGTTTTGTTGACTTACTTGACGTAACATCAACAGCGATAAGACTGTAGCAGTGAGTATATAGGTACTAATAATACCTATATACTCACTGACTGTAGGTTATGTGAATAAAATGATGGTTGTCAGTGTTAAGCCGTCAACAACCGGAAGTTACTCCAGTTGTACTATCTAAAAATAAAATTCAGCCCTGCCAACACAAACAGTGATTCTGGACATCTTGACCACTTTGCACTTATTGTTACAGCTAAACAACCTATTAACGATTCTGGCCAAGGGAGTCGCACTTCAAATCGTGACAGATTTTTGAATCGCTGATTGATCACGTGCTACAGTCACTATCACTGCACACTACAATAGCCACTTACCAACTGTATGAACGCGAACCGATTTAAATTGTCTTAAAAGTTAAAAATCATTGATTATTTCATTTAAACTTATTCAATTAGTGATCACTGACTACGAAGTGATTGAGTTTCCCATAACGTACCTCGTTCTGATGAAGCTGGTTTTTTTAAAAATCAGTTAACAGTTTCATTTTATTTCATAGGTATTTTGAGATTATGTTAATTTTAGTTCCAAAACATTATTCCTTTAAGAATCTCTCTGTTCACATTAAAATCAGTTCTGTTTAAAATTAAAGGTATATTTTCGCGTTAACAGCAATTCATAGAATGGTTTGAACCGTATTATCTTCTGACGTCACCATTTGAAAGGGTCGCGAAAACGCGATGTTTTGAACCATGGCCTTCTAAATGAAAAGCGAGTTCTATCTGGCCTGGGCAAAAATGCAGTTCAGGCGTGCTCCGCCAAGCACTGCTTACGGAGCGCTTTCTTAACCTAAAATCTAGACAGTTCTGTCACATGTGAATGGTGGATGAGTTCGTGTAAGAACAATTAATGTTATTGTTGTAAAAATTTGAGCATACTGAATATTATTTACATTGGAATAAGGTGGAGTATTTATGTCCAATTTCGACAACTTAGTTTAGCATTAAACTATTACGGTTTTAGATTAAAATCTTACCTGCATATACTCATATATAATTTCTGTGGTCAGTTACAACATGTATAATAAAGCTTCTTTTCTCATTGTGTGTATCAACGCCCTTTTTAACACATTTTACATTATCAAAACTCTTTTATGTAACTTGTTGTAATTATTCATAACACGAAAGCTTTTTAAAATGACAGACGTTCGCTATTGCGTAAGCGTACTTCACACCGACGTGATCAAATGATTTGTGCATGAATCTATAAAGTTTATACCATATAAATTATGTTGTATTACGGTAATTACAATATTAATTAATTTTTGCGTGAACTCACTTTGATTGACAGAAATGACAGCGCACTTCACTCAGTGCCGTCAGTGCCCCGTAACCAGCGCCAAAGTGTCGACTTTTGGCGTTATCTCGAGCACAAAAATTCAATGTAAATTTTTCAAAACGCTCAGGCCAGTTAGAACTCGCTTTTCATTTAGAAGGCCATGTTTTGAACATTCAATCTATCAATGTCAGCTGTTATTTGCAATGTATAAAACATGATATAAAACAGTTCACCTTTCTTCAAATTAAATTGCAAACGTTGCATTCTTAATAAGATAGTTTTCCGTGCACTGAAAAAAATTGATGTTGAGGTGTTAATAAAAAAATATATCAGAGATGTCAAGCTCCCACCACCAATACGTTTTAAAAATATCACCACATAACGTTTCAAAACAGAATGAATGCAGTTCAAAACATTCGTCATTTGACAATGCGAAAATGTAAAAGTTTTAAAACAGTCGAAACTGCTTTAAACCGCTGCATCGCGAAAATATGGCTTAAATCGATTTGATTTTGGGTGAAGTGAATGTAAATGGGAACGGCTAACCTGAACGATTTTGTGCAAGTTGACCGTTTACTTAACGCGACCTATACCACATTAAATATCAATTGAATTTAGGGACCCTAGGTTTGAATTTTTAGATTTTTCTTTTTGTGCAATATGAATAAAAACGTAAAACTACTTAAAACACGGCGGAGATGTCTGCGGAGCAGAAAAATAACGAACTAACACCACTCTGTAAGTAATACTTATAAATTTATTCACATAATTTACCATAACATAGGTATTTGATTGCACTACATGCATTTGTATAAAATATTATCTATTCCCAACAAATTTATTATATTTTTTTTAGATGATATTTTCCATGTACCATGCTCTAGAGTCAACAATATAGAACAAGCAACAAAAGTGTTTTTAAAATTGTGTCCAGACTATTTCTATCCACGGTCTGTGCACATCTTTGATGATCGCAATCCACCGTTATGTAAATGGATGGTGGACTATGAAATGAAGAACAGTGTATTTTTAAGAGAATATGCGCTACCCCTTATGTATGACCACCTAGAAAGATATAAACCATTTAATACAAAAATTTTAATGAAAGGAAAATCTTCCTGTTATAATGTAACCGTGATTTATGGTGTGGATGTTTTATGCAATTGTTGCGTTGAGGATTTTCAAAAAGTTGAGAATAATATTAAACATGAAGCAAGTCCCTAAATCAAAAATAGTTTTGTTAAACATTATGATAATACTAATAAGATTATGATAATTATGATAAGGATTTATGTATACTTACAAACTTTAATGTATCTACAGTTGGCAAATATATTTAAATATGAGAAGTGAACTGACTCAAATGAAAATAATCTAGCTTTGGCTGTTATTCTTAAGATCGATACTTTCAATATTTACGATTAAATTACTGTTAATTAAACATAGCTAGGCTGTTCATGAACCATAATAGCTTTTTAAAATTTTATTTATTTTTTCTTTTTGGAAATAAATTATACAGCCAGTAAATAGTTTCATAGAGCTTTCGTTTGGCAATAATGAGCAAATGTAGCAAATAAATTTGAGTCTGAATGCCTAGAGCGATTAAATCATTATACAATTTATTACATTTATTAATATATTTAAGACAGCCAAAAAATATATGATCAAGATCGCCTAAAATTCCACAGAATTCACACATATCCGAATCTAATACCTAATCTGTGTAAGTGCGTTGGAAACTGTCCATGTCCAAATCCTTATTCTATTAATATAAGTGATAATCTTTCTGGGAAAATTTGGACAACATTCATACCAGAAGTGACAAGGAAAGTAAAACAATATTCCTTATTTCCATATATCAACTAATTATACCTTGCATTGTGTTATGCATTTTCCTAGATGGTATTTATTATTTTGAAGTTGACCATTATGTACATTATCTTTCGCAAGTCTATCAACTTCCTCATTGTACTTAAGACCACAGTGAGCTTTAACCCAAATAAGATAAACTCTTACTCCTACATTTTTGAGTTTTATGATAATGCCTTTGATTTGGTAAATAACAGGGTTAACATTATAGTTAAAGAAATCTCTTTTTTGTAATGTTATTAATACTGATAAAGAATCTGTAAAAAGAACAAGTTTTTGATATTTGGACTGTAAAATTGCTATTGCTTTCCCTGTATAAACAGAAGTATTAAGAGTCAATTTGAACATATATATTCCTACAAGGAATTGAGAAAACACATCCAGAACCCTCAATGGACTTAGATGTACATGTGAATGAAATCATCACGTTCTCTTAAAATTTCCTGAAGAATATTATAGTTAATCTAAGGGTGTCTGAAAATGGAGGTATAATAATAGGAATATCTACTTAGAACAGATCAAAAAAAGTTAAGTTTGTATCATAAAAATTAAATTTCTGATCATTTCCACAGTGAATACTTGTCCCCAAAGCCAATACAAAGTGAACGAGAATGTTCTTTTAGCCAAAACTCACTAAGTAATGTATTTAATCGAGAGATTTTTTGAACGATATCCCCATTTCTAAATCTGAGTTTTAGAATATATTTTCCAGAAAGAAATGAACGACCTAGGTCCAAAGATGGTTCTAAGTTTACAACTTGAAGTGGTATGATATGAGTGGAATTCATTGCTCCGGCACAGTATTTTAGTACCTTGTTTTGTAAAATATCCAATTTCTTTAAAAGATGTTTACTTGCTTACCATTTTTATTGTATCATTCACTGTTGAATGCCATTTTAGATTTTATGTGTACATATTGATTAAAACTACAGTAATTTTTACTGAATTTTAAAGTAGAATTAGAAAACCTTTAATTTTAAAAGGAATAGAGAGAAGAACAGGAGAAGGGCGCTAAGGGCGGTTCTACAGGCTAGTTCCACACACGCTAAAACAAGGAATTGCTACTTGCGCCTCTTTTGGTTTGTAAACATTTTGAATAAAAATTATTGTGTAGAGTTTTGTTTGGAGACAGAGATTTAGAATTTCTATCACATGAACACTTTTTTTTACAAACCCTTAAGGCCAGATCTTACAAATCAAATAAGGAATAATGAATAATCATTGTAAAGGGCTGTCAATACTATGCTACTATGCTAATATGCTACCATAATCAATAATAGATCTAATATAAGATCTGTAGAAAACAAGAGCTGATCTGTGATCGGCTCCCCAACCAGGTCTCTTGACCATCCGCAGAAAATTCATGCCTTTTTCACATTTAATTAAAATGCTATTTATATGTGCTATCCAGCTTAGTTTCTGATCTAAATATTGAACTTCCTTTTTAATAGGAAAGCAAAAAGGGCCAAGAGAAACAAATAGAAGTTGAGATGGATTATAACGAAAGAAGATAATAACTTGGGTTTTATTTGGATTTATTTTTAACCCATTTGAAAAAAGCCACGAGTTAAAGTTACTCATACCTGCAGAAACTTTACACATTTTTGAAAATTTTTTCTTCCAAATATACAGTTTGTTAAATTGATCTCTTTACGCACATCATTGATTTTTTCCGTATGAAACACATCAATACTCTCAAACCAAATAATAAATCTTAAGTTTTACTTTACAAACATTCGTATAAAGACGTTCCTTTTTCAATCTGAACGAGTGGTGTACCTAGGTGCAATAGTTACCTAAAAAAATTGGTTTTACTAGTGCCGTTTGTCAATGACGTGCGTAAAAAGATCCATTTAACAAACTGTATACACAAATCATCTACATATTGACTTATGCTTAATTTGAGTTGTAATTTTTTTTAATATCAGCACGTTGAAAAGAAGGGGACTGAGAACAGAGCCCTGAGGTAAACCTATAAAATTTAAACGTGGATCCAAATTAGCATTCGGTTGTAGGCGAATGAACGTTGCTCTACCATAATACACATTAAATAAAAGGTCTGTTCGTTTGTACTGGTCGGAGTTACTCTAAAATTTGTAAAATATAGTTTTCAGTCAAATTCGTCTCTCTCGCTTTGCTCTTGCGTCGAAAAAACTTCGAATTTGACTGAAAACTTCATTTGACAACTTTTAGAGTAACTCCGACCAGTACAAACGAACAGACCTAAAGTTGAAGCCACTTTTAGCGGGATGCCCAAACAAATTAATTGTCTTTCTAATATCTTTAAGTTAGCAGAATCATATGCCCCTTCTATATCAATAAAAATAGCCGTTAAATAATTATTATGACTGAAACAAAGTTGTATATCAGTGGTAAGTTGTGTCAAAGCATCCGTAGTGCTCAAACTTTTTCTAAAACCAACATGATTTTTAGGAAGAAGTAGAACTTTAGTCTATTTATAATTAGTCTTTCAGACCATAATAGTTTTTCATTTGAATTCGCATGATACGAGTTAATTAGATAAGTTTTATGATTATTCCTATTCAATGATATGATAACATGTATTAGGAACTGACTGTTATGTTTGAAAATATTGAATTGGTTTAACTTTTTTAAATTAATGAAATTATTAAAATATCATCTTGACGTTGGGGTGATATTAGCAAAAAACATTTCTGTCAAGTTTGAAGATTTTCAATGGTTTTAAAGTTTTTTTCTTTTAATTGCAACAATCACGAAAAATGGTTAAATAGGTACTTGAAGGGATTAGAACCATAAGGATCTAATTTTTTATGAATTTCCATACATAAGTGGTACATAGAAGAGGCAATAAAATACTAATTAATTTCATGGCATATCGAAACAATTGCTTTTACAACATGTATACGTCATTTTTTTAATATATGCTGATCGATCAATTGATAATAATTGTAAGAACTTTTACAAAGCTTTCGTGAAACGGCTTTGGCTCTCGAGGTCGGAGGGCACATTGCATTCTTAACTCAGATTGATCAGATCGGCATATAATTAAAAAAAAATGACGTTTATTGACATTTATAAACTGTCAAATATACTGTGAGAACAAAAAAACGTATTTCGTTATTCATAAATTACTTTTGCTGTTGAGGACTAACTCCCTTATACTGTAACTCATAACGATATTGTTAAATATCGAGAATTGTTAAATGAACCGATCGGTGCTTAGATACAACGCATTTCTATGTACTGATTGGTCAAAATAGGTCACTGTCACTTAGCGATTATCGTTATGAGTTATAAAGTTACAAAATAAAATTTAAAATTTAAACCAAACTTTATAGATTTAGTTAATTAGACATTATAATGTATTGCAATGTTAAAAAGAAGAATGTTCCATTTAAACAATTTATTGAATGTCCTCAAGCCTGACAGTCCTTGAGCTTGGAGGAGCTTGATAATTATACTTACATGCTATCTCCAATTATAATTACTGATATTTTTACACTTTCCAAAGGGGGCTAATTTTTCATCAGGGAGGGTTAAGCCCCTCCACCTTTGTAATTGGATCATACTATTTAATTAATACAACCCATCTTAGGAGAATTGAAAAAAAATAGCTATATACCGTGAACACCATGTATATGTATATGCATACCCGGGTCCAAAATTAATTTTGGCTTAATGCTAAGTTACAGTTCATGGAAACAAACTTCATTGGTAGAAAAACGAAAATTAGAAAACCACAGTATAAAGATTACACAGTAGCGCGACTCTCATGATAATATTAAATTCGCGCATAACATCCCGCGCAAGATCTGAGTCACAATCTCGGGATGCAGAGCTCATTCATTCACGGCTCTGGTGCCGAATGGATCTGTATAATTATGTTAATACACATTATTTATGCCTTGTTATTTTTTTACCACGTCCACTAAACACTACAATCCGGCCCTAGTGTGTGAGCACGTATAAATTTACAATTTACAACAAAATCGCTCACATTTAAAGCAGAACAAACAGTTCGACACACCCCTTTAATCTACTCGAGGTCAATGAAAATCCAGTAAAGAGATCAAAGTGCCGACAAGCGAGTTGCGCTATTGTATTCTTTATACTGTGAGAAAACATTAGGTGGGCCAACAGTCTGTAAGAAGCAAAAGCGTGTTTTATCGCGTTACAGGATAAAAATACCTTCGCAAGAGAACTGTTCTACATTCTACTCATCTAGCTGTGGTAGCACATAATGGCGTTTTCGATTCACCTGCACCGCTTGCACTCAGTATATTTGCATCTTCCTTTAACCGTATGTAATAACACGAGATACAGATCTTCTGAGTACTCACTAATGTGGTTAATCGAAAACGCTGTAAGTGTGAAAGTGTGAAATAAATTATGTATTATAATGGAAAACGGCGCGAAACTCCTCTCACTACGAGAAGCAAATGAATGAAAATTGTACATCCTAATTGGTCAGAAGGCGGGTCATTGCACTTTTCCAAAAGTTATTGGTGTAATTTCAGTACTGTAGTATGTAGTAAATGATACTATTTAGATGCGTTCCAAATTTTATGTGCGGGTTGTAAATAAGAATAATAATTGCGTTTTACTGATGATAATTCTTATCATCTGTCGAAAATTAGCTACTTATGTGACACATCCGAATTACAGATTTCTAATTTATCAGTCCTTCAATAGCTTCCAAATAACAGATAGCGATACGGTATTGGGTAATTGGAGAGAGGGCGTTTCCCAGTATAATTGTTTATGAGAATGACAAATTAGCTGCATTTCTATTGGAGTATTACTCAAAAAATGTGTTTCACTAAAAATATTTTTGACATCTATTGAAAAGTAGCCTTTTTATATGATACAGTATAGATTACCAGCACAGTTTTAAAAAGCTTATTCCGTTGGCTTTCAAATAACAGATGGCGGTATGGAATTGGGTATTTTGTAAACAGTGGGATGTCAATACTATGACAGCAAAGTGAGCAGTCATTTTCACTGCGTGTGGGTATGTGGATGTTGTGTGTCCGTCGCAGCTAGCGAGTGATGTTGTATGAAATAAAACGCGATAAGTGCACACGTCAATTAGGGGAATTGTCCAATTTTCACAATTGCAAGATTAAAAACACACGCATGCGCCCGCACGCAAACAGACAAAGGTCCGTGATGTGCTCCGGCGGTAGTCAGCTGTAAATTCAGGAATGGTTTAGGCACATTTTGGGTGTGATTTTTCAGTGTTGTGGGTTTTTCAGTGCAGGACAATGATCGCAGAATGTGGATACGTTATACTCTTGCTGCTGCTGGTGCCCAACATCGAAAGCGGTGAGTGTTTCAACCCGATTTGACAAACCGCCCCCACTTAATGTGCACACACTGTTGTGGTTTTACCCCTTTGTTGTCAGTATAATCAGCTTTCATTTATTTACATAAAATACCAGGCGAGTTGCTTATTTAAACAAATTAATTGAGTGTGCCGCGACCACAAATAATTAAATTCAAAAATTAAATAAATCAAAAAACAAATTCAAAATAATATGATCACTCTTTATATTATGAAATACATGTATGCCCAATTTCGAGTCTATACCCAGTATATTGTAATGAGACTGAAAGGCAACTGGCGGCTTGCATCATTTTTAAATAAAGAAATAATTAATTAAATTGATTAAACACAGACATCGCGCTGTTACCGTCTTCTCGGTTATTATTGACTAAATAAAAGGTTAACGTTCTAGGCTAATTAAATGAAAATAACCAAGCCTTCTCCTTGCTTTTTTTTTAAATACATACTAAAGTGTAATTGCTTATTTAAATTAACCGCTGACATTTATTTAAATAAAGCGCTATTCGTATCGCGTCATTTAACGATTTTACTTTCAGCTTTAATTACAGGCAATAACCTTTGTTATTTAATTTTAATTAAAAATTAAGCTACCATATATTTTGCCTAGTTTAAAAATTACAAAATTTAATGTAATTGCATTTTTCTATTTTGGTGTCTTAACGACTAAATTATGAAACCCATTTGGGTGTCATAAAGTAGTTCAATAAAGCAACCAAAATTTTATTTTATTAGGTTGGCGACAGCATATACAGCGACATTTGTTGACATTTCAAATTACAAAAATTACCTCGAAATTGAGTTTTTTTGACAATACTTGTATCCGTTGACATCTAAAACTGCAAAAATAACCTTCAAATTGACATTTGTTTGAAATCATATTAAACATCAACCAATGTCACCAATCGCCACATTTTCAAACAGAGCTCGTTTTCCAAACCTGTTTAATTTGTTTTTTAATACACAAAGTGGTCAAGAGTCACTCTTTGAGTTTGCATTGCTGAATTTTATTTTTAAATGGCACAGCAGCAGTAATTTCCGGTTGTTGATGGCTTGACACTGACAGCCGTCACTTTACAAGCGCCACTTGACATTTCAAATTCAAATTAAAACGCTAATTTTATTTACATAACCTACAACCTTGTCGCTGTTCAGGTTACGTCAAATAAACCAAGAAAACATATATCCGGTTACAGTGTTGCAAATAGCCAAATAAAAAATGCTCTTATTTGTATTGCCAACTCAAACAGTTATTCGTGACCACATTGTACTATTTTACTCTAATTATAAATTAATATTTTTTTTTACATCAAACAAGTAATTTTGTATAATTCGTATTTACTTGAAATTTCCATTGTATTTGTGTATTCAATACAATGCATTTATTTCCTGAAAGACTCTCCTCATGAACAGATGCGTTTTTTCTCTTCGACAAAGCAGTCAGAGATCTATTCTTCGCTTTGAAATCAAAGTAAAAAAGGAGAAATAACGTTTGGCCCCTCCGATGGAAACGTCCTGACGTAATATATTACCGTTGTATTGTTGGATGCTTATTGTGTGCCTACAACCGATTTTATGACGTCTTGATGGAGGGTGCAAATTATTACTCACTCTTCCAAGAAGCTTCGATAAAAATTAATCGCTCACGGTAAGAAGGTTTCTACATAAACATCCTGCCCCGGAATTTATTAAATGTCATTGGATGGAAGTCGTACGCCTCCAGTGGATTTTAAGACGCTTAGATACATACATATTGATGAGACATCGGGAATAATAAATGAGGAAGCTTTGTGTCGTTCTCATAAGAAGCTATTTTGACCCTTTGTAAAGAAATAGTTACTCAACTGCAGAATATTCCTTGGACTTGTGTTTCGAAATGATTTTCATCTAATTAACTTTGGAATTTTGTTTTGTGCCGCTCTACTCTTATTGAACTAGCTAATTCTGTCAATAGACTGTCACCTATCAATCAACTAATGTCAATTAGATTTAGCGCTTTAATTTAGTAAGCGACAAAAATTTACGAAATCAGTAAATTGGCAACAGTGGTGAACTGACGCGCCGCAGAAATACCACCGTTGTAAGACGAAAATAACCAACCAACCCGATTGCACGTAAACTCAAACGCCTTTCAATCATTTATGAACGCTCTGTATAAAAAAATGTTCTCCGTATACGTATAAGTACGTTTTTCTGTATTTTTTACTTCATATTTTTGTTCTAATATTTGATCAAATATTTCATAGTTCCAACGCTTAGTGTAGATTTTTAGATAAATTCTTGAATGATGTAACGAAAACAGAACGCCTCTTTATCTGAATGTTTAATTATTTACTCGGACATTTGATAATTTAAAAGAAAGCAAAATATAAAAAAATTTTAACATCGGCCTTGTTTTAAAATTTTCAGTGAACGCCTCTCAACATAAAGCAACGGTGAAATATTCGTCACACCAACCCACAACACCGCCTCTTATGCTTCTATGTTGCCCATAAATTACTTCTTAGACAAAGTAAACACGCAGCTGGCTGTATTATAAATGCACAATAAGAATTTATTAGATCGTGTTTATTTGTTATGATGTTAACGACATTAAACTACATACTTTTTCAAAATATTGTTTGTATCTATCGTTTCTTTCTGCAAAAGGAAAAATCAAGAATATTTTGTTTCCCATAGCTTCTAAATGTGGCAGACTTGATGACAAACTTCAGAACCGGAAGTAGTTCCGACAAGTTAAACTTCCACCGACAAAACCTATATAAGTAAAGCGATAATTACTTTCCCCCTCGGTTTTCGCGGCTTTGTACTTTACACGAGTGCTCATCCAGTTTCGCACAATAATCGTGATTTCTGTCGAGATCAAATACTGAACGTGATATTATGCATTATTTCGCTTAGCGAGGGAAATGGTATTTTCGCGTCCTTTATGAATTGGAATTTAATTAACCGACGACGTTGCTCCTATACATTATTCAGCTGGGGCGGTTTCACACCACCAATTAGGTTACGCAATGAATATCATCGCATCTTCCTCACATTATTAACGTCTTGTTAATAATCTGCATCCGTAGATAAGCAGTTAATGATCTAATGCCGATTGTGAGCGCCTACACTTTCAACAAGAACAACCCTCTCGATTTGACGTTAACTAGATCATCAAATGTATAACAGCCCCACAAGAGAGTCTTTCTGCCTTGTTGTTCCCTACCTATTTGTATTCAATATTCGTTAAAGTTTACATTGATTTAGTGATAGTTTTACAAAGCCCTTGTTCAAAAGTCACTTTGTTGTTGATCTTTCATGTGACCTCTTTCTTACCCCAAAATTAAGGGAGGAGGCGACCACTTTTTAACAGGCAGTGCCCAAATAGGCAACACTGTTGGCAGTAATTTCAGATGCTCTTGAAGTTGAATCGTTAGTTAGTGTGTCGCCTTAAATATGAAGAAGACGCGGGAAGTAATCCGAAGCATATTCGCTGTATATTATTCAAGTCTCTTTTAATAGATCGAGTTTCAAAAAATTAAAATAAAAATGAAATGTTCTAACCAGATACCAGACGAGTGGTAATTTTACTTTTGTTTACAAACTACCCCATTCCTCTTGTTACTATCCGCTTCTGTTTAGTACAAAATATCAGGACGTCTGTAATTCACTTCGAAGAATATTCGCTGTATATTATGGCCCCTGCAACGCCAAGATAGTGACGTTAACTGCGTTATTTGATCTAAATTTAACGCATCGGTTGGTTCACAATTGAACCGAGTAGGACAGAAATCGCAACGCTGCTCACGAGGATTAGACAATTACAAATGTGTCTGTTCCGCCGAGGAAAGTACATACGTACACAAACGAGTTAAACGTGTCTCCTCAGGTCAAGTAAAACGCAATATCCGGACACTTGAAATTTGAAGTCTCCGTCGTGCAAACTTGCTTTTCAACTTAAAATAATGAAAATAACAAAAAAAGTATACAATTTTCTGGTCCATCGATTACGTTGAACGCTGGCAACAACGTCAAGGAGAAAATCCCCTGAGTAAATACGCCGGCGTCGCCAGAAAACTGTAAAAAAATATCAAAAAAGACCTGTTGCGCACATAACAAATTTAAAAATGAAAACGGAGAAATCTTCTTGGAACTAGGAGGAGGCCGACTTCTAATAATAAACTAGGACTTCACGCAAGTTTGTTGAAATGTAAAACAGGAAACCTGTTTGTATATCGAACGCACTCTTAAGACTTCGCGCAAAACAAACGGTGAGAGTTCAATGAATTTTATGCACTTTCAAGCATTCAAAAAGCAAGAATTATTAGTAGACTTTCTACATCAAATTAAGTTAAGCAAGTATTTTATGATGTGACAAAAGTTTTATTGAAAAAATGATAAAAGCGTAAAAATTTTTTTCTTGTTTACAGTGAATTACAACTTGAAAGGCAAATATCCTGGCGTAGAGCGCTGGCAAAATAAATCAATGCTAAAAAGTTACGGCAACCTGTGTTTGCATTGTGTCCAAGGACGATCATGATTCATGCAGGAAATGCCGTGTCAATGTCCCTTTCTCGTCGGGTTTTCTGCTCTATTGCACCGGAGTGCACGTAAAAATGAATTAATAATAACTACACATGCGGTTTTGTTGTCTGTCCGCTACGTCACGCGATGTTCGTTATCAAAATCGACATGCCTTATCCTAGCTTGCCTTGGGAATTGCACTTAAACGAGGGCGCGCCATCTGGGAGCGATTTTTCTATCTTGCTGAAATTATTTTCTGAAGGTTGCGGTTATTATTCACTATTATTTTTGTACCGATTATTCAGAGCTGACTATGTTAAGTTTCTTTACATTATGTTGGATACACCTGCAGAAGAATCGTGGCAATTAATTTTGTTTTCTGTTAACAGATGTGATTAGATTACTCACAATCAGATCTGATCATGACGCATTCTCTTGGCAATTTTTAAAAGTATGTTGCATACCGCTGTGGTTATTAAAAGTTACGATATTGTTACAAACGAAATACATCACATCTTCACTTACTTTTGGTTTAACAGAATAATTTTTTATCAAAGAATTTAATTTAAGTAAACCGGTGAGAAATTAGCAACAAACCTCCAGCAATAAAATTTCAAAATTTAAACGCTGCCAAAGCCGTCCTAATTATCACAGAACTATAATTTTAACAGCCTTGTGAAGATCATTAACTATAGTTTGTCCCTGGTGTATCACAATTGAGAAATAAAATCCAAATTATTGGCAGTAATTAATGCCCAGTACCTAATTATATAAATAAGTTTTTAAAGAAACTATTTACGACAAAAACTTGCCCGTAATCGGATAGTAAATGATCAAATATATCGAAAGATGTCAACAGTTGTGGCCGATCGATTTTATAGATTACTGATCGATACAAAGTAGTTAATGTCACGCACTTAAAAGACGCCAAATACAATAGCACATAACTTTTTGTATAAATTTTACATAAATATAATTCGGGCAAAATACGAAAGAGAACATTCAAATCTATCGACTTATGCTATTTCTAAGTTTTGGCCGATCGATTTTATTGATTAATTATCGATTGAAAACGGACGTTCCCACGCCTTGAGATATTCAAGACAACGTCAACTATAAATGCACATAACTTTTTATGCAAATGTTGCATAAACAAATTTCTTGTAGAATATGAAAGAGCTCATTCAAATCTATCGATTCATGCTATTTCTGAGTTTTGGCCCATCGATTTTATTGACCGATTATTGATTGTATTTAGGCATTCTCTTGGTATACGTATTTAATGCGAAAAAAAAACTATTAGCCCAAACCTTAAAAACATCATAAATCGATAAATTTGCATATGCTCTTTTATATTTTGCAAGAATTTCGTTTATGCAACTTTTGTATAAAAAACTATGTGCTTTTGTATTTGGCGTTTCTTAAGTGCGTGAAATTAACTATTTTCAGTCGATCAGTAATCAATAAAATCGATGAGCCGAAACTCAGAAGTAGCATAAATCGATAGATTTCAATGTGCACTTTCATATTTTGGAAGAAATTTGTTTGTGCAACATCTGCATAAAAAGTTATGTGCATTTATAGTTGACGTTGTCTTGAATGTCTGAAGTCGTGGGAGCGCCCGTTTTCAATCGATAATTAATCAATGAAATCGATCGGCCAAAACTTAGAAATAGCATAAATCGATAGATTTGAATGTTCTCTTTCATATTTTGCAAGAAATTTGTTTGTGCAACATTTGCATAAAAAGTTATGTGCATTTATAGTTGACGTTGTTTTGAATATCTGAAGTCGTGGGAGCGCCCGTTTTCAATCGATAATTAATCAATAAAACCGATCGGTCAAAACTCAGAGATAGTATAGATCGATAGATTTGAATGTTCTCTTTCTTATTTTGCAAGAAATTCGTTTCTGCAACATTTGCATAGAAAGTATGTGCATTTATAGTTGACGCTGTCTTGAATATCTGAAGTGTCGGAGCGTCCGTTGGCTTTATGCATTTCAGAGTTCTATCTTGAAAATGTCACGTATAGGTAATTTTTTTCAAAAGCCTAAATATTTCATTAAAACAAACATTTAAAGTGCCTATGGCTTTTTCCGTTAACGTTCTCATATCTGCTCTCATCAGTTTATCCATCTACTTTTTGCTATAATTCTGGTTCTACTTCGGCGTAATATAAAGGGTCATAACCGTGAGATTTAAACGACTGGCGACGGCGAAGGAACAACGCAAACTAATTTTGGGAAAACGTTAAACGCTTGAACTTTATTAAAGCACCTTTTAGTGCCTGCACACGTATATGAATATTTTTATCGTCCACTAAAAATTTCACGTTAGGATTACCGTAAAAGTGCCCATCCATTCCGCCTTTACAAATAAGAACAGCCCTAAAGATAATTTCACAAATAAACATTAAAGTACTCCGTAAACTAAAGTTTTATGAGAAAATACCTCATAAAAAGTTACAGGTCTGCTGCTGTTACACCCATAAAATGCTTATTGTGGCGGTGCTATTTGGAATTGTAGGTGTTTACGTGTCGTGCTAGTGAAAGTGGCAATTAAGCTTTGATTAGGATATGTATTGAAAGTTGTGTATGAATTTAAAAAAATCGTCGACAAATAACCAGAAAAATAGGGTCAATTTTTATGATCAGGAAAATTTACTACGCGGATGTGTTTTATCTTGGAATTGTATTTTTATCGCTATACAGAGTTACCTACTTCCGGTAGGTATAGTATCGCCGCCTAAATCCCCAGATATATTTCGTACCGTACATGTCATATTGCGACGTGTTTGAAATTCGGGTGATTCGCTTTCTTGAAAAATGGCGGCGATGTTATCGCTGTGATATGTCAGCAAGTTGTAGAGAGAAGGTCTTGTTTCAGAAATACACAATGGTTGCGAATGGTTAGGTAAGTCGTGAATGGAACATAATACGTGCTGATAACGACGCCGCCCTACATTGTGTGAATGCCATTGTTGTCGGCAAAGCGTACCGAATGTGGATGGGCCGACTTGCCGAAAAGAATTGTCGTCACTTTTGTTCATTACGTGCGGGTGCTGTCGGTTAGATTAATTCGCATGTAACATTTCTCTCAATTAAGTCCAGATGAAAGTAAATTCGGTTTTGGAAATCTTTATGTAAGTTTACTCATGTTAAGTAGTCGAAAGTTGTGATGTAAGCAAAAGAAAAGACCTTTTCTTTACATACAATATTAAAAAGAAAGATGCAAATATACGAATATATTATTTTAAAAAAATCATGAGCAAAATGTAATGGATGTCATATTGAGGCTCAGTGCGACTGACACCCTACAATCGAAAGGTAAAATTTCGTTACGTTAAAAATATTCGTGAAAGCATACGGTTTTTAACACTGAATGGTCAATTTCAAATAGCCAAGTACAACTTTGTTATCATTCTATCAATCCTATCTCAAATTTATACGAGTTACATAATCAATTCAAGCACAAATTTGTCTACTGTTAATAAAAGTTTATTCCGCAAAGTTTGTACAACAGACTAAACTTTATTGAACAGAATAAACTTTCGCTAATGTAATATTTGTTTTTGAATTATTAATATAACTGATACAAATTCGAGATACAGGTTTCAAGTGATAGTAAAGTTTCAGTCATGTATAGAACGTTTCAAATATTTGAAGCTCATTTATTTTTTTATGTACACTTCAGAAATTCCGAAGTGGTACCATACAAGATAAGCAGAGTCATAAAAGTAACTAAATATAAATAAAAAACTGAAAACTGAATGCTTTGGTTAATATATAACGAAAGTGAAATTTGACGTAAAAAACACTCATCAAACTGAAAGTATTGTCTCTTTATTTAACGTACAATTAAAATAAGTGCTATGTTTTGATTTAATAAACGATATAGCATTACATTTCGTTAAATTCACAACGATTTTGTTTGCGTCACACCATATTTCCAAGGCTCGACGATCATCCTGTACTAAATTACAATCGTTAACGTTTTTAACAAGGTCGTCTGCGAACATTAAGACCATACTGTAGTTTAATTACGGTAACAACATCGTCAATAAAGATAAGAAGTAACATAGGTCCGACGTGTGCACCCTGCGGTACTATACAAAGAACAGAAAAAGAGATTTGAAATGAAATGTTTAATTTTAACATGCTCATAAAACTAATCATCTTTATGTCATAGTTAAGCAATTCATGAGTTTCTCAAATAGGTACATAGTTTTAAATGTTCTATAAAGTCGAATATTTTCTGCCTATTTATTACTGCTACTATTTTTATGTGATAGAAAAAAAGCTTTGCTAACCAAAGGTAGTAAACTTGTGTTTTGAATTTTTAATATGCATAAGAAACCGTGGTTTAATTACGGTAACAATATCGTCACTAAAGATAAGAAATAACATAGGTCCGACGTGTGAACCCTGCGGTACTCTAGAAAGAACAGAAAATGAGTTTGAAATGGAATGTTTAATTTTAACATACCTACTCATAAAACTAATAATCTTTATGACCGTCATAGTTGAGTAATTTATGAGTTTCTCAAAGAGTTTGAAATGTTCTATAAAGTCTATTTATTACTGCTGCTATTTTTATTCAATAGAAAAAAAGCTTTGCTAACCGTAGGTAGTAAACTTATGTTTTGAATTTTTAATATGCATAAGAAAGTAACTGTAGGTTAATTACGACTTCGAAGGATTTGTTTTGCCAGTTTCGGAACAAAAATAAATAAATAACTTCTAATTCCGTCGTTACATACACCGCAGAGCCACAATAAGGGTGGTTTATTGGGGAAAGTTACATCGCTTTGCTGAAATTGAAACTCTTCGATCACATTTCACCCTCAACGAGCATTTATAAATCAATGTTTGTATTCTATTATAAATAATTCTATTAGATAAAAACAACTTGAAGATATTTATAGCTTGACTAATTGAGGGTGAACGGTGAAGTAAAGTTTTGCTCTTTTTCTGTTTAATTTTGGTACGACTGCTGCTTCGTGAATTTTCGCGTATTCCTTGTATTTTATAAAATTGCCATGGAACTGACTTAAGAAGATGTGTTGGCAGCACGATCATCGTTTTCTTTTTCATCGACGTTTTGAGTCTTATAGTTACATTTTTTTAAACAACAACATCTAACCTGTGGTTGCAGTAGACTTGAATATTTTCATTAAAATTGTGAAAAATGTTCAGACACCAATCATAAACACAATACACAATTTCTACCCTGTTTGAAGATGACTTAAGCCGAAACCGATGGGTAATTAGTAAGACTTATCTTTCTTTTTGAAAATGTTATCAAAGTATCAAAAATTCGAATTCTATTAATTAATTAATATTTGGCTTAATTTCCTTCAGCATTTAGGACCAAGTTCTGAAACGTCACTCGTTCTCAACTCACACTCAAACTTGACGTTCAGGGCCGTGCCGTGCTATGATACAGAGAGGCGGCCGCATCAGGCGGCACCGTAAGGGGGCGGCATAAGCAGAGAAATCAAAATACAATTTTAACTATTCAATAATTAAAAATCCTTACGCAATGCTTTTCTATAATAGTCTATGTTATACCGATATTGATGTGTACGATTGATGATTTACCGCACGCCTCTGTCTAAGCGCTTTCGGTACCCTTTGATTTTAGTTGCTGGTGCGGCGTCTTTGGCAAGCGCTCGCCGAAAGACTTTTGATCTGACACCGCGAAGAAATTATTTTTATTTGTAATATACCGCGCGGCCGCTCCTATAAGCTGAGGCGGCAATTATCACAAAAGATTAAAAAAAAAAAAAAAAAATTGCACGTGTTAAGGCTGAAACAGACAAAGCGCGGCGCGGCGCTATGTCTCCCATTATTTTAGCGTAAGTTTATATTTTCAAAATAAAAATAGTATTCGTACAATTTGTGCATTTTTTTAAAATCACAATCGAAGGATATTTAAAAAAAAAATTAAGGGGCGGCATTTCGAAGACTTGTATCATACTGAGAAAATATACCGCACGGCCCTGTTGACGTTTGACGTAATTCAGAAATGCTTTTATATTTACTCGTGTAATCAAGTTTATGGTCAATATATAGATCACTTTTTTACTATATGCCGATCGTATAAATCTAAGATAACAAAATAAGCGATGAAATGTCGTGACCTGAAAAAAGTCGTAAGGCTGTTTCACGAAAGTCAGAAGGAGATAGCTACATTAAAGTTCTTTGACTTATCGATCGACCGGCATATACAGAGAAAATTAACTATAGGTATTTTGATCATCAATGACATACGATCATTAAAATGAAAATTATAGCATTTCTGGATTTCAAATTCACATCAATTCGAGTGTGAGTTGAGTATGAGTGACGTTTCAGAATTTAGTCCTTAGTCTTAATTGTTTCTCAATTGTGTTTTAATTTAACTGTTCTTCTTCTTATTCAGCTTATCAAGTAAAATGCCACTATTAGGTAGGTGGCTTTGTCTTTACGTTCTCGATCTTTTCCTCAAGTGAACTTTCCTCTCGCAGAGGATTGGATTTTTTGTTGAACTGGTAGACTTAATCTCAGCACTTCATTGGAAATATTTTAAATTTACCAGCTTTTTAAGTTAACTACTATCGGGCAGTTTTCGTACTCATCTTCTCTTTAGGTCCTCGACTTTCTACTCTTCTCAAGCGAATTGTGCTTCATCAGGTGTGTTCACCACTATCAGGCAGTTTTCATACTCATCTTCTCTTTAGATCTTCGACTTTCTACTCTCCTCAAGCGATACGTGCTTCATCGGGTGTGTTCTTCCCTTTGGGTAGTTGAAACTCTTCTGAGGAAGACATCTGGATGGATGATGGGATTTTTCTTTGAACAGGTAAGAAGAAGTGCTTCTTTGGCAATTTCATTTAATTTTACCATTTTATTCAAGTAAACTAGATATGGTTCTTCTTCACGTTTTTGATCTTTTACTCAAGTCTTTCATTAGGTGCTTTTCACCTTGGTTAATTTAACTCTTCTCTCGCAGACGATAGATTTTTTCTGCCTTTGCCATTTTCTGCAAGGCGATTTTCCTTAGAAAAGCACCGAGTTCCACAAAAAGCGAATCACTACAATTCTATTTTCTGCTTATGATGATTTTTATTGACAATTTCCTTTTGGCTTGTAATGACGGCATTATGTTACGTTATCTGAAGTAACTTTTTCTAATTTTTGTTTTTGATAAGTTAATTTTATTTGCATTGACAATTTCTTTGTGCTAACAAACTTGATGTTTCTGAATTTTTAAAGGCCTTGTTATGTATCTTTCACCAACTGATGTCGCACGAGCTGTGGCTCTTGTGCAAGATGGACGCAGTCAGCGTTATGTAGCAAATCGTCTTGGGGTATCACAAGCCAACATCCACAGGATCATTAGACGATACAACGAGACCCAACCTTACTCCAGACGACCAGGAACGGGTTTTACGAGGTCGACATTTGCTCAAGATGATCGATTTTTGACTTTCAGTTTTCTCCGGAATAGAAGAATGACATCAGTTGAAGCCTGAAACAGACTCGAAGAACTTCGGAGAGTCAGAGTATCTGCGAGACGTTTAAAGGATGTTGGCTTGCTTGCTCGAAGACCTGCTAATGGTCCAAAACTTCACCGAGACCATAGAGTTTGCATGAACTCACGCTGAATGGCATTTCGAGAACTGGAGCCAGATTTTCTTCAGTGATAAATCCCGGTTCTGTTTCAGATCGCCTTATGATCGACAGACGGTATGGAGAAGAGCTGGAGAGCGATACGTTCAGTGTAACATAGTGCCACGAATAAGTTATAATGATGGATCTGTGATGGTATGGGGTGGGATCTCTGCCGAAGCTCGTCAGACTTGGTAGTGGTGCAAGGGGGTTCAATGAATAGCGATAGGTACATAAGAGACATTTTACAAGAACATATAGTGCACCGTTTATTGAATATGATTTCATTTTAATGGATGACAATGCACGACCGCACCGCGCTAGGATTGTGTCGGAATGTGTGAATGTAGTCGGCATTCAAAGAATGGACTGGCCAGCAAGGAGCTCTGATCTTAACCCACTGGAGCACGTTTGGGACATGCTGGGACGTCGAATTAGAGCTCTTATGCTTGCGCCAGAGACGCTGGAAGAGTTGTCAAATGCCCTGATACAAGAATGGGAGCAAATGGATCAAAATGTCATTGAACATTAATAGAAGGGATGCCACAACGTGTCCAGGCTGTTATTCGAAGCCGAGGTGGCAATACCCATTACTAATTTTTATTCGTTCATTATTATTTTCAATTTTGTAGAATAAGGAATTGAATCAACTATTACTTTTTTAAAAATTTCATTAAACACTTACTTTTTTCAAGAAATCAACTTTTCTCTTGCAATAGTCCCTAAATAATCTATAAAACTTTGACTTATACATCGAAATCCAAAAAGCAAATGTCTTTAAGACCATAAAATGTGTAAAAATATCAATGATTCACTTTTTGTGGAATTCAATGTATCTACGCTAGCAAAGACAATTTCCTTAGTAAACCTTCTTCTCTTCTACTCTCTCTGTCTCCCTCCTGATCGACTTTTAGCATTTTTGGATATATGACTAACAAAAGTGGATGTTTATTAAGCTTTTTTTTATTTTCTTTTGTTTGTAGGTTCATCTTTCCTTCAACCTTTTTCTTTCAATTAAATTTTTATTTGTTCTTCCCTTTCTGACTGTATTTTATGTAGCCAATTGAGAATTTTGAATGAGTTCATATAAATGTGTACGTAGAAGTGTAAGTTTATTTACTTGCGATTAGACTTCGCAAATATTTGATTTTAGGTTAAACGTAAACGAAACACTTGTTTAGTGCGTAGTTGCTTATTGACTCTGAGATTAAACTTTCCTGGTCTAAATCTGATTCCCTTTGAGCGGTCAAAATTTCCATCACTCTAATTTGCATTTTCAATTTCAACGTAACGGCGGCGTTCAATATAAAAGATGTCTTCAATAACAGAATTAATTTCTGCTGGATGTTCCTGAATAATTCATCGCCGCGAAAGGTTCCCCTTTGGCTTCCGGAAGTGCTGCTAAATACACATCGTTAAAAACGATGTAGCCTCGTACGTAGACCGACGTTCCCTTGATTATTTCTCCCTCGCATACTTTTAGCTAATTGACCGCCGCACACAATTTCGTTGCTCGGATTTACATCGGGATGTTTTAATGGAAAATTCAGGCGGGTGAGTTGCTGTTGTTGTTGCTTTGCTTCTTTGGAACTCCGTAGGAGGAGGAAGTCTCTAACGAGTTCGACAAGTGCGGTTCTCATAAAACTGTGGATAAGATGGCGAAAAGTTCTGCACAATGACATCAACTTGAAGGCGACATGTCTGGCATACACAACGGTGGCGAGAGCAATTTGGCGACTTATAAATAACCAGACTTGACCAGCGCAAACCGTTTTAATGCTGACGTGGTTAAGAATTCAATAGAGTGAATGACTTGGTCTTTAAAGGCTGGAATTGATTTGGTTGTAAATTTTTGCTTGTAATGTTCCTAAAAAAAGAAACTGGAAATGCCACAAGAATTTCTGTCACGTGATCCACATCTCCAACTAATTTCGCCACTAAAAGTAGAGCAAGGAATGCTATTACGAAAGCCATCGACTTTGTTTATTAGCGCCAGCTTTTCCATTTCGCCGCAGCAAACATCTCATCTGAGAAATGGAATTATTTCCGGAATATACACTCGTTTATTAATTTGGGGCGACTCCTCCAGGCCCCCCAATCCCTCCGCCCGCGAAACGCGTATGAGAAAACGAGAATTTATTAAAAACGCTTACAACGAAATCATTTTCCGTCTTCACGTTCTCTTTTTTTTTACTTTGGGGATGTAATTCGCGCGGCGTTGGTTTCCAAACAGGGGGAAGTTAATTGTGTGTTTTATTTTACGGGCCAAAATAAAATATTCATTCTGACAGAAGCGAATCCATCAGCGGTGATGGGATCAAGGCTTTGTGCGATCCGAGACATTTCTGACGTTTTCATTTCTTATTTACGGCATTCGATGCGTCTTTTGAATTCTCTTTTCAACTCTAATTGCGAGCGAGCCTTTCAGATATTTATTAGATTTATATTTATCTTGTAGGTTTCATCACCGAACGATTTTGTGAACTTTTCGTATAAATAATAGAATCACAAACTAGCTAGCACAAACTAACTGATAAAGTCTTGGAAACCTTCTGGTTAACCGAAACAAGAAGAAAAACAAAAAGAAGAACAAATCAAGAAAAGAAAATTACAAGGATTTCCTTATTTGGGAGCTTGGCTAACTACAAACGGAGACGGGAGTGTTATGGTTATAACAAGGATACTAATCAAAGGGGATAGATCTATTTACATATCATATTACTGAAGTCAAAAGATATTTCGAGAAGGGCAAAATTAGAAATCCACAAAATAATTCTGAGACCTACTATGACCTGTGGGTACGAAACATGGATTATGAATAACAAAGATCAAAGAATAGGAAAAACTGGAAATCTGGGAGAGGGAGATGTTAAGGAAAATATTTAGAGGAAGAAGAGTAGGGAGAGAAGGAACAACCAACTAACACTCAAGTTGTAAAAGCGCAAAGGTTAAGGTGGTTAGGCATTTTTTTTTGGCAATACAATACCACAACAGGTGATGGTTTTATAATTTTTTTGTGATAGATTTACGTTCAGCAAGTCATCTGGCATTATCATGTTCAAACGAGTGTAATTTCGTTATTATTTTCAACTAAATCCTTCTTTTTTAACTTATTTCCGAAGTAGTCTAAATTCTATAGTTTAAAATGTAGCGTTACCTTAAACTAATTTTCGTAGCTGTCAGAAATATTCCCAAGCAATTTGCATTTTAGCGTTGCAACGGCGGACGGAAGCGTGTTTAACTTGCATGTTATTTTCTCCCGAAGCATTCCTACAGTAAACAATCCGAGCACAGAGCGGCTTAAAATTAAATTAAGTGCGATGTAACCAGTCGCAATGTCTTTGCGAGATTTATAAAACGAGATCGTTTCCCTCGAAAAACGAACTCGATGTGTGAAGTTGGCTCGTAATTGTCAAACTGTGGAAACTTTCTGCATGGATCAATTTCGTATAGGATTGTGAAAGCACCTGTGCAAAGTTTTTATTTCTATTGCTTTGTTCTTGCGGTGGTGACAATTTAATGCATATGAATAATCATTTGTAAATATTCATTCAAATTGTCAAGCTGTTGGAAACTGAGAACTTTCTGCATGGGCCAATTTTGTGCAGGGACGTGAAAGCACCTGTGCAATTGTTTTTTAATTCTATTGCTTTGTTCTTGAGATGGAGATGCATAATCATTTGTAAACATTCATCCAAATTGTCAAACTGTTGGAAACTCAGAGCTTCCTGCATGGACCAATTTTGTGCAGGACTGTGAAAGCACCTGTGCAGTTCTTTTTATTTCTGTTGCTTTGTTCCTGAGATGGTGCTGTGACAATTTAATGCGTATGCGTAATCGTTTGTAAGCATTCGTAGGGGAGGTTCTTTGCGGTGAAGCAAGCGGTAGACTTTGTACGAGGATAACACTTGTCCTGGGGCTAATGGGGAGCACGCGTGAGGAGTTTACTATGGCCCTTATTTCGAGCATTGTTCTAGACGCTTATATTAATAATTTAGCGTGAACGAAACATTTTTTATTCCTTTGGATCCGTTTGTTGTTATTATTGCGCCCGGAGCCGTGACACAAAAACGGACCCTCACTTTGAGGTCTGGTCCTTACAGTTTTCGTTTTGTCGGGCGAAAACTCATTATAGTTACATACTTTAATGTATTTGTAACGCTTAAAAATATGTTATGACGAAGCGTGCTGCGGTATAGATCCTTTGAAATTGCTTAATGATTAAAGTTGCCTTTTATATTCGCAAAATATGAATTTCTAATTAAAAAATACTTTGTAGTTATTGAAAACAATTTTGTTCCAAAAATCATCTCTTTCGAAATATGTAATGAAGTGCAAATTCTTTTCTATTTTTTTTTAAATATAGTTGGATAAAAAATGGCTTTCTCCTGACTGCACTATTTGCGGAGTTTTAATTGAGCCAGGAAATATTGCTTTTCAGGTCTGACAGCTGTCAAATGATACTTACCTAAAGGCCATTTTACATGACACAATTTATTGTACAAGAAATTGTACAAACTAAGTTGAATCACATCTTGAGTAGTTCCAAAATTTCTCGTTTGATATTCGCACTCTAATTCTTGCACAAGAAATGGTGAGTGATTCTGCGCAGTTAATTGTCATTTGTCTTTGTTGCAAAGAGAACTAAACAGTAGAAAGCAAAGAGAGTCTAGAAAAAAATAGCAAGCAACGTGGTTACAATTCAAGACGAAATTGAATGAAAAATAGAACAGATTGACACAATTTTTAAAGCAAGCAATATTTCACGCAATTTTCTGCTTGAAAGTACACAATTTATTGTTTCAAAAATTGTACAATTTCTTGTATAATAAATTATGTAATGTAAAAGGTTGTTTCAGACTAGCCTATTTCTTGTATAAGATTTGGTTCAATTTCTTAAACAATTTAACTCGTGCAGTAAATTGTGGCAAAATTTAAATTGGATTAAAAGCTAACTGGAAAACAAATTGAATCTACAGCCCAGAAATTTGTACTAAATTTTCATTGTAGAAATTGAACCAAAATGTTATACAAGAAATAGGCTAGTCTAAAACGGTCGTAATACAGAAGCAGCATCTTCTCCTCCAAATGAATATTCTTGAATATCCAAATGTTATCCCAGATGTTATTATATAATTATATCGTCGCCTAAATCACGAATAGGCGTAAGCGCCAAAAATTACGAATTCGAGTTACCTATGCCCTGAACAAAAGCATGGGTTGATCTGTCACTTGATAGTATTTTCGTTTTCGTTTTGCAGCCTGTAACGCTAAAATTATGAAATTATTTTGTGGCATATGTAAACAAACGTGCATAAATTAACTCACGTAGAGACGTAAATGTAATTAAGAATCACCTCTCCGCCTCATCTGAAACATTACTCTCATATCTATGTATTTACAGAAAAAATATGGCTTACAAATATTTCAGTTAATACAAGAAAAGAACGCTTCTGAACAATTTATCGAATGGCGCTTACGCCAGTACGTGAGTTAGGCGACGATATGTTCAATCTATTTTATTTTTAATCTTGTAGACGCAGTGCATTTAAATCAACGTAAACAACCATCTTTATTCTAATTTAGATTTATTAGATGCCTCGTCATTTGAAATACAATTTTAACAGATTGACGACAATGACACTTTGCAATAACATTAAAAACAAAATTAAAAATCATCTCGCTATGACGACTCGAAAAAATGTGACAGTTCATTGTCTAAATATTGACAAGATTCTGAAAAATTCGCTATTACAGCCACCATTCACTCGGACGATGGCTGTCATAATCGCTTATTTATGTATATCTTTTATTTTATAAAAGGACGACCGGTTTCGGCAATTATGCCCTCATCAGGTAAGTCAGCATAGGTGTGCGGTGTAAGTTGCTAACATGGAGGCACCGAAGTGTGTGTATATCTTTTAGTTCATTGTTGTATTTATTGCCTTCGGTCTGTTTATTTTGGGTTTGACAATGCCATATTTCATATAAACAATATACGTCTTGGCTTCATAGAAAATTTTGCTCTGTTCTTGTTTGTTTTCCCGGTTTTAGCTGTGGTTTTAGCAAAACTGAAATCTTTCAGTCATGCTAAAACCAAGAAAATAAACCAGAATAGAGCAAAATTTTCTATGAAGCCAAAACCATGGTGGGTTTATGTGAAATATGGCATTGTCAAACCACGTCAAACCAAGAAAGCAAGTTCCAAAACAAACAGACCGAAGCTCATATTTATAAAATTATAGGAGTAGTTTTATTTTAGTAGTTTTACTTTTTATTTTAAGATCGAGGACTCACATTTAAATACTTTTAGGTTTTATTCTTGCATGTTTTTAATTCTAGGATGAAATTTCACCATAAGAGACTCGCAAAATGATTTTTTTTTCGAAAACTGACAATAAAAATTTATATTTACATGACAAATATTGACGCGAAGCGACTGTTTCACATCGTCAAGGTATTTCGCATCCTGCAATTTTTTAGGAGTAAATTATTTATATGGTTGCTATCAAGTTAGTTGGTCAAAACATACTAGATTTGATGCCAATACAATTGCATGATGAACTGATGGATAACATTTACTAATGTCAGGCCACAGTTTTCGAAAAAATGTCGTTTGATACTCGATTGCGAAATGCTTTTGCAAAAGAGTCATTTTGCAATCTAGATTCAAAAATAACTATTTTTAATTAATTCAAGAAGATTGTAATGGTGTAGATTTTTTCTCTCCTAAACATGATATAACTGAAGTTGTAAAAGTTGAAAGGAAAAAATGAAAACATTTGATGAAAATTCCCATAGAACAGAAATGTTTTGCAGATTGGCAAATTTTTATTAAATAACTTAATAATATAATAATATTTATACTAATAAAGAAGTATTTTATGTGTGTATAGATAATGGATAGCGGTAATTGTAGCGCAGGTAATTGAAGAAAATGAAATTTGTGAAGTACGAAAAAGGTAGCATTAATTTCTTACAATTAGTAGGGAAAATGGCACTCCTCCACAAGGAGCTAGAACGTACAAAGGCCCCCTCCATCTCTTTTACGTATCTGTCCGTTATATTACTTTAAAACAATTACGTGTATAATAAAAGTTTCAGGGAAAAACGCACAAAAAAAAAATTCGAATAAGCATTTATCAAAAAGTGTTGTGACAACTGTAATTATGGACATTCCTGTTTTGTTTCAAAACATATGTTAGGACGCCATTCGTTTTCTGTGTCTACAATAAATAATTGTGACTATAAATTATAAAATGATATATAAAGAGCTACTCTCTTTTTAAAATTATATCTACGTCGCACAGTTAGTTTAAGAATAGCATGGAACATATTGTTAATTAAACCTTGTTATTAGGTCACTTGATTTAAAGCGTTTTAAACGATTCCCTCCACCAGTAGGATTGAATTCGCGAGAATGTATGATGTGATATTATTTAATTTCCTTGGTTTTTACTAAATCTTCCAACTTCATTCTTGCTTGACGTAATCTGTAGGTCTATTTCTTATAATTCGTTAAACACTACAGTTTGAGTTAAATTAAAATACATACTTAATTTTCACAATCAATTTTACATTAACACCTAAGATCTTTCGAATAGTTTTCAATCGCCATTTTAATCGTACTTCGCGTTGCTGAGTGTAGATTATTTATACCATATGTTTCATTTTGCATTGTCTTGTTCGTGCCTTTTCTCAAGTCTGAATGAACAATCGATACGTCTCGCAGTTGACGATTTGTATAGTTTTTATAGGACAATGTAGAAGGCTCTGAAATCCGTAAGCAAACTGTAGGTCTATAGATCTTTTTCGAATTGGTTTGTCACAAATTAAATTATCCGCAATTCGTCTTGTCGTTTATTTTTCCGTCTACTTACTCCAAGTACTAATTATTTATTCAAACAAAACAATATTAAACGAATGAAAATGCCACTTAGAATTGTCAAAGATGTGTGTGTCATGTGTCATGTATGACCAGTGTTGCCATCTTTTGAAACCCCAATTATTGGGGAAAATTATCGTACAAAGTAGACTTGTAATTTTTTGTTTGAGCATGAAAATGGGACACTATATTTTTTTTTCCTAGAGAGAGTATCAAATTTCAGGTGATAGTCTGAGGGTAGGTTTACGGAAAGGAACTATTTGATAGAGAATAAAATTAGCGTTGCCTTAGTTTAACAATCTGATTTCTATGGCAACACGAATTTTAAGCTCAATCAAATAGTTAATCGTAATTAAATATTTGATTTCCTTTCTGTAAACCCACCCCTAAGGTTATACCTCTTTTAATTTAGGTTATAATGTCATAATAATCAAACTTCTAATAACTTCAGAAAATTATTTAAAAAAAACTTAATTTGCAACTGCATTTTAATAGATCTAAAGGCCGTTTTAGACTTCGCTATTTGTTGTACAAGATTTCGTTCAATTTCGTGAACAATTTAAATTTTATAGTAAATTATGTTAAAAATTAAATTGAATTAATAATTTTCTGGAAAAATAGAACGAGTTCTATATCTCCAAACCACATCTGCAGCCCAGAGACTTTTTGTTCCAAATACTTATTATTGAAATTGAATCAAATCTTGTACAAGAAATAGGCTAGTCTAAAATAGCCTTTATAACTTCAAAAAGCTTCAATGATAGTTTGTAAAAGTAGTGTAGATAGAATTGGTTTTCATCGATCACATAATAATGACATTTCAACAATTACAGTTTGGTATTGAACATTTTAGCTTTAACACATGGTCAATTTTTCATGCACGCCACTGTACACCAATACAATATTTAAAATTTGTATGGCCAATCACTAAATTGACTAATACGTACCTACCTTACCAACTAACTGAACAAATAACTACTGATCGGTTTGACTTTTAATTTTCTTACAAACTCCTAGTAAAACAGGCATCATTTATTGTTCGGCAACTGTTTATTACGTCATTTCATGTTAATAATTTATTTATTTCTTTTTATCTTTTTCTATTATTTTGAACAAGTGCTCCGGGCCTGTCGGCCCGGACCACTTATCCATTGAACTCCCCCCCGCAGAGAAAAAAATTCAAAGAAAGCGCTTCACGCATTAAGGGCCGCTCGCCGTTGGGGGACTCGCGGCAGCTAGGAAATTGTGTCTGTAGTGTTGTGCTCGTTGAACGCTTACAGGACGACAAAGTAACCAGTGATTAAAAAAAACTTTCATCAAAGTGTGCTATGAAAAAAATTACGTTTGTCTGAATATAAAGATGAATGTTGGAACTATACTAAACTTTTACATGCGTTACGTATTGAATTAATCCACAAACCATCAATTTTTTCACTATTTCTGAAATATCATGCGTCCAACAATTATTGTAGTCCTGGGTGGTTGTGGTATCACACATAAGTGCCGATTTTTACTTCGTATCGTTGAATTGAAATATTGACTGTTAGACAATAAATAAATATTTCTTTACATATTTAATGTTTTAATGGCATTTGAAACAATAATAATTAGTGAAAAATGTTTGACTCCACAGCCACCCAGGACTACAATAATTGTTGGACACACGTTATATTTCTAACAAACACCTTTCTTCGTGATCAGTGAAAGCCATAACATTGAAATGTGTGAAAAACTTAAATCTGACAGAACTGACAGATGTAATTTTTAACGAAGAAACGTCAGCGACATTTGGTATCTCCGACATGCCCGTTATATCTATCTTTAATCTTTATTTACCAAAGCTCACCTTGATGAAACTTTTCTTGAATCACAGGTTACAAAGTGTGTACGATAATAAATGATTATCGTTAATCGCATAAGACCTCAAATTATGTGCGAAAAAGATAGACGTCTGGCAACACTGTGTATGATAGTCATCCACTGAAAGAGTTTGATTGGTCCTGATTCGCATCGCCACGTCGGGCCGGGCGGTAAATTTGAAAAATTCCAGTGGCACTCAAACAACTATTCTATTTTATCCGAAGACTATAAACATTTGTATAAATACATATAATAATAGTAATGTTTTTCTTTAGAGACTTGTAAAGATGAAGCATATGAATATTTTTTTTATATAACTATGTAAGGTAATATTTTTTTATTCAAAATTTAAAAGAAAATGGAACGTTTCCTTTTTATTTTCGGTGAAAACCCAGAGACTGTATCAAAAGAACGTTCGTTCCTCGAGTGAGTGAGGTAATAATAATACATTTTCAAATTCCATTCAATGCATTACGAGTCGATCTCGGCGTTTTGATATCCTCTTCTTTCCCCGCACACAAAAATCGATTCTACATACCGCTTAGTTGCAACTTATCTCGGGCCGTATATTACTTCGGCTCTGCCGGAATGGCAATAAAAATAATTCAAATGCGCCAGCCAGCAGCGGCATACGTTTAAAACAGATATTGCCTGCCGTCCGCCCAGATTGCCAAATTCAAACCGCGCACGTAAAATACAGTGCCGTCATCTCCAATAAGCCCGCACGTAAGTTACAATTCCGCTGAAATTCATACACTGGCTCCGAAGAGCCCGAATTTATAGTTAAACGCGCGAAATTGAATTTCTTTCCCTGACAAGCCGCGATAATAAAGCCGCTTCGACGGAACGAGCGCCCTCTCTATCTGTCCGTCTATGAATAATTTAACTTCGACATTAGAGACGCCGCACCTCGGGGAATACCCGAATAACTGTGTTGTGATGTATTAATCCTCGGATAGCAATTTGTTTTAAAAGAAATTATCTTTAAACTTCCGGAGCGCCGCGCGCCGAACTTCCCGTATTTATCGGACAACTTTCGGATAATCTCAAAATATATACTGCGCGCCATAAATTATTAAAAATGCGATGTGTGGAGAATGGAGATTCTTTTACCGCCATCTCAAAGTCTCGGCCGAACTTGGACGAAATTTAGGAGGTTGACCGTCGTTGGTTTCCTTGAAGACCATATTTTAGGAAGAATATAATTTTCCTTTTTTATCTTTTATTATTTTTTATTTTCATACCAGGGGGAGCTATATCTCACTCATGAAAGAAAATAGTTTATGCTATGAATTTATGTAACGTAGTAGGAAAGAATGTGGAAGTTTATTCTTTTTCGCATATTGCCCGCAGTAGATTTTTGGCCTGGTGGTCTAATTTTATTTGCCTTTTTTAAATGTTAGATAACTGCACAAAATTATCACAAAATATAATTTATCGGACAATTGTAAATTCAATCAGTCATCTTTTTTTAAAGAAGCTGGCAACGTACTTGGTTAGGAGCTTATTTATTGTTAACCCTCTTAATACGTAGTGCGTAGTATAAAATCAGCCAATTTGTGAATGAGAATCACATTGCAGATGCATTTATGTTGGTGTTGAAAGTATGATGGTCTTTTAATTAATGGTCTTCACGCTTTATGAATGTGCACTAACTTGCTCTGCTGTTCTCTTTCTGTAATAATTATCTCTTCTAGTAAATCTGTGTTTTTGTGTTCTTTTAAAGTTAACGTGCATTTTTTTAATTAGCAAAGTTTGAATTCGAGTATAACGTAAAACAGTCTCTGAAATTATTTCTCTTAGTAGATGGGGCCCCCCAAAGAATGATTTGCACTGGAACTCATGAACCCTTATGCCACTGTTGCCGCACTCTCGAGCTTTTTTCTACTTGCTGGACCCTTTATCCTTTTGAAATAGTCCAGGATCTTGTTCTGGGAGTATAGATTTATAATTTATTTTGTCTGTTCCTTCTCCCCAAAAGTATAGTAAATTGGGGAATTTTTCTCCCCTTTTTCTTCAACTTTCATCAGCTACAAGACCCAGATTTTAGAAGTGATTGTTAAGACTGCAGTGTCCAGTAAGTAGCTCCCTAAATCTTTTCATTTCCATTCATTCATATTCTACTATGTACTATAAAAAATCCAAAGAAATACCTTGAAATACTTAAGCGTCTGTACTTCTGCTCGCACGAAACTCGAACTGTGGAATAGTATTGGACCTTTTGCTTGCTTTCTAAAATTTATCCGAGATTTTATTACGTTATACAATACGATTTTGACGATAGCTTTTTTAGTTTGAAAATGATTAATCTGAACCAAAATTAAAATTTCACTTAGGCCCATGTTGTACAATTTCAGCTTAACTCTAAGCCAAAGCTTAAACCCTTAATAACAATTGTTTAAATAATCGTAGTTATCAATTTAAGCTTCAGCTTAAATTTAAACTGGCACTATATAACTGGACCTTAAAGATGTACCTAATTCGAATGAGCTCGAGAAAATCGTTCTTTCGTCAGGCTGCTGGGAAATGCAACAAGGCACTTTCATTTCTTTTTAATTTATTTATAACGGTAAAATCTAAAAATGTGAAGACTGTAATTTGTCAGGTGAATTGTATTCATGATTAATGACGACTTATACTATCGGAGCTTTGATCTTTTGACCTGATTTTCAAACTAAATAGATGGAGTCACAATTAAAAATAAAATAAAAGTAAGACAGCTTTTAATTACACGTGATCGATTACGTCGTTTAAAAGCTATGATTAAAAAATATTATGAAAGCACGAGTTATAAATTTTAATTATTTGTTGATACTCGTACTGGCATCATTAATTATTAATTTATGATGTTGTTTGGAAAATAATATTGCATGAGCATAAAAAATGCACCAAAGGTATGCCATAATTCTTGTGAAAAATTTTTATTCCGGAATTTATTGTCAAAATTTTCATTATAAAAATCTGCTTTATATTTTCAATAAAAATGTGTTAGAAAAACCCACAATATTTAGTTTTTGTAGAAAAAGAAAGAAAACGCAATAATTTGAAAAGCGTAAATAGCGAAAGAGACTTACAGTGACGCCATCTTTCGGCAACAACGGAAGCTTAGCGTTTGCTTTTTGTTAAGTCAAATCTTATGAAATATTTGGATCAATAATTGAAGCTTTTTTATGTTTGTTTTTTTGTTTATCCACAAAATTAAATTTTTGAAAAGAGAAGAAAGAAAACTTAATAGTGAAACAGATTTACAGGAATGCCATCTTTCAGCATCAACGGAAGCTTTGTTTTTTCTTCTTATTAAGTCAAGAAAACCTAATTGTAACAATAATGAAAGCTTTTTGTGTGTATGTTTTTTATTTATCTAATTTATTTTTTGTAGAAGGTAACGAGCGTCTAAATAAAAACCTGGTCAAGGGAGTTGTGATCGAGAATTTATCTATTGCATTTACATAGCAGAATTACTAAATGTAGCCTACTTGATCAGGTTTTTATTTATAGACACGAGTTAGTTTGAAATGTAAATAGTAAAACAGACTTACAGTAACGCCATCTTTCGTCATCAACAGAAGCTTTACGACTTCGTCTTCTTCTTGTTAGGCAAACGAAATTTAATTCTTACAAAAGGAAAAATAGACAAGCGCTTAGTGATTAGAATCGCTGTTAAAACCGAAATGTAACGCAACAAAACAAAGGGATGGGACAGACATTGAACCACCATCTCTTGACTTAAACTTTTTTTCTCTCATAGGCCCAGTTGTAGGTGCAATGCCAGTTTAAATTTGAGCTGAAGCTTAAATCCATAATAAAGATTATCTCAACAATAATTATTGTTAGAAAAAATAAATTAAGAAGGAAAGTACTTATAAAAGCACCCCCTTCTTATTACACGTTAGTCTTCTGCTTGTTCCTCCAATTTCCTCTATTTTCTGTAACTGCTCGTTGCTTTGCAGTTATTTTTTTGTCTCGTGTATTTTATTCCATCGTTAATCTAATTCGTACGATTTGTATTTGTAGGTATATCGAATGTCGCTCTTAAATCAAAGCAGTTGAAGCAGTTTTTGCATTCGCTTAATGATAGGTACGTTTTTATGACGAAGTATTACATGTTTATTCGTTCTAAAGGTATCTGGTTCGTTCTCGGCTTCAATGCCTTTGTGTATCACAACTATCTTTTAATTGCCGTCAAGAAAAACTTGTAAGAGAGAAGAAAACACCAGGGGGTTAAATTGGGCGAAAAAAAATCAAAATAAAAGATTGAAAACAGGTCTTCACTAGGATTTCCGATTTGAACTATGTCACCATTTTGCTTTTTGCTATGACGCTTCGTTACTGAAGAATTTCTTCAAATTTGTTGTTGCCGTTGCTGCTGCCGCTGCTTCATAGAGAATGCTTGCTCTATTTATTCGTAAAGGTTAGGGACATTATTCCGGAATAAGCTTTGGTTAGGCACGGTTGAATTACTCTGGATTTGCAAATTTTCTGGCCGATGAAATGGGATGGGGTGTGCTAGAAATTTTGTATCGATGCACAGGATTTGTTACCCAGTTACTAATTTGAGTTCCGGCATAAACCCTGAGTTGATAGTCCTTGTTGAAATGGCGAACATCTGACCTGGAAACACGTAGTAGAAAAGTGTGTTTTACAAATGGTTAAGCACGAGGGAGATAATTTAATGGCAGGGGATGTTTTAGGGACGAACGATTAGGTGGAAAAAGGAACAGGAAAATGCTTTTAATCTACAGTCAAAACGAATTTGTTTAAATACAACTAGTCGTTTCAAAGATGATTTCACCATATTTATTATTCATCATGTCGGAATTCTTGATAAAACAGTTTTTGTTTTGTTTTGACGCAAAGAGTAAAACGGCAATGTTTTTCTTTTTGTTATTCATTTTAAAGACACTAGCTTTTCTCGTACCACGCTGAAAACTGCAAGTATTCGATTCTTTGTTCAAAGTGGCCTGCAGTGCATCTCAAACTAGCATTAAACTTTTATGCTTTGTCTCATTTCACTTCTGAAAGAGGCACTTCTTGTGTTATTTATTTAAGAAACGTCCGTAGTAACTCTTTCTTTTCTTTTTCCCGTAAACAGTGCGGGCGTTCGATTATTTGTCGTTGCCTTGCAGCTGTGAACAAGTATTACGTAATTCCTGTCAGCTGCTTCGACTATACCACGCACAACAATGCAAATTAACAGTAAAATACTCTCATGGTAACCATTACCATACACCGGCGCTCCATATTAATGAGATCTGGCTACAAATGCGACAAACTTAGCGCACAATATGTGAAGCTGACGCGCCCGTCTCTACTTAGTTAAGTTCATAGACCGCGGTAATTGAATCCAGACAATTAACACAATACTTCGGGCTCTCAAATATTCATTCATTCCGTCGCTTCACTTTACGAGCGTCAAATTCCCCAAAGTATAAGAAGCGCCGAGTCTATCGAAACAATTACTGTTGTAAGCCCCATACAAGCCACATGGCGTTTCGGTTGTGAAAGCTATAATAACGGCAACCTTAATCTCAATTTGGAATTTTTTATTATTATTATTGTACACATATTTTGTATTGTAATAATTTAATGAAAATGTTCGCCGCTGCTAGCAATTAGGTATCAGAGGCATTTATTATTCCACGCACAAAGGCCGAGAACATAATTATTAATTAATTACAAGAGACGGTTATTACGCTTATGATTACGTTATAAACGCTGTTGGTCAGCGAAACAAAAAGGTCTGCGCTCAAATGGTGGCCCTCGCGTGCAGTCGACTGAGTTTGCTCGTTTCCTTCCCTTTATTGCATTGCACTGTAATGGAGTATTAAATTTAGTAATTTCGCTCGGCCGTTTAATAAAATGAAAAAGAACCGCGCTCCAAGGAAAACGTGTTTCACCGTTAATGCACAAAATTACTTTGACATCTGTCTGCTACCCGCCGCGCGCCGTCCTCGATGGCATTTTTATTGTTATGCTCTTTTAATGCTTTAGGTCTATTGTTCGCCAGAGAGTTTCTTTTTTTGGTTTAAATTCACTCGGTTTTTTTTCCTTCAAAGCAAAAGGGCGGTGAAGCAAGTAATCGCTTTACTCTAAAGATGGAGTAAGTGCTAGAGTTATTGGATCAAATCAGTTTTGTGCCATTCCAAAAAGCTCGGTAAGGGTTAAGTCGTGTATGTAAAGAATGTTTCGTTGGCTATAGAAAGACTAATGCAGAGTCTACTTTTATGGCTTTTAATTCCAGTCAGCATCTCAAACTTCGTTCAAATTTGCATTAAAACTCCCCACTTGGAGCTTTTATAGTTTTTTTTTTACACCCAAGTGATCCACGTTCATTCACTTTCATTTAATTAGCAAGAGAAATCTGGATGTTAGGAATGTCTTTTTAAATCTACAAGGGCACATATTTTTCCATTGCTGCAGTAAATATCACCGCAAAAGTACCTACGGATAAAACTTGGGTATAATTTGGAAAGAAGTGCCAGTGGTCACAAAAAACACTACGTCGAAAAACGTTGTATATTACGTTAGTTGGTACAAAAGATGATCTTAGATAACATGTTTCGGTTTAACAAAAATCATTTTCAAATCTGTGAGTTGATTCACACTAGCAAAAACCATTGATGACCATGAATCATTCTAAGTAATAATGGCCGCACGCTAGTGTGAATCAACTCACAGATTTGAAAATGGTTTTTGTTAAACCGAAACATGTTATCTAAGATTATCTTTTGTACCAACTAACGTAATATACAACGTTTTTCGACGTAGTGTTTTTTGTGACCACTGGCACTTCTTTCCAAATTATTTTGATTATTAGTCACAAATATCATGGATAACCCAAAAACTTGGGTATTTCATTTTTCTCAGTGTGAAGTACGAATCGGTTCGGTGGTTCTGATGATCCAAACTTGTCAGTTTAGCTGCTTTTGGTGTATCACAGAAAACTGCAAAAAAGTGCAGAGGATTGTTTTCGTTGCTTCCATTTATTAAATTTAGCCTGTCTTTCGCTTCTAGTTTTATTAAACCAAAAAATCGTATTGGATTGTTTTGGTTTGTATTTAGTTTACATTTTAGTTAACATTTACTTTTTTCCATTGTACAGTGCACTTCAAAATTTGTTACAGAAAGTAAAAACAGTTTTAATCGTCCAAATTAAAACTTTGCTTCACACTTCCTTTTCATTTGTTTTTTTGTGAATCTTTTGATTTTCTATTACTTCATTTTTTATTCTTCGTATTATTAACATATTGTAACAAAGAAATTGTCCACGCGCAACCTTGGATAGCGCAGCTGCCATCAAAGAGTCCGCCTATGTTTGGCAAAAATCCAAGAAAAATAGAGTTAATATAAAAAAAATTACATAAGGCAAAGGAATCGCTAGCATGGGTCACCGAAAATTCCAGCTACACACTGAATCATCCATAGATTGCATAGGCTCTCCTATTCGAGCTTTGTAAACTGAACCCTATAAATACTTAATAATTTCATTTGTAAAACATCCTCCTAGTGTAGTACAAACCACGTTAGTTCTAGTCTTCTATTTTTAATAAATGTAATATTTAATCTGGCTAAGTTCCTTATTTCGATTTAATCGTAACAGTTTTTCAATTGTTTTTTACGAATGATCATTTCTATTTACAGAATGCTGTTAGTCTTTTGATTTTCAATAACTTGTTGCCGGATGAGAGGCCCGTGGATGGCTTGGTTAGTTAAGTCCCTCCATAATTTCCTGTTCTTCGCTTTTTCCTTCCATCTGCTAATTCTCAACTGTTTAATATCATTCTCCACTTCCCTTGGCCATCTTGTTTTCGGTCTACCTCTTCTTCTTGCTCCTCCGATTGCGCTTGCTAATATTAGTTTTGGCACTCTTACTTCTCCCATTCTTTCCACAAGCCCAATCCATCGCAGTTCTTTGTTCTTGCCATATGTGTTATTCCTGCTTCTTTGCATACGTCCTTCAGTTCTTTATTTGTTGTCCTCATCCATTTAAAACCACCTTTTTTTCCTCCAAATAACTTCCCAAGTACCTTTCATTCCCATGTCTCCAAACTTGCTATTTCGCCTCTATATAGTGTCCATGCTTCACATGCATACAATACTGTCGGTCTTATGATTGTCCTGTACAGCTTTGATTTTGCCCCATTCGAGATGTTTTTATTCCTTAATACTTAATTTAACACACCAATTTCCTATCATTATTCTCGCTTTTATTTCTGTTTCTACACTTGGTTTTCTTGTAAATGCCGTCCCCAAATAGTTAAACTTATCCACTTCTTCGATTTTGTATGTTTTTCTCCCGCATCAGTGTTTATCGTCAGGCAACTACCTTTTCGAAATTCTTTATCTGACCATTCCATATATTTTGTTTTGCTCTCGTTTATAACCAATCTCATTTTTGCTGCCTTTTCTTCCAATCTTTTGGTTACCCGTATTAATTCATTTTGACTTCTTGCTAGGATTATAAGGTCATCCGCAAATGCTAGATACATGTTTTTTGTGGTATATAATTCCTGTCCTATTAATATGTGCGTCCCTTATGGCTTTTTCTAGCACTACATGAAAAAGTGCCGCTGCTAGTGGATCCCCTTGCCTTACTCCTTCCTTGATTTCAAACGTTCCTGAAATTTTACTATTTATTCTCACCATACTTTGTGTTTCTTCCATTGTGATTCTTATCACGCTTATTAATTTTCGTCTTATTTTTAATTCTTTCAGTGCCCTTATCCATATTATTCTTCGAATTGTTTGCGTACATCAGTTCTAGTTCTCTCATTTGTTCTTTTGACGAAATATTTTTCGTATTTACAGATTTTTTTGTCTTCCCTGTTAATTCATACCCGTCGATCTTTTTTTGTCTTTTCTTCAACTTACTCTTCATCAAATATTGCTGCTCATCCTAACCCTTTAGTGATTTTCTAGTGGAATTAATTTTTCCTTTAATTAAGATTCCTTTTTGCTTTTAGTCTTTTTTTTATTGTCTAATTTTTCCATGTCTTTTTTTTCAGGTGCACTTTTAATCATCACCAATTTACGAATTTTTTTCAAACAATTTCCGGTTCTTATTTAATTCTATTCACTTATATTTTACCTTTACACAAAGGTCGTGTCTTATTTTTCCGCACCAAACTGGAATTGTTCTTGGGCCCAGTGGCATACAATTCCAGCTTAACTTTAATTAAATCAAAGCTTAAAATCTTAACAACAATTGTTGAAATTATTGCTGTTATGGGTTTAAGTTTTAACTTAAATTTAAACTGGCATTGTACAATTGGGCCTTAGTTGCTTTTCACGGTGGGCTCGCAAGATATTCTTCACAATATGTTCTTACTAAGGCAAACAATGACATGCACGCAAACTTAAGAGATTCAAATGTATCTATACATATTCATGTTCTGTTCAACAATTTCCAGAGTTTCGTTTTTATTCAACTTTGTCGTCGTAGAAATAGCTTCTTCTTAACACTCTTAACACCATTTTTCTCTCCCAAAAGCAATCCTGGCACATGTTTTCGATATTGCATGTAAAAATCTCCGAACTTTCCTTAGTACCTTTCAGTATTTCAGTTATGAAAGAAAAAAAGACCTAAAGAGTCAAAGTCTTGAATAGTAGGGCGTCTCAAAAATTGCAAATCACCCTCAGGAAAGCTGTTAGATAAAGAAATCAAATTAAAACATGGCAATTAACAGAGGCCAACACTTTGTTGATGGACAGGACAAATTTTTGAAGAGATTCCATATAATATAATTTGGACTTAAGGACAAATTGTTGCCTCAAGTAGAAGAAGAAGAAGAAAAAAACTTAAGCACTTAAATTATGTTATCATAGAAGATCGTTTCATGTCATTTTAACTTCAGAGAGGAAAAATGAAAAAGACCACTTCATTCCTAAACGATTAAAAGGTGTCCAGTTTGAGGTTCTCAAAAGCTACCAATATTATATTTATTTCGTATGCAGTGCATCTCCCAATGAATCTGTGTAGATAGAAGTAACGTGAATAGTTTCCATCTTTACTAACACTTTTCAATTTAAAGGATTCTTTGCGTGTTAAAATATTCAGTAAAATTTTTCTCAAGGTTTTCATCTCGTATAAGTTTTTGGAAAGTGTCCTTGTCTTCTGTCACGTAAATCTTATTTTGTTTTATTATTCTGAATACTTTCGATTTAAAAGGAAATTTCAGAGTAAGTCAAGTTGGTAGGTAGCAGCTGAGGTAGGTTGAGACACCCCCATTGAGTTCTTTGCGTCGTAATATTCTATGTTTTCAATATCTTCAGACTTAGTTTCTAATCATCTGGTTGTTGATCGATCTCCTCTACTCTTGACCGTTGATGGATTTCGTCTATAATAATCTTCTGGCCGTTGATGTTATCCTCTAGACTGTGTCCAAAAATGCTAAAGTTTGCCCAAAATCGATCCAACGCAATTTCTGATGTTGTTACAAGCGACCAAATGCAAATTCAGCCTTAGGATTAGCGCGAAGTCAAACTAATGAGAGTGGGAAGATTAAGAGTGCCAACGTCAGGCGTTTCAAATTATTGCTACAACGGCAAGTCTTGACTCAGTGTGTAGCATTTCCCATCAACTTCGTGGTAGGTCGCACCAGAGAGTGTCTATAATCTATTAGTCAATTAGTCCTCGGTGACGGTGACACAAGTCATATTCCTCATTTCTCATTTTTTATTTTGTCTTACAATACACAAAACGCGGAAAATGCAACATTATTTAGAATTAATTGATTTTATAAGGAACTATTTAAAATAACAATAAATTCAATAAGGGTAGAACTAGAAGCAAATTTCTTGCCATAGGCTTATGAATTCCTAATTTCTCTTTGATTCCCCAAAATGTCGCAAATTTTTCGTCGTGTTTCAGCGCGTTGCCCTTCACCTGAGTGTACGCCCCCAATGGATAAGAGTAAACTGCATCTGAACCGAAAAACAGGTTTTGACGATAGCAAACATTAAGTTGATGAACCATCCAACTTAGAACCACACCTGGTAATTTCTTATTCCCTCAGATTAAAAATGCAAAAGATCAGTTCAAGGATTGAAGCGTGTAGAAAACATATTGATGAATAATAAATTGGAGAAAAAATAATTAATGATTAATTAATTAAATAATTTTCAATATGACCCTTGTTTCAGAGACATTTTAATCTCGATGGGAAGTGAAGATAATCTAAGAGAATCCCAAATTATATCAAGAAAAAAAAAGTATAGGGGCCAAGCTGAGTTTCCTGAGGCTATTCCGATTAATCATTAAAAGAACACATCAGAAAAAGTTATTGTGGGGGCGGGGAAACTGATATCAAAAGGGATTGCTTTATTATAATAAGTTCTATTTAATCAATTTATGGTGTTGGTGGTGGTGGTTCTGTTTCATATTTTTCCTACAACATAGAGGTCATACTAAATAGCTTCTGGTTAAGTTACAATACAAACACGGGTGATTCTCGTTTACTTTCTCCGAAAACTGACGCGCCATCGCTTTTAATATAATACCTACGTGCGGCGGCCTGTTATTAAAACGTTTGCTTTCATTCGTCGGGGGGTGTTCGCCCGGTGGTGGTTGTTTGCAGTAACGAATCTCACAGAATAACCGCAGCCAACAAATCGATAACCGACTCAGCTGTGTCACAAACGGCGGCCGTGTAGTTAGGCTGAAGGGTAACAAAGAAAACGCGTCGATTACCGAGAAAATTCTCGGGCCCGATGAGTCTTCCGAAAAATCAATCGGCCCTTTCGCCGAAATGTTCTTCTTCCCTTCCGAGGAATTAGAGGCGCTCGCGCTGCCTGTGCTTCTTTGAAGTTAATGACGTCGTTGGATTATTCGCTCGGCTTTTCGCATGTTGTCAGTCGTTAGACTTCATTCGCTTCCTGGAATTTATAACTTGCTGCTTACTCGTTTTATTTGTATTACTACAGTGAGTCATTTCTACGAATATTAGCTGGAAATGATAAAACGTAATTCCACAAAACTGTGTTCATCTTCAATTATTTGTGTAATTTGTTTTTCACAAAGGCCTCTTACTTGTGTAGTTTATAAATTTTAGAGTAGATTTTTTTTTCTTCCTCGACGGGTGAATTAAAAAAAACAACATTAAAAGATTAAAGAGACGAGTAACAAATATAATGTATTCATCATTGACTAGGCGAAAGAATGGAAAGTTGGGAGAAAAAGCAAGAGGCTGCGGTTTGAGTCTTACAACTCATTTCTTTCATTGTGACTTTATCGTTTTATTTTTGCAATTAATTAGTTTCTTATCTGAACTAATTAACTTTGCTTTATATTCCCTTCTCAGATTTCTTGTAATTTTTCTTGCAAAAGTGGAAAAAATGAATTGCGTAGTCAAGACGAGAAAATGACATCCCACGCTTCTTGGTTTTCAATTTCTTAGCGAATTTGTTATATTGACAATATAAATGATCTATATGTATTTATTTACAATAAGTATAAATAAGAGTTCATAAAAAAATTCATCTGCATGAATGTTTTAATGACTTATGTAGACAAATTTTAAGATTGTTGACGAGAGACTGCAACACACCTACGTGCGCTCATTTCCAACTCAAAATGAAACATATGGTATATCCTGTACTTCAGCTTTTTTAATTCATTTAAATAACATAACATGGCACTTTCGTTTTTATTCAAACCATAATCAACACCAATGATCTAAATTACGATAGTAGTTACGCAATAGTCAAGTTGAACAATTTACGTAATTAATGCAGTTTCATGTAAAATAATTGTAGCGTAAATCCATGTTACATAAATAACGCAGTTGATTATTAAAACGGTTGCGTATATTTAATACGCTTCAAAAAATTAGAAATTTTGCAGTGACTTATAAAATTTTATTATAAGTAGCAGGTTTCGATTTACTGATAATGAGTCTCATTTCTGAGTTTAGATTATAATTCCATTTGAGCTGTTTTAACATGTTGGTTGGTACAGTCGGTGCAACACACGTGCCTAACATATGATGCGGCTGGAAATTTATCAGCGTTGCTTGAAATGAAATACACACACACACACACGTTCCTACTTATCGTATCTGAATTGAAACAAACTTGTCACGAACAGCCTAAGCTGTTTGAATCTACAGGCAAGCGGGAACACCCATCCGCCAACATTTCAGCACAATTTATACAATGCGATACTAACATGTCTGCAGTAGTTAGTATGTTCGTTTGATGGTTTTTTATTTCTCGGAAATTATGTGCTGATCATATCTGAGTGAGTGAGTGAGTGGTTGGTGATTTTTGCACACAGAGAAACTAGGAAGGAATGCGTTGTGTGCTTACGGAATTTTAATTATTTGAAATCTGAATATTCTTCTCTTGATCTTCTATACAAACTAATCTTGTATCCCTTTTTATATCTACTTCAAACACCCTTTTGTTGGTTAGTTTTGTTTTTGTTAAAGTATTATCGACAGGTAATACTATCAGAGGATGAAGTTAGAGTCACCGTTGGTTAGGTCTCTCTTTCCCTGCGTTCTTTTTTTTTTTTGCGTTTTACCAAAATCACCTGGGATCATCCCCCTCGATGTCGTACTGGTGCACCTTCCCTGACGAGTGTCCAGGTTAACGCTAGCCGACGCCTCTTAAGCTAGGCGTTCACTTGTCCGCATCGTACGCATCGCACGCAGCGAACGGATCATAAAAGCTCATTCTTTTCATTATTTTAAATGTATCTGCGTTCACTGTTTCGCATCGGACGAATCGCCTCTCGACATTCTCGAGAGGACAACTGCCATCCGTCCGATAAAATCCGATTCGTGCGATGCGTACGATGCGGACAAGTGAACGCCTAGCCCTACACTTCGACTTTGATCTGGCGAAACTATTTATTTTTGCACCCCTTTGCCTGAATCGTATCCCAGTACTATTGAGAATGCATATTTCCTCTTAAATTGTAAACTTCCTAATTATACGATAACACTTCGCCTCATTCGCTTGGTGTCTTTGTATTGCATGACAGCGACGCTGCTTTCTGCAATGTAGGACAATTTCCATTTGCGCACCCACGGGGAGGGCTAAGGGGGTTGAAACTCCCGCCAGAGCCAGCTATGTGGTTCTAGAATTTATTAATATAATTTCAGTTTTGCAAAAAGTGGAACACATCAACTTAATTTTGTTTTGTAATGTTAGTTCGGCATATTATGTATGTATTTACTTATATGAACTAAAATACAAAGTTGACGTAATTGCTTCCACGAAACATTGGTTCAAACCAAACGAAGAACTTATGACCATCCTGTACCAGTACACATTGGCGTCTTGTTATACTAGAACGCTTAATAGACACGGAGGTTCATGTATTTACGTACTTACACAAGAATTTACAATTTTCAGAGTTGGAACATCTGAAACAAAAAAGTAAAGAATTATCAATTGAGTGTAGTGCTATAGAAATAAAATTTCTTAAATTAATAATAATAAACATTTACCGTTCGCCTTCTGGGAATTATGACGAATTTTTAACAGCTCTTGAGGACATTATTGTCATTATCAAATAAAATAAGATATTACACTTTTTATTATGCGGAGATTTCAATGTAGATTTGCAAAGCTTGGCAGATACAAAGGTAAAATTATTGATGGATATTATCCAAACATTTAATCTATTGCCAAAAATATCGCAGCATACACGAATTACGAATAGTTCCTCCTCTATAATTGACAATATTTTTGCGAACATTCAAAACTGTGATACTTTAATACATAAGTCTGGCTTATCAGATCATTATGGTCAAGAAATCTCATATAAAAGTACTATTATAGATGTGAAACAAGAATTTGAAATGAAACGACAATTTACAAATGAAAAACTAATTGTAATTAAAACGAAATTGGAAAGCATTCCATGAGAGGGAATTCTGTGTAACGACTGTCCAAACATCAACACATTTTTAAAAATAATCAAAGACGCAATGGATGAAGCCTGTCCAAAAATAAGAATATCAAGTAGGTAAGTATAGGCTGAGAGATATAAGAAGTCCACGATCGGATTAAGTCTCCTCGCAATGTTCTTAAAAATTCGGATAATATGTTTACCTGGTATCTTTATCTTACAAACAAGTAAAACAAAGTGAGAGAGTGCTGCGTGTAAAACAGAGGCTCCGCCTCCCGGGACGAGTACTTAATCCGATCGTGGACTTCTTATATCTCGCAGCCTATATCAGCAGAGTACATTATGACTAAGTAATGATCTGAAACAAAAGTAGTTCAAGGACGAATTTCGAGAGATTATTATATGCAATACTGTCAGTTCATAAAAAAATGTATCAAAAAAAGTCTTTCAATTCGAGCTTTATCAGAAATTCACATAATAAAATAAGAGATACAACAAAATTATTCAACTTTCGACATAAATAATACTCCTATAAAGCAAAACGAGTCAAAACATCCAGCAAACATTAGAAGATAAAAGTGAATTTTTCGTACAAATAGGCAATAATACAAAAGAGTAGTATGACTTCAACAGTGTTCCCAGTCATAACAAGAGCATATTTTTCAATGCTACAAATATTAAAGGTCGCAATGTAATAATTAACTTAAAAGATACAAGATCAGTCGGATTTGACGAAATACCTACAAAATTATTGAAGAATTGCGCAGATATACTTAGCTTCCCATTATGTCATCTGATAAACTAATATTTCACAACTGGAATCTTTCCAGATCTACTTAAATAATGGTTATACTAGTAAAACCAGTAGGTATATAAAAAGGGAAACAAAAATAAGATTTCTAACTACAGGCCAATTGCTTTAATTTCTGTTGTAGCTAAAGTATTTAGAATAATGGACTACATAAGAAAATACAACATACAGATATACAAAATGCATATGTCAAATGTAGATCAACTGTGAGAGCTGTATAATGTAGCTATTTGCATCATTCTGGAAGCACTTTCAGAGAAAGAAAAGGTTGCAGGGATCTTTATGGACCTGCCGAAGGCCTTCGACTGTGTGAATTACAATAAATTATTACACAAACTTGACAAATTAGGATGCAGAGGTGTAGCAAATGATATAATTAAATCTTATCTAACGAATAGAGAACAGTGTGTACAAATTACATATACAAATGGCTTCGAAATTAGATCCAAGTTTAGAAAGAAAAATCAAGGTATACTGCAAGGATCAGTTTTAGGACCCTTGTTGTTCCTAATGTACATAAATGACTAATATAGTGAATGATCTGATCGTAATGTTTGCAGATGATACATTACTAATAGTAAAGGCTAACACTCTATTAACAGAAAAAATTACGTAAGATCTCACTATTATGGAAAAATAGTTCAATCACAATAACTCGAAACTTAATATTGATAAAACTAAAATGGTAAAGTTTTCCCTTAAAGACGAATATGATTTCAATCTTTAATATAATAATAAAATACTTACCTCTGGAAGTCATACGTGATTCCTGGGAATTGAAATCGATCGAACTCTGAAGTGGAATTTCCATATCCAGAAGACTGCTGGAAAAATAAGTAAGTTTACCTATGCGTTAAGGAATCTAGTTCAGTCTGTTCGTTTGGAAGCAGCTTAAGTGCATAACTACGCGTTTGTAAATTCGCGAATAAGTTACGGGATCATCTTCTGGGGCAACGCTTCTGAATCTATTCGAATCTTCAAGCTGTAAAAATCCTGTATAAGAAGCATCTTCAACCTAAAAAGAAGAGAGTCGTGTAAAGATATTTTTAAGAGAAACTCTATACTTACCGTATCCTGTTTCATTTTGGATTGGGCGTATTTAGTTTTTGTCTGTTTTCGTTTGTTTTTTTTGTCGTGAATAGAATTTTTTATTTTATTGTAAAATTTTCAGTAGGAAATATTTTATTTTTTATGTGTTTACGTGAAAGAACAAGAAATGTGCGAAAAATGGAGCAAATTAGTTCATATTATGTATCTTTATTATTTAATATATCCTTGTATGTTCTTACGATTATTATTTTTAAGCTCCTTTCACGACAAATTTCTGGGTGCGCCACTGACAATTCCCTTTTTTTAAATCTAATGTGGAGTAAACGTTATGTTAAACGAGAACGTGTTATTGTTTTATGAAATATGTATGAAACTGTAATATGTTTTAAACTGCAATGTTGAAATACTTTTTTCATTGTATTTATTTATTTATTTTTTGAAGCGAGCTTTATCCACTCGTTTGTGAGCTTTGTACCAAAATCATAAACCCGTTCATGCAGAAACTCCTGTATCCTTGTGAGGGTTTTGCTACTGTGTACATCTGTTGCGGTCACGTAACAAAAACTGCAAGTGAAATGCAAATTTCAAAGCGGCAGACTTTTTAATTAAGAGAAAACTACGAGTACATTAATTTTAGAGCATGCTCTCAGTTCACTTCCTCCGAGTCCAAAGAGAAAAAAGCAAAATCCGTTTCATCCGGACGGAGATGAGGGCGAGCGGGCGTTCGCTCCGTGTCGTTTGCCTTTAAACTATTTCGTACAATATTGGACGCTCTCGCCTCCATGAACAATAGATTAAAACATAAAAGCTTGTGTTCTGAAGTGCACAGTGCTGATAAAAGTAGGTTGCACGGGCGACCCGATAAAATCCAACCGGGTCTATCGCTTTCTACGAACCGATGTTGGATAGCGGACTCTGCCTGCAGCTCTTGTTTGCGCGATAATCAATTTGATGTCTGTCTGAATCGGAACAAAAAGAAAGATGCAGACTTTATATTGCAGGCGAACGAGTCGAAAGCGAAAATCTCATTGAAAGTTGTATTTGCAGTTTAATTTAATCGGTGTTCGGGAAAGCAGAACCGAGTCATTTTATTATTATTATTATTTTTTTTGGAAGACGACATAAATTCAGTCCGTTTTCTACATAAATCGTCTTAAATGAGAGCACTTGAAAGCTTATTTTCTTTGCTACATTCACATAGTATTAACTATCATTTTCTAATAACGAGCAGGAAATTAATTGAGAGTGTCTCTTGCTCTAGGGCAATACGTATAGATCACAAGGTTTTCGCATTCAATTAAGTGAAACGTACTAACTTCTGAAAGAAAGAAAACATTGCATATTTTTTCGCTAAAAGTCTGCACCTATCTTTTCTACCGCACTTGATTCTATGGTGCGAGCAACAACAATGTGATATTGAGAAGGAGGTATTTCTAGAACATTGTTTTTAATAACCCTCATCCTATATTGTTGTTAGAGAAGCGAGGCTATCATTATTTCATTTCGCTCTGATTGTCCCGTACAATAAACATTATTCATCCTGACTCTTCGACCTTCCAAAGTTCAAAAACTGCTCGCGGAAATCCTCGCGGGTCCATCCAAATGTAACTAACTCACCAGGTGTAACATAAACGACCGTCAGGTGTGTTAGAAACATCCGTCGACAGAAAGCCATAAGATATCGCGGGCTGTTTCATGCGGAACTCAACACACAAAGGGGGTTGTTGTCACTATTACGTTTATGTTGATTTTTATGACAGGATTCTTGCTTTTCAAGTTCTTCAAACGTGTACGTTTTTTATTTCCATGAACGAAACACAACGAGGTCAGAGGTGAACGAAATGCTTTGCGAAAGTAACTGAGTCATCAATTGCATTGGAAAATCGGAAAACATTAGCCCTCGGGTTTCAATAATCAAAGTAATGGCAAACACCAATTAGCTTGGAAAGTAATTGAAATTTTATAAAGCAAATGTTTGCTTGGGGTTAAAAGCGCTTCGAACGCGCCCTGAAAACATTCGGGACGCTTCAATTATTTTCTAAATGTTTGAAACGAAAGTGATTTTTTGGTTTTCGATTATTTTACTTTTAATCCCTGTACGGTCAGTCTACCTTTCGAAATCTTTTTTTAATCACCAATTTGCGATCGTCAGATACTGTTCTAATATAATTCGTGGTGTTGTTTAAACTCTTACGATAAACCTTTAGAATTAGAAGAGTCTCTCAATTCATCAAGTGTGAATATAGCAACAAAACAGTTACTGATGAAGTATTTTTCTAGGAAATCCAAAAAAAGAGAGAAAAACTGTATTATGAAACAGTTCACTCGTGAAATAGAAAATGTTTTCAGCCTGCCGATCGTACCACAGGATACTGGGGGTTTAGATCTATCCCGTTTTGGTTCGCATCCATGTCAGCAGTTTTATACATATTATCCCTATATACGCAGCCGTAGTTTGCAGATGATAACCAACGTGCTTTAAAATAACATCAAACAAGAGCCGGATGATCGATCGGCCACCGACGCGGCGGATGGTAAACAGCCTGTGCTGTTGAGTCGTGATAATATTAACGGATCCTCTCATAGAGCACATAAACTAGCTTCGGTGCTAATTTAACGTGATTATACGTAAATATACAAAAGCTTTATAGCATTTACGTACGCGAGCTCTTCTCGTACTCGGTTTGATATGATTTGTTCGGAAACCATTCATGTATTTGCGTATTAATAATTCGATCGTACCATTTGCCTGACAATAACTTGCAAACGTATTTGAATTGTTCTGTATGAAGCAAATAATTCTCAATGAAATTCTCTGTATTTTATCTCTAGAGTACTCGAATACTTGGCTTTTTCTTTCATACTTTTTACCTTCTTGGTCTACCAAGGTTTTTCCTTTTCAGAAGCCTTGTCTCTTACATTTTTTTTTATTATCCTTTCCTTCTGCATCTTCTTCACATGATCAAACCAACTTAATTGTCCATCTACTGCAACTTCTCCAAAAGCCCTTTATCTGTCTTTACCATTATTTTTGTATTCTCTTCTCTTCAGTCGCTTTGCCCCCATACATTTTTTCCTACTGCATCTTCACCACCTGCTTTATCTCGAGAATACTCTCAACCTTTTTCTTCTTTGTCGTTCATACTTTTTACCTTCTTGGTCCTACCAAGGTTTTTCTTTTCATTAATCCTGTTTCTTACACTTTGTTGTCCATTCCTCCTGCATCTTCTTCACATGACCAAACCAACTCAATTGTCCCTCTACTGTAACCTCTCCAAAAGTCCTTTATCTGTCTTTATCATTCTTTTTTTATTCTTATCTTTTCAGTCGCCCCCATTCTCCTGCATCTTCATCACCTGTATTGTTTCCCCTGTATAACATTTACACTTGATATTTAAACTTGTCTGTCTTTTTCATCTCCTACTTTGTTCATTGCAGTTTTGCACATAATTCTTCCCAAGCATCTTATCATTTCCATTAGCCCAATCTTTTTACCTTGCCTTTTAGTGCACTCTACTAATTCTGATACGTATATTTCTTAAGCTTTCGTTCTTGACTTGCTGGTTCTTTTTCCTTTCACTCTCACCACATTATTCTCTTTTTTGTAACTCTTTCCGATGGCTGTTTCGTTTCGATTTTACTCATAAAGGACACTTCATTTGGTCTTCGACATTATGAGGAAAAAAAAATAGAAATTGCAAAATGGGAACTTTTTTATCTAATTAATTTTCAGTTCTTGGAACAAATTGCTTAAATCGTTCTCCCTTTCCTGTTTCGTTATTGTATTGTTATTGAAGTGGTTGGCGTTAAAATTAACTTGAGTTAAAAAACACACGATCTTCTGAGTCAGTGGAAAGCGTGTTGTGCTGGAAAGTTCGGAAGTCCTGTTCCCTTTGTTAGGAGCTAGTCAGAAATAATGGGGATGCGGGTACTATCGCTCTAAGCCGAAAGGGTAAGTCGGACAGTGACAAATCCCTCGAAGACAATTATGGAATCGCCGGCTGCGACGTGGTCTTAAGATAAAATATTACAAAGTATCGCGGTTACGTCGAAAGATCGATTGCAGCAGTGAAGGCGCTTGAAATCCTCCCGGAATGCGGTTTCCATTACATCCAGAGACCGCCGCGCTACATTACCGGCAAAGGCAGCAAATTGTGAGATAAAGTAGGATTCTCAATTTATGAAGCACGCGAAACTGCGCCAACAAAACTCAGAAGGCGAGAAGCATACGTAATGTGTTTAAAGTGACGACGTAAGACGTTTTGTGCTAAAATCCGGGAGAATTTGCTAAGAGTGAAACTCGAGACGGCTACAAACAAAGCCCGCACCCCTTGTAAATTATAAAACCCGCCCCGCTAAAGCTGGCGAAGTTGCGAGTTTTACGTGCGCACGTTTTAAATATGTTCATAAATTATTCTAATTATAATGTAATTTAAGGCCTTGCTCGACATTGTAACTGTCTAACAATTATTTACGTAAGGTGTTTTAAGCGTGCAAGAACTATTTAGCACAATTATTATTATCATTAAGCGCATTAGTTGTCTCTATGATAATAGCCAAGCTACATTTTAGTTACATTTTTTTTTAGTATTTAATGCATTTATAATTTGCTACGGCATCAGAGTTTTAAGCGCATTTTTAACGCTAAGAATTTTTTATTTTCAAGATCATTAATAACACGCAAGTTTGCCGATTTTCTCAAAAATTTTTATCCTGAAACTTTCTTCATTTTTTTAGCATAGTATCAGGAATGACAGAGCTTTAAGAAGCTTTAAGAATATCATTGTTCAAAGTTAATTTGTCAGTTCCTACAGAAAAAAGATTACAATAAATTAAGAATGAAGAATTACGAAGTTATAATTAAAGAATAAAGAAGGCTTACTCCACTCCACTCCAATATTTGTTTGTATCAAAGAGAAGAAGAAGAAAAGGCTGTAAAAGAAAACAATGAAACCTGGAAGAAAATTTAGTATATAGCAAAAGCATTAAAAAATGAAAATCAAAGAGTGAACAAGTGAATCTTCTCTAGAATTTAAAATTTATGCAATGCAAAAGACGCCATAGTTTGTTTTAAGTGACTTACATCCATTGGTCCTTGCTTCCTCCGTGATTCCTTTTTCCAGAATTTTTTAAATTCTGGACCACCTTTGCTTATTTTTTCATATACTTACTAGTTACTACAATTCTTGTTTACCCATGACTACCACATTCCATTAATTTTTCTTTTAAGAATTCCTTGAAGGCTTTTTCCTTTCTTTACGTCGAGGTCTTTGCACATGTATAACGTGTTTTTGTAATTCATGATGTAACTTTGAATTTCGTTTTCATTCAAAAATATACGACATGTTTATTCATAAAGAAAAGGAAAGTTTTTTTAATTAATAATGCCTTTTAAATTTGGAGTGAATGGGAAACGATGCGTCGCGAACAACATGACAAAAATTTTTCCTTTGTGTCTCCAAATCCCCAATCCGTTTTTTTAATTTTAATTCGCCCTGCGAACGACGCGACGCTTTCACGTGACCGAAAATAAAACAAATTTGTTTAGATTTATTCGCTTTCTGAAGCTCGCGTTTCAGGAAGGCGCGCGCGGTGACGGCTGCTCGTGCTCGTTATTTTTAGAGGCGGATATTCGATATACGTGAAATGTAGTTCCAACTTCGAGCAGCAAACTTCCATGTAATTACATTAGCCCGAATGAGGACCGACTTTAATACACTTAATCGACAAAGTAAAACGAGAAACAGATACGCAAACATAATTTATTAAGTGCGCGCACGGGCGCTAATAAAAACAAGCGGCATGCAGAACACGTCAGGTTATTTTCTAAATTGACCGGATTGTTATCAAGGAACAAACACCCCAGGCTTAAGACGTTATTATTTCATCCATAGAAAGCTCACTTTTTAACTTATTTTACTTTATTTCATGAATTAATGAATATAGTTAAGAAAGGACTTTTTCATGTTGTTATTTTTGGTTTAATCATATAAAATCATAAATCATTGGATTAAATGATTAACATTCTCATAATTACTTTTTGCAAAGTATAAATGGATTATATGATACATGAGTTTACGAAGTTCGATTTAGAAAATTTGGTAACAATTAAAAAAAAAACATTCAGATAGTTGAAAACTGAATTTTCATGTTAATCGAATGGAAAGTGATGATGAAATCCGTTCGCTGAAAATTTTTGGGTGTCGTATTTCATTTTAGAAAAATGTAATACCTAACATGAAAAAAGAAAAGTTTTCAAGTTATCGGTTTATACTTGCCACCTTGGTTTGTAGTTGCACGTTCGTTATTACAACAAAAAGTCACGGTGACCCACTTGCAGTAAACTTTTTCTTTATCGAACAACACGGGGGTCATTTTACCGGCCGGGATTTATTTTCCCTTCGTACGCGAACACCAACCCAACCACTCTCGAGCGGATTTTTATTTCATAGCTCGCAACGTTCACGCCGGTCCCAGCAGGCCCGTTTTTCTTGCATAACTCCATATTCCTGTATATTTTATACAAATTTCTTTCTGCGCCGTGCATTATTTATCTCAGCATCAATTGTTGTAATGTATGGGCGGATTGTAGGGGCGCAGGCAAACGCGCGTGCGACTAAATAAATGAATAAATTATGCGCCGCCGCCGTGCTTCGTGCTCTGGAAACTCGCGAATGTGTAAATGATGAAATAATGCCCGGATATGATACGAAGTTTTATTAAAATGTTGACGGAGTCGCCATCTTAAATAATATAAATCGACTCTCGAGATGTTCCTTCTAGTTTATTTTTGACAAGAAAAAATGTTCGAAAGGAACACTAAATGAATTTTAGGAATTTACAAACAAATTACAACAATACTTGTATAAAAATAAGAATTAAGAAGTATGTTAAAAATTTATTTGGTGAACTCGACACTCTCGAAGTAATTTTTTTTATCCAGAGCTTCTTTATTATCAAGGCGCCTCGAATAAAAAGATACGATTTCAAAAGCGCGCTCCAAAGAGTATAAATTTAATGTCGAGTTTATTCGTCTCTTTGATTCGTTCTTAAAATAAACGAGATTTCCTGTCAACAGGATCTCAGATCGGCTAAATACTACAACAGACATCCTCGAAATAATGAATGAGCTCTTTTCCTTTCATTCCTCGTTCGCTTTCATTCACTAGAAGATGAGCCGCTTCGTATCTTCGAAATCGACGAACCGGTTGGGTCGTGTTCAGGGCGCAGATGCAATACGCATTTGGGCGAATGCAAATGCAAATTTTAACTATTTATATTTGGTGAAATATCGACCGGCTTCCGGTTAAACCGGAAAGAGGATTAAGCTCGCCTTCCAAATCTCAACCGAACGCAAGTGAATAATCGATGGGCGAACGAAGCGCATACGTGCATGGCCGGCGAGGAATTTCAATGGGGTGCGATAAGAGAATAATTTCTGGAAAAATTTCAGAAGTGGTGCCGCCGTGCATTATTCAACGAACAATTACAAACGTAATGAATGCCAGAATGAAATCGGAGGAGGCGAGTAAATATTTAAAAAGTTCAATTTAAGCTCGCCGTGAAATTGCCGAAAGTTATATGTATACTCCAGACACGTGAATAAACCAAGCTTAATGGAAATTTTCACTCCCTTAAAGGGAAATAAATAAATTTTGCGATCGTTGCAGTTTCACTACTTCTCTTTTTACTCTAATTTAATTCATCAATTACATATTACATATTTATTATAAGCCTTCAGAATCAGAAACTTTTACACTCTATAACAGAAAGAGTCAATAACATTACTGTAATAAACAGTGTAGGTGGCGAGATCTTACGGCCGATTTTTGAACTAAAATTGTGTAGGATTGCAGTGGAGTTCTCGAGTTACTCTTCTGCTGACGAGGCCCCAAGTAGGGGTCCAGAGGAATTCATTGTAATTAAAACAGACTTGCAAGAAATTGTTTAAACTTACTGTGACAGTTTTAGGGAACGAGGGACGATTCAACCAGACTATTTATTTTTGTTGTGGTTTGAATCACCCGCCTTCTAGTTACTGGCATTGACGCCAGTGACTTCCTCATCTCAACCACATTTCTATGAAAGTTGTACGTGTTGATGGACTAGCAAGAAATATAGAAAATAGTCTAAAATAAATAGTGTAGTTGAGTCTACCCCCTGCTTGAATCATCCCCGCTTTCAGCTAAATCTATTAAAACTTTATTTGAACAAATATATTAAAGAAATTTCAATTAACACAAACAAGTCAACTATTCTTTCTTTGTCTCACTTTTCTTTCCTAGGTTAATATTGTTCCATCATGTGCTGCTGATAATTCTACTTTTATAAATCGTCATGCAATTTAGTTTCCCGCTGAGTCGAGAAATATCGACACGAGCGCCGGAATTGTACGAATATATTCGCGAAAAAAGGCACTTCTGAATCGGGTACAAGATTTAATAATAATAATAGTTTAATTGCCCAACAGATAAAAATACATGTTTGAATTGGCTTCCGGTTGGAACCGCGTCACGTTGACTTCTACTGCCGACGTTTCGTTCTTCATTGCAGAAGAACTTCTTCAGGGCTGCTGCTGCTGGTGGTATTGAGACTGTCTCAACGACTAATCCGAAGCCGCAGCAACACCACCAGCAGCAGCAGCCCTGAAGAAGTTCTTCTGCAATGAAGAACGAAACGTCGGCAGTAGAAGTCAACGTGACGCGGTTCCAACCGGAAGCCAATTCAAACATGGACGACGGCCGCGGAAGCCTTCAAGTTAAATTTAGATAAAAATACAATTACAGAGCAAACTTAAAATGTATTAATACGTCCGCAAATAAGTAAATATAATATAGTATTTAAATTACCAAATTAAACAAGAAAAAAAATTAATTAGACTTTAGATTTAAATGAGTTTCTATTTAGAAAGCGAAGTGTTATGGCCAATAGCAATTCGTACTGTAATAATAAAAGTATACTTGATAGAAAAGCTATTTAGTATTTTTATTATGTTAAGCCACAGCGGACTTTTAATTTTAAATGATAGTTTCTTCTAATCCCTAATGGACATTTTCATTTTTTTCAAGCTCTCTGTAGTGTAGTAGTTGGTAATAGAACTCTCTCGTGATTGGTAAAAAATATGGAAGGTATATGATTTAAACATTTATATGTCACCATAACGTACAATACTAATTAGTGGAGACTATAATTTGAAAGTATAGGCTGTTCCACAACGTACATTCAGTACCTGTAACAGGATACTGAAAGGAGTTATGTTAACAATGTCAATTATTAACAAAACAATTCCATTTCTAGTTTCTGAACCTAAATTCAGGAAGATCGAAATTGATTGTTCTGATGCTACACTACTTTCCGTGAGCTTGTTATTAATATTTACATTTACCACGTGAAGGTTAGAACGAAAGGCAGTGAGTGCATAGAACATTCATGAAACTTACATCCAAACCTAACCTAATTAATAAAAAACATAATTTTTGTTTAATCAGATTACTATTGCAATGAAATAAACCATTTTTCATGAATGAACTATCAACAAAAATTTGGGATATCTAGTAATTTCCCCAGATCTCCCTATGTTGTTAACTTCATTTTAATAATTGAATGTAAATATCGATATCGAAGCTCATGGAAAGCAGCGTAGGATCAGGACAATCAATTTCGATCGCCCTGTAAATTTAAAAGGCTATTAAGATTTGAATATAGAAAACTCTATCCAGTCATGCTTTTCAATTTAGATTTTTTTTTTTTGTAAATTTCACGCACTATAATTTAATAAAATTATATTCGCCTTTTGATTTATGTATGTAACAACCTCACGCTTACTATTTTATTTTTAAACAAGAGCAAACTTGCACTTAAAAAGGAATATTAATAAAAAGTGAAATGGAATGAACCAAACAAAACCGCTATTAGAAAAATAAAGATTCAGGCATAGTAATACCGAGTGACTTTTAATGATTGAAGCAAATTTAGTATGTTGGGAACACTGAGGAACTGGCAGTACCTGAAAATTCGTTAATTTTGCGGGAATGCGTAGTTATAGGTTAGAGTTGATGTTTACAGTGGGGATGAAAACTGTTTAACAGATTATTATTTACTATTCGAGACCTAGAAATATTGGCCCATTTACGTAAGCAGCACTGAATCCTTTGAGATAATTATTGAAGACATTATTAACATTTTAAGTTGCCTACTGTAATTCTTCCAAATTGTTTACTACATGTTCTGAACATTCTGCACATGTTCTGAATTATTTAAATAAGGAAATAAAAGGTCCGGGTTAAATAAAATAGAGCAAATGTTTAAAATGTTGGCCTCCTTCACGTAAGCAGCACTGAAACCTTTGAGATAAATTATTGAATACATTAATTAATAATTAACGTTTCAGGTCTGATATTTGCACTTGCCTGTTCAATTGCGTACTGTAATTCTTCAAAATTGTAATATGATTACGGAACGCCACATTTTTTAAATGTGGAAATAAAAAGAAGTCCAGGGTGTCAAATCGGGTGATCTACTAAGCCACCAACCAGCACTGATTAAACTCCTGGGAAAAACTCCTCTAAATAATTTATTGTGGTTCGTGCTGTGTGGACGGTGGCGGAGTCTTGTTGATAAAATAGCCATTTGCTAATTCAATGTCATCTAATTGGTTTATAAATGGTTCCAATATAAGTCTCTGATATCTGTAGGCGTTCATTGTTTCCCGGAAGAATATTGGTCCAACAACTCTTCTCCGAGACATTGCCACCCAACCACCAATTTTAAGTGGATGTAAGGGCACTTCAATCACATTAAAGGGATTATGTGCTGACCAAGTCCTGAAATTTTGTGAATTGATAAACCCAGAGAGATGAAACCAGGCTTTATCGGAACAGAAAGTAATATCCTGTTGGTCACTGTTATTTAGCAGATTATTGTTATACCACTGACAAAACTGAATTCGTTAAAGAAAATTGGACGGGTGAAGTTGTTGAACCATTGAAGATTTGTATGGTCGGAAATGAAGGTATTTTTTTCAAGATCTTCCGAGTGGATTCGTAGGAAACATGAGGATTCTGTTGTACAATGTCATTAATATTTTGTACAATATCGGGTGTTATTATAGTGGGCCGACCAGTGAATTTTCCTTTTTCTACATTACCGGTTTGCAAGAAACGTTCAATTATTATTAGCCGTCCTCCATTTATATTCACTTCACTTAAAATCAAATCGATTTTTTGGAACTAAAATTAACATAATCTCAAAATACGTATGAAATCACATGAAACTGATAACTTATTTAGAAAAACAGCTTGATCAGTACAGGGTGCGGGAGGGAAATTCATTCACTTTCTCATCACTGATCGCCAATTGAATAACCGTAAATGGAATACAGTCAGTGATTTTTAAATGAATTTGAATCGATTCGTGTTCGTTGTAAATGGAGGACGGCTATTCTAAAACAGTGTGGTGAAAAAAGATTAAACTCAATTTGTTGTTCAGGGTATATTTCAATAAAACCTTCATAGGCCTGCTGCTGTGAATAAATTCATTTACCATTTTCATTTTTGTACTCCACTTCGAAAATAAGCCACTACTAAAAATGTATTTTGTTCTGTGCTCAAAACCATTTTGGTAATAAATTGTGATAATTATATATCTGATTTTTTGGTTTTCTTGATTCGACAACAAACGAATTTATTTCAATTTAAATTTTGAATTTGAAAATCCAGTACACCAACATAAACATTGAAAAGTGTTGCCGATCTAATAAAATAATTTTCAATCATTAAAAGTCACTCGGTAGAATAAATAATGGGAAAGAAAAAAATATTGTGAATGTTTCGACCTGATGACCCTTTTGTTAGTCAGAAATCATTTATAAAATTAACAAAAAGGAAGATAAGGTTCTTTCGTCTGACTTCTAGGTATGTGGTTGAAGTTAATGGGGTTATTCTTTAAAAGAGAGAGAAAAAAAACGGTACAAAGCAACTGAAATGGCTTATGTCAAGGAGTAAAAGTAATAACAAGGATGTCAGGCTAAATTATACAAGCGATATTATAAGTATAAATTAGGGTTTATACAAAAACCGACTTTTAAAAAACTTCATAAAAATGTGCCTTAACAATGTCTGACCTAAAAATGCCTAGCTTCATTGGTTTTTATAGAAAAGAATACTAATGAAAATCGTGAGTCTTACTTTTTTCCGAACATTTTGAAAACCGTAAAAAGTAGGCGAAATTTGTTTGAAGATGATAGATTGGGATAAAAATACGCAAGTTTGTTCTAATTTAACCAACTTCGTAACTCTGAAGATAACCGAGATCCCAATGGTTAGGCTCGAAAAATGGACACCCTGTATTTAATTTATTCTCATCGAATGCCACTGTTATTAGTTATCGGTTTTATAAGTTCTAAAGCCGATATCGTTCGCAAAATGCTTACATACTTGATATTCCGGGGAAGTTGGCCTCCTGCCCGTTGCAATAATCCAAAAAGAACATTAAATTCGTTTACAAATTTTCAAGTCGATTAACTTTTACGATAATTAAAGCGAACCGTGCGCGACCGTCCAAACTTTTTTTTTCTATATAATTCGATTAATATTCCTAAAAGCACGTTAATTCCTAATGACCGTCGCCCGAATAAGTTTGCTTTCTCCTCTTCCGGAGAAATACAATTTCGGATTTTTATTAAAAAAGCGCCGGATTAAAAACGGCGCGCGGATTAATTAAATCGGCGAAAAGATTCGCCCGGACGCAAATACGGTGATTTATCAGCGGACTGTTTAATTGTGTTCGACGTAAACGGCAGATATAACGTAACGGCGTATAATTTACTCATTTGGGCGATTGACGTTATCGACTACGCACGGGGAATAACACAACAACTATGATTTCCCTCCTGAGCATTGAGGAAGTGTGTGTCGGTGAAACCCTACATTACTCGTTCGCCTCGGAGAGGCTTCTACCAAAACATGTACGGAACTTGTCCGGCGAAATTTATGGCTATTTACTGATATGCGTGCGTCGACTACGTTGACATTTCCAGACGTTTAACCACTTCCAATTCTTCCTCCTCTTACATACACACGTGTCGCCCTACTGTATCGTTTTGAATTACATCGTTAAAAATAGCGAAAGCCTGAAATAACTACGATCTACTTAAAATAATATTTGTACAGTGGAAACAACTTAACTATAAAATTCTTTTATTATTTCAAGCTATTAATTTTTTTCACTTGTGTATCATTTGTGAAAGAGATTTGACCTTTTGTCTACTGTCACTGTCTAGTTGAGTTATTGAAGTAGGACATTGACTTGGAAATACTTATAACTGGAGACCGGAATCACATATTTCGATGTCATTATTTGAGCGGCGCACTCTACCTACGTTGTATAACTAGAGCCCGATAGAATAGTTCCCTCCATCTTTCTCTTACGTATATCTAGCACAGAAAGCTTTTTTCATTCGTTCTCATTCATTGGGCGGCGTGTTGTGAGTCATGATGTACTATGAAGAACTCGCATAAAGCAATTTGGAAGGTGGAATGCTCCTCAGATTAAAAAAAAAATTATCTCTTTCAAAAACAAACCACTCGTCCTTTTTTATTGATGAAGTCAAAATATGTGATTGCGTCCTCTACTTATAACTATAATCAACATCATGTGTTTAAGAAAATTAAATAACCCTATCGCTTGTCTTTCTTCAAAATCTATTTTAACGTCTTAGAATTCACAAAAAAGCTTGAATAATGAACTTATACATAAAGTTTAAAAACAGGTAAAAAATACGTACGTGTTTTTATGTTTATTTTAATGCCTTCGTAACCCTGGTTTATATTTCTATTGCATAACCTATAGTATGTCAAATACTATAAGTAATAATAATTATATCAAGAATAATAATTTTGTCAAATTTAATAGTGCTGCAAAACTGATTTTTTTTAAGTTAAATTTAGCGTATGCATAAATTTGATTTATTAAGTCATGAGTTATGACACAAGAATAATTGGAAGTATAATTGCAAAACAAAAATGAATAACAATAGAACCAGTTTTCCCACGATTGTTCTTTATTCTTGTCTTCCTGTCGTTAACATTGTATTGCTTTATTTTTACTTCAGCACTTTTATTTTTATCAGTAACTATAATATTAAAGTGACTTTAGGTTTACTTCGGTATGATTGATTTATAAAAAAAAATAATGATTAAGATTAGAAGATTTGAGTGAAATAATTTGTTTTAAAATAGGGCGAATTAATTTGATCATTTGATCGTTCCATTGGGGCACTGCGAGCTTGCTTCGCTTCGCTCGTCGTACCCCAACCCCACTCGTGTTACAATAAGCCTTCTTGTGAAAAAAATTTCAATTGAATCTCTTTAGTATATGGAGAATTTTAGTTGTAATGCGTGGCAACATTGACAACCTTTCGTTCAGATCGTTTTAAGCAAAAATCAAATTGACAAGTTATTAATTTTTTTTGTCCAGCTTCATTGTGAGTATTCTGTTAAATAACAAATAAATAATGAATTATTTTGTAAATTCTATTAAAGGTCTTCAATTAAAACTTGACAAAAATTTCACCAAAAACAGTTTCACAATGAGCTCCGTTGTGAAACTGTTTTTGGTGTCACAATGAACTCATTGTGAACGCAAAGTAGAAAATAGTATATTATTTTACGAGTTTCACAAGAATGCCTCCTGTGAAACGTGTAAAATATAGTATTTTTTCTACTTTGCATCACTTATTGAACAAAAATATGAAAAATACTGTCAAAAATTTGATCTCCTTAGTACATGGGGAATTTTAGTTGTATTGCGTGGCAACACTGAAAACCTTTCGTTTTAATCAAAAGTCACATTAACAAGTTATTAATTTTTCTTATCCAGCTTCATTGTGAGTATTCTGTTAAGTAACAAATAAATAATGAATTATTTTGTACAATCTATGAAATATTTTCAATTGAAAACTGACTAAAATTTCCCCAAAAACAGTTTCACAATGAGCTTCATTGCGAAACTGTTTTTGGTGTCACAATGAGTTCATTGTGAACGCAAAGTAGAAAATAGTATATTATTATACAAGTTTCACAAGAAGGCTTATTGTAACACGAGTGGGGTTGGGGCACGACTAGCGAAGCGTAGCGAGCTAGGAACGGAACGAGTGTTACAATGCCTCTTGTGAAACGTGTATAATATACTATTTTTTCTACTTTGCGTCACTTATTGAACAAAAATATGAAAAATATTGGATCTTCTTAGTATATGGGGAATTTTAGTTGTAATGCGTGGCAACACTGAAAACCTTTCGTTTTAATCAAAAGTCACATTAACAAGTTATTAATTTTTCTTATCCAGCTTCATTGTGAGTATATTGTTAAGTAACAAATAAATACTGAGTTATTTTGTAAAATCTATTAAATATTTTCAATTAAAAATGACTAAAATTTCCCCAAAAACAGTGCCACAATGAGCTTCATTGTGAAACTGTTTTTGGTGTCACAATGAATCCATTGTGAACGCAAAGTAGAAAAACAATATTGTATACTCTCGATGCAATAAAAATAAATACTATAAATTGTAAAAGAATCGTAATCAAGTTTAACTTTTGTGGTAGGTTGTTCACAGTGCTGTCAGATGTCACGGGAAAGTGAAAACCTTCACAGAAACATATCACCAAAGTATTCACTAATGTTATGGATATGCCATTTCAATTCCTTTTTCGTAAAGAAAATAAGAATAGCTGATCTAAAATGAGGTTATAAAATGACAACTCGTGATGAATTGTTTCTAAAAAAATATGAATTTTACCAGTTTCTTTCACACTGCAAGTAAAGATTCGATTGAAATATAAACCAATTCAAAGTGAATCTGAAGAAATTTACTTATTAATTGAGTTTGACGTATTAATTGTTCAATTTTATTTATCAAAGCAAATTGTAATTTCAAGAAAAGAATGTCTTTTATTTGCTTTACTTTTTTAAAATACATACAGGCAATCGCCTGTGCATGTATTATCATAGCGCCAACGTTTTGAATTTATAATTGAATGAAAAAGAACAGTTAGTTATCCAGCGTTATGTTGTTAAATGCCGCGGGCCTATAAATAAATAAATTATTGCGGCGGTAATTCACCGGTTAATATTTCGAACGTCATCGAATGCACGCATTCTCGTAATTGAATAATCAGTTCGGTCAATTGACGGCGGGGAAAAACTGAAATTGGCCCGAAATTTTCGCGTGCTCATTTATGCAGACATGCTTTATTTTTAAAATTTAATTGTAATTTAATGTAATGACATAAACTTCAACACGTGATTAAAAGTGATAGATTTTTCACATTTTAAATTGTTAATAAATTGTGTATTAGTTTTTTACTTCTCTGAATATAACCTGTGAGCAACTAAAAATCAGATTAGAGTCGGCGGTGCAAAAGTATGTCTGTTACCAACGCGGCATTAGGCTGTTTGACAGTTCATGAATGTTTTATGGCGGATTTCACAAACGTTACTTAAATTTAATCATCCGTTAAAAGTAAACGTTGCCATGGTTACATGTGTTGAAGGTATAGGAATGATTATTCTTAATTGATGATTAAAGTTAAGTGACATTTGTAAAATCCAGCACTAGATCAATTAATTCAGTTAAACACAGACATACATTTTCTTTGCAGCGCCGACTCTAATCTGATTTTTAGTTGCTTACAGGTTATTAGTTAAACTAAAAAAATCCCGTACTTTTGCGAATTTCTTTCTTTTGTGTTTAATTTAAATTTTTATCTTTTGTCGTGTCACTTTGTTAAGAGATCGATGAAACATTCACAACCTCTTTACGTTGGCAGCTATTTTTGGTGAACAAACAAAAGAAAATTGACCTTTAGTGTGACGGTAAAAGTGAACATTTCTGTAAATAATGGATAAATTGAATAATCGATGAACTGTGGATGCTATTTTTAGATTCTTTTCTTTCATTCATTATCATATCAATTACAGTTAGCTGAATTAAAAAATAATAATCTGTTTGCTACAGTTTTACAAAATTACATAAAATTTCATAAAAAATGTAGAAAGAAATCTAGAAACCAACGAGAAAAGAATAACAGGAGGGAAGGTGCCGCAGTGGCAGAATGCAATTACCATCGTAATCGACTACATCGAAGTGAAACGGATACTTTCATTTAAAAAAAAAATTAGTTATGTAACATTACTTTTGGCAAAACGGTACTGGTGTTAACAGTTTATTCGGTTAATAATTGCAACTGCTTGAATGCTGCTACCGTCTTGCAATCGCGTTTGAATTATTGCCTTCTGAATTGCTTTTAATTGGGGTATTTTTATTTGTTTTGTCAAAGTAATATTAATGTCAAAATGACAAAAGTTCATTTTGAAGCACGCTTCAATCAACCAAAATTTATGTGTTTATTTAGCAAGCTATTACAGTTAAAAAGTGAATGACTTTTAGGTTAGTTTTGGTATTTTTACGGTGGAACTCCAGTGTCCAGTGCCTAGAATGCAATTGACATTTCTAGGATCTTATTTAGTTATATTTGGTGAAGTAAGTGTATTATAAACAATGGTGAACTTAGTGGCTTGTGGTCGTTTTAGAATTTTATAAAATGCTTGTATCCACCTATAGGTTTGTTCCGTTAGGAGATTTTGATTAGTTTTTTCTGTCTACCTTAAATTACTGAGTTTGAAATTTCTAATTCATTGAGTTCTCTACAATTTTTTTAATCAGGCGCCAAATCAACTTAACAACCTGCTGGCTACTAGGGTATGTAAAAATATGTGATGTGATATATTATATATACAGTGTGTCCCGAAAAGTTTTATACAAATGGAGAAAAAGTTTATCTTACATTTCACAAAAAACAACTATTTTTTATAAAAAGCTCTGCATGACTTGTAGATCCATAATCAGGTACAAAATTTTTAAAAAATTGGCTGGAACACAGGGAAAATAAAAAATAATGATTTGAACGGAGAGCAAAATACGTTCAAACTGTAGTGGAGAGCAAAATGTTCAATGAAATTGTGATTAAATAGCAAAAAATTATGCACACTTGTAGATTATTGATATTAACCAGATAATTAACCACGTAATCCAGCTCATAATGGTATATGCACCTTAAGTTGATTTTATTGTAATAAATTTAACAAAGATAATAATAATAATAATAAAAATTAAAAAATAAACACTTCAGCAATTGTTAGATAATTTATTTTTATAAAACATTGATAACCTTCTTTATCAATTTTTATCTGGGAATATCAATAATCTACAAGTGTGCATAATTTTTTGCTATTTAATCACAATTTCAATGAACATTTTGCTCTCCACTACAGTTTGAACGTATTTTGCTCTCCGTCCAAATCATTATTTTTTATTTTCCCTGTATTCCAGCCAATTTTTAAAAAATTTTGTACCTGATTATGGATCTACAAGTCATGCAGAGCTTTTTATAAAGAATAGTTTTTTTTATGAAATGTAAGATAAACTTTTTCTCCATTTGTATAAAACTTTTTGGGACACACTGTATATATTACTATTATTATAACGTCATTATTACGTCATGACACTTCTCCTCACATACTTTTTTCTCGCTAAAATGAATACGTAACTCATACTCAACGTACTTAGCATACAAAAGTATGTCGCGAAAAATAGTTTCTTATAACGTATAGAGGCCATATTTAGTGACCACTTTGGACAAGAAACTATGTTGATATGACTCTCTCCCGTTTATTCTTTACTCGTTGCTAGAAACAGGTTTAAATTATTACAAAAACGTCCTTGTACCAAAAATGCACGCAAATCAAAGAATCAGAGGCTATATCGTTGCTAGAAACAGGTTTAAATTATTACAAAAACGTCCTTGTAGCAAAAGTGCACGCAAATCAAAAAATCAGAGGCTATGATATAAAGCAAACATTAGATTGGAAAGTGTAATACCGTACACAAAAAATTGATGAAAAATTTAATACATTTAATTTCTTTTAAGTTAATTTAAATTCAATATATTAATTTAAGTTTAGTAGTAAAAGGTTAAGTGGAAGAGCAGAGAGCTGATTGTTCAGCTACTCTGAACTTCGCCTTTCTCTCAGGTATCTCTAATTATTTATTAGTTATATCTTCTAATTATATTATTACTGATATTGTATATCTGAGAATAAAGTCTATTATTATTATTATTATTTTTCAATTTTGCTGCGTGGTTACGTAGAAACAAGCCCTCGTCTATGTAACTTGTATATGAATAATTTCATGATGTTGAATCAATGTGAATAAGTAAACATACAAGCAGGGTTGCCAGCTCTTTAAAGTTGAAGTATAGAAGATTCTATTTAAAAAAATAGGAGAATATAGGAGAACATGGAAATGAGAAATAAATAAAAAATATAAATAGATAAATAAATAAAAATATAATTTATATAATAACAAGTACAGGGAAATCATAAATTACTTCAACCCACGTGACCAATTTGAATTAGGTTTTGTTTTCTAGAAGTGGCAACACTGAGAAAAGTGGGTTATTGTTTCAAATTAGCGTGAATTTGTCATTGAGTATCGCGGCTGTAGGTGTTCTGTTGCTTTTAACCACGTTAACCAAGCATTCCCAGATGCTTATATAAATTACGATGCCTTCGTAAATCGCAGGCATTACATCCTCCTGTGATAATACACAGCACTGCATTGTTACCAACAGAGTACAATGTAGAGTTGCCAACAAGCGGAAAATCGAAAGCACCAGATTTAGTCCTAAATAGCACTAGAAAGCACTAGCACATTCATACGTCTATATTTTGTTCTAAGAACTCCTTTGTGAGAAGCTTTCGAACGTCTGAATTTTTTGAAATTTTTATGTCGAGTTTCCTCGTTTTGAATTTGCCACTTCAAGAAAATTGTCAGACTTATACATAGATGGCGCCATTTTTTTTTCTTTATTTATTATAGAATTACGTAATGCATAATGAAGCGGGAACAAAAAGATTCAGCCGAGAACGTGATCAGTTTGTTTAAATTGCATTCTTCTCTTTGATTTTTAACTCTACGTAAATTACACACGCTTTTTATGTGTAAAAATAAAATGAAAATTCGAATTAATTGTTTTTTGACAGTTATAGGATCCTGTGTTAACCAAATCGGTAACAGGTATAGCAGATTTTTTTAAAACAATTACTGCGAGCGTTTCATAATCATCATTTTTAATCAGATTTGTGAAAACAAAAATGTGGTTTGATCGTCTAAGAACTCCTTTCAGAGAGCATTCGAACAGACATGTTTGACTGTCTATGAGCTCCTTTCTAACAACCGTCTAGGCTGAGTTCGTTTGTTCACTCACAGTCAGTGAAATTAGAGCGAGAACGAAGCTATTTTGAAACAAGTAAAAGTGAGAGAAGAGTAAATAGAGTGAACGGAGTTGAATAAACGAACGCAGTTTATGCAAAATAAATTAAAATGAACTGAAAACAAAAGAAGATCGAACTACGAAACGCAAATGTAATATTCAAATTATTCAATAATCAGCACCGTTACCAACATAGAGTTGATATTCGTGAAAAACACTAGAGCACTATACAAAAAGCACTAGGAAATGCACAAGGTACTAGGAGGCAAAAATTTTACACCAACTAAGTGCATAAAGCACTAGATCTGGTGCCAAAAGCACTATACGCTGGGGTCACGTGGGTTGAAATCATTTGTGATTTCTCTGTACTATCATTCATTGCTGCTACTGTTCCCGCTTTCGTCATCGGTACTTTCATCAGTTTTCTTATTGTCATCATGATTAATACAATTCATATCCATTTATACTCCCAACAGTAAAATTTTAGTTTTTAACCGATCAACATATTGATGCAGATGCAGCCATATTGCAGGCAACAATAGAAAAAAAACAATAAAATATCAACATAAAATGACATCATGACTTAAATTTCCCTAACTAATGCCGGTTTTACACCCACCAATTTTTCCGTCAATTTTAAGATCTTAACCAAGTTCTTGAGCAAGAACTTAAAATTGTATTACACTTGTCAAATTTAACACCCATTTTAAGCGCTTAGTAAGCTGCTTAATAAGCTGAACTCAGAATATGTTCTATTTCTCCCAATTTCTCCGCCAATTTTCTAGTAATTTTTAGGGCATTTGATTATATTAGTGTGCTACCAACCTAGAAATTGTGTCTGCATACTGTTTGGCATAACCTCAATCTTCTTGTGTATGTCGGTCTAACAATGAAAATAATTAATTTTATACATACAAAAGCGATGAAACATTGTACAAATCGGGATGTTATTCGCAAAGTGAAATTAATAGCTGCATTCCTTTTGCCACAAATCTCAGATATGCTCATGTCAGATCATACAAATGTCGTTCCTTTTAGCACGAACAAGTGAGTTTGAAATCTGAGTTCAAACTCACTTGTTCGATCATCCCCCTTGCCGCTCAAGCACTACGTTTGAAGTCAACTCAGTATTGAGATTTGGCGCTCACTTAGGAAGGGGTAATTTTGATACATGTGATTGCATAAAAATTTGCGGTAAAACTGCACTATGGGTTCCTAAATTTCAATGTCGTTTTGCGCATGTGCAGAAGTTCCAGATACGCGTGCGATGTTGCCATATGTAATGTGTTTCATTTTAAACTGTACATAACGTACATAATTTTAAATAAAACAAACAACATAGGTTTACTAGTGTGTATTATTTATTCCTTTGTTGTATAAAGTTTATTAGAGTAATTTACATCTTGCCTGGTACAATAATTATGTCAGACGGCTGGAGGGCATATCGGGGTATTGAAGAACCGGGTGATGGGATCTACGAACACCAAGTTGTAATTCATGAGAAACACTTCGTAGATCCTAACGACCCACGAATTCACACACAAAATATTGAAAATTTGTGGATGCGTGCATAGAAAACTTAAAGCACAATTTGGAACGTCCCGGGAGCTGTTTCCCTCCTACTTGAATGAGTTCTTGTGGAGGGAAAAGTTCAAGGAAAATCGATTACCTAATTTTTTATTTTGCGTTAAACAACAGTATCCAGTATAACTACATAATAACTAATAAATTTTATCAATTGCTTTATGTTGTTTGTTTTTTTTAAAATTATGTATAGCTTAAAGTGAAACACATTAGATATGGCAACATTGCACGCGTATCGGGCACTTCTGCACATGCGCAAAACGACATTGAAATTTAGGAACCTAAAGTGCAGTTTTACCAAATTTGCAAACGCGTATTTAACTGACAATTTTGGAAATCATTTACCCATATAATTTTTAAAATGTCGTTTATATCGAGACAATTACACGAAATGCAGTGATTATACGTAACGAACTTTTCTAGAGCGTTCCATTACGACAGTGAGTTTGCGCACTTCAGCTTCGCTCAGCTCACATAAGTTGTCAAAAGGAAAGCACCTAATAATTGCACAGAATTTTTATCAAAATTGAACGGCATTGTTTATTTATTTATTTCACACTGATTTCAACCACAAAACACTCACTATTTGTTAACTATTTTATTTTCTTGTAAACAGCAGCTCTAAATTTTACGGTACGATCGGTCTATGATTATGCCTTATAACCTATTTACCTATACTATTTGGTAATGTACTGTTTGATTGGCAGCTCGGGTCTTAAATTGGCGAGAAAATTGTTAAGTGTAAAATGTTGTCAAGCTTAAAAAGAAATCTCCCAATTTTAAGATCTTAAAATTGACGGAAAAATTGGTAGGTGTAAAACCAGCATAAGAATAAAAAACGGTTTCTTTTTGGAAGAAAAACGCAATAATTTATAACGACCATAAGAAAGTTTGTTCCGTGAAAATATAGGAGATTTTCTCCTATATCTAATGATTCATAGAAGGTAGGAGATTTGGTTAAAAAATAGGAGATTCCTATTAAAAATAGGAGAACTGGCAACCCTGCATACAAGCACAAGATAAAAATCGTTTGATTCAATGGTTATGTTTTACCCAAGGTCATCCGTTCTCTGATTATTACATACCTTGTCTTTGGGAATATGTAAAAAGTAAAATAAAGAAAAGTTTCCTTTATTAGGTACCAAAACACAAACAAAATTTCTTACAAGCAAAATTTCTTACAAAACTTATGTATTTAACAAAAATAATACTAATATTAATACAGAACAAGAAATTTATGCTAACAAACAATAACATTAAACTTGAACGGCAATTGCTATACCCATCCCACCACCAATGCAGAGCGCCGCCACCCCGTTCTTTTTCCCGGCGCGATGCAAATTGTGCACAAGGGTGACTAAAACCCTTGCCCCGGATGCCCCGATCGGGTGCCCCAGCGCGATAGCACCCCCACAAACATTAACTTTTTCAGGATCGATCTTCAAATTGTCCATCACCAACAAGGATTGCACCGCAAAGGCCTCATTGAGCTCGAACAGATCGACATCTTGGAGAGTCCATCCGGCTCTCTGAAGAACTTCTCGAATCGCGGGGATCGGACCCAAGCCCATTTCTATTGGGTCGACTCCGGCCTGTGCGCAAGCAACTATAACGGCCATAGCTTTTAAATTGCGGGATTTCATCACAGATCCACTGCAGAGCACTAGGGCTGCAGCACCGTCGTTTATACCGGATGCATTTCCGGCGGTGACCGTTCCGTTATCCTTTTCGAACGCCGGTTTTAGCTTGCCCAGGGCTTCAAGGGTAGTGGAAGCTCTGACGTGTTCATCCTTAGTAATGAGTTCCTTGGTGATTGGGTGTTCAACTGCGACGATTTCTTTTTCGAAGTACCCTTCTTTGATGGCCGTTGCTGCCTTTTGTTGGGATTTGAGGGCGAACTCATCTTGCTGTGCGCGCGTGGTGTTGAATCGAGCTGCGAGGTGCTCGGCGGTGTTGCCCATGTGTATACCAAGAGTGGCATCGGTGAGGCCATCGGTCAATAAGGTGTCTTTCACCTCTACTCCTCCTAGTCTCATACCGTTGCGTACATATAAGCAATGTTTCGCAAGCGTCATGTTCTCCTGTCCTCCGGCGACTACTATCTGACAATCGCCTAATTTAATCGCGTTGTACGCTGAGTACACGGCCTTCAAACCAGATCCACAAACCATGTTTACCGTATGGGCGGGTACAGTCTCCGGGACTCCGGCGTCTAGTGCAGCTTGCCTGGCTGGATTTTGTCCCTCGCCGGCGGTTAAAACTTGGCCCATAACGACTTCGGAGACGTCTGATGGATCGACGCCTGCGCGCTTCAATGCCTCCTGTATTACAACGCTGCCTAGTTTTACGGCAGGCGTCTTGGAGTACTGGCCGTTAAAGGCACCGATGCCTGTGCGAGATGCACTTACGATGTACACTTTTCCATCCTTGTACTCTTCTTGATTATCCATGTTTTAAAAATTGTCTGAAATAAGCAGAGCTGACTTTAGTACAACCAAGCTTGGGATCGACTGACGAGTGACGCCCACAGCGGAGTTGTAACGGTTTTTAGGATGCAGTCGGCACGATGACGCGCGAATCTAGCCGATGATGATACGTGTTTTAAACGCAACGGTGAAAATACGGGCAGCCAACTTATTACACTTATTAAAAAAATACACCAAAATTAATAACTAAAACCGATATTTAATAAAGTAATTTAATAAAGCAATGAAATTGAATGGAAATTATTCCAAATACTGTTAATAAACTTAACACACTATTATATTTTTACAAAAAGAAAAGTTATCTTAACAAGACCCATAAACATTTGAATATTTTTTTTTGCAAAATTAGGGATGACTTAAAAAAATACTCTTAACTTATTTTTAAGTCGTATACAGGGTGACTAAAAAACAAAACCCATCCTATATTTATGAAAAATTTCAAAAAAATTAATAACTATAGCCGATAATGAAGTTATTTAAAAAAAAATTGTGTACTTGGCAATTAGCTGTTCGAATTAAGTTTTGCTTGAAAATCATTTGTTCGAGAGTCATTTTTTAAATACGAGGAAACTATTCGAAATGTTGTCAATAAATTGAAAAAAACACTACTGTGCTTTTACACAGGCGCGGCGCTAGACATGAATCGGTGAATCCAATCGATTCAGGTGGCAAATTTTCAGAGGCGGTAAAATGAGGTGAAATTTAAAGCGATTTTCTTTGATGATAATTAATTCATTTTCCTTGTCGTTTAAATGTAATAATCTCAAGGTGATTTGAACCAGTGTTGCCAACTTAAAGAGTAAATTTCTTTTTAAGTGTTTTTCTCAAATTACTCTTTGCGTACTTTTGTCTCACTTTAACTTCTATCAAAAAAGCTTCACTCTCGTTCTATTTTTACTCCATCCCTGCATGGACTGAATAAACGAACTCAGCTTAAATTGTCATCCTCATCAAGCAGTAAATTGTCTGTACGATTCTTCACTTTTAAAATCAGAATCAGAACGCATCTGTGGTTATTGGTTATGTTTCACAGTCATCAACTGTTAATCTATTAAGCCTTCAGCAGATTACCGCTTACATAATAAACGCTGAAACAGCTTAACTCAAGCAGCTTATTTCCGGTGAACGCAGCCATTCAGGTATAATTTAAATATAATCAAAAACATGACTTTTTTCTACGACGGACCCTAGAATATAATTATAAGATATGAGAAAGCGGTTATTGAACACGAATTTAACAAGCCGATTAGTTTAATTCATCGTTAAATTAAGAAATGGATTTCTGAAACACTTTTAACTCGGTGAAAATGAACAGTTAATTTAACGCATCATACTGATTCGTTAAATTAATTGGCGCATGCGCAGTTTTTATAAATTAAAAATGGTAACCTAACTGACCTATGTGGTAACACTTTGTGACTTTTGTAACCTTTGACTGTTTATAGTGTTTGTATTAGCGGTCTTTTTAGTCATGCTTTCACACAATGGACTAATTACATAACATTTGTAAAGAAATATTAGTTTATTACTAAAATTTTGTATGTAAACGTCTAAATTACAGGCAGAACATGTATCTCTTTGATTTTACGATAACTATTAGTTCAGGATCAAACCAGGACTTAATGCGGGGTTTCATAAAAGTCAATTAAAGTCCAGTTTCATAAAACGTAGTTAACGCCTCGATCAAGTTAATCGTGTGAATAAGCAGTATCATTGGTGGAAATTTAAACTTTCCTCCAATGATATTGCTTAGTCACACGATTAACTTGATCGAGGCGATAACTACGTTTTATGAAACTGGGCCTAAACCGTTTTAAACTTAACCATTTGGTTAAGAATAATCAATCCTATACCTTCAGCATATGTAACAATTAGCAACGTTTACTTTTAACGAATGATTAAATTTAATTAACGTTTATGAAATCCGCCATGATTCGGCGTTTATTGGAAAATGTTTTGAGAAACTCATTTCAGTTTCATGCATTCATTAAATTTAAAGTTCAGTTAGTTAGGCCCATTTAAAATTTCTTTCAGAAATCCCAGACCAGAGGTCGTCTATGCAATAACTAGGGAATACAATCCCGAACTATATTTTCGATCCCGGGATTTCGGGATTTTTTATAAGTCTTTTTTATAAGTCTTGGGATTAAGTCCCGGGATCCCGGGATTTAATCCCGGGATTGAAAATAATTAATAATATTAATAAAATTAAATTTATTATTCAAACAACAAATAATTTATTCGAAATATAAAACATTGTTTCTTAAAAATCCAAATAAACTAGATTTTTCCTCTGAATATAGTAAATAAATAGCTAATACTTTTTAAACCAAATTCAAGAAATATATATACAGGGTGCCCGGATTTCGTAGGGACAACATGGGTAACTTTTTTATTTGAAAAGGTAGAGAGATGGTTAAATTAGTAAAAAGGTGCGGGTTCAAGAGCTCATTGAGAATACATTTTCAAATTTTACTTGTCATTTGCTAATTCCGAAACTCAATTGGTTCATTTACCCCTAGATATCGCTTTTAAGTACGGTCGAAGGTAGGTAACAGAGAAATAAATTAAAAGAAGGTCAGGACACGATCATGTGACATATGCTGTTAATTCTCCTTATAAACATTGCATCACACCTCTTAGTTATAGAATTTGTATAAATATTACTTATACTTACAGGTTTTAATTTTCCACTTTGTCATTGTAACATTAGCGCCACCACATATTTGGTGAGCAGTCTCCAAACTAAACCCGGTTTGTCTCCAAATTGGGGCGTCAAATTTAGAACATTTGAACCATCTTTCTAGTTCTATCGTCTGTGTCTATATCGAATTTCAATCGCCCTATACAAATTTAAACTTTAAACTACATAGATATAAATGAACTTTTGGAAAAACAAAACAAGTCGCGAGCCACACCATAACGTACATTTTTAATTTTTTGAAACACGACCTTGGTTTCGATCTTAGAATATTTGAAAATGTTTCGACCTTATTAGGGCATTTGAAAATATCCAATTTTTTTTTTAATAAACACAATGCACCAGGATAATTCTCAACGTTTGATTTGACTACTTCATTAAACGTCAGATTTTCATTGGACAATAATCTAGTTGAATTATTTAGGTATATCAAATTTGTTACATCAGTATCCTTTTTGTATAATAATTATGATGAGCTACATATCTTTACATATGATTTCTTAATTATTATAACCAGACTTCTTACATTCCGTAAGCGTTGCCATGGTTATGCAATACAAGGAATCATGAAAGTGTCCATTCATTGCGTAGCCATGACAACGCTCCGAAACGTCCGAAGTCTGATTATGACTTATTTATGGCGCCAAATTTAAAATTCTCGTTGATTATTTTTATCAGTAGGTCAATAAATAGAAGGGGAAAAGTCAGGTTAAACAGTTCACGTAATTCGGACGTAATTAATGATACAATCCTTGTATTACAAAATCTTTTAAACGGACACTAAATATGCGCACTAAAACTTTACGTTTCGCTATAGATTTTGTGATACAATTTTCATCGGACAAGAACCTGCCTTAATTTTAGATATAATCCTTCTTGGAACGTAGTTTTTTCTCTCTTGTATTGATCACACATTGTATGTGCCGTCGTTATTATTTTTAGTCGTTTTCGTTTAACTGATTTTGGCTCATTGCAAAAATATCGAAAGATACCTTGACCTTAAGCGCACGCTCAAATAAACATTTACAGGAATGTTGCTAACGTTAATGAATGAATCATTAACATGACAACAAATTATCTCCTGCTCGGAGTATCGTACAGATAAAAATAGATAGAATTCCCGTTGTCTTCTCATGGCGAAATGCATCATTCTGTTTAGTCGTGCTGCGTACCATATTAGTACTAATTACAATGAGAATGAGACATGGTTTTGAGTTACACTGTAATTTCTTTTGTCAGGCATGCATTACACTGTAAGAGATCTTCGACAAAGATCTTTCATAAAAAGTTATTTTAGGATAGGTATATTTTATTTATAAAATGTCTTCATTATAGAAGATATTTAACAAACACATAAATTGAATACATATGCCATGGGATTACTTCATATGTTATAATTGTTGTTAAGTTTCTATGAATTACTTTCTCACTTCCACATCATGTCTGTCGTAATAACAACTAACTCTTAACGACTTCTTTTTCCAATTCCAAAAGGGTAAAACTGGATTAACAACAAACAAATAGAAAAGTATTCAATTGGCAGTAATTAAGGAAACTTGGGAGACTTATTCCTATTTTCGTTTCAAAGACTGAAATGAGTATATTACTTTAGATTCATAAGAACAAATAATTTTTTTACATATATACTTAAATGAGATGCGTGTCACGTTAAAGAAAAAAAAATGTCGTTGTAATGAAATGCGTCGTTGAACAACGAGTTTACACTTACGTGAGATGCCTACTGTGTAACTCGATCTTAAAATAAACTATTGGAACATTTATTTTAACTTTTTTTTTCGTTAACAAAGTTTAAAATGTAGCTTTTCTCTATAAAGGTGCTAATGTAATCTGTAATCTCTGTGTTGCTGTTTTTTGTTAGGACGTTGTTAAGTGCCGATTTCCTCTGCCCTTGCATGGGGCAATTTACGATTTCAGTAAGTTGTTAATCTGTTTGTACAGGGATTTGCTTTATCTTGTCGCCCTGAGTTAATCTGATTTGACCCTCCACCCCATCTCCCGTTACTTAGCTTACAACTCAATATATTCGCTTCAGCTTCATGCATTACCAACTAAGCAACTCCAAATCCAGTTCTTACAACAAGTATTTACGATTAGTAAACAAAAATATTAAGTTGGTAATAACCAAAGAAAAGAATAAGTCCTTTTAGTTCCTTTGTAACTGTATTCTCTCTTTGACCACTTACAACAGTTTTATAATACCTTATGGTGTGTCTCTTAATTTACTTAGTTAGTCAAAACTAATTACGACGGTAATTGCTAATTAACGTAAAGTTAACTAAATTATTGGAATTGTTCTTTCGTAATTCCCTTTGCTTGTCGTATTTATCTCTAAGGTAATTGTTAAATCATCGCCAGAGCGCGGATTTTATTGAAAATACATTCGAAATCCTTTATTGGAGCAGATGCAGCTGCACTCGGAATTAAATGTAACTCCTCGAGCAAGACCCAGAATGGGATAAGTTGTGTAATTATTGTGAGTGGCTTCTGTCGTTTGAAACTTTTGTTGGCCGACATAATGGGCCATTTTTAAGAATTTCTCACAAAACGTGTAGTACCAGACGTATACAAGTAATACAATAAATGTTCATACCAGATGATTAGTTTGAAAGGAGATTTTGAAATTTCTTCGTATACAGGAAAGTTATAATTTTAGTTAAAATAAAGTTATATAGATTTTTGGTATTCCAAATGCCAATTATTGCAAATTATAAGTGTGAAGGGATAGTCCCCAAATATTGATCAAGTTAAATAATTTTTAATTTTGGGTTAGATGATGCCTTGCTTCTTGCATTTATGAGTTAAATTTAGAATTTAATTTGTATGGATATTTAAAAACGAGTAGTCTGAGATTTTTCATTTTCAGACGATTTTTTTTCCTGTGAAGTTTATAACAGGAAGAAAGTTACTTAACGCGGTTACAAAGGCTTGCGTGTTTAGTAACTTCCTTCAAGAATGAGTTCCAGAAGTTTTGAATAATCCGCTCGTTGCCATTCCAGCTATTATCCCCACATTGTGCAATTGCATTTATTTCTAAATTTGCTTTACATTAATTAAAGTGTAGCAGCTCTCAGAGGGCGCATTTAATATTTAAATCCGAGGGCTTTTAATTCACTTCAAATTGCATTACGCTGCCCATCTACTTCCATCCGAGTGGTTTAATTACAACAACTTTGTGGCACAGTAATAGTAAATCTGAACAAAATTTCGTCACGCCTTGTCCATCCAAGCGATACTTACTTGTCCTCAGGTTACGTAGAATTATTTAATTGCGTATGTATGTACAGTCCCGCGCATCTTAAATGCACGCAAACCTCACTCTTAAAACCTGGCAGTACAAGGTTCACAGAACTGTCAAGTTGTAGCATTTAAGCTGCGCACGACTGTACGTTCTTTAGGTTTTCGTTTTCGAAGTTGTGCGGATTTTACTGTTTATGCACGGCAGTTCTTGCGTAAACAAAAGAATAAATTTAACTAATTACAGTAATTTGCTCTTACATCAGTAGGAAATTAATTAATAAAAAAAAAATGTTGCGTTAAGTAATTGCGCAGGAACCACGCTCTGGGTATTGAAAGTGATTTGATTTTTCCTTAATTTTTTCGATGTGATTTAATTTCCGACTCTGGAAAATAATATTTTCTGAGCAATTTAAACAAAGAGGATATATAATTTTGTGCGAAACGAATTATTTATATACCTACACGCAATGCCGGTGTTTATTTGTTCTGTTCTGTTTGGCGAAGGTTGAACTCATTATCCATGAAACCGTTGAGGCAATTGTAACGCTGCGGTTGGTGAAAAACGAAGCCGAAGACAGTGAAAACAAAAACAGCATCCAATTTAATTTTGAGGCTTGATGGCGAAATAATTATCTAGATTTACGTCGAAGTTAATTTGCTGAAGTCTTAGGATGTGTTGGGAATTCCAGAAATTCATAATTTGAATAATTTTTTTGGATCAGATTAAAGTGACCTTAAAAAATGATATCTGTAATCTTCAGTTAAAATGACATGATTGACGACAGATTAAAACTTTAAACTACTGGGTTACTCTTATCAAATATTTGATAAGTTGTAAACAGTGTCAATTAGGATTTCCATGTGATATGTAAATATCGTTATCCAGAGAAAGGGAAGTGCTAATAATTTCCTTCTTGATTTTGGATTTACGACAACAATTGTGTATCGCCTGTATATAACATCCTAACCTGCTGATGACTTTACTTACTTGGTGGAAATCTGGATGTGATAGATCTGGATAGATTACTTTTATCTGTCCGCAGACTTACGTCCAGTGGTACGAGTATCTGAAGCTGTTGCCTCTTTTTATGGTAAATTAATAAGATTGTCAAATAGTGAAGATGCAGCAGGAAAGATTCCAAAATTATTGGTGCCATTGATTCCACATTTATTCCCATCCTGCATCAATCGAAACTTAAGTTACAACTTAAATTAAACTTCCCAAAATCTAATCTTAAGTTAATACCCAATTAATTTTAGAATTGAAAGTTGTTTTCTTTTGTGAATGGGATTTTTACCCTTGGTCTTACTAAGAGAACTCTAAAGTCATTGAGGAATTAAAAATAAAGTCATTTTTACCACAGGTGGGCAACCTTTTGCAAATAAGGGGCCAAAATGAATTCCATGTTTACTCCGCGGGCCACATCAGTTAATCGTTAATTCGTTACTACTATGTTTGGGACTCGAGTGTGTTGGTGATGATACATGCTTATAGGATTTTATACTGGGTATTATAAAGGAATTACTGATGTATTGCGATTGTAATAAATCTGACCTGCGAGATGTACTAAGACCATAAAACACGATACTAATTGTTACGTAAAATTTGTTACAAAGTAAGAGAGATAGGCTACCACAGTGTAACTTGATTTGTGGATTTGGTGCTTCTCTCATTTTGTGAAATATTTTTTGGCCATTCCAGTTTACATTTACATTTTTTCACTCAAGCACTTTGTAATGGTTTGAAACTGTACCAAGATGCGCAGTCGGTAAATTCAAAAGCATATTTCAACTGCTCCGTACAGATTGTAACGAGATTGCAAGAAGAAACCTAATGATCAAAAAACGTATATCACAAATGATACACGTGACCTGTTGCACTAGATGACATCACCAGGCCGAGTGTATCATTAATGATACACAAAATGTGAAATAACAATAAAAACTATAACATCAAAACTGAAAAACGGGGGTTGTCCAACGTTGATCTATACTACGAGAACAGAGAAAACTATAATGTGCATTTCAACTTAAAAATGCTTAATAGGTGCACTTTGAGGGTGTATGTTTAAGTTAAATTCCTATTAATTACCTGATGTCTTCTCTGTGACCTCCAGGACACTTTTTCCGTATTTTTTTAACTTTTAAATTAATATCAACTTTGTATTCATATTTTTCTCGGTGTACGTTCTTTTTTTTCTTGGTCTGCCTTCATTGCTTTCATTATTATTAATCTATTCTTGTTTATCTATACGAACAACCACTCCAGTTATTATAAATGCAAATATATTTAGGCTTTACTCAAAATTTATTTTCATGAGAGTCCCTTTATCTTGTTCACTGTATCACATTTTCTTTGTGTCTTATAGTTTTTAGGTCCCTTTTTATCTTTTATGTTTTGTTAAAATGTTTGTTTGTACTCTTCAGTTAACAGTTTGGCGAATGCTTTCCAGTTTTCTTATCTGTTTCCCTTACTTCCTCATTGTTCTTTATTCAAATTTCATTTTGCTCTTCTTGTTTGCCTTAAACCTTTTTCTCACCTTCTCATTTTCTCTTCATTTCAATAATTAATCTTTTTTGTATGTTCTTTTCTGAGTTCTATAATGCAGGATTGTTCTTTTGTTATGCTTCCTTTATTATTGAGGACGGATTAATTTTTTTTGCACAGTTTAATTAATGCAATGCAATTTGTTTGATTTTCCCTTGCTTTTATTAGGCTTCCTTTATTATACAGTATGTGCAAGAGTGACTGAAGATGGTTTAAATTTCCCGCCTTTCAATTTTTTTTTTGCAAAAGCTCAATTCACGCAATACAATTAAGCGTCAATAATGATGTGAATAATAAGATGTAACTAATGTAATGATAGTTAAAATGCGTAATATTAATTATCATAATTAAAAACATTTTGGTTTTCACAGAGGCCGCATTCAAAGAATAAAAATCACTAAAGAGAAACGACCCCATTTTCAGAGTGTCAACGCAAGAATTCCCACCCCCTTTAACTTTTTTATTTTGGAATTTAGAAAGAAATTTTCAACACAAAATTGATACAGGGTAATTCAAAGTTTTTGCTGATGCTTTTACAGAAGAACAAATGAAAATCGCTAACCGAGATATACATTGAAATTGTGCTTTTATTTGGAGACCTAAATTAAATTCTAGTGGGACATGCATAGTTCAACTCTCTACGTATGAAGATCTCCCAAGCTATAGAATATGTAAAATTGATTACTTGTGGATAAAATTTGAGGGCCCCAAATTTAGAAAAGTAAAATTTGTAAGAAGTCTTAAAGGATGATATAAAACTAAAAACGTAACGTATGGTATAACATTGCATTTGTGGATGTGGTCCTAAGATGGGTATATTTTTTTTTTCTTTTAATGCGTTCCTCGGTTTATCTAAGCTTGGATCTATGTACAGACGATTTCAAAAAAATCGAGTACAGTTAATTTTCTCTGATTTAATTCGCTCGTGTTATTGTCACCTCTACTGTCAAAGTGACGGACAAAATGCCACGGTCAACTAAAAGTGACAAAGTTTTAAATCTTTCTTAATTAGAAGTGGAAGGTCGACCAATAAGGGCTACAGCCAAACATTACATAATTTGTCTAAAAGCAAATGTTCGAAGAAAATAGAATTTTCATTCTTTTAATGCTACGAAAGAGGCAGATTTACATTGTCAAAAAATTTGTAAAATTTCGCAGTCTCGATTTTTTCGATGTACTCGATTTTTTGCAATAAACTGTACCTAATGGAACTGAACCTAAACGAACCCAACAAGAAAAGTACAAACTGAATTAAAAAACCTTTTATGTTTTGTTGCTTTCTTTGCATTAGATTAGTTAGGATTTAGTTCGAGTATACTGATTATCGGCTATTGGGCATCAATAAATCAACTCATAACTTGAATGCAAGTTGCAACCGCTTATTAAACCTACATAATAAATTTCGCCTATTGAAACGCATCTGCAGATTTACTTATGGTATGTCTTTCAATTAATATATTAATGTATGAAATTCATCTCAGTCTGGTTTTATTACCGCAACAAATACAGAGAGAGCAAAAATGATTGATCCGTCTGAAGTTGCAGCCTATGTTCTTTATTTTTATTTTTTTGATGCGAGTTAATTAAGCTGAATTTTGCCCTTTTTAAGCATGTGTGTTTTATGCAGAAAATCATCTGTGAAAGCTCGATACCGGGGATGAAATTTCTCTTAAATTACACAAAACGTCCATATCGTTTCACATTTTAATTGACAGCGTGATATATTTCGATTTTAATTTATAATTGCTGGATATTTTACATAAATGAGTGCAGGCAGAAATTACACGATTTAATTAATTTTTTTTTTGTAAGTAATTACAAGAGCACAGGTTTTTTTTTTTTTTCATTTAAAGTTAATTTAATTTTGCTCGCAGACTTTTGAGTTTTTTAAAGTAATTTATCGTCAATTCCCAACTGAATTGCTTGTACAAAGCAAATTACGAAGTCCAGTCATACGTATAGATATCTATAAAATTATGTTGTAAAGCAAAAACATTATCAGAAACTACAACAGAACTTTCTTGTAAATTGCTAAAGCGTCGATACGTTTCTTTAATTAACAACTTGATAAGACATTTGCATTTTAAAGTTGTGCAATATTGAATTGCATATGATTTCATCAGAATTGTGCCTCACAAAAAGTGTAACGCACATTGATGATTATTTAAAAGCTAAAAAAAAATAATATTTGTCTTATCATGAAAAGTAATTAGTATTCAGTGAACCACAGTGAAACCTTAATAGACTCATAATTCTGATTACGTTTTACATTTGTTGTAGTTTACGTCACTTCCATTTTACGTATACAACGTTTCCTGTTTTCAAGCGTGTTTTATCTTGAAAGCTATTTTTTTTTAAATCACCTACAAAAGTCGTATATAAACCGTGAGAAAGCCTATTAATACAGCCATTATGCGTTTACGTTTAGAAAAAGAAAGGATTATTACAGTGCGAACGCTTTGAATAAGTAACCCGATGAAAAAGTACAACAGTTAGTTATATAATGTCACGTTGTTAAAAGCCGCCGGCCTGTAAATAAATATATAAATAAATTATTGCAGCTATAATTCAATCGGTTAATACTGAAAATACGTCGTCGCATTTATCCTCATAATTGAATAATTGCACCGTTCAATCGGAGGTAATATGAAAAAAAAAGAAACAGTACTGAATTTAACTCGAAATTGAAACTGAAATATGTGCTTATCAGATAACATTCATTCATGATTGTATGTGTCATTGAAATTTCTAAGAAAAATTTAATACCGCGGTTTTTATCCGAAGTGGAAAAGATAAGAAACAGAAATTTTCTCCGTAAACTGTAACATGCGATTGTGTTTTATGAACAAAATTATAAAAGTATGTACATTCACTTTGGAATGATAATGGGTAACTTAAAGTTACACGACAGAGCCTTAAACCCTTAACAATGATTATTTCAACAATTGTTGTTAAGGGTTTAAGCTTTGGCTTAAAGTTAAGCTTGAATTGTACAACTGGGCCTTAGTATGTTTTACCGTTGAAACCTGACTTCTTTTAGTTCGCGTATCGTGTAAATGGGACTTTTATTTTTAGGTTATGTTGACTTCAATTGTGTGCTGTTATTTTGGATCTTTGGCTAACTTCTCCGTGCTTTTCCTTTTACTTTATTGAATGCACTATACAGGGTGTCCGTTTTTCGAGCCTAACCATGGGGATCTCGGTTATCTTAAGAGATACGAAGTTGGTTAAATTAGAACAAAGTTGCGTATTTTTATCCCAATCAATAATTTTCAAACAAATTTCACCAATTTTTTACGGTTTTCAGGATATTCGAAAAAAGTAAAAATCACGATTTTCGTTTTTATTTTTTTCTATAAAAACCAATGAAGAAGCTAGGCATTTTTAGGTCAGACATTGTTAAGGCATATTTTATGAGGAATTTAAATATGCCATTATCTTTGTCATGTCAAAAAATTACAAACAAACGACATTCAACTTTTTATTTTCTTATGGACACCATCTTGGATTTTTACACGATTAAATGAAGACTTTTTTTCTGATTACAATGATGTATCACACTTGATGGTTAAAGTTAAATTCATTTCAAATTATTGAAATCATCTGTTCTGCAAAGAGTGCCTTGGAAACAAAAGCAAATTTTTTGTTTCTAAAGAAAATTTGACAGTTCAATTAAATTTTAGGTGTGATAGTTACTTGCAGTAGTAAAATATCGCTTTTGATGAACTAGAGAAAACCAGAAATACTTGAAATGTTTACGTCTTTTATCAACTCGCAAATTAGCTCAAAAATGTAAATCCATAGCCAGCCTAAAGACTTAGCCGAACGAGAACATTGAACTGAATGGTCATCAGAATTGAATCCTTTAGATTAAATTGTGGGGTACTATGAAAAACAAAATAATTGTATCTGTCGTTGTTAATGTTGATATTAGAAGTATTGTTACAAATTTTAAACACATGAGAAGAAGGTATATTAGAAGGGCAATTTTAATTTAAGAAGACTTAAGAAGAATTGTACACAGAGCTAAAGAGTGGACAATTTGAGCATCTGTTGTAATCTTTGTTTTGTTATTTTTATTGTATTAGATTTTATTTTGTTATAAACTATGGTCAATAATAAAGTGCAAACATACAGAACTGTCAAATTTTCTTTAGAAACAAAAAATTTGCTTTTGTTTCTAAGGCACTCTTTGCAGAACAGATAATTTTGAAATTTTGTCCAGAATCTAACTCAAACCATCATGTGTGATACATCATTGTAATCAGAAAAGAAGACTTCATTTAATCGTGTAAAAATCCAAGATGGTGTCCATAAGAAAATAAAAAGTTGAATGTCGTTTGTTCGTAATTTTTGATAACATGAGAAAGATAATGGCATATTCAAATTCCTCATAAAAATGTGCCTTAACAATGTCTGCCCTAAAAATGCCTAGCTTCATTGGTCTTTATTTAAAAAAATAAAAACGAAAATCGTGATTTTTCCTTTTTTTCGAATATCTTGAAAACCGTAAAAAATAGGAGAAATTTGTTTGAAGATTATTTATTGATTGGGATAAGAATAGGCAATTTTGTTCTCATTTAACCAACTTCGCATCTCTTAAGATAACCGAGATCCCCATGGTTAGGCTCGAAAAATGGACACTCTGTATACTCCGTTTTTTTCTCCATAATACTTGCCAAATGTTTCTGATGTTAGTACCTATTACCTGAATGTTAAAAAAAATCAGTTCTAAATTTAGGGATAAATGCAACAGAAACCCTAGAATTTTGACACTGAGGTATTATAAAAAAAAAACTATACTTAAATGTGGTTTTTTGTTTGTTTCGTAATAGATTTCCGGGTTATTTTTGAAAACTGCATTTTGCAATTGACAACTAAATTGTGACAAACGATAATTTGATCACATTTGATTAACAAAACCTTAAATGCAATACCAATCACTTTTATAAGACAACATACGAACAAAACATCATCATTAGTTACCCATTACAAAAGTAAATAGAGTTTATGTATAATATTTAAAAGAACTATTTTGTGCATATTTTTCGATGTTACTTGTACTCTTTGAGTCCATAAAAACAACGGCAAATATCTCAGTGGGAAACGTGAATATCGTCCTGTGGTTATCTGTAAAAAAAATGCACCCTGTATTGAGGAGAAGTGTAATTACAGCATTTTTAATGACAGCATTAATTAATCTATTTAGAAAATGTAATTTAATAAATTGAAAAATATAGAAGACTGATTAATATTTTAGAGTGCCAGTGACGTTTAAGTGTCCCTACTGTGGCGACTTGTTTCTATTTGTCATTATTATTACACAGATTAGGTTAAACATCCGGCGTATTGTGATTATATCAGTAGTTTGCGAGTTACACGTTAGAGGATGGTGGGCGAGTTCTTGAGCTACTCTTCTGCTGCTGAGTCTCCAACTAAGACCGAAATCAAAGATTACTTGCAGCAAGTTGTAGAGAATACACAATTTAAATTTGAATTTAAGGATTTATTAAAAAAGAGCTGCTTTTCTACAGATTAAAAAAAGAGTATTTCTTTTTCTTTGAGCAGTAAATAGAAATCACGCAAATAATACAGCCATTTTCTTCACTGAATAATTGTTGAAAGTCCGGCGCACAGTGGTCAATATGCGGAAAAAACCCATTTTTTTTTAAATGCTGCAAAGAGCATTTTGATTTTAAATTAGTAATTCATAATGATTAAATGATGTATATTGACAAAATAATCAGATATATTTCCATATTACATTCTTATATAAGCCCTTAAAGTCGCCTGAGTTGTAATGCTTACTGACAGTGTAAAAATTCATCATATTTTTATACGAATTTCTCTTACGATTTTATTACTACATTAAAGAAATATTTTTTAATGAATAGCAGCACTATTGGAGAATATGTTATGCTGAATAAAAATAATTATTTCAATTGTTGTGCCATTACATAGAGGACTCGAAGAATTGTTGAAAAATGTTTTGTGAAAAAATTTAATAGGGCATAATTTTTGAGCTCCGTCGAGCGCTATGTTCTAACCTATTTTTCTGCATACATTAGACTTCTAATTAAGAAATAAAATACTTTTTAGCTGCGACCACTTGCGACCCTCGTTTTAGGTTACAATTGTTCTAATATTTGACATACTGTAAATATCGCTTCAACTGTCGACCTGTTGATGTGATACCTTTGTTGGTCATCCAGTGCCTTAGTTTCTAAGTTCTTATGGTGTTAAAAATATGTATAAGTTTCTATTTCGTTTTAGATTTTGATTTTTAATAATTAATTTTTTTTTAATTCGGCTTAATTTTCATTCATTTTATTTTATTCATTTAAAGACATAATGCATCAAAAAAAGTAAAATAAATTAAAAATGATAACGGACAATGATAATTTCAAAAATAATTAGTTTTTTCCGCATCTGTATAGAACCTAAACCACTGTGCGGCGGTATCTGAAGGTAGGGTAACTTTAAAATGTTTTACCAAAAATCATTGATGAATATGAATACGTTTTTACCAAAAAAAAGTTTTGAACGTATCAAAATCATCTACAAACGGCTTCAGAATAATAATTAAACTTTTCTGTCTGTCTGATAGTAATCAGACATTTTATCTGGCAATTAATTACCATAGTAACGATTGTGATCATAATTGTTACTGAATGAACCGTCAGATAAAGTTAACTGGAGATGGAAAGACCGGGCATTAGACCCAGTTGTACAATGCCATTTTAAATTTAAGCTGAACCTTAAACCCTCACCAACGATTGTTTCAACAATTGTTGTTAAGGGTTTAAGCTTTGTCTTAAAGTTAAGCTAGAATTAATTGTACAACTGGGTCTTAGGATTGCATGTTGTCGTTTATCCATTTCTTCTTTAATTTTTTTTTTTATAGTTTCCTAATCCACATATCGATATGTTTGTTCTTTTTTCACATTCTTTGTTGCTTCTGTTATTGAAAACTATTTCATTTATTTCTTTTATGTGGCTACAATTAATACAATTGAACTAGATTCTTGTCTGATAAAAAGACTTTGTAATACTTTCGTTATAACTTGTTAACGCCTAAGAATCGCACTTCAGGAATGACAAATAATTAAACAAGGATGTTAAGGGGAATGAAAGTATTAAAAGACTATAAAATTATTGAAAAAGAAAATCAACTTACCTTTACGTTTCTCATTTTATTTTCCATTAACAACCTTTTTTTAATTTATTTTCATTTCTGAAGTAGCTGTCACATGAAAGGAAACGTTGAGCTTTCCGCAGATAAGTTACATTGATTTTATTTTACGTTCTGTACTTGATCCTTTATAGTCTTTCCGAGTATCTTCCTTCATTTTACAAGAAATTTATTGTTTTACTGAAACATTCAGAACTTACTGTAAGGTAATTAATAAAATATTGATTTTGTTTGTAGCGTGACAATCTACATCAAAATGAATATTTTTTTTATTTGTTAGTTTTTGTATGGAATAAAAATCGTCTCCTTTTTGCGAACAACTAATGACGACATCGTAAAAAAAGCGATTCACTTTAGCAACTAATTCCGAAAACCTTTCCGCTCTAAAAAAGTTTCCCGCAAACTTCCGGCCATTAAATTAACTTAGGCTTTCGGAAAAGCACATAAAAACTTAAAACCGACAAATTGATCCGAAGATACACTTAACAGAATAACGCATTGAACATCACGGTAAACATTTTATTTGGCCTGCGCCGCCAGTGTGTGTGTGTTTGAGGACTTTCGGCGGCGTAGATCAAGAAGACAAACAACTTGCGAAGAGTTTGGCCCGGGCAAACGAAATAAATCAAAACGTGATAACATCTATGGCAAGAGAATTTCTGTATTAGCAGAGAAGCACGATGAGTGTGCGGTCTGTTTGTTGGCAACAGGTTTCAATGACTGAACGCACCCTTTAATTGAGAGCGCCAAGATGTGAGCGAGCCCCTGCATCGCGTGCTGTGAATAAGGAGCAAGTACAACAATGATGACGCCGACGTCTCGAAACGGGTTATTACTAAGACGCCTGAGTAATGGGGTATCTTGAGAACGAGCTGACTTGTCAAGTGAGTTAACGCTAAAATTTTGATTTACAATTTCCGCCGAAAACTGTACCAACAGGAAGGCGAAAGCCTATATTCAATAAGGTTTAATTAAGAAATACGTGCACCGTTAATGAGCTGAAATTGTAGGAAGGCAGAACAGTTGCTAATGTGCTTGCAGTCGGAGATTAATGGAACATTGTTCTTTATGGTTATTACCGGAAGTTTTTGTGTGGAATGGCATTAAATTATCTTGCCGTTTTATGGGCGTTAAACTGCGCTGTGAGACAAGAAAATCCAATTTTACGCGCTGACTGTAAACCCGGAAAAGAGTACAAAAGTCACTTTACATATTTCACATAGTTTGACGTTTATTGTGGGCAGCAACTTGATTGGATTATAAATTAAATAAATAAAAAAAAAACTAATTTAACACAGGAAATTTAATTGTGATTGAATTATTCGTATCATTGTAAAATTTATAGTAACACTCTGTATCTATAACGTATCTGTTTTATGAATAGTGGACTTTAAAATTGCACAAAAGAAATGAGTGAAATGCCATGACAAATACCGGGTGTTTCAGACGATTAGTTACAGCCCTTTATTTCGAAAATATGAAGCAGTATGAAGTTGCGAAAAAAATTTGATAACAAAAGGATATACGGCGCATTTGATGGTATTATCTTTCAAGGTCAACTGAAAATAGTTGCAACAGAGACTAACTGGAAACATGTACCTATCGAATTGGGTATAAATTAAAAGAAATTATATACTGCTTTTCAAAATAGAATATGTTATTTTTTTAGGTAGTAAATCTTTCTTTAACTTCTCTACGAATTTCCCCTTCACATTTGTGTATTCCTCCATTCCGCGTAGGTTTTAATAAAGTATGTATTTATACGAAGAACTGGTTTGTTTGCGCGCGTAAATTTATTGAAAACAGCGTAGCTGTATTTCTGTTATTTGCTTACCCAAGCAGTTGTCCCCTAAAACTTTTATGTATTCCGTCGACTCCCATATAATTTGTTAGAAGGAAATTTATTGCTTATTTTTGTGCCGTGTTCGAACGGAACGTGAATACAGCGTGCGCGCGACACTAAATTATTCGAACTGCTTTATCATACCGGGCGTTTTATACGTACTCCGGAGCTTATCGCGTACTGCGAACTCCGGAAAAATGTGTTTACACTCAATTTACGAAACAGTGCTCGTTTTTTTCGTATCACGGTTTTCCGGCGCGGGCGAGAACGCCGGCTTTCTGCGTTATCCGTATCTGTTTCCGCCTTTGCAATATCTTTGAGCTTTATTTTGTACTTCGTACGTGACTCCCTGCGTCCCGAAATTAAATTGAGTGAAATCTCCTACGAAATACAATATTTATGGATGTCAGAGCTTGCCAAAACGGAGCCCGGGGGCCATGAGAAAACGATGTAATTCTGTAATGACGTTGTTTGTCGCTTTGCTGATGGGAATTTATTTATAACGTATTCAAATGTGTGCTACTTATGTACAAACATGGATAGTAGATACTTCTCACTTTGGAACTTCTAGAGAATAATTTCAAGGCAGGTGGAATTGTATTAAAAAGTCAAATGTTTTACTAGAACGAAATTCGAGCTCAATTTAATAATAAAAAAATGTGGTCTATTCGAAGAATTTTGAATTTGAACTTAGAATTTCTTCCATATGTAACCAAGGTCCAAAATTACAGCAGCTATTTGGCTAATTTTGGTACAATTTAATTGAGTACTTAAATTGAAATAAATCTTGTACAAAAATAGGGAAGTTTAAGACGGCCTTAAGACGATTCAGGATTGCCAAATGGACTTCAATTTCATTTAAACGAGTTTGGGTTAATCAATCCCTGTAAAATAAATTTTATTTTTATGTAAGGATGTCATCGTTAGTGCATTTCCGGTTTTACCGGATTTGACATCAATACAGGACGTAATCGATTAAATTTCAGTTATTAATATTATAACAATGGTCTGCTCGAAAATAATTTAAAAAAACTGATCTCACACAAAAAAGAGATCAAAAATTAACCTTAAACCTAAAATATTTGCGTGTTTGCAAAACACTTCCTTTGTTCCAATGTGCCCAGGTTTGGGGTACAATGGAACGGGGTCTGGAGTACATTGGAACGTGACCAATAAATAGCGTAAAATGATAAAATATATTAAAATAAATATTAACCAAGAGTAGGTATACTTCCTTAACACTCTTGCTGGAAAAGTATGCATGTATTGCTTTGTCGCATTGTCTTACCTGCTAAGCATGGACAACTGACAACCCAGTTCTACATCTAGAATTGACGCTACTGCCATGTCTGGTTCTAGAGGAAAATAAAGTAGTCAACTTTTGCACTTTGGCGCAAATAGTTAATCTCAAATTCGTTGTTCTCGTCCATATCAGTCAATATTTAACCAACGAAATATTTTATTTGCTTCTGGGAAAATTTGACCAAGACCTAGTCGTTAGATTTTGATGTTTTAAGGCTACACACCTGTAGGTCCATCTCGTCATCACTTGACTCATTCAAAGATCTATTATCATCTAAATCGACTTTTAGTTCAAGTATAGAAAACCCTAGTGTCTTGGTCACTTTCTCAGTTTTGACTCTTTTTATATTTTTGGTTTTCTCTGTCTTCTTTTTTATTTTGTTTTCTTCTTTTTCACGTGCACGTTCTTCTATTTCATTTTTCACAGGAGTATCAGTCAGTATTAAACTTTTTCCTTTCTTTATCTTGTTAGTATTCCTTCTGGGCCCTGCTCTAGGATAGTCCCTGCATTCCAAAGGGCTTTTTATCTAATTTTCAGATTCTTGGGGCGGTGGAAGCTTGCTGGTTATCAATAGTAGATGTTATAAGATCCCTTGTTTGAAGTTGCGAGTCCTCCTCAGTCAATGGTCTGTTTGTCACTTCGCTTGTAAGAAACTCGTCTGCGGAAAGACATCTCGATCAAACGGAAAAATTCCGGTCTTTTTAAATCCAGATTTGATGTTACATGGTGTCATAGCCTTCTCGAACGCTTGTCCTACAAGCTCAGCCACATTATAAATGGTCAGAGTCTGCCCTGGGTGCCGAACCATCCAAGTATCTGTTGTAGGCGTTGTAAAAATTTTTGGAAAGCGCCAAATACAGACACATCGAGTGCTTGAAGTTTATGACTCGTATGCGGAGGTATTATAAGAAGTATGACTTAGAGTTGTGTCGTTCACGAACGAATCGTTCATTTTGAACTATTCGTAATATGAACGATTCAAAAGATTCGTTCTTTAAATGAGTCATTCCCGGACGAACGAATCTTTTGAGTCAACGAACGAGATGAACGAAATGAACGGATCGGACGAGTACATTTATCGAGTGCGCTCAGTTCTAATCGACGATTGGCTAGCGTTGACGTATTTTAAGTATGGTTTTCGTTAATGTGATTCAGGGTGCCTATTCTAATTTAAGATTTCGACTCGAAAACTGTTTCGATGTCGAAATCTTGCATTGCTTTTCAATGAAATATTTCGATATCGAAACAGTTTTCGAGTCGAAATCTTGAATTAGAATAAATGTTCAGATTTACACTTATTTTTTGCTCGGACACATAAATAAATACATAAAACTCAAATGTTACGGCGCGGCGTGACGATTCCTTCATTTCGTTCAATCGAATTAATCAATCAAATGAATCTGAATCATCTCGTTCGAGAATATTAGTTCGTTCACGAACGACATTACAACTAATGAAATGAACGAATCTTTACTCAAAAGATTCGTTCGAATTGACTCAATGATTCGTGAACGACACAACTCTAGTATGACTCCATTTTCCTTTGCAATATTTAAAACTTCTGAAGCTAAGTGGCTCTCATGGTTGTCCATGATTACAAGAGTTGGATGTTCTTTCGTAGCATTTTTACAAAATGCAACATAACATCCACAAACAATGCGCCGGTCATCCATCCAGTAGGTTGAGCAAGGCCTAACGTGCTTGAGGGTGCTCCCGTCAACATATGAGTTTTTCTCGGGAAAACCATCGCAGGTGGCAAAGCAGAACCAGCGGCAGAAACCAGGCAACAGGTAGTCATTAGATTTGTTCCAGCAATAGTTCGTAACGAGTTCGGAACCGTTAAAAACAGTTGCCCACCGAAGTAATGACCGATTTTAACGGCGCCGTCAAATGTACAATTTTGATGACTGCATGCTTTTGACGGTTCAGAACTAGTTGCGAACTATTGCTGTTCCCCTTTCTGCACTGGTGACTTTATTTAACTGCCTGGATGATTTTGAAATGAAAACTTTTTTGGGCTTTTGAACCGTGCTTGTTCCAGTTTCACCCTTGTACCATCCCCAAAACTTGCATACCTCTGTAGAACAGCAAACAGATTGTCAAAAAAAAGTCGTTGCCTTGGACAAGCTGCAAGCTTCAGGCTTAGGAAGTCTTATTTCGGGGTGTTGTTTTCTGAAGCCGTAAAGCCAGTCAATGCCAGCCATTTGCCGTTCATCCCATGCTTGAGGAATTTTAAGATTGTGATATTTGGCCATCTCAGAAGCTAAACGTCTTGTTTGTAAAGTGTCGAGACCGTAGCACATTTTTGAACAAGTCACCAGATATTGTTCCAATGAGTATTCGAGTTCATTTGAAAATATCTTATGGGCTGCGTAGTTAGGTGTCATCCGTATTTCTATTCCGTCCCCTGTTGCTTTTTTCTTTTGGTTATATCGATGTAATGTAGTACACATGACATCTTTTAATTCAGCAGCAGTTCGCAAACTCATTCCTCTACGAGTTCTACAGCCCCTCGCATATTAGCTTCATTATGCAGGTCCCTATCACGTTTTCTCCCGCGGTTTCTAACCATTATGACTTCAAAATCTGCAACAAAAAACAAATAAAGTAAATGGGGTTCTATGGAACAGTGATGCTTTGTGCGCGAACTCGTTTAAAATTTGAATATTAATCGCCGTCGTTCCACTATACTCCGCGTCCCATTGTGCTCCCACTGTCCCTACGTGCGTCTGCGGTTTCTTGTGTATTAATAGTGATTACAGTAAGTGAAACTTATTCGATTACACACTGTATAGTATGTTATGTAACATCTAATCACCTAATTACCTCGATAGCGAATTGATACTAGGGAGAGTTGGAAAATCTGAAATTGTGGAGAGTTGCTGGATATACCTGCAATAAGGTTGTATCCAGTGCATCCGAAACAAAAAAATAACTCAGAAATAAGTAAGTAAATACACACGGCATTTTGACTTCAAGGCATGGTCCGTTTGCTATGCTCGCGACTGTACATTTATTTTCAAGGAAGTAACGTATTCTGTATAAAATTCGAAGTTAACGTGCATTCCGGTATAACATCGAAGTTGCATTAAAGGTTCTCAACGGACACGTACATTATTATTGCTTGGCTAAACCTTCGTTTAATCAGAGTTTTATTTTTCAAATAAATTGAGCATGACTTCCGATACTATTAAGTAGTCCCGTTTGTAATTCTGGTGCTCTGTTATTCGTAGGATGTATTCGTCCTTCATTTGTAATTCTGAATAGAAAAAAAATAACACAAATGAAGTTATTTCAGTAAAGTGTGTTAATGTTAATGAAGTTATTTCAATAAAGTGTGTTAATGTTAATTCCTGTCTCTTTTTAATTTTTAAATACAAAATGTACTATTTTCATTCAAAGCTATTTTAAAATATCAACATTTCAAATACTCGATGCAGTATTTTGAATTTGGTACACCGTTATTTGTAATTATTGCAATGGTTCAGATAGGCGTGCATTTTGATTTTTAAAAAAGAAAGATATCCGGAAATTGTGAGCGTCGATTTGTTCTGGTACACACGAAGTACGGGGGGGCTTGCTCTCGCAAATACTCCAACAACGCGATATTTAATTCCGAAAACGGAAATATTTAATTTAAACGAGTCGGCGATTTTAATTGAAACACGCTTCCCCGATCAGGAAACAGAGTTCCGCACAATGAGCGGGGCTGATTTCCAGAGTTTCTCTCTGGCTGGCGTGCCCGTCCGTCGTCCGTACTGAAAATGCGTGTCGCCGAATGTTCAATTTTTCACGGCGTTTATTTCACTACGAATTTCCGCTCACCGGTAATCGATACACCGCCTGAAATATTGAATGGCCGTGAGAATTTTTTGACCGTCGGTTTTCGTGCGCTCTTGTGAATGTCACTGTGTAACGATTTATTGCCGCTGGCTTTGCATCATAGATAACGGATTTTTTTTATTAATTCCTACAAAAAAAGCTCCATTTCATATTCCACATGTCAAGTACGTACACTCCTGAACGTAAATCACAGACCTACATGCAAGCATTTCCTTTAATAGTTAAATTGGTTTACAAGCATAAATAATAAAGTTAAAATAAAACCTTAACTTTAACCTTAATATTGTTTTTCTTAATTTTTCTTCCTTTATTTTGTCTCTTTCTCACACACGTTTTTAAATGGTTTTCGCTTGCCCATTTTCTCTTTCTTTAATTGAATTGTTTACCTCTTCTTCCTCTAATAATAATTCTTGAAAGTGCACTCTTTTTCCTTCTTTGTCTCTCATATTTTCGATTGCATCTGCTTTTGGTAATCACTTTTGCTCTCCTTTCGTCTTTCTATTTTGTATTGATCGTGGTCCTCATTTTTCTTCGTATTTCAGGCAAGTTATTTTCGCTTTTTGCACCTCTTTCTTTATTCATTCTGTTCACCGTGATGTCATGTGTTTCTTACTTTCGGTGTTCGGCGGCTTTCTTTCGCAGCTCTTTTTAAATGTCTTTAAAGAATTTCTAACTTTCTTCTTTCATTCTTATGTGTATTCCTATTAGTGCTGGCAACCGAAACCGGTTTTTTGGATAAATTCGTTAACCGGTTTCGGATATTCGCGGTTTTGAAGAAAACCGAAAACCGGTTATCCGGATAATCCGATTATCCCGATAACCGGTTATTCGAATAACCCGATTATCCCGATAACCGGTTATTCGAATATCCAGTTATTCGACTATTATCGGTTTTTTTGGAAAATCGGATATTCGAATAACCGGTTATTCGGATGACAGATATTCAGATATCCGAATAAACTCGAAATTCAAATAAACGAATATTAGAACGAGATATTTTTGGATTTAGTGATTTTCAGTACCTATTAGAGGAAAAGTTATGTATTTATTTTGTTTTATTATTTATAATGTACATATTTGGATATATCTCTGCGAATTATAATTGTCCTTCTAGAGTAGGGAATCCAATCCCGAGATCTCGAGATCGGAAATCCCGGGATTTGATTTCGGGATCCCGAAATCCCGAAAAAATCCCGAAATAATCTCGACTTATAGCTTTGTGTTCAAATGGTTTATATGCAGTATGTAGTTTTGAAATTCTTTCAAATCAAACGATTTTAGGTACATAAATGCATGATCCAATCGTTACTCATTATAAAGTATTAATTAATCCCGGGATTTATACACGTAGGTTTTCTCCAACATGAGTTTTGCAATATAAACGAACGATTTAGAGGAATCTGATCTGTCAGATCTAATAAATCTGTAATAAACGAACGCACGTACCATATGAACTTTTTTTATTTTTTAGTCGATTGACATGAAATTCCAAATATGTCATTTGATAAGTATGTTTTCCATCACATTGAAAAAAAACGTTTTTGTTTTTCAACCATGATTCATGTCATGAACGCTGTAATGCGATGGAATAAATCGATAAAATAATTATTTTGCTTTTTAACATTTTTACAGCATTTCAAATTTCATCAGAACGTAACTCATTTCTTTTAATGGAACCTCATGTGTTTCCTGGTCTAGCTCAATTTTCTCCCGAGTACACTAATAATAAATATTGCACTCTTTTTATTAAATCATTTAAATGACATCGATTAACCGGTTTCAATTAATTTTTTCCGGTCTTTGCCAGCACTAATTCCTATGGTCGCTCTGTCACGTTCTGTTCTCTCAGTTTACATTAGAAAGAAAATTAGTCATGATTTTAGTGATGTTAACGTTTTATTATTTTGATTTGACAATTGGTAAAGATTAAGCGAGTGCATAATTGAAACTCAAGAACTGAGAGTAAGTAATCTGGAACAGATTCTTCCAGTTTTTTTGACTCTCATCAGCAAGGCACCAATGGGAAATGTGTCAACATTACGCCCGTATATTTTCAGGAAAAATTAGAGGCGATGATTATAGGTCTTTTCCAACCATGTTTTGTGACGGTTTCGAAACCGTCAAAAGCATGCACTCGTCAAAGTTTTACACTTGACAAAGTTGTCAACATCGATAATTATTTCGGTGGGCAACTGATTATGACGGTTTCTTAAACGGTCAGAAAGCGTAGTTGGAACAGAGCTTACACCTACTCAAAAATGTTGGATAACGCTAGAAACTGGTGAAGGGTGTTCGTCATTAATTTACCAAATTCCACTAATGACGGTCGAAATCAAGGTATGACAAGTTGGCGGATGAAACGACTGAAATAATTTGGAATGTTACAAAAAGAAACTAACCCTTCCTTACCTTGAAATTAGCTAATCATATACCCGCATTCATTCCCGTCGGAAAGTGCTATGGTGAAGGAAAGAACGTGTGTTAGTGAAGTACGAGATGACTAGCCAACATTCTTACTTCCTTCGGGAATCATGCTAGGGATGTTCCAATGTTCCTGACCGACACGATAAATACTTAGTTTCGTGTAGACTTGTTTGTACCTCTACTATTTCCAAGATTCAGTTTGTTAAAACAGGATTTATTTCAATTTCTTGAAGGGAAAGAATGTCGAAGGAAAGAATGGGTGCTGGTGTATGCATAGCTATTGAATTACACACTAGACACAGTGTCTGTGACTATTGACAATGCAGAAACCATCAAGAGATACAATATTGGCCAAGAAGTACCACAATCTACAAGAGAGTTAAGCTAAAGAAAAAGTTGAAGTCTCTAAACTGTACAATCAGAAACACTTAGCATTAAGAGTAGCAATTATTAGGAAAAAAACCATTCCCCGTTTGGTTACTGCCTGGAATGAACCCGATTATTGTTGGTCGTTAGGTGCTCATGCAGACTAGTACAAAACAACTGATTTTGTAGTATCTGGTGCCGGAACAAATTAAGAGCATCGTCCTTGAATGAAAGGGAGCATGTGTAACACCCATAAATAAATTAAATTAGACAAAGAGTATCTAAGTATCAAAAATACATGATGTACCTTTCAAGGGCATTCCAAGAAATTCGGAGACACAATTACAAGTCTCAGTTGGTATAACTGTCATTAATTAAAGCAATTAATTTTGAAAGTGGATTGGTATAGGCTTGCAAGAATTCTATGGTGACGTAGGGATGATGGCGTCAATTCTAATTTGCCTGAGGCCAAACAGTTGAAGCAGAAGTCGCTCATGATATAGTAACAAGACCTTACAAACTTTATCAGAAGGGACAAGAGATATCAACCAATCCAGTACTCTGCAACAGGTCTTTGTTTCTATTATTGAATCTGAATTTGGCCATCGCGATTAAGAACATGATTACGGTTTGATTATTCTGAAGCTTTCCATGTTATTGATCTTAAGAAGAAAGTCACAGGAGACTCCTATAGTTTTCGTTCTAAGTGTTTAGATATGATGCTTTAGATTTCTTTTCGCTTGAGGATAATGAGGATATCGTATTAAATATACTAGGTCCCTGAGTTGAAGTATGTCTGAATTTTAGGGTAGCTCGACGTTTCGATTGCCATCTTGTAATCATTCTCAAGAGAGAATTAGAGTTTGTGGTTTCAATCTGCCTACTTCTCAATGTCGACTATTATTAAGATACTCGTAGCATTTAAAATACTTTTCTATGTTTATATGAAGAGCTATGGGAAAAGTATTAAAGTATTTTTCATTTTCAAATTTTTTTTTCAATAAAATTAGTTATAAATTTTAAAATTTAATTTATGAATACTGGAAGAGCCGCTTTCGTACTTTCCTGATTGGAATTAAAAATGTTTTTCTGTTCATTTTCGTGTTCTGAACATTTTTGTGTGGGTAGGGTAGTATTGATTGGTTTTGGCGTTCGCTATCTTCCAAAATATTCCATACAACTTCGAAATATGTAAGCATTGTTAACTAATGCCGAAAATGAATGTCGAAACCCGTTGAAAACAATATTCTTTAGAAGAGGGAAATCAGCATTAGCAGAGAAATATTGCTCCAGATACTATGGACCTCATTTAGACCCATAATATTTCAAATCTTATTGCAATGTGATATGAAATTTGCATATTATTGATATATCACAATAATGTAAAACAAATTTTGTTGGTTCTCTTGAGTTTAAAGTTCAAATTATAAACATAAGTTACCTGCTATGCTACAGTACAACCTTTGCTTTTGTGCTTTGGTGTTTATTGTAACCACCGTTGCAACTTCACTAAATTAACTGAAATTTGCAGCGAAACTAACTCTCTTCTCCTGAAATTATAGCGCACATTTGATGAAGTTCACATGCATTAGGAAATGTATTACAACTTTTAACTTGGGACAGAACCAACCGTAATGTAACCCCGTTATTACAGTGAAGGTTTTTACAAAATGCACCCGACTATAGTAGTCAAATGCAAACTGAAAACGTTGTCCAAGAGGAAAACGTAATTATCGTAAATAACCAGCATGTTTTCACCCTAATAAATCCCTCCCTGGAAAGCTCTTTGGAACAGAAACACAATTCCTGCATTTTCAATTAAAGCACAACTCGGCGGTAGCAAGTTTTTTGATTTATGTCACATGCATAATTAACACATGACATTTTTCGCACGCCACGCTGCCCTATATTTTTAAAGCCGCGCCGTAATATCCAGGGCCGTAATTAAGCTGAGAGAATTAAATTAAGCGGTCGAAAGACGGTCGCAAGAGCAGATCCGGATCGATTAAGTTGTCCGAACCTATTAGCCGCCGCACGCACGCACCATTTCGCTCGGGATAACATTTATTTCAATTAGTTTATTTATAAAGAAAGGCTTTAATGTTTTCAGCGAAATTTAATACGGTTTACATTAATACGCGTCGGTGTGTAATAGGATGTAAACTTTTGTCTTCTGTATTTTATCCGGGGGCCCCTCTTTAAAAGCGCCGTTGTTTTTTGGTGGCGCGCATTAAATTATTTAAGCCCTCAGTTCTCGTAGCGGGTCTGCATTAATTTCGTTACGGCCCGGAATTTAATTTACTCTCGGCTAAATGCATGCTACTTCGCCATCATATCTGCGGGTACAACAGGACCTTCGACTTTTCTAAAATTAAATCGTCGTTACATTAAACGGATTTTTTTTCATTCGCCTAAATTGATGGATTGAGATGATGATTCCAGCGGTGGTGCAATTTGCGGAGAATTTCTGATATAACTCCCATCACACAATTTCATTTCAGCTTTTATTAAGTAAGAGGATTCCTTTTATTTCTCCGGATACTAATTCGTTTGCTCGTTAAAAAGTTTTCCTGCGAAGATATTAATTCTCTTTTAAAAGTAGGTCGATCTAAATACATACTGCACGATAATTGAAGCTCATGTCGAGTTTAAAATTACAATTACAAATTACAATTTTGACGAGACCCTTAAGAGCCAATTTTAAAAGCTCATAATAAGGAAGAAATTAAAATACAGTGAAACCTGGTTAAGACGGACACGGTCGTTCCGGATCTGGAGATTCAATGATAGTGATACGCTTTTAATTGGTTCCTAGAAAGAAAACAAGAGCGAGAGGAGAATTTTGTATTGTAATTGTAACATAAATACAAAGTGTCACAATTTGACATTTATTTAATTTAAATGTGTAATTGGACAGCTATCAGCTCTACAAACCATTTGGAGAAAAAAACATTGAAGTGCTAGCTTACTTTAATCAGGAATTTATTTGAATGCAAAACTGAATCACAATTTTGAAAATTTCCTTTGGTAACCCACCCCAGTAAGTTAAAATTAGATATTGTTATTTTAAAATTAGTATAGGAGTGTTATTTTTTATAATTAGTTTAATGCAAGTTTCCTGCATTTCCTCTCGTTCCGCTTCTCGGTGAAAATCGATTTTAATCAAAGCTTTAATGCAGATTAATCACCGCCCAGCTCTTTGTTTAATCAGAAATTGGAGGCAAACAAAATTTTAATTACGAGAATGCAGTTCAACCGATGAGTTCTAATTACTCCTCGCGATAATTGTTGTTTTTCTTTTTAATTATTGCCTGCAATTACATGATCGGCTGTCACCTGTAACGTTAGTTTTCATTACACATATCGAGTACCTTGCATATTTCGCATCGTCGATTCTGGTATTTAATAAATAAGAGTTGTTTACCTGAGCTACTTTGCAGTGCTTCGTGTTACAAATTATGAGTCATTCTAGAACAACGGGTTTGTTACGTAGATTTAATTGTTGTAAATTACTTTTTGTGTTATGGTTTCACAACGCGTTGCGTTAATTAATTATCTTTGCTTTTATGTAACGCAAAAATAACTTTAACCACGTACACGCTTGCTATGTGTCCCAAATGTAATTTAAATTTAAACAATTTGCTTGACAAAAAAATATAATAAACTTTAATTGTTAAGAATCGTGTTTGCAATTCACCTGGCGGCCATTTAACGCACACAGTGAAATGGAAATGATTCATCGGTCGACCCTTTTTGTTGCAAAACTAATCATTTACCGTTTCCGTTCGTTTTTCATTATTTTATCCAAACATTTATTACAAATGCATACCGTCGACATCGATTTATTGCGCTTCGCCGTTTTGTTCGCCAGCGAATTTAATTCGGGCGCTCGCCCACCCGAAGTCCGTAAATTAAACTAATTGCCAAATAATAATAATTTTACACAAATATAATGGAATGTTTTTTTTTTGTTTCGCTCACCAACGTACATATATGTTACAATTATGAAAATTTACAATTTGATTGGTCAATGTCACTAACAAAACTAATTGATTGATCTTTTGTTTCATAAATTCATTATTCATGTAACTTTTTTTAAATTGATGCAAAACATTAGTTTTTTTAAATGTCTTTCATTCTGTAATTTTATTTAATATTTAATTCAAATACAAATTATCTTATTACCTCTCGACTTTAGATCATTATCGGCGTACCACGAAGGTCAGTTAAATATAAACGATATTTCCCTTTTTTCTTTAGTGATACACTATTTTTCTGCATAAGCTCCTGCTACAGAATATGTCTTCCTTTTTGCAAGCTGTGAAGGATTTTGATGTTCTCCTGGAAACTAGATGGACGTGTCAGTAGACATAAACATAAACTCGTCGATGTTGTTGATGGATTGCTCATAAATTGACTGCCAATCAAAAAGAACAACGCATTGAATGGTGCAGAGAACTCTGGAAAAATTCAAAGGCGGCACTTCAAATTTTTTTTGGAATATCGTCACAGGCGATGAATCTTGGATGTATTATTATGATCTTGAAAAGAAAGGTCAATCGGCTGAATGGGTCTTTCGAACAGAACCTAAGCCTACAAAAGTCCGACTAATTCGCAGTGCTGGTAAGAAAATGATTTTTTTTTCTAAAACGGTTCATATTGTTACTATAGCATTATAAGATAGACATCCCGTTACTGCCAATTGGTACACAAATGTCTGCTTAGCGCAAATTTTTGAAAAAGTTTGTGAAAAACGGACAAAATGAAAAATAATTTTACATCATGCAACGCCTCGTCTCATACAGCAAAAGCAACAACTCAGTATCTGGAACTGGATGCCCTAAAAGTCAGTACCATGAAACCTCCATCATACAGCCCTGACCTAGCACCTTGTTATTTCTTTTTGTTTTCAAAAATTAAAGATAAAATGCGTGGAATCACTTTTTCGTCGTCAGATAAAACAGTGGAACATAAAAACCTGGTTTCTGAAGTGTCTCAGGAAGAGTGGCACAATTGCTTTAAGGACTGGTTTCATCGAATGCAAAAATGTATTGATGTTAAAGGGGAATATTTTGAAGAAGTATGAAACAATTTTAATTTTTTTTAAAAGTAATCCTTTCTAAAAACTTTCAGTGTCGCCCTCGTATCTCTTTAGTGTTGGTTCATATACGTGTTGTGATAAGAATTCTGGATGATATAGTATTTCCAAGAGATAACTATTGAATTACGATAAAATAACTTCGGCGAATTCATTTTCGTTGGATTGCAGAGTGCATGCATAAATTTCAGGAACTTTCCCGATCGCTAATGTATAATTTTTGAAAGTTGTAGAGTTTATGGTTTTCCATTGCTTTTCCACGCTAATCCCTTTTCATTTGAATGATGAAAAACCCTCTGCTTTTGTATTTTATAATATTTTGTTAATTACAATTTATAGTTCACTCCGTCCCATTAAACCCTTTTTAATTCAAGTTCGTTAATTATTCTTCTAACTATGCATACCGAACCCGTTCATTATCGCTGAAAGTACTCGTGACTAATTGCAGTGTTTGCAACTATGAAATAATTTATTAATTCGCAGCGCGATATTAGTTTAATTATTTAAAGTTTAGCGCTATCGTTTAAACGATGATTAATTTCGCGTCTGTTTGCTCGGCGACGAGATAAATTTTCTCTCGAGATTCGCTGCAGAACGCTCGACTTCTGCAATTACTACCAATTACGTAGATTAGTCATGCATAACATTAATAACTTTCGTTACAATCGCTTAATTTCGTCGCTTTTGAGCCGACCCACTTATCTACTTTCGCTCGGATTTGCGGCGATGAAATCACATCAACACGCGACACCGTTTTCTATTAATACGCTTCTGTGTTGGTAATCTTTCGAAATTCAAAATATGTTTCGCTAATTAAAAACTGCAACGGTTCGGAACGAGGTCGGCGGTAATTTGCTGAATCAATTGACTTTTCGAATGTGACTCGTTTGCTTTTTTAATTTCATTTAATTCAATTGTGATTTTCGAGGGCGAAAAGATTTCTAAATGCTTGGCCAGATGGCGCAGGAAACATTATCGTAAAAAGTCACTTACTGTGAAGTGTTTCATAACTGCAGCGGAAACTGAAAAACGGGATTGCGTGCTGTGGTTTTTAAACTTCTTTAATGGAAAGCCACAGAAGAAATTGAATTTTTTTATTGTATTGTAAAATACTTTATAAAATTTTTGTTCATGAAGCGTGGTTTATATTTATATTCTACTTTTCATTTAAACCTACTGACGTAAAATTTATACACACATAAAAATTTCATTACATTCGTAATCAAGAATGTGTTTCGTCAAGTGATTCAAACTTTATTCGCATAATTTTTAGACGATTTAAACTTTTTAGTTTTTTGAAAACCCTGTATGTTTATTTTTGTTTCTTATTGTTTCAGCGAATCGACTAAATGAATATATATCCCACTACGAAACCTTATCCTACGACCACAAAGATGTTCACAGAGCACATCTTCGAATGAAACGTTCGACGGCAAAGGACGATGACGCTCTTCACTTATCCTTCAAAGCTCACGGACGAGAGTTTCGTCTCCGTCTGAAAAGGGATCTGTCGGTGTTCAGCGATGGGCTGGAGGTCCACGCTCCTTCCGGACCCGTTCATGTGGACACATCACATATTTATAATGGTCATCTTATAGGTGAGCGAGTTTCCAAGTTTGTTTTTAGAAGTCCCCGCTCAATAATTTACGCCGCGGCCTTTTGTGTTGCGCACTTTCTCCTCGGCCGGCGAACGACATAATGAAAATACAATTTCGAGAGGGCGGCAAGTGAATAAAGCGATTCATTTATTCACGTAAACTTCGACATCATCGAATAAAACTGACATGAATATATTGCGGTAAACAGATTCTAATAAATGTTCGGAAACTCTCCGAGGAGCCGACGATCGATCAATAACACTTTAAAGTGTGCGAGACATCTTCGCCGATGACTGCTTTTAAACGTCCGCTAATGTTCCAAGTTTTAAACTGAGTTTCCCGAGGTGTTCGCGAACTTTGCGGTCCGAACCATATTCTGTAATGTTTCTTTGATTTACAAAGCAATTTTCGCGAGGCGGTAAAAGTAACTGCCGAGTTATGTAACATTTAGTATACTCGTTAATAGTGCATTAAGCTTGAAATTGCTTGGAATTACTTGATTAAACTTTTAGAACTCGGAAATATTCTCCTTTTAACTTAACTGCTTATTTATTAAGCTTCTGAAAAACTTCTTCACTAGTATCACCTAATAATTAAATCTCATTGACCGTTAAAGTATAGATAGAACAATCTGATTTAAATATTAAATCTTAATAAATGTGTCGTAATTAAAATATTTAATATTTATAAATATTGATCCCACTACTGAATTAAATTTTAACTGCGGTCATGTAAATGCTTTCTTAATATCTATGAGTGTTCCTAATCCTGGAAAGTACACTAAATTATTAAAAAGTAGATTAATTTCTTTTAAATGGCAAAATAATTATGTTTAACTTTATATGTTCATTATCAACAATTGCAGGGTGAAGTGATAAATAAATAGTAAATACTTTATTTCGTCATTTCGATTTTTGTTATGGATCTGATCGTCTATGATGATATTCACGGTCCAATTTTAACAGATGTTTTAATTGACCGAAAGACTATAATACCAGAGTTTAGGCCTCTTAGTAGGTATTTGGGACGCAAGAAATTTATGTCGAATGAGTAGATAATAAAAGCGGTGCAGACAACCAAAAGAATTTTTCTCTGTTGATATTTGCAAGTTGCTGCCTCATCGTTGGGATAAGTTTATATTAAAGAAAAGCAAAATTTGTTTAATTAACATTGTGTTATTATTATTATCGTTGTATAATTTTGTCGGGAGTTAATTTTCATATTTCATGGTAGATATTCGACCAGACAAACTAAATACTCTGAAAGTATAATTTTGCTTGATTTATTCCACAGAGAAAAATTGGTCCTCTCTCGTTGATAAAATTGTTAGCTCATTATATTGCAGCACAACTTCGGTATTTTATCGAATCATTCATGCAAACAGAGGGTCGAAATATATGACGCAGCTTAAGCAAATAATTGGTGGCAGCGGAGGGATGATAAAGATTATTAATGTAATCGGGGTAGGCACTTGTTTGGTTTCGAGTTGCCTAAGCCGCCAAAATTAAAATTATAAATTCCGAATTCCACATCAGCCCCTAATTAGCGCTTCATTTTCCAGTTTAATTCCGAACAGATCCTTTGTCGCCTCCTCTCGTTCGGAATTCAACTTTGCGTGCTTGAGATATTTGACCTACTTTTTCACTGAGAGTAAGTGAATTAAAAACCAGTTTCAAAACTCACATTCAAATCGGGATTCGTTAGTTAAAATTGAAAGGGACGAGTTGCATAAAAGTTTTCTTTTATGATTGAAATATGTACAGATTGAATTAAATACTCTCTTTAAAGTTTGCACATAAAATAATTTTTTCTCTTAATATTTAATTAAACCTCAGGTGCTTTAAGTATTACTGGATTTGGCTTTACTCATCGTATTTCATAATTCTTTCTTTCAATCTCCGATTATAAAAGCTCTATTTCAATGTAATTCAACCCTTCTTAATCGATATTGCAAGTCGAGAGGGTTGAAGTTTAGGTATTTATAACTCAGATTCGTGCACTTTTGTGCGCTACTAACGGTCACTGTGAGGCCTCAGCTATTTTTAGTAATTACGTGCTTTTAGTTCATTAAGGGAAAAGCTCGGAAAAAAGCGCCAGCGGCCAATCATTAGCGATTGTAGTCGAGCTCTCGCTTATTAAAATTCATTATCACATTTCATCCATCGCAGAAGATAGAAAACTTCAGCAAAAGAGGCAGAAATGATTTTAATTTTTTTTTTGCAGACGAACCAAATAGTTTAATTTTCGGTTCTGTTTTGAATGGGGTATTCGAGGGTAAAATCATCACCCCCGAAGAATCGTACTACGTAGAAAAGGCTCACCATTACTTTCCCCATCATAAATACCCCAATAAAACATTCCATTCTGTAATATATGATGAGAAGCACATGGAAGATCCTTACAAGGACGTACGAGAAGGTTTGTATCAATGACTTTGCAATTCAGCCTCAACTAAAAACGCATATTTAGGTCACTCGAGTGGATGTGGGATAACTGATGAAGTAGCACAATGGATGGATACAATCCAATATTCCGGAATCGATGATCCTCCTCCTCCTTCAAAAACTCGTCCCCACAATAAGGATGTGAGGGTCAACTCAAACCCAAACGATCCCAAAGAAACACCAAAAACGTATAACCACGATGAACCGTATAGTAAATACTCGAAAGAAGCGAACGAAGAAAATCTTCAAAGACAGAAACGCGCGACCAGAAGGGATGAGAACAGGAACACGTGTTCGCTGTACATACAAACGGATCCTCTAATTTGGAGGCACATTAAAGAAGGCTTTCCCGAAGTATGTTAATTAGTATTCGGTTTTTGTAGCGTTTTAATTATAAAATCGTAAATTTTCCGCGCCAATTAGTTCTAATTAAGAGTCGTTTCAGCACCTAGACCCCGGCAAAGAGAAGGAGGTGGTGGAAAAAACGCGAGAGGAAATACTGTCGCTGATTGCTCATCACGTGACTGCCGTTAATTATATTTACAGAGACACGAAATTCGACGGCAGAAACGAGCATCGCAACATCAAATTCGAAGTGCAGCGGATAAAGGTATTCAAAGCGCCGTTTTTTCTCAATGGCCTTTGATTACAGGCTCTAATCTCGTTTCGCAGATAGACGACGACTCGTCCTGCTTGTGCACCAGCAGCAAGTGCGAAATAAACCAGTTCTGCATGGAGAACATCGACGTCAGTAATTTCCTAAACATACATTCACTAGGAAATCATGAAGATTTTTGTTTGGCTTACGTCTTCACGTACAGAGATTTCACGGGGGGCACTTTGGGGTTGGCGTGGGTTGCTTCTGCATCAGGGGCATCCGGTGGCATCTGTGAAAAATATAAGACGTACACGGAAACCATCGCCGGAATGTATCAAAGCACGAAGAGGTCACTTAACACTGGCATTATCACCTTTGTTAATTATAACAGTAGAGTACCACCTAAAGTGTCACAGTTAACGTTAGCCCATGAAATTGGTCATAATTTTGGATCACCGGTAAGTAAAAACACTTTCAATAAAGTTGTTCTCGCTGATAATAATTTATTACTCAAAACCCTGCAAGATTATCGAAGAGAAAAGCCAATGGGCAGGTATTTGCTATTTCCGTTATTTTTCAAATACTCTTTAAAATTTTTGCAAGGTGCAGAACTCTTAAAAAGAAGTTGGATACTGAATGTAAAATATTTTTTCTTGATTTTGAATAGCTTAATTTTTTCTTTGCCAGTTTTTTTATTTGTAAATAATCAATAAGATTTTCTTATGTTTTTAATACCCTGCGCTCAATTACAAAATAATTCAGAGTAGATCAAGGGTGCAGTTTTAGAATTAAGATGCAAGTTCAAATGTTGTACTTCTTTGTATTTGTTTTTAAATTCACAGAAATTATTTGTCCTTTCATGTTGTGTTTAGATTCTCTGTCGTTGTCAAACTAGATTAGGTACACTTCAACGTAATCTAATTTCTCTTCTTAAAATTTTTTTTCATTTAAGTTCTTACTTCAATAATGGAAATGCGAGGCTAAAGTTAAATAAATGAAAATTAGAATAGAAAAAAGAAGAATGATCAGACAAACATTAGACTAATTAAATAGATTTTCTAATTTTTAAATTTCCAACAGTTTTTAAGAAAATTTTATGTAACTAACTGTTTAAACAAAATCAAAAATTGAAAGACGATTTCTTGTTGAAATGGGAGAAAGTACCTATACAAAAAAATAATAACAGAAAGTAATATCAAGCAAGAAAACGTCATTCCACTATTTCTAGTGAATATCTTTCTAGGTTTTTGAAAAATAGAAACGAGAACCTCTACTACTTCTAACGAAGGCCCTATTTTCTATTTTTCAATAATATGCTTCTTTGTTTGTTGTTTGTTATTCATTTTCTGTAGATTGTCTTTTGTTTCCTTCGTTTTCGCGGTCAGTTTATTTTGGTATCTCTTGGCTTTCGGATTTAACAACGGATTTAAATCCGGAAGCCAGAGTATTATTAAGTTCGGAAGCCAAGAAAGCGACTAGCAGAAAAAAGGATCCTCTGTTTCCGCGACCATCATTGGCTTCTGAACTTTTTCTTTCTTTTCGTAGAAGTTATTATGAAATTAAGGATTTTCTTAGACTTTCCGAATAATCAACAAAGAATTGGTAAGATTGATATGACTTAGTCTGGAAACTACGAAGTACCAACAGAAAAATAATTATTTTATAATTGTTTTACAGATATTTTTTGTTTTGTCTTTTGAAAAGCTATGACCTGGAAAATATTATATTCGCGAAGTTTTTAAAACAGTCAGCGTTTAGAACAGTTATAAACAAATAATTGTTATAGAATTTTTCATAAGAGAAGAGCTCTGCGTCCTGAACAAAATGCGTCTGACGTAAAATCAGACAAAAAAGCATAATTCCATCGTTTTTTCTTATTCACTGGTGACAAAGAAATAATACTGAAATATTTGTCGGTTGTAACTTCGGAGATGGATGACGAAAGCTTAAGTTCCGTGAGTTTGATATTAAAATTGCCTGTTGAATTATAAAAAAAAAGAAAACTAGAACACATAATGTCGAGGAACGAAAAAACAGCTAAAGGCAGTCGACGAAAAGGAGAAACTAATAGAGATTTATTTTAGAAAAGTGCAAGTAGATTAAAAAATATTGATTGTTTGCGCATATTTTTGAAAGATAAGTATCTCACATAAATTTTTGGAAATTCTTCTATTTAACAGCTTCTTATCTTCTTTATACAGGCTGTTTCGGAATAACTATTCCTAACTTTCAGAGATGATAGAGGCCATCGAATTAAGCATTTTTTAAAAATAATCTCCGGAAATTTTTTGTTTTCGAGGTAATTCGATGTGAAGAAAATACAATTCTAAATAAAATCCAAGTGAAAAGTAACGTTATTGTTTGTTTTTTGTGACTTTAATAATAAAATATTAACAAGAACTGTTCAAAATTATTGCCGCCGTTATCAACGCACAAGGTACATAACGAATTTTTTGTATTTCCAGAAATTACTTTATTAAAAAAAGTGCTCAATTTAACGGCCTCTTATCATCTCTGAAAGTTATGAATAGTTATTCTGAAACACCCTGTATAAAAAAGTATGTCTTCTTCATATAAAAAATACATACATGTTTCTTTATACAGGGTCTCCCAAATAGAGTGACCTATTAAAAGTTTTCGGGGAAGGGAATATACAAAAATTCTGAAAATTAGTACACTGCCATAAGGAAAAGCGATCTCGCAGATTAAAATATTTTCACTTTTATATCACTTCCGGTTATACCGGAAGTCGCCGTTAACTTTCTTATTTTAAATGGAATGCTGTACTTTTTATTGCAAATTCTGATTCTACACATTATTTTAAATAAAAAATATTAAAGCTTCCCTATACCTAAATGTAACCGATTTTGAGATATCTTCAAATTTATTAAAAAAATTGTTTTGGTGACCTTTCATTTAAGACAATTTCAAATTTAAAGATTGAAGTGACATATCGTTTAAAAGTATAAAGTTTCAAATCATATCCTAATTATCCCTCAAAAATTCATAGGCTGGTCACAATATGGTGTCAAAGGTCATTATGTTTAACTGCCCAAAACTCAATTTTCGTAAATGGAACACCCTGTATATTTTCATATCATTGATTAACAGTTATTTTTTAAGGATATTTTGTATTATTTTATTTTACTTTTTTAAAGCTGATGTATATTTACAGAGTGTCCATTTTTCGAGCCTATCATTGCAAATAAAAATTTTTTGGTTAAATTCTAATTTTTTATCTTTTTAATTTAACTAGTTTTATTGTACTTTTTTTAAGGTGTTGTATATTCTTCAAAACATCAAGCATTAATATATTTTTAAATTTTGAAATATGTAGTCAAAGCAAAAGCAAAAATGACAAAATAGAAGTAAAACAAAATATTTATATAGACAAAAAATGAATGAAAAAAAAAAACATTGTAAAATGTTCGTTATTGAAGACAGAAAAAGAAAACTTAAAAAAATTAATTTTAGGTACATGTAGGAAAATGGATTTCACATTTCGAATTTTCGATGCCTTTTTTGTTTTGTTTGTACCTTTTCACAATTTTATTTTCTCCATTATTCAACCTTTAATATGGGTTTCTTAAGTATGTGTACTGTCAGAATAAATCGCGAATACACCATTTAACAGATTTATTCAATAAAATACACGTTGCATTGACATTTTGTTGGAGGAGTTAAAACATATCTTCGCGCAAACATATCTTATTGTAACTGTACATTCGCGCAACAACATAGTCATACATGTATCTAATTGGTTAGCAAATGGAGGGAATTACAAGTAATGCAAACAAACACAATATGAATATTGAATATTCTCAACACTCTCCCGCAATGTTCATATTTTCATTTGTTTTAATCACGTCACTTGGTTGAAGAGGTTTGTTCCGTCATAAACATTCCAATCAAGGTTTTCATAATTTTCAATTTGATTGAAGTCAAACTCTTCGTGAAAATGTCAGCCGCCTGCATATCTGTTGATATATATTTCACACAAATCTTGTTTTCACTAACTAAATGGCGAACATAATGATAACGTGTTTCAATGTGCTTGGACCTCTCATGAAAACCAGGATTCCCGATGAACTTAATGGTACTCTGATTGTCAATGTGTAACGTAGGAACCAAGTCATTTGTAACACAAATTTCTTTTAACAATCTGTCTAACCACACTAGTGATTTAGCAGCTTCACTTGCGGCCACATATTCCGCCTCCATAGAGGACAGAGCAACGCACCTCTGCAGCTTACTTTTCCACATTACAGGTCCACCACAGAACTTCAACAATACACCACTTGTAGAGCGTCTTGTAGTCTTATCTCCAGCATGGTCGGCATCACTGAAGGCCTCTATTGCTGAATTCGTCGTCTTCTTAAATCTAATTCCATCGTTGATTGTTGCTTTCACATATCGAAGTATTCGTTTCACTAAGTTAAAATGCGCTTGTGTTGGTGCGTCTTGCACTCTTGAAGCAACGTTTACAGAAAATGCCAAGTCCGGTCGTGTTCCCAACATCAAATACATCAGGCTACCGATGATCTCACGATAACCAGTAACATCTTCAGTTGAAGGCGATTCACCAGGCGTCCATCCTTGTTCAATTGGAAGAAATAGTGGTTTTGAATCGATCATCCCATATTTTTCTAATACTCGTCTTGCATATGGAGTTTGATTAATCTGGATACAATCTTCCGATCTTTTGATTTGTAAGCCAAGATAGTTATCAACTTCGCCGGTTGTTATTTCGAAGCGATTTGCCAATTTATCGATAAATTCATCTATCAGTTTACTAGGACCCATAATTAGGCCATCGTCCACATGAAATAAAAGAATCAAATTTTCATTGTAGAACATACAAGGATCAGCACTGCTTTCTTGTAAATTGCATTGTTCAAGATATTCAATTAGGCATTTGTACCAACATTTGGAGGCTTGCTTCAAGCCATATAAGCTCCGAACTAACTTACATATACGGTCCGTGCCATCAGTATAACCTTGGGGCTGCTTCATATAAATATCTTCTTCAAGCGTTCCGTTGAGAAAAGCGGTTTTTACGTCAAATTGCTTCATACTCCAATCGCGTTGAACAACAACACCGAAAAGGGCTCTCATAGTCTCAAATCTGGCAACGGGACTGAAAGTGTCAGTGTAGTCGATCCCTGGTCTTTGACTAAAACCCCTAGCCACTAATCGCGCTTTATACCGGATTACTTCGTCGTCAGAATTTGTCTTTATGGTAAAAACCCATCGGTTATCAATAACTTTGGCTTTGGAAGGTAAGTCAACTAGTTTCCACGCATCACTCTTGTGCAATGAATCTATCTCGTCGTCCATCGCAGTTTTCCATTTCACAACATCGTCGGATTGAATAGCTTCCTCATAGTCCTTTGGAACTTCTCTAAGTAACATCATCCTTGGTTGATGATGCTGAACGTACCCATCTCTGTAACGTCTTGGCCTCTGGATTGCTTGCCTATTTCTTAAGATGTAAGGCCTTTCTTCATTATCAGCAGGATTCTGGTAATTTTCATTGTTGACAACATCTTCTTGATGGTTTTCATTGGCATCTGCTTGATAAATGTCATTTTCATTGTTGTTGTCTTCAACATTTACAGCATCGTCATTTGGTTCTATTAGATATCCATCATCTTCAGGTGAAATATCCATCATTTTTGTTACATCTTTCCTCACTGATTGTTGTGGCAATTCATCCTTAAATTTGAGATCTCTGCAGACATACACTAATTTCTTATCAGGAAAGTAGACCCGATAACCGCAGTCTGCATATCCAACTACAAATCCTCTAGTCGATTTGGCATCGAATTTCTTTCGCTTTGGCGGTGGAATCCATGCGTAACATTCTGTTCCAAAAATTCGTAAGTGATCAAAGCGACTTTCCTTTTTTAAGAATAATTCCATGGGACATTCCCTTTTGATTTTTGTTGGAGCAGTTCGATTCAAAGTGTAAGCTGCAGCAAGAATAGCTTCTCCCCATAATGATTTTGGTAAATGAGGAGCCGAATGAAGCCAAGAACGTGCCATCTCACAAAGGATTCTATTTTCTCGCTCCGCAACGCCATTTTGTTGCGGAGTGTAAGGTACGGTCATCGAGTGTTTTAATCCTGTCTTCTCTGCACAATTTTGCACATCTTCGTTATCGAATTCCTTTCCTCCATCAGTGCGTAATTCCTTCACTGTCACTTGTGCTTGTGTCTTCACCATCTCCAAAAAGATTGCTAATTTTTCTTTAACCTCGTCTTTTCTTCGTAACAGATAAGTCACTCTAAAGCTGGTAAAATCATCTTTGAATACAAGGAAATATCTGTATCCACGTATATCATTTTCTTCCATCGGACCACAGACATCGGCAAAAATTAACTCTCCCGGTTTGGTGGATTTCTCAATTCTTTCACCAAAAGTAAGTCTGTGTGACTTTCCGAGAACGCATCCTTCGCAAAACTCGTCATCCGCCTTGAAGTTAATTCCACGATCCGTTAAAAATCTTTGTACATGTTGTTTATTTTGATGTCCAAGTTTTTCATGCCAGTTTTGGAGAGTATCTCTTCTCTCAAAAATAGCACAGGACTTCTCAGGGAAGATAACCCTTACTACTAGACGAAAGAGATCGTTGGTCTTATTGGACACACCAATGGCTATTGGTGTGTTTTCTCTACAGAATATCCACGTCATGCCATCGTTTTGAATAACTTGATCGATACCTTTTCGTCCAGCCTGTTTCACAGAAAACAAGTTGCACATCCCATCAGGACAGAACCAAACATCTTCAAAATATCGTTCAGTCCATTTTTGCCCATCAAAAACTTCGACATTAATTCGTCCAGTACCAATTGCTTCAATTTGTACTCCATTCTTGGCACTATCCAGTTTCTTTGGTTTTTCAAACAATTCGAAAGAACTATACCAGTCTCGTCGATTCGTGATATGATGTGTGGCACCACTGTCTATAAACCATTCATCACAATCCATTTTATTGATGTCAAGGTCAAAAGCAGAATACACAAAATTTTTCTTGTATGGGGTATCTTTCTTAATTTCCTTAGTCTCGTGTTGAATTTCTCTTGATGATTGCGAAAACATAGCAAAGTCTTTTGTTTTCATTTGATTTGGACAATCTGCAGATATGTGTCCTTTATTTTTGCACTTGAAACAAACTAAACCGGTTTTACACTCTTTAGATAAATGACCCATTTTTCCACAAGAAAAACACCTCGTATTGTTATCCTTTCGTGAAGTAAAAGTTTTCGTCATGTTGGTCGTCGATAAATTTTTCTTCGGCTTTTGTTTAGTTTGAGCAGCATTTACCTTGATTTTTGATAACATTGCAGTTGCAGTATCTGTGTCGTCACGAGTCACCATTCGTAATTCATAATTTAGACACCGCTTTTGCAATTTTGACCAAGTTCGTTCGGCCTGTGGTAGGTCATGCCATGTCACATAAATGTAGTCAAAATCTTTAGGTAACGTTTGTAAAAGTCGAGCACATAAGTCACCTTCATCGATAGGCTTATTCAATAAAGACAATTTTGTCTGCACTTCGTCAAATTTTGCTAAATGACCTTGAACTCCTCCAGATGGTTCCCATTCAATATTATGAAATTTATGTCGTAAAAGGTCGATGTTTTCTTCCGATTGTGCTTCATAAATTTCATCCAGCTTATTCCAAATATCTTTTGCCGTCTCACATCCACCAACACGAAGTAGCGGTTTTGTGTCGAGAGATAAAATAATGCGCTTCTTTGCTTTTGCATTTAATTGCGTCCATGTAGCTAACTGCACTTGAAAATTCTCAGCACTGTTATCTACTGGTTTCATAAATTTCCCGTCAACAACATTAAATGTTCCGTCACATTCTAAAATTGTTCGCATAACGATTCGCCATGTAGCCCAATTGTCCTCACCAGTTAACTTTTCAATTTGTTGCTTATCACTCATTTTGATTTTTCACACCTTTAAACGTTTTAAACACTTCTAAAAGTTCTACGTCAAAACGTCCATAACCCCGAGGGTTCGTCGAATGAAAATGTTTATTAATCCGTCTAAATTTTCGCACTTAAAATATCAATGCACATCTAAAATCGTCAACCACGCTCTGCTACCATGTCAGAATAAATCGCGAATACACCATTTAACAGATTTATTCAATAAAATACACGTTGCATTGACATTTTGTTGGAGGAGTTAAAACATATCTTCGCGCAAACATATCTTATTGTAACTGTACATTCGCGCAACAACATAGTCATACATGTATCTAATTGGTTAGCAAATGGAGGGAATTACAAGTAATGCAAACAAACACAATATGAATATTGAATATTCTCAACATGTACATTTTTGAAAACCTAACCATAGGATCTCGGTTATCTTGAGAGATACGAAGTTGGTTACACAAATTGGCACAAAGTTGCGTATTTTTGTCCCAGTCAATACTCTACAAGCAAATGCCACTTATTTTTACGGTTTTCAAGATATTCGAAAAAAGTAAAAATCACGATTTCCGTTTCTATTTTCTTTTTAATAAAAACCAACAAAGTCAGGCATTTTTAAGTCAGACGTTAAGGCACATTCTTATGACGAATTCTTTAAGTACGCCATCGTCTTTGGTATGTCGTCAGAAATTGCCTCAAAAAAATGTGTCTAACTTAAAAGTAACCTAGCTTCATTGGTTTCTACTATAAAAAATAAATAAAAATAAAAATTATGATTTTACTTTCTTTCGAATTATCTTGAAATCGTAATGAATACGTAAAATTTGTCCGCAGATTATTGATTGGAACAAAAATATTCAACTCTACCCCATTTTAACCAACTTCGTATTTCTTAAGATAACTGACAATCTTATAATTAAGCTCGAAAAATGGACACCTATATGTAGATATGAAGCCTTCAATTTTTTGAATTTTTTTTGCCTTTTAGGATCTATGCTACTGTGTCTGCATAGCTAATTTCTTGAAAGATAAAATTTGTAGACTGTCTTTTTAATAATGTTTTAAAATCTCAACTCAGCGATATTAATAATAAACTAAATTAATAATTAATTTCTAGCATGATTATCCTCCTGAGTGCAGACCGGGCGGGTTAAACGGGAATTTCATTATGTTCGCTTCCGCAACCAGCGGCGACCGTCCAAACAACAGCAAATTTTCCATGTGCAGCGTCGGCAATATATCTTTGGTGCTGGACGCCATCGAGGACAGCAAGAAGAAGAACTGCTTTACGGCATCCGCGGGCGCATTCTGCGGTAACAAAATCGTCGAGGCCGGAGAGGAATGCGACTGCGGCTACGACAACTTGGAATGCAAAGATCCTTGCTGTTACCCCAGGATTTTAAGCGACTTCGACAAGAAGAACTCTTCCGCCAAGGGTTGTCACAGAAGAGCGGCCACACAATGCAGGTAAGTTTTTTATTTTTGCATTTTCAATTTAGATTTCTCCACTTAACTTCTTATTTCAGCCCTAGTCAAGGTCCTTGCTGTAAACACACCTGCCAATTCGTGCAGGCCTGGGAAGGAGAAATTTGCAAGTCAGAGTCGGACTGTTCAGCGTCTTCCAAATGCAATGGGGTTTCGGCCGAATGCCCGGCACCGACGCCCAAACGTGATAAGACGAGATGCAATAACGGCACTCAGCTGTGCATCAAGGGCGATTGCAGCGGCTCGATTTGTCTCGAATGGAATTTGCAGCCCTGCTCACTCAATTCACAAGATATTCCCAATATAGACAAGCGGAAGCTGTGTGAATTGGCGTGCCAGAATGGCACTGATGCATGCAGGAGTACCAGCGAATTTGCAGAACAGGTCGGCTTACCACCGGGTGGGATTAGTTTGAGGCCAGGATCTCCTTGTGACAATTTTCAGGTTTGTTACATTCAACTTCCTCAAATTCTCAGAATTCGCACTTGCATCTGCATAAAGATTTTTTTTTCTGTAAAGATTGAATTTTCTTTTTTATTACCAGCAATACGCAAATCGTACTCTTGGATAATTGGTTCCTTATTTTGTTGAAGTGAGCCTTATTTGGTTTATTTTTGTTCTAGGGTTACTGTGACGTGTTCCTGAAATGCAGAGCAGTGGACGCGGATGGTCCTCTAGTGCGTTTAGTGAATTTGTTACTCAACAGAGAAACCTTGTTGACTGTTAGCCAGTGGGTGACCGAGTACTGGTGGGCCGTGCTCCTCATGGGCATCGGTTTTATTATTTTCATGGGACTGTTCATAAAGTGTTGTGCTGTTCATACTCCGTCTTCTAATCCTAAGAAGCCACCGGCGAGGAGAATTAGTGAGACTCTCAGGAGGCCGATGGATACACTAAGACGAATGGTAAGTTTTGATGATTTGTGAAGAATTTCTTTGGCCCTTCTTGATATGATTATTACCTCATTCATCTTTTATTTGTGTCCTGCTTTTCGCTTTCCTTTTAACCCAAAATATAACTCAAAAATATTCCGCAAACATTACACGAAATTTATATAATAAAGTCCACTGTAAATTTTTCAATATTTATAAAACCTGTCAGTGAAAATGAAATTATATCAGTGATGGTATAACAACACAGATTATAAATGTTACACACTTACAAATATCATACATCCACTAACACATATTTATAACTTACTTTTCAAGAGTGATAAAGTGCCAAATCATTTCAAAATACCTATTGTAACACCAATACATAAAATTGGAAATAAACAAATAATAAATAACTACATACCACTAAATTTAATAAACACTATAGCAAAAGTTTTTGAAAAATGTCTTATGGCCGTTTTACACCATGACATTTTCTATCTAAAATCTGTTACAAAGTGAGTGAGAATTGCCAATTCAACCAATCAAAATTCACTGTGGTAGCCTATCTCTCTCACTTTGTAACAAAAATTGGTATCAAATTTAACAAATGTAAAACGGGCTTTAAGAACCGTTTAGTACAATCTTCCTACACGTCAATTTGGCTTCACAGAAGGACTCAGCACAACTGATGCTTTATTCACTTTATTGAAAGAAATTAACAGCAACTTGAATGAAGACAAAAAGTGCATAGGAATATTCTTAGACCTTGCAAAGGCATTTGATACAGTGCCTCATAATTATACTGCTTCAAGTACTACACAATGCAGGAATTAGAGGAAATTCTCTAGCCATATTTGAAAGTTATGTAACCAATAGACTACAATATGTAAAATCGGAAATACTTTGAGTGATCCTGAAAATATTCTGATGGGAATCCAAGAGGGTACTGTACTAGGCCCAATTCTATTTAATATCTACATCAACTCTTTAGCTAAACTTAACGTTTGGATTTGAATTAAAATTTTCTCAAAAATGTTCTTATGGAAGAGGTAAAAATTTTTCACAGCTTTGACAGATACATGACCTACTAAAATATCAACAAAAAATACGGGGTTCTCATTTATGACATCATAACTTTTTCATGTATCACCCTGTACATTTAAATTCATGTCAAAAAGTGTATAATTTAAAACAAAAATTGACCTGTTTTTGGATTTTTATTAAAACTCAAGTTTATTTTTTATCGAATTTGTTCCTTACTTTTTCCCACACTGTATAATGGTAAAATTTAAAAACGCTAATTAAGGGGAATTGCAGTATAAACAAATATATTTAAAATTTACTACAAACTGAAAATTTCGTTTATTATTAAAATTAATATTTTGTGAATCCACCTTTCGCATGCACAAGGGCAGCGACTCTGCGCTCAATGCAATTTCATGCAATTTTTTTCCAATTTTCATTCAATTCCAATGATGGATGATACTCTCAACCAACTGGACCATTGTAGTAATATTTTCCTTTGCCAATTCTCGTTTCAGACATTCCCAGACATTTTCAATTGGGTTCATGTCTGGTGAATTGCCTGGCCAGGGCAAAAGTGATATTCCAGCTTCATCCAAATAAGTTTTAATGGATTTAGCAGTGTGGCGCGGAGCCCCATCCTGCATAAATACTTTTGGACCATCTCCAAACCATTCTGATAATTGAGGAAACAAGCTTGATTTGGAAAACTTTTTTATACTGGTGCATCTGATGCATCGTACCTTCAACAAGGTACAATCGCCCTAATCCCTCCCCACTTATCATAGACCAAACCATTACTGATTGGGGGTGCTTTTCTGTTTTTACTATATAATCAGTATGATATTTTTCACCTGGCCTCCTTCGGGCAAACTGACTTTTGTCTGTTAAAATTTGAAATGTTGACTTATCACTGAAGCAAGTCTCCACTGATCAACAGTTAAATACTTATGTGCATTAGACCAAGATATCCTTTTTTTACCATTGCTGGTGTCAGTTTTGGCTTCTTCACAGGTCTTCTGCATTTAAAGCCCAAATCATACAGATTTCTTTTGCCTGTTCTTTCAGAACCACTGGGTATGAGGTTTTGCTGTCATGTCCCTGAGACTTGTCTTTCTATTTTCTACAGCAATATTCTGGAGAATTCGTTTTCCTCTGGGGGTAATAATTCGCTGCCTGTTATGTTCGTATTATTTATAATTGAATTTATTTAATGTCAGTTGTTAATTTATTTTCAGCGACACACTGGAGGAATGCACAACTCAACGGTACATGGCCACTCTGTAATGGGTAGGGTGCGAGGTGAACGATCTAGTCGTCCAGCAGCAAATCATGGTCCTCGACAAGGCTACGGCGAAGGAAGAGGGCATCACTATGCTCCGAAAGGTATTGAGCATCTTTAGCTGACTCATACCTTGGTAAAATTTATAATTGTACAATTAAAAAAAAAATGGATGCGGCTTTCTGTAGTTGGTTGGTATACACTTACTCACACTGCGTAGCATTTAAAAAACACCAAACAACTAACACGAGTGTTTTTATCTACTCTCAAATAGATTATTCTCCATTAGCATCAGCGCCACTGGCAACTGGATACCGGACAAGTCATCCGTATGCAGGTGCCTACGAAATGAGACAAAAAGTCTGACAGAAGGGACAGGCCGGGGATACTCGTGTGTCACCCCCACCCGAGTATCCTGGCGCTCCGATGGCCAACTTGCACTTCGAGGGCCCCCAGGTCTCCGCCATGACCAACGGTGTTCCCAGCTGTCCGAACAATTTGTCACAGCCGCCTAGTGAGCGCGGGAATCCGTCGACTTAACTCGCCATGCAGACTGGAACGTGTTGGCCAAGTGCTCTGTGATTTAGCATGCGAACTTTTTCAAGTGCGTGCGATTTTGAATAACATTCAGTGGTCGAAACGGGTGCATTTGATGATATAGTCACCTTTAGTTTTAGGCGGTTACATTTTTATGTAAGCAAGCGTTTATACGATTGAATTTTTTATAGACGAGTTTCCTCAGCTAGTTAGTTAGCTTTTTTTCCAATCAAATACAAGGCTGATTTACCGATTGTTTCTTTTTTTCTATTTTGTACGAGGGTTTTAGATTAATTAATGGCAGGTTCTCACTTTAATACATAATAGAATTTTCTTCATCAGACGTTTCATTAATTAATCTAACGTTTACTGCCTTGATTACAAAAGAAAAAAAATTTGTAAACTTTGTAATTTTTAAACTACTTATATCTTTAAATTTGTATTCGTAGGTTGTTGTATTTTATATATTTTGTGAATTTGAAAAAACCGTTTTGAAATTTTAAGGGGTTTTTGAATTTTCTGCTGGTTCATAATGGTGCATTGAGGTGATTGTGTTTTTTCTAGTCAATGGACACATCCTAAAAAAAAATCTCAAATTTTTCACTGTTTTCATTCGACTTAAAACAACCACTGCCAGATATTTTTCATTGACGAAGGGAATGTCGACATATCTGATTGTAAAACGACATTCTAATTGCATTCAAATTCAAAATATTTAGTAAAATAAAATTGCGACACAACATTAAAGTCTTTTTGTTAGTTTTCACTTCACTAAACTCACCGTAATATATTTATGCATCAAAATTTTATCCGTCAATTATCTTCAGATATGAACAAAATATTAATTAACAAATTGCATGGTGAAAACTGACTGAAAAATTTTAAGTGTTTGTCTTGTTTGAAAACAAATTCATAATTTGTTGTGGTGTGCATGTTGAGTTTTGGGTGAGAACCAAAAAAATGAGTTGCATGAACATAACGATCAATAAACGATAGTATTTTTCCATGATGATTTTTGAATATACTCACTGCATTATTTTAAATTACGACTATTTATTCCAACAATTATGCTTGGAGTACCTATACTGTTAACTACATACAAATAAATAAACATACAGCAAGCAATATTTATATAAATAAAATATAATCGAAACGATACATTTATTTCTACGTTAAATATCAGTATTGGTATTCTGTATGACATTTTAGTATTGTTTTTTTATAATCGTTTTAACTTTTTTAACTTTTACATTTTGTATGTAAAGCAAACTGTATCTTGTATTATAATAGGTTACGAAGATATTTATTTAGTGGTTTTAAATTGAATTAAAAAAAAAAATCTGAAGCGATCTCAGTGTAATAATAAATAAATAACCTTGTAAAAGAAGTGTGTGTTTTGAGAAGTTGCTATTTTTGTATTAATAACGTCGCTCTTTAACTACTTAGTATTTCTTCTTGAGATATACAAAACCATCATCGGACGTTCAGGCAAATGTGATAAATAAAATTGATTGTGGCAAATTTAGACTCTTCCGGTTTGCTGACTCGAACAAAAAAAACAAACAAACATAGTTTTACAGGAGTATGTTTAAAATAAACGACAAATAAAAATGAAATCATTTATATTTGATGCTAAAAAATATTGTGTATTGATGAACTATTGTATAAACAACAGTATATGTAAATATTCTAATAATAAAATAGTTGTTTTTTATATTGAAGTCTGTATTATATTATTATTATTATTATAATACTACTTAGTGATTCTTTAGGGTTGTGGATGTTACCTGTCTCGAGTTTTTTGTTTTTCTTTTTTGTAAAGGAAGACCAGGTATAATCCACCCTCTTTGACCAATAACTGTCGTGCATGTGGCTTATACATGTACCATGTGCTCACTGATTTTACAGTGGCTCTCATGATGATGTGACTATTGAATGTGTTACTTGTAAAATGTAAATTACAATAAATCATACATTTTCTACATACATATCTACTTCATCATCCATTATAATAGCATGAAATAAATAGCAATTACTTAATCGTTTAATTTACTGACTCTTGTATACGCCTGTCGAATTAAAGCATACGGGAAAATCTTCCCAAAAAAATCAACTTTAAAAAACTGCGAATCCCGTACGATTTCATCAAGCAACAAGAACACGGCCTCTCGATTTCTCGAGGCCTTCCTATCACCTTCCTCTTGCCCCAAGTACAGCGAGCACCGCGATGATATTTCCAGAAACTCATTCATGTCCTTCTCGACGTCTTCTGATTTACAAAAACTGAACAACGCACTCAAAATTTGGTTCACAGCGACGGCTACGCAATGAACATTGCCTTTGTAAAACGAGGCCAACTCCGATATCGAAACTGCTACGAACACCATCAGCGAAACAACCGAGGAATAACTGCACTCGACGTTTTGTTCTTGCAGCGTCTTCACTAGGGTCGGTTCAATGCGACATGGCAACCCCATCGCAGATGCCATATCATCCATGCTTTTTAATTCTGTGACCGAATCCAACATGAACGGCATTCTTTCCCGTAAGACATCCGACAAGGCTGAGTCTAACAATTCTTTAAAGCTGAGTAATACCCCAATGATCTTGATTCGTTCCAGCAAATCACCCGTACACTTCAATTTCTTCATCAAGTCTTTCATTGGGTCGGGCTTTTCAGTGCTGTACCTCAAAACCCCGAGCACATCCTTGTTTGCGAGAGTCAATTTAAGCAGCTCCTTGATGTGGCACGTTACGCTTATCATTAGGTTTTCCTTGATTTCCAAAACCCCGTAAGCACTGATTAATTGGACGAGAGAGCGCAGCTCGTTGACATCTGAGTATTCCTCGGGGTTAAACGACCCTACGTTGGAGTCCAGGTTTAAATACGTCATGAAATTTTTTGAGAAGCAAATATTGCCTGCGCTTACTTGGTACAGGAAAACCTCTGAGTACCAGTAGGTGTATAACTTTGTTATAGTTGGGTTTGGATTGCACGAGGTGGTTTGCTGTAAGAGGCAGTTCTTAAATAATCTTGCAATATCGATATCGACGTAGCTCTCGATTGTCTTAAATGTGTTCATAAAAGTTTGCACGTTTGCCAATAACTCGGAGGGTCTTGAGATGTGTTTCATGTCCTCAGAATAGTTGGCCAAGTCAACCAGGGCGTAAGTGAATTCTTCCTCTAAGTGCGAGCACAGGTAACTTCTAGGGGCAAACGTGTACCCCCATACTCTCACCGTGGGGTAATAATTGATGGAAGTGCACAGCTCCGTCAAGGTCATATGAAACTTATCCATGTCCGTCAGGTTTTCTCGGAATTTGCGGTAGCTTTCCCTGCCTGGCTTTTCATATTTTAATTTCGAACGTTCTTTACCATCCGCTGCTTGGGGGTAACTCAACCTGCACGTCTCATCTTGATTTTTCGATGCCTTATTTCGCTTGAAATTGTAAGCAAACACCGGGGCGCTCGATTCAGGCAGTAATTTGCTGTCGAGTTTGCACTGCTCTCGAAAGATGTCGATTAAGGCGTTTTTTGTTGCGGTGGTCAGTTGTTGGAGGAATGCGTCAGCAAATGATAGGCTTCGATCACGGAGGTGCAGCAGCTCCTCGGGGCAAAGCTCATGCACGCAGTTCTGGAAGTGAGCGCACAGCAGGGGAAACGCAATGACGTATCTGCTTCGAGCCGGAATACCCAAACAGTCTTTGAATTGTTCCTCAAATTCCTCGGGGTAAAAACAAAACACTGATAGGTTCGAAGTTACATTGACCATCACAGCCAAATAATCCACCATCTTTGTGTGGAATTGAATCAAATCTAAGCACTGAGTTAACTCTGCGTTTTTTGTCACGTGCAAACTTGCTCCTGCGAATGACATGAGACACTGAAGGCGAAACCAATCTAAGCGAAACCCATCGAAATCTTCCTGCGCTTGATTCTTGATTGTATTCCAAAGCGAAGTAAGTATCGATTCTTCATCGCTGGGGCCCAAGCTCAATCCCTGCGCAAGCTCCTTAAAAAAGGGGGCGTCGTAATCTGATAAGTACTGAATGTAATAGCGTCGAAAGACCTGAGCGTACCTTCGAATTAACTGGCGAATTTCTTCAATGTAAAACAACAGCTCCGGCAGGTGCACATCGCCTGATTTGTCCTTGTTTTTCTGTTGGTGGTTCAAAAACGCGCTGTGTCTCAAGAACCACATCACTTCATCCCTCGCGTACGAAAGCACGGTGAACACCGTCAAGGCCTTCGGGCCTAACAAACCCGGCTTGTCCTTCAAGATGTGTGCCAGCTCTTGAGTTGCGCTCTTCAAAAATTCCCTTCGCTTATAATGTAGCTGTGCGGCTTCCAGTAACGCTTGATTGTAACAGTGCTTTATCTCATGTATATAATGCGTGGAGCCCTTCACCGAGGTGAAGAATGCTTTTAAGTACGAGTGGATGTGAATTACCTCGTCCCGAAATAAGGGAACCATCCAGGATGAACGCAGCGCACTCAACCAAGCTTGCTTTAATTCTTCGTCTTCTTGTAACATGGGGTGGCATAAAACCAGGCCGAAAATAATCCACCGTTCCACGGCTTGCAGCGAGAGAAACTCGCAGGACATCATCGGGGTCTGCACTGGCTTTACCATGTCCCTGGGGTTATAAATGACGCTCAACTTTAACTGGGCCCTCCATTGATCCGCAGGAACGTTACGGAAACTGTACAGAGTTACAATGGATTTGACAGCGCTTAAAAGTAGCTGGGAGTGAGGTACAAAATCGGTTGAGAGTGTCTTCAAGGGCCGATCGTACTCCATAATCATATTGCCCAGCCTCGGGAAGCTCGGTTCTGTCTCGTTGTTTTCCATTGTATAAGCCGCATTGTACAAGCCGAGGATGGCCTTTCGATCTTTGACTTGCGACATCATAATCACAAGCGAGGTGAGGGTTACGATCAAATCGAGGTAGTTCTTAGTGAGTTCGAAGTTCAATTTGATGTCGAGGTGAACCTGCCACATATCCATATTCGTTAGTAACTCGTACACGTGGTCTCGAAAGTCCATTACATCAACGAAGACGTTGTAGTAGAGTGAGAGAGATTGAATGATGGGTTTTCGATCGCTTGAGATTGCGTGTAAAGATTGGACGTAGCCTGGGAACTTCTTTACAATTGCTTTTATTGACGATTCATATTTTGCATCTACCAAGACGTTGGGCTTCTTCTGCGCATCGCTGAAAGTCTTGCTGACATTGTACATCCTTGTCAACATCCCAACACCCCTGTCGTTGAGTATTAGAAGCTTCTCTGCGAGCCTACGCTTTGATGATTGTACAGACATCTAAAAAAAAAACAATTAATTATTAAAACAAGAATGAATCAATTGCAAAAGTCGTCACCTTGTTATGAAGTCCTCAAACTATGATACATACTGGCCTGGCTGCCTTGCCCTTGCAGATAAAACTATTTGCTTTAAATTTTCGCAACACTTGTTTACTTGCAACAGCAAAAATTCTGTATAAAATAAACTCCACACCCATCATATCTTTCCCCCCATGTGCAAAATTTATCAGACAGAATTTGAATATTATTTATTTTAAACGTAGACTACTAAAGTATAAAGTATAAAAGAAGTGATATAAAAGCGGTTTAAATTATAAAATAAATACATACAGTGATTACACGTTCATTTTAAAATAATTTGGCATAACAACGATCATGCTAACGCCTGTTCTTGCTTGTACACTGCGTGATAGGCATTGCGAATCAGTGCATAGGGGAAACACGACTCAAGCAAATCCATGGTGAGGAACGGTGACTCCTGCACGATCTGGTCGAGCAGCAAGTAAACGGATTCTCTGTTTTTAGTCGCTTCCTTATCGGCTTCCTGGCCGAGGCGGAGTAGACTGGAGGAAGCGAGGGCCAAGAACTCTTTCATGCGATCCTCGATGTCGCCTTGCCCACACAAAGTAAAGAGGGCCCCGAATATATTATTGATGGCCAGAGCCATGCAGTGGATGTTGTTAGAGTGCCCTTCCAAGGAAGCCCTATAGAACGAACCCTCCATCTTAGCCAACTTGGGGATTGAAACTGCCACAAACACCATAAGCAAGCACACCAGGACGTGGTCTTCACCATCCAGCTCGGGTTTCTGAATTTTCAATGCATTCACCAAAGTAGGATCGACTTTACAGGGCAGTCCAGCTGCCGAAGTCATCTCGCTTACAACCTTTAGGGGGTCCCCACTAGGTAAGTGATGGCGAAAATCCATGATCGAGCTCAACAAAAACGGTATCCTCTCTTCTAGGACATCAGTCAAAGATGATTGAGCTAACTGCCTAAAACTCAGGATGACCCCGACGATAGTCATCCTTTGCAGGACATTATCGACGTTATTCAGCTTCTTAAACTGCTCCTTCATGACTTCTGGTTTATCAAAATTGGTCCTCAGCGACACCAGGACTTCCTTGTTAGTTTCCGCCAACTTCTTCAACTCCTGCACTTGACTGGCGATGTGCCACATTAAGGTTTCACTCAGTTGCTTCATGCCATAAGGCCCTATTAATTCGGCCAAAGCCCTCAGCTCGTTTATATCGGAAAATTCTTCAGCATTAAACGGTATAGCGCCTTCAGCGGTTAGGCTTACAAAAGCTCGTTGGTTCATTGAGAAACAAATGTTGCCCGCACTGACTCTTCTCAAGAGCACTTCGGAATACCACTGCGTATAAAGCGAAGCGATAGTTTTTTCTCCGTGCGAGTCAACCGGCTGCGTCTGTTGTAAAAGGCAATTGTTGAACACGCGAGTGATATCGATGTGAACGTAGTTTTCCACTGTCTGCAACACGTTCATGTAAGCTCGAACGCTCACTAGCAACTCGGAGGGTTTCGCTATTTCATTCGTGTCCGGTGAGTACATGACCATGCCCACAAGGGCACGGGCAAATCGGTTTTCGAGGTGTTGGTGCAGGTATTCGCGCGGTGCAAACGTGTACTCCCACACGTTTATAGTCGAACAATAATTTATAGCATAACACAGCTCCGTTAAAGCCATGTGTAACTTATCCATCGTTGTTAGGTTTTCTCTAGTCTTGCGATAGCTTTCCTTGCCGGGCTTTTCGATTTCGATAGCGTTCTTCTTGTTCTTATCTTTTTTCTTACGGTTGATTTGTTGGGCGATTAAAATCGCACACGACTTAGGCAGCAACTTATCGCTCATCTTACATTGCTCGTCACATATAGCAGTGATTATGTTTTTAGCTTCCTTGGCCATCTCATCCAAAAACATGTTAACGACGGATAAACTTCGCTCTCGAATGTGATGGCGTTCCTCGGGGCACAGCTCGTGGGCACAGTTTTGAAAGTGACTGCAAATCAAGGGGAACGCAGTAATGTAACGATTTTGTGCCGGAAACTCCAGGCACATGTGAAACTGCTCCTCGAATATTCGGCTGTAAAAGCAGAATATCGACAAGTCCGATGTCTCGATCGTGGTCGTATCTAAGTAATCGACCATTTTCGTGTGGAACTGGACCAAATCTAAGAACTGCACGAGGTCTCTGTTTTCGACGATGCTCATCGGCGATTTACCACTGGACATGAAGGTCTGTAAACGAAACCAATCCAGGCGAAAGGGAAAGAAATCAAACACTTCGTTGTCTTCGACTTGCTTCACCGATAAATTCGAAATCGTATTGCAGAGCGACGATAGAATTATGCTCTCGTCTTCGGGGCACACCTGCAGGTTCTGGATGGTGTGCTTCAAACTGATCGCGTCGAATCCGGATAAATACTGTACGTAGTAGCGCTGGATGACTTGACTGTACTTGCGAACCAACACCCTCAATTCCTCCATGTGGAATAGCAATTCGGGTAATTGCCTGTCAACTAAATCCTCAGTGGATTTCCCCTTGCCTTTCTGCTGGGGTGGATTATCATTATGCCTTAAGAGCCACAGGACTTCGTCTCGGGCATAACACAACCCCATGAAAACCATGAGGGCCTTCGGCCCGAGCAAACCCGGCTGATCAGTAAGGATTAACCCCAGTTCCTTCAGGGCAGTGCGCAGGAATTTCCGACGCTCTCGATGCTTGTATCCTGCTTTTTGGATCGCCTGGGTGTAACAGTCCTTAACCTCTGAGACCCTTTTGCCGTATCCTTTCTGTGAGTCCAGGAACGACCAAACGTACGAGTGAATATGTATGACCTCATCTCGGAATAGTGGAATGACCCAAGATGATTCTAAGGCGTTCGTCCATAAACGATTAAACGGATCTTGCTGTAGAGCGGAGTAGCACATGGCAAGGCCAAATATGATCCATCTTTCCATGGTATCGAGCGACAAATACTCGCATGACATACGATCGGTTTGAATCGGCTTTAATAATTGCGCAGTGTTGCCAACTAGGCTTAGTTTTAATTCGGAGCGCCACTGATCTGCCGAGACGTTTCGGGCAGGGTAAATCGGAATTAGTGACTGCAATGCACTTAGTAACAGCTTGGAATGTGGAACGAATTCTTCGGAAAGTTTCTTGAGGGGCACATCGTAATCCATGATCATACTCCCTAACCTAGGGAAGCTCTGATCTGATTGATTGTGCACCATCTCGTAGGCAGAGTTAAATAAGCCGAGCACGGCTTTGCGATCCTCGACTTTCGACAGCAAAATCATCAGTGAGACGAAGGTCACGACCAAATCGAGGTAGTTCTTCGCCAGCTCGAAGTTGAGTGTGATGTCTAGGTGAACCTGCCATGCATCCATGCTTGTAAGTAACTCGCAGACGTTATCCTTGAAGTCCAGTAAATCCACAAACGTATAGTAATAAAGCGAAAGGGATTTAATTATGTCGTTACGAATATTGAAGAGCGGTTGCAGGCTTTTGACGTCTACGTTCGGAAACCGTCGAACGATAGTTTTGATCGATGACTCAAGATTCTTATCCGACAAGAAACCTGGCTTCGATTTAGCATCGCCGCATGCCTTCTTTATGTTGTAAATCCGCGTCAACATACCAACTCCTCGGTCGTTTAGGATGATTAATTTTTCCGCGAGCTTACGCTCGCTGTGCCCTTGTCGAGACATCCTCAGATAAGGAATCTGAAATTATAGCATTTAAGAAAGCGGACTTGAAAAGTATTAAGGCCTACCTGAATTTATGTTAGGATTAACATTAATGTCGCGCAGAAACGCGTTTTAATTTAATTTAGCTGCTGTTTACGTCGTAAACATCTCTTCTAACCCTTCTTGTTTACATCTGTCAAAATCAAGGCGGTGTCATTGACTTTTGGGAAAGTTTAATGAAACTGAAAAGGCAAAATTGAAAGTGATCAGATCGTGAAAATTGGGTTTGATTTCGTGAAAATTTTCGTATTTCAGGTTTTTCGAGGAAATTTGAAATTGGCGGCAAATTTGAACTGTCAAAATGCTTAATTTTCATTTATTCAATCTTGATTTTAACATAAAAATTATTGTTAACTTTATTTGTGTTTCATTTAAATTGGCGAAAATATACTAGCTATAAATTATACCATAAATATGTCGAAAAGTTCTCAAAAGTCGTATTCAGGGTTGCCAGTCGTCTAATTTCAGGTAACTAATAACTGATAATAATAGGTGCTTTCCTTTTACCAACTTATGTGAGCTGAGCGAAGCTGAAGTACGCAAACAAACCACTGTCGTAATGGAACGCTCTAGAAAAGTTCGTTACGTATAATCACTGCATTTCGTGTAATTGTGTCGATATAAACGACATTTTAAAAATTATATGGGTAAATGATTTCCAAAATTGTCAGTTAAATACGCGTTTGCAAATTTTTATGCAATCACATGTATCAAAGTTACCCCTTCCTAAGTGAGCGCCAAATCTCAATCCTGAGTTGACTTCAAACGTAGTGCTTGAGCGGCAAGGGGGGAGATCGAAATCTCAGTTCAAACCACAGACCATATAATACATATAAGACGCGTCACTCAATGGAATGAAACCGTTCATTAATTTTGAGCACATGCAGCATACCAACCATAGAGTAGAAATTATAGGGTGGTAACATTGATGGAAGGGGTACAAGGGGAATATCTTTCAGCACCATATGTGCCAAGAAGGCGAATTAACTGACGAAAGGCGGGAAAAACTTTTAAATTTAAAAAAAATTGGATTTGAGTTGCAAGCGCTATAAATTACATACACAACATATAAAATAATCTATTTTATTTGTTGTATTTATTACTTACTGGTGCACAATGAAAAATTCAATGGAAACTTCCAGATTTGCTTTTGAAAGCAGCATTATTATTTATACTTATTAAATTATTTACATGAGAATGGAGGAAATAAAATAATTTTAATATAATAGATTCATATATATTGAAAATTTAAAACTATAGCTGCTCATGCAGCTATAATTAAGAAAAGTATAATAAATTGGATATTACATGTACCACTTACCAGAAGGTATATACTGTGCGATCCATATGCCAATATTTTTATCTTGAAGATACAGAGCTTAGAACGATATGAAAAGTTTGGAATGAGAATTTTCAGTACTCTTATAGATAAGTAAAGGTGTGCTGGGACAGCGAAGTCTATTACTGGAAATGCATCATTGCAAACCTGAAATTTTAAACTGTGTTACTCCTATTGTGCCCCAGTAAATACCTTAAGGTAAAACTGCACTTTAGGTTCCTAAATTTCAATGTCGTTTTGCGCATGTGCAGAAGTGCCCGATACGCGTGCAATGTTGCCATATCTAATGTGTTTCACTTTAAGCTATACATAATTTTAAATAAAACAAACAACATAAAGCAATTGATAAAATTTATTATTTATTATTTAGTTATACTGGATACTGTTGCTTAATACAAAATAAAAAATTAGGTAATGGATTTTCCTTGAACTTTTCCCTCCACAAGAACTCATTCAAGTAGGAGGAAAACAGCTCCCGGGACGTTCAAAATTGTGCTTTAAGTTTACTTTTTGCACGCATCCACAAATTTTCAATATTTTGTGTGTGAATTCGTGGGTCGTTAGGATCTACGAAGTGTTCCTCATGAATTACAACTTGGTGTTCGTAGATCCCATCACCCAGTTCTTCAATACCCCGATATGCCCTCCAGCCGTCTGACATAATTATTGTACCAGGCAAGATGTAAAATACTCTAATAAACTTTATACTACAAAGGAATAAATAATACACACAGTAATAAACCTATGTTGTTTCTTTTATTTAAAATTATGTACGTTATGTACAGTTTAAAATGAAACACATTAGATATGGCAACATCGCACGCGTATCTGGAACTTCTGCACATGCGCAAAACGACATTGAAATTTAGGAACCTAAAGTGCAGTTTTACCATACCTTAAATATGATACTTACATTGTCTTTCACTAATAACCAGTCCATGAAATTGCGACTCATCAAGGTGGAGCTCGCAGAGATATTTGTTTTTCAGGTCCTTCACCGGTACACTGAGAATGGCCGGATTACCAGTACATTCCGCCCAGATTCTTGGTCTATATGAGTTTTAAAAAATTTTGGCTTATTAATAGATGAAATTTGAAAAAAATTGCGATTACCTACCTCTCAAGGTCGACTGGAAAACTGTATAAATGGATATTTTTCTTCACACTAGTGTTATAATTGTTGCAACCAACATAACAACACGATCGCAAATGAGGCAAATTAGAATATAATTTTAATTTTTCTAAAATCACCTGACGCTCAAGACTTAACCTATGGATTCCCAAACAGGACTACAAACCTAACGGCGTAGAAGTACAACTTCACTTTAAAATATAAAATTCTTGTTGGTTTGGGATTCTAGGTATTAATTTAATCCCAAAAATAATGAATTATTTTGTTTTTCAATAGATTATACCAGATAAATTCGATATATACAGTGACTAAAGTGTTTATAATTTACTTTTCATAGTTGGTATTCTGGATGAGCCTATTTATTTAACGAATTGTCTCTGCCCATTAGAGTTTCACCCCGCTGGTTCAAACTCACTTGTTCGTGCTAAAAGGAACGACATTTATTTGATCTGAGATGAGCATATCTGAGATTTGTGGCAAAAGGAATGCAGCTAATTATTGGTCTTGAGACATGTTTTCATCTTCTTGTTTATTAAACATACAAATTTTGAAAAATTTTAATCATAAAGTGTACATGTTTTACAATGAAAATTATGTTTTTAAACCCAGCGCCTAATATAACCTCACAATCTTTCGCTAAACGTGTACAAAAATTTAAAAAATATAGACAATAACTATATCACCACAATAAACAATTATTTGTTGATAAATACTGAATGAATGTCAAAAAGTATAAGAAAAATTAAATATAAAAATCAGTTTAGCATTGTGATAACCCAATTTCTATGTTTAGCGAACCCAACGAGTTAAGAATGAACAGGAGGGAGCCAACAGTAAGTCTTGTCCAAAGTGGTCACTAAATATGGCCATTGTATGTCATAGGGCCAGTTGTACAAAGTAGGTTTAAACTGACGCTCAACTCAACCAGGTTCAAAGTAAACAAATTCGCATAGGATCTTAAAGACATATGGCAATTAATGCATTCATAAATAAAATTTGATGCGATTTTGTTCACTTTGAACCTGGTTCAGTTGAGTGTCAGTTTAAACCTACCTTGTACAACTGGCCCGTAGGTACACACCGCGCACACAAGTGTTTTACAAAATTCTGGAACGTCCACAAACAGTTCACACTTACTACACTAAATTTGATTAAGTAAGATCCGAGAGATATCAATCGTATTCTACACTCTGAAGTTCTACGAGTAAGAGTTCTTGAAAGGAACTTATGGGTCAATTCAGCGCATATCTGTAAGGACCGTAAGATCTGTTAGCCTGTAAGTGAGTTATTAAAAAATGGAATTCTGAAGTTCTTAGTATGATACGGTTTCTTGTAAGTCTCTAAGATAATGTCGCAGAGACTTATGAGTAATCCTAGAGACTTAGGAAAAATCATACCTTCTAGAGAACTTCAACATTCTATATTTTAATAATTGAGTTACAGGCTTACAGATCTTACGGTACTTACAGATATGCGCAGAATTGACCCATTACTTTCATTACGCTTGCTGCCGCAGTGAACATCGAAAAATTCCAAAACTAACTTAAAAGTCATTCACTTTTTAACTGAAGTACAATCTAATCTACACTGTGCTGTACACACAATAATAAAAGTAAAATGCATTATTGGCTACGTATACAATGCATTGATATAATTATTTTAAAAATGAACATAGGGAGAGTGATGCAAGTTGTAATATTACCAAGGTAATTTTGTTGGTAATATAAGTTATATTACTTATACAGCTTTTGGTAATATTACCATATTTTTATGTACTATAGATATCATAAAAAAGTAGGACAACTTTTAAATCCAGTAGCCATGCGTTTCCATTATTTTATTATATTGAATCTTACCTTGTTGTCAAGTCAGTAACTGTATTTTTGTTAACGCTGAAATTCTGAACAATTTGTCTAACTGTGACACCCTTTTCTATGCAAGCAGCTATCCTAGCCTTTTAATCAATACTTACTGTGGGTATGATCGACAATGAGTGACCATTTCAAATAATTTTAAATTTATGATCGGTAGCAGTTTTACACAGCTTAAAAAGTCTTGTCCTAGTTTTTAATGATAGCAATAGTATGTATAGCTTAAAATTGTAAATTTACTTACTTAAAAATTATATAATAATTTATAATATTAGATAATGTATATACTACAGGTATATAATTATATATACATTATAATTTTATAAGAATAATTTGATGTAAACTTTTTGTGTATAAAGGGCCGTTAATAAACAAAAATTTTTATTTTTATTATGTCATAGATATCTATCAGATATCTAACTTGATTCTCGAAGCTTCAAAGAATGTATTGCTTCTTCTATTTTCCTATACCAAGCCTTAATTCACAATGTATAAACGACCAATTACAATGTATAAATAAATTGAGGTTATGTGATTTTTGAATTTACCACAAAAACTACATAAACTATACTTATTACTTATGAGCAACTAAAAATCAGATTAGAGTCGGCGCTACAAAGAAAATGTATGTCTGTGATTAACTGAATTAATTAATCTAATACATTCATGAACTGTCAGATCAGCCTAACGCCGCGTTAGTAACAGACATACTTTTCTTTCGCCGACTCTAATCTGATTTTTAGTTGCTCACAGGTTACTACATTAAGGCCCAAAGCCCAAATTCCGGAACGCCGAAACGAAATAATCAAAGTAGTGATCATGACCATGCAAATATTGCTTTAAAGATAATAAAAAAATATGTAGCCGATTTGATAAAGAATAATGGGAAGGATAATTTTTATTTACACGTTTAAAGTTTGTAAATTCATATGACTTTTATTGTACAGGAGGAGGAGATACCTATTATATCCGTCTAGCGGTTTTCATAGTTGAACACAATTTACCATTTGTTATTAAAAGGACCATTTGATAAAAAGTAAAACTTTAAAATCCATTAAAAAAAAGTAAAGTACAGTCCCGCGCAGTTTAAATGCACCTCCCGCACGCCTTAAAACCTTGTGATACAAAACTCAGAGAACTGTCAAACTGTTGCATTTAAGCTTCGCGCGACTATATGTCATATGTCATATGTGGTATACTTTTGTAATGAGTAACTAAAGTTACACGATTTAGTAACTTTTACTGTTGAAACCTGACTTCTTTTAGTTCCCGTATCGTGTAAATAGGACTCTTATTTTTAGGTTATGTTGATTTCAATCTTGGATCTTTGGCTACCTTCTCCATACTTTTCCAACATTTTACTAAATGCATTTATACTTAAATGGGTTTGTTTGTTTCGTAATGGATTTCCGGGTCATATATATTTGAAAATTGCACTTTGCAAATTGACAACTAAATTGTGGCAAACGATAATTTGATTAATAACATTTTAAATGCAATACCAGTCTTTTTGTTAGACAACATAAGAACGAAAAAATCACAATTAGTTACTCATGATAAAAGTGAAGGGAGTTTAGATAATTTTGAATCCACCGATTTTCTCCATAATCTACCGGAAAGTTCCGATCCCTTTCTACGGAACTAATGTTAGCTCGGATTGGCAACACTGATTAGACCAGCCTTTTGGCCTTTCCCAAACATGTATTTCGGCAATATTTCGGGCAGTGCGCGAATATGAATCGCTAATCATTATCAAAATTTTGCGTAAATAAGTACATACTTGACAATCAGTAGTTTTTAATAATAAAAGTGTTTGGAGAAAATCAGAGAAACGCTATACATACAAAGTGGTTAAGAATCACTGTTTGAGTTGGCAGTGCCAGTTTTTATTTTTAAATGGTACGACTGGATTTACTTCCGGTTGACACTGAGGCTAAGTCCCGATGACGCGGAATTAACGCGGAACGGAACGTTTATTCGAAATCTTATTGGTTACAGGTAGTTACGTTGTGATTCCGCTTTTTTCAAGGTCATTACGCAGAAAAGTTGCCCAAGTTTAACTTTTTGGCGGATTCCGCGAGTTTTCTAACCTCAAATCATCCTAACAAAGTGTTTGCATCCATTTTTGTGCAATAAATTATCAACTGATGGTGATGAGTGGTAATGATAATATGATAAATATTCGCAAAAAACTTTTTTTTTTCTAGATTGTCATTAGATTATTTACTGTTGAGGTTAGGTTAGAATTCATTCCGCAATTTTATTAAAGGACGAGTAAATTAAACATAGCGCAATTCCGCTACGCTTCCGTTTTTAATATTCCGCTTCATCGGGACTCTACCTGACAGCCGTCGCTTTACAAGCATCATTTGACATTTCAAATTCAAATTAAAACGCTAATTTTTATTCACATAGCCTACAACCTTGTCGCTGTTTAGGTTACGTCAAATAAACCAACAAAACATATATCCGGTTGCAGTGTTGCAACTAGCCGAGTAAAAATATGCTCTTAATTGTATTGCCAACTCAAACAGTTATTCTTGACCATTTTAGGAAAAACAAACTAACATTAAAATACCATATTTTATTAAAATTGCTTTTCGGAAATGGATAGTTGACATTCAACGTTCGTACTTATATGGAAAATTCTTGAATAAAATTCCTTAAATTGAATGTATCTCGTTGTATATAAAATAAATAAGTTCGGACATGGCTTCCTTTCATCAAACATTTAACTTGGATAATAATAGCTAATACATAATTTAAATTTCTAAAGTAGGTTCTTTATAACGTAACATACATCACAAAAACTATTTTTGTGACATGTGCAGTAATCTGCAATGTTGCCAGGTCGCTTAAACATTTTTCACTAGTAATTTTTATTTCTCGGTTTCACTGATAAATTTAAAATTGATTGAAACGAATTCCTAGCTGAGATAATTCGATTTACTGTCCCAAATCTATCGGAAATGTTACGCAGAAAGCATATGGTCCTTCGAGCCGGATTTAATCAGGCCACAACCGGCAAGGAGGGTTTAAGAATCAATTCAGAAATCGCTACCAATTTTTTCAAAATCATTTGTTTTAAAATCTAACGTAAAATTTCTCAATAGCTAAATTAGAATTAGAGGAATTTAAAAAGTTTAGAATTTCGACTGTAATATATGAAGTATTACAAAAAAAATCTTCAATAACTGCTCTTCATAAAAGCTATAGACTGCAGATACCAAAATTTTTAAAAGCACTTGGCCTAATCCAAAGTTATTTATTCACCTGAAAGTCGCGAATCACAAAACACTTTCTTTTTAGTTTTATTGCCGCTTGAAGGTAACTATTTTTAGCCGCAGACATTTTGTTTATTATTTAAAATCGTCTGGGAACTTGAAGTATTCTCATTTTGTTTAATGACTGTGCTAAATATACCTATTAGCAGATTGGTTCAATACAAAATATCAAAATAAATTTTTATTACGACTTACACTTCAACCCAAAACCTACAAAACAGGCGCACTTTAATTTAATTTTTTTATGTAATAATTAATCTGTAAAGTACTGAAATATTTTATAAATTTTCCCACCAATTTGCGTTCTCTTTTTTCAGGGCCTCGTCGTGTTTCCTTCGTGCATCTTCTGAAAGAACTGGCCGAAGCAGCTTCTCAGAGTCTTGAATAGACGAAACATTCTGGAAATTTCTGATAGTTTCGTCGATGCCTGCCAGCATATCATCGAGATATTTGGTGCGATCGAAACTACCGGGGAGAGACTTATAAAACGTCGCCAGTCTTTCGTATATCTCATTGATTTGCCTCTGCGTTTCTTCCACCCAATCAACCGCTTTCGAATTTGAGACGCCGCTAAAGGAACCAAAATTATATACATTTTGGAGTATTTGTGTCAAATTAAAACTCACGTTGGCTTTTTATTCTCAAAGTTGCCACCGGAAGACCTACCCTGTTCTTTATTTCTTTCGTCCTTTCTTGCCAAATATTTACGGAAACTTCTTTGAATGATTGTGGCGGACTTTAATTGTTTATTATCCATTATTTAAGAATTTACAGTACTGTGAATATAACCTTACAAAATAGGGGCAGGAACACGGCAGGAATATGAAATGAAGTCTAATATTGTTTGTTTGAGGCGGTGTCTTAGCAACCGAAGGTATGGGTTTTTCTAGGACGCAAACCATTAACAGCGCAATCTGTAATCTGCACTCAGTAAGAAGAGCTTTTAGAATAGATTCTGAATATTATTAAACAGGGTGTTTCATTTAGGGCCGATCTTTACACCTCTTGATAATCTACTTGACAGATAATTACCATGGAAACAATTCATAAAAATCAATCAACCATTCATAAAAATCAAGTTATTCGCCGGACAACTTTAACAGGAAGATGGAAACAAATTTTTGTAACACAATTTGTAAAGGAATTCTTTTTGAGACAATGTTTACATCCTATACTTTTTTTTCCTACTTTTTGTTCCTACTTTTGTTGTACGAGTGGTTAGTTTTCAATTCACTGCCAATTACAATGGGAGTTAGTAACTGAAATAAAAGATAAAAATTGTATAAATCTCTTACACGTATGTAGGGTACATGCACTCATACATTCAAAATCAAAGAAAGGATGTAATGGTATGTTGCCAAGAGCAGTGGGTACATATGTTTTCTGCGGAATAAATTTTAAAAACAATGACGCCGATAAATTTAAATAAGTAACTTTAAACGCACGACTTAGAACCTCCGTCCACGGACCGAAAGAATTCCTCGAAAATCCACGGAGCGTGTGGGCTTCGATTGAAGATTAATCGCAGGAGATATCGGAAGAAACAAATTTCCTGCAAATACGATTTCGCTTAGGCAGGTTAGTATGGATGTATCATAGAAATCCTTTGGCAAGCAGCTCGAATCCTTTATTCGGCCGGGTATCTTGCCAAGAGCTTTTATTTTTTAAACAAGTTGTACTTCGCTGTGTCTACATGCCTGAAATGAGCTTGTTGCATCCTCCGTTGGATTATCGCATTATTGAATTAACTCTATAAGAACCAAGTTAATTAAATAACTTACTTAAATTGTTAAGACGGAAATAACTTCATCAGAAGTTATTTTAATTTTTTTAAATTTGTATCTAGGGCATGTACACAAAATTTGAATTGATCAGTCCATTAATTCTTCTCTTTGTCAAAGTGTCAGTTCAAGATGAGGGTGACGCAGCTCTTCTAGTGAATCGAAGTACCGATTGATTTCTAACATCCAGCCCGGATTACTTATACCAATATTTTGCTTACATAAAAGTTCGAAGTACAACGATTACGGTGAATTGTCTACATCATGGTTTCCTAATTGGGAACATAAATCGTAACGTAACTCGGACATTGTGAACAATAATTATACGACAATGCTTACGCGGTGGAAATATACTTCTGTGCTGGTGACCCAATGAGTTGGAGTTAAGGCTGAATTTGTGGTTTCGAAATGCGAATGAAATTACACTTTAATAATTGTAAACTATCATATTAACTTATTTTCGGTTAAAAACTGTACTAGATTATGATTATAATTATTCTATCGTGACATTATTCCTTATTCATAGTTACTTGATGAATTATTACGTTTTTAACAAAACGAGCTTATGGAAGTTAAATTCTAAGTTCAATTTAAAAAAAAGGGGATTCTTTCTGAAATACTTTGCAACCGGAAAAGTGAAATTATTCGCCGAACGAATAGGCAAAAAAGAGAGGAAGGAGAATCGCGATGATGCCAGAACAAATTACACGTAAAGACTTTCTGTAAATAGTGTGTACCGAGCGCGCACAGCATAAATCATTCCTTCCGTTTTTCGTTTTGAGTCGGTGCTTACATTTTTCTAAAAATAAAACTGTAGCTTCGTTTTTGCGCCTTCCGTCAAAATACTGAACCATCATTTCTCAACTCCAGCGACTACTTGATGGGGCGGCTATTCGCTCGACCCCCCGCGAAACCCCCCACGTTCCACTTCTCTACACTCTCAAAAACTACGACACACATCTACGGTTTAAAATCGATAGATACGCGGCATTAAGTGACGCTGTCGAAAGCGTTTTACCTTTTCCTCCGGGCGAGCTTCTTTTCGCCGGGGTCGGAGCGGTTTTTTTCAGATCGTTAAGAGCATTTGAACTTTTACTTGTAAGCCCTCTAAGATATTCCGGGAGCGAAGCTCTGTTAATTTATGGTATGTGTAGTGTAATGGAGACACCAGTTTCGCAAGAACGTGTGGACAGTCGCCAGAAGAGCTTAGTCTTGGTAATTACAATGAATGTGCAGTAACGTGCATTACCATACACACAGTATTTCACCATAAAATATACACACTACTGTCGAAATGTTTAATCACACTACTACAAATTATAAAAAAATAAAACATTTCTTAACGTAAATGGGTTCTATTTCTTTCTTTTCCCATTATATTTATTGGTTATACGAGTAAATAATAATTTATTCTAATAATAAGTTAATAATAAATGTTTTTCTAATTGTGTATTTGAATTTCGGACACTGGTGTACCTATACATACTAAAGGGTTTTTCATTAAGAGCGACGCATTTTGTTTTTAAAATAAAACACCGATGTCGTGAGAAATTTAAGATTATTTTTACTTCGGTGTAAAGTACAATTAATGCCATTATTAATGGAACCACAATATCATTCAAATGTCCTCCACGGAAGCGCTGACAGGAAGGAATCCGTTTAACCCAAGTTTCCACGACTTTTTCACCTAAATTGAGTCGAATATCAGCAATGACACCTTTAATGTTGGTCTGAAAATCGTGTAATGTTGCAGGTTTGTTGGTGTAAACTAACGACTTAACATAACCCCACAGTGTTAAGTCGCACGAGCGAGGAGAATAACTGACTGGTCCATTTCTGGAAATAATCGATTTCACCAAACTTTTCTTTCAATAACTCAATTGTTTGATTGGCATTGTGGCAAGTGGCACCGTCTTGTTGAAACCACATATCGTCCTTGTCCAGAGCATCCAATTCGGGCCAAAAAAATTCACTTATGGAAACTTGGGTTAAATCATATTTACACGAATTTATTCCTGTCAGCGCTTCCGTAGAGGACATTTGAATGATGTTGTGGTTCCCTCAATAATGACATTAATTGTACTTTAAAACGAACTAAAAATAATCTTAAATTTCTCACGATATCATCTGTGTTTTGTCTTAAAAACAAAATGCGTCGCTCTTAATGAAAAACCCTTTATAAATAATGAAATTTGATAAAGATTAAAGTGAACCCAACCCAACCCTTTATAAATAATGAAATTTGATAAAGATTAAAGTGAACAATGATTTTCTTTTGCCAATTCTATGGTATTCAGTACATAAAATGTAGTTTTTTTTTTGGGTACATAATCGATGCAGTTGTATAAATATTTAAATAATGCAGTTGTGAGTGTCGCCGTGCAAAAGCATGAACGACTGCTTTCTCGTTGTTAAATTGCAGAAGAAAACACAGCACAACACTCCGTTTAAATATACTTTAATTAATATTAAAATTATACAGTAAACTAATGCTAACTTATTGACAATTATTGAAATAAATCAGTAAAGTTTTAAAGTTGAAGTTTAGTTCAAATTTGAGATTGATTCGCGACGATTGTTAAATATGAGTTACTGCGCTGATTGACCAGACGGAACTGCTTCTTTCTAAATTTTTATGTTGCCAAGAAATATTTTCTTAAAATATAAAATTTGAGGTGCACCAATGGGAAATAGCGGATTAGAACTCGGACAAGAGCGATTGGCTAAGAAAAATAACAAGAATCTAGAAATTCTAAAAAATGCATCTTAGATTTGAATTCTATGAATCTACTTCGAGAGAGAACTTCTTAAAATTAACCTGAGTAGCTCGTAGAACCCCAGGTGCAGAATATGACAAACCGCGTGTTCGTCAGAAGGGATTATTCCCGGTAAAGAGAAGTGTTTCAGTTTTGAATTCATAGAAAAGAATACAAACGTAATATTCGAGCAGGTGCCGCAGGTATTATACCTGAATTCTTGTGATATGAAATTAAAGGAATTTAAAATCTTAACAATTCACAAACTATTCCTAAAATAAGTAAATTAAAACATACATATATACATAAGCGTGAACATGCCGCCCGCGTTGAAAGGATCTCCTTTCAAAGGTAAAAATAGTTAATCTATATTTTATCGTCAATGGGAAGCACACACAATTTGTTCACAGCGCGTTTTGTCACTCCTGTAGTGGTTTGGACCGTAGCTGCGCGTATTATACCGTCTGTCCCTGGATGAACGTGGAGAATCCGTCCTGAGATCCATATATGCGGAGGCACGCCATCTTCCTTGATGATAACCAGCTTCCCCGGCTGTATTGTTGATTCATGATGTTGACGCCATTTCTTTCTTTCCTGCAGTTGGCTAAGATACTCCCTTGACCACCTTGTCCAAAAATGTTGTTTGAGTTGCTGTACATGTTGCCATCTTGATAAGCGGTTTACCTTCAGTGCGGCTAATTTTGGCTCCATGATATCGGTGAGATATTCTCCAATAAGGAAGTGACCAGGAGTAAGAAATGATGGATCATTGGGATCTTCTGACATTGGACTAAGAGGACGGGAATTTAATACTGCCTCGATTTGAACTAATAGGGTGTATAATTCTTCAAATGTTAAATGAGCGTCGCCAGCAATACGTCGCAAGTGGTGTTTTGCTGATTTTACTGCAGCCTCCCATAGACCACCGTAGTGAGGAGATCGCGCCGGGATGAAATGCCATTGAATATTTCTTTGAGATAAGTAATTAAGTATCTTTTCTTGTTCAGTATCCTCTAATAATTTACACATTTGTTGTAATTCCCTGTTGGCATCAACGAAATTTGTAGCGTTATCGGAATAGATGTTTGCTGGATGACCTCTTCGCGCAACAAATCTTTTCAGAGCACTTAAAAAAGCTTCCGATGAAAGGTTGCTTACTACCTCTATATGTATAGCCTTGGTAGCAAAACATACGAATATCGCTGCGTACGACTTAATAATGCGACTGTTGCGTCTTGCACCATCTCGAATGTGGAACGGTCCGCAATAATCGACACCTGAATTCATGAAAGGACGCATTGGCTCAATTCTGTGACATGGTAAATTTCCCATTAAATATTCCGCTGGTTTTGGTTTAGCCTTGAAACAGGGAATGCATTTTCTTATTATTTGTCGCACAATTCCTCGTGCGGCTAGCGGCCAGTATTTGGCCCGGAGAGACGCTACTGTTTGTTGAATACCTGCGTGTAGTTGTCGTCGATGTTCGCGTTCTATTAAAAGTCTTGTGAAGGCATGATTTGTTGGTAGTATTATTGGATGCTTTCTGTCGTAAGTCAAGTGTGATTTTTGAATCCTGCCTCCCACTCTTATGATATTCTCATCATCGAGAAATGGATTTAAACAGAGTAATTTGCTCTTACCATGTAGCGATTGATTTTTTCGCAAACATTCCAACTCTCGCTTAAATTCTTCTTCTTGAACTAGTTTAACCAGTAGGTTATTTGCGCGAGCTAGTTCAGATGTTTTTAGAGAGCCCAAATACATCTCCGCATGAAGCCCCTTACTTTTGGCGGAGAGGTTCTGCTTGAATCGCATGCAATAAGCTACTATTCGTATTAGTTTATTTAGATCAGAATATCGCTCGAAAAGATTAAATCCATTATGAGTTAACAAAGCCTGCACACAAGGATCATGGCGTATTTCCAAATTTTTTGGATTAATTTCTGGCATGTCATTGATAGATCCTGTTGAGTTCGGGAAGTATTTTTCTTCCTTGGAAAGCCAGTCAGGACCTTGCCACCATAATTCGCATGTAGCTAAGTGCTCTGGAGAGGTACCTCGTGATATAAGGTCTGCCGGATTATCAGTACCCTTAACATGATTCCAACTTTCAACTTGAGTTAGAGTTTGAATTTCGCTTACTCGATTTGATACAAAGGTTTTCCATTTTTTTGAGGTTGATTTTATCCAGCAGAGCACTATCGTTGAGTCTGTCCATAATTTGATTCTTTTAATGGGAATGTTGATCGAGGCTAATACCTTGTCTACGAGTTGCGCTAATAGCAATGCACCGCTAAGTTCTAACCGCGGAAGAGTAATGCATTTCACGGGGGCAATTCTAGATTTTGAGCACAAGAGTTTACTGCTAATAAACCCATCTGAATTTGAAGACCTTAAATATATACATGCTCCATATGCCTTCTCGCTGGCATCACAAAAGCCACAAATTTCAAAATCGATAACGTTTATACTTGCCGTTGCCTGCCTCTGAATTTTTACATTTTTTAAATAGTCTAGATGCCTTTCGAATTGTAACCAATCTGTATGTATGTCTGTGGGAATAGACTCATCCCAATCTAATTTTAGTTCCCACAGCCTTTGCATCATTATTTTCGCGTTTACAATGACAGGACTAACCAGACCTAATGGGTCGAATAGTTGTGATGTTTTGGACAATATTGTTCTTTTAGTGATCTTGTTAGATAATTTTGAGAAAGCTAAATGATACTGAAGTGAGTCCGTGTTTGAGTTCCATTGCAGACCCAGTGCCTTGACGTCATCCGTGACTAAATTAAGAGTTGAGTTTGTAGCAGAGTTTGGAACAGCTTTGAGCAATTCCTTGCTATTGGAGTACCATTTTCGGAGTTCGAAACCTCCATTTTCAAGCAGAGTCGTAACTTCTTTAATAATTGTTTTGGCATCGTCAATGTTATTTGCTCCGGTTAATAAATCATCGACGTAGAAATCTTTTAGTACTATTGATGATCCTCTAGGATAGTGTTCTGCCTCTTCTATTGCTAACTGCTGCATAGCTCTAATTGCCAGGTATGATGCCGATGCAGTCCCATAGGTGACTGTTGATAGCTCGTAATCTGCGATATTATCGTCAGGATTAAATCTCCAGACAATTCTTTGCAGTTTCGTTTGAGATTTATCGACAAGCACTTGTCGGTACATTTTGGCAATGTCAGCTGTAACTACGTACCGATATGTGCGAAATCGGAGAACAATCGCGAATAGATCGTCTTGAAGAGTAGGACCCACCATGAGTATGTCGTTCAAAGATGTGCCATTGGATGACTTGGCGGAACCATCAAACACTACTCTTAGTTTTGTGGTGAGGCTATCTTCCTTTATCACGCTATGATGAGGTAGATAATAACTAGTTTGTTCTGATACATTTTCTTTAGGAACCCTTGCCATATGATTTAGATCTAAGTATTCTTGAATGAAATTGTTGTATTCTGTCCTAAGTTGTGATTGCTTGGATAATTTCTTCTCCAATAAATGTAGACGCTTTATTGCATTTTGTCTGGATTCACCTAATGCCGTCTCGTTCGTCTTTAGTGGTAATCGAACAATAAATCTGCCATTTTCATTTCGTTTGAATGTGTTGATGAAATGCTTCTCACAGTCTCTTTCTTCGATAGTCATAGGTACCTTTCGTGAGCATTCTTCAATTTCCCAGAATTTTGTTAAGGAGATATCTAAATTGTTCTGTACAGATAAATTGCAACAAATACTTGTGAATTTTTGCATGCTACTGGCTATTTTTCCAGCAACGATCCAACCAAGTTGTGTTTTTTGTAAATAAGGTTGATTAATTGATGTTTTTATTTGTCCAACACAAATTAAACTCCAAAACATTTCCGCGCCTATTAAAAGGTCAATTTTACTTGAAATGTTGAAATTTGGATCTGCTAATTTCACATTTTTAGGTACGGAAAAATTTGACTTTTCGACCGAAATTTGTGGAATGTTTTCCGCAATGTTTTCTAGTACAAGACATTTTAGTTGTGTACGGAATGCGTTATATGTGGACGACATGTTTACGGTGACATAATGTGTCACTTGAGATTTTGTCTTGCTTATTCCAACGACAGGAATTAATGTGGGACTAAATTTTAAATTCAATTTTTTTGCCAAGTCTTTTGTAATGAAATTCGATTGTGAACCAGAATCGAGTAGAATGCGACACTGATGACATTTGTTTTGCCTATCATAGATATTCACAATGGCAGTGGAGAGGAAGACTTGAGAAATTCCTTCGGAGGTATGTGCTGAAATGATTGCTGACGATTCGCTTGCAGATGATTTGGTTTGAGATTCTAATGTCTCTTGAGTTGGGAAATGCAGAAGCGTATTGTGTCGTTTCTTACATTCCTTGCAAGTTCCAAGTGTACATTTGTTTAATTGATGTCCATGCTTTAGACAATTAATGCAGAGATTGTTACTTTTTGCTTCTTGCAAACGTTTTTCAGTTGACATTTTAAGAAACTTTTGACAGTGATAGATGAGATGATCTTCTTTACATACCGCACAAAGTTGTTTTTGGGTTGTGATATGAGAAAACGTTATTTTATTGGAAGAAGACTTGTGCCGTGACACTTGAAAAGAATCCTTTGACATAATTTCTAAAGTTTCGCATCTATGTAATAGGAAATCAGCCATTTGTTTGAATGAGGGTATTTCAGATTTGATGATACTATTTTCCCACTCCTTTTTCGTGGTATGATCAAGTTTTGTAGAAACTAAATGTATCAGCAAATCGTCCCAAGATTCTGTAGAGCGATGTAGAGCCTTAAGAGCTCGAAGATGTTTTAATACACCGTCCAAAATTTGGCGCAATACAGATGCGTTTTCTTTATAGGCTGTTGGTAACTCAAAAATAGCTTGCACGTGTTTTTGTATTATTAAACGCTTATTGCTGTATCGATCTTTTAATATTTCCCAGGCTTCGTGATAATTTTCGGAACTGATTTCCAGAGAGCTTATAACGTCTGCGGCTTCTTTTAATACAGATGATTTCAAATAATGAAATTTTTGAATTTCTGTTAAGCTGCTGTTTGTATGAATTAGCGAAAGGAACGTATCGTGATACGGAAACCATTCATCATAAGCACCAGAGAATGTGGGTAATTTAATAGTTGGAAGACGTACGTTATTTACTGTGTTACTTTCGTGTTGATTATTGTTTGGATTTTGTGTCTTAGTTTCTTGAAATTCAACTTTATTTTTCTTTAAAAACTGTTCTACTTTACTAATTATTTGGAAGTAACTATTCTCGAATTCTTCTCTTTCTTGGTCATGATTGTCCGATTCTTCCAGTACTTCAATTTGACACTGAATGTTATCAAATTGCGTGAGATATTGCTCTGCTACATTAAAGCGCCGTTTCAGTTGGTTAATGTCGGTATCTTGTGTTAATGTTGCGAAGTAATTGCTGAATCTTGTAAGAGAAGTTTTTAATTGCTTTCTTTTGTTTTTGAGATCTTTCAAATTAGCTTCGCTCATTTTGATTGCGAGTAATGTAGTGGCAGTATTAAAGGAAAGAATGGATAAAAATTGATTATAACTGACTGAACGTGTTGAAGTTAGCAGTATTAAAGGTAAGAAGGAATAAAAATTGATTGACTCACTGAACGTGTTGAAGTTGTTTCGCACTCGTAGGGTAATTTTCTTAATGGAGTTGAATGATGCTGTTTTTCCACGATGACTTGGAAGGCTCACTGATTGCGCTATCCGGCTGTCGAAGGACCATGTGAGTGTCGCCGTGCAAAAGCATGAACGACTGCTTTCTCGTTGTTAAATTGCAGAAGAAAACACAGCACAACACTCCGTTTAAATATACTTTAATTAATATTAAAATTATACAGTAAACTAATGCTAACTTATTGACAATTATTGAAATAAATCAGTAAAGTTTTAAAGTTGAAGTTTAGTTCAAATTTGAGATTGATTCGCGACGATTGTTAAATATGAGTTACTGCGCTGATTGACCAGACGGAACTGCTTCTTTCTAAATTTTTATGTTGCCAAGAAATATTTTCTTAAAATATAAAATTTGAGGTGCACCAATGGGAAATAGCGGATTAGAACTCGGACAAGAGCGATTGGCTAAGAAAAATAACAAGAATCTAGAAATTCTAAAAAATGCATCTTAGATTTGAATTCTATGAATCTACTTCGAGGGAGAACTTCTTAAAATTAACCTGAGTAGCTCGTAGAACCCCAGGTGCAGAATATGACAAACCGCGTGTTCGTCAGAAGGGATTATTCCCGGTAAAGAGAAGTGTTTCAGTTTTGAATTCATAGAAAAGAATACAAACGTAATATTCGAGCAGGTGCCGCAGGTATTATACCTGAATTCTTGTGATATGAAATTAAAGGAATTTAAAATCTTAACAATTCACAAACTATTCCTAAAATAAGTAAATTAAAACATACATATATACATAAGCGTGAACAGCAGTATTTGCGTTCGTTGTGCGTTTTATTTATTAAAAGCTGGAATTTCGCTGATTGCGCGAGCGAAGCAAAATTTACAGCGTGCAGTTGCTTATGACAAACAGAACTGCAACAATCGATTTATTCGGTCGCAAATTGCCGAAATGAAGCACATTTGTTTAAATTAATTACGCCCTGTAAATAATTCGGCGGCGTGTATTACATAATATTTTATCTCCTAATATTCAATGAGCGGATGGCGATTAAAATGACTTCAGGCCGGTCGAATCGTCGAATTTTTGTGTTGTTTGGGATTATTAATGTGTTAAATTTAATGTGTCTGTTAAACATCGTTTACCATGTTTTAATTAAGGAATTTAAATTTTGTAAAAAAAATATAGAAAATTGTTAAACACTAAAAAGTTTTCTATTATTTGTTTCACGACAAATTTCCATTTTGAAGTCTTGAATTTTTCTGTAATTATCAAGTCCTTTTTATTTAATTCTTTAATTGAAACGCAATCCAAACAAAGGAGTCTGTATCTTACCAACTTTTTTCATTTAAAACGAAACGGAAATATTATGTTAGTTCCTAACTTAAGACTATATGAAGCCCTGTTTGAAGCATACAATTTTGCAGAAAATTTCTGCTCTTTTCACGACCAGCGCGGCGCCGCTATGAAACCCCTAATTCAACAATTTAGCACATTTTTGCATACTCAGCAAATGGAGGTGAGCTTAGCTCAACTTGCATGCATGCACTGGGAAAAATAATGAAAATTGCATCCATCTGCCAGCTGTCGGTGGCTACTTCTCAATAGAAGTTTTGCGCGGGACGGAAATATTCAAATTCAATTGCTTCACTTGACGATAGCCAGCTCTTAGAAGCCTCGTTAAGTAATGTTTTAAATATTGCCATATAATATTCAGCGCCATGAGTTGACATTTTTATCTTTCACTGCGGGATCTCGTCTCGAATCTTCAAGTTCGGTTTTCTGATTTGTCTATATAAAAAACCGGCTGACCATAAAAATATAAAGTATCCGGAACTAGGTTGGGTTGGGCTACATTTAGTAATTTTGCTATGTAAATGCAATGGAAAAATTCTCGATCACAACCCACTTGACCAGGTTATTATTTAGACACTTGTTACCTTCCACAAGTGCCCCAATGTCGAACTCCGTTTGTGACTCTGCTCCACTTTGTTCTTTACCTCGAAGTGCTACAGTAAGTTCGCCATCTGAAGAAACAATCGAGTCTGAATTTGATGACGAAAATAAAGACCAAACGTTCAAGTCAAATTATGCAGAGTCTCACCTTACAACTCAAGCTGATTTAACCGATTTAGCAAGAGATTTGGAGCTGTCAAAAGAAAAAGCAGAATTGCTAAACTCACGCTTGAATCAGTGGAATTTGTTGGACAAAGATTCCAGAGTTTCATTTTTCAGAAAAAGACATCGAGAATTTTCTTCATTTTTTGCTACTGATGACTATTATGACTGCAGTGTTATTAACGGGTTTTTCGAAGTGATTGGTTTAGAACATAAACCTGGCGATTGGCGACGTTGTACTGATAGCTCCAATTAGAAATTTAAAAGCGGTTCTCTTGCACAATGGCAATATATTACCGTCATTCCAATTGCACATTCAATTCACATGAAGTAAGAGTGTAACAAGTTAAAATAGTACTGGAGAAAGTTCAATACTACCATTACAACTGGGATATTTGTGGCGATTTTAAAATGTCGGGTTCCTTTCTTGGATTGCAGAGAGGCTATACTATACATGCTTCCTCTGCCTTTGGGATAACCGTGCGGACAAGGAACATTACACCAAACGCATATGGTCTTCTAGAAACGAGCTGATACCGGGCAAACAAAACGTACTAAATTCACCTCTTGTTTTCAAGGAAAAACTTTTGTTGCCCCCTTTACACACAAAATTAGGCCTTGGCAAACAATTTGTTAAAGCTTTAGATAAAGAATCTCCTACATTCTGCCATGTCTCCAAAGCTTTCAATCGCAAAAGTGCAAGCGGGAATTTTTTCACAGGTCCCCAAATTAGGGAAAAGCTTAATTCAGAAATGTTTGAATAAAAAATGAACAATGTGGAAAAACGTGCTTGGTTTGCTTTTCGCAAAGTAGTAAACGGATTTCTTGGTAACCACAAAACTCCAAACTACGAAGAACTTGGAGAGCAATTAATTGAAAACTATAAAGAAATAGGATGTCGGATGTCTTTGAAAGCAAAGTTTGAAAGTACTATCGCGGCCTCATAATTTCGCACGATTTAATTTTCAGCTGTAAATATAACTTTCTTTGACGGCTTGTCAAAAATAATCATTTTAAACGTCAGATTTCAAATGTAATAAGTTGTAGCATCACAATTCCAAATCACGTGCTTTCTAGAGGAGAGAAGGGTTTTGCACACTTAGATTTCTTTCAAGAAAATTCAGGCCATGTCAGTGAAGAACATGGCGAGAGGTTTCACCAGGACATTCAGAAATTCGAAAAACGTTACGAAGGAAAATCGGCAACGTAACTGATGGCAGAAAGTGTATTTTCTTGAATACATTTGAGTTAATATATTGTTCTTTTTATTGGTCTTAGAGCCAGTTTCATAATCAAATTTAAAGGAGACTTTAAAACTAAAGTCACATTCAGATGTGTAAACAAATGCGTTTCCATATTTGTTTTTACATCTGAAAATGACTTTAAATATAAAGTCTCCTTTAAATTCGATTATGAAATTGGCCCTTACTTTTGTTTAAGTTTTTGTATGTACTGAACAAAGTCGCTTTAGTAGAAGTTTCGAAAAAAATTTAAAAATTTTACAATACTCTAATTACTGGCATGGTATAGGTGAGAGATTGGTAATTTGAAAATAGACTGTTTTTTGTCTTTATAAATATAAATACTCCATAAAATTTACATAAACAAAAGACGTTTAAAATTGTTGCATAGTATAATAGATCTCTCCAGATAGCCAACGAGAGAGGAACGAATGGACGTTCTAAATATAATTTGTTAAATACTCAATAGATGTCACTTGTATGCACCAATTCGAAAACTGAACATTTGTCACAAACCATTTGCTAATTCCGAAGCTTGTTCGCATATTTGCCGATGTAACATAGAAACAAGTTTAAAGTGGGGCCAGGACACGATAATGTGACGTACGGTTATAACATGCTGTTAATTCTCCTTTTAAACTTTCCATCACACCTCTTAGTTATAGGGTGGTTATAGAATTCGTTTAAATGTTACTTATATTTACAGGTTTCTGCTTTTGTAACAGTAGCGCCACCACATATAAATGAGTTTACAAGCAGTATTTGGAGCAGCTTTGATAGGTATTGATAGGTATTCTATTTTCATGATTATCTGGTGAAATAAAATAGTTGTGAAATAAATTAGAAAATTGGAATTCGATTAAGTCACTATTATCTATTATCGTCAATTTTCTCTTCGGCAAAAAGACGCGTATCGTTTAGTAATTCAGGTGATATTGCGGCCTGTTTCGAGAGCGCGTAATTTAATTTATTCAGATCACAATCGCGCTTTTATCTTCGCTTCGAGGACCGTAAACTTTTCTTGTTAAACAAGCATGTTATAGAATAAAAGGTGGGCGAAAAAGAGATGGCCGCCGAAGAAGAAGAAAAATAAAACCTAAAGTTCGCATGTCAGTTTCTTCTCCGAGCGCCAATTCGCTCGGCCAATATCCGATATCACCATCGCCGGGCCTCCACTTCTCAAATCGATGAATGTCACTTCTTGCACAAAACATATTTCCTGTTATGTCCGTCCGATTATGTGTATTATCGATTCGGGAATTGAATTTTTCTTTTGCGGTTTCGCCTCAGAAATAGCCCGCCGCGGTAATAAATCTTGGGAGGCCTTTTTTCACGCGCCAAATTAATTTGTTATGTTACGCAACGGAAGTTTTTTTGTATGTCCTGTAAAGTGGTGAACATCGGCGATACAAGGTTTGGTAATTAGGGCAGCGATGTATAATATCTGCTTGGAGGGAGATTTTCAGGACGAGATCGTTTTCTGTGTCCCTGAATGTGTGAATTGAATATGGATTAGGTTTGCAATTAATTTGATGGCTGCAAGGGAGGAACCGCCGCAGACATTATAACCGCGCTCACGAAATTGATGATTATGGCTTTCTTAACGTTCCCTTCGCACTTTCTTCGTGACGCATATACGCTTTTAATATATTTTTATTGTTTTATGTGACAGGTTAGTTACTGTTCGGATATTTATTGGATGATGTTCTCAGTTTCAGAATATAAATATTTTTTTAGTTGAATTACAAAAAAAAAAAACCATGAAATGATACTTCCTTCAAACCATCTACATAATATTTAATTAATAATTGAATCCAATCAACATGCAAACTTTGGTAAGGACCTGGAAATGCTGTAAGGAAAATTCTTTTTTTTTAAAGCCATAAAAATTAAGTTCCACGTATTTATTGAAACAAAGGAGGCTCTAACTTAGCATGTATTCATATTTCAAATGAAACGGAAATCTCAGGTTGCAGAGACAAAATTCCGACGTGATTTAGAAATGTGTCGAGTATAGAGTTACGCGGGAAAAAACTTCGCTCTTATCGCAACCGACGCCGGCAGAAACCGAATCACTAAGTTAGTACTTTTCTTGCAGAATCATCAAATGGAGAGCAGCTTAACGTGCATGCGTAGCACATAGAAATTAGTAAAAACCACAGGAATTGTTTTTGGTTTGTAAAAATTTTGGGTAACAAGAATGAGAAATTTAGTAAAAGGTAATTATTGCCAGTTATTGTGTTTGGAATTAGAGAAGTCCCCCTTTATGTTTCGATAAGATCTTTTTACAACCCTTAAGTCCAGATTTTACTTTAATGACTATCGCGTTTAAAAATTTTGATATGACCCTCGTATATCAAAATTGAATAATTAATTTAAAAAAATGTAAGGAAACTTTTCACCAATACCAGAATGGCTTAATTATATCACATATTGATGGTACTAATGATGTAGTAGGTATAATGAAGTAAGTAATGTAAGAACATATAATGGCTGTTTAATAAAAAAGTGTGCCGTACAGCTTAAGATAAAACTCCTCGAGAGAAACGGGAGCAAGGAAGCAAAAGCATTAAAACGTTGGAAGCAGAATTCAAGTTAGTTAAGCATTGTTCCGTTAATGATTGCTGTACGGACAGAGAGAGCGGCGCTGCAATATGATACGTCCCGTTAATGATGTGATTCGGTGTTGCGACTGGGCCGACGTCAGGCGTCGGTTCCCACCGTCTTCGCCGCTTGCACCATTATCCAGCACATTCTTTACAGATATGCTCCATTCCTTATGCCCTACCTCAAACTAAGATGGTTTCCTCGTGCATTTACCTAATATTGATCCCCCCTATTAAAGAGGATGATTTTAGTTTTGGCGGAACTTAACGTACGCCGCGATTCGTGTCGTTCATCAACGGGATGCTGTAAAAGTGACGCACGATGGCTTCTCGTTCGCTTCCATACGCTTCCAATTATCGTTCGGCTTTACGACTGAAAGATAAAAAACGTCCCCGGTGATGCCCCGCACAATATGTGTTAACTCAGCCGCGACAAATTATTAAATAGTGGCGGTGAAAAAACTTTGTCATAAACAAAGCCATAAATTCCTGTGTTTTCCTGATGTACGGTTATAAAACTTTTATTTTTCCAGGATTTGTTATTAACAAATTAAATGGTGCGAGAGAACGTCTTATTAATTTTAACATTAGATTGCGAAACATGGAAATCAAAACCAAAAGATAAAAAAGTAAATTACAGGCAGTAAAAATGAAATACCTAAAAAGAGCTGGAGGTGTTACAACGTGAGACAGGATAAGAAATATTGAAATTCGAAAAGGAATTAGGAATTGAATCATCTTCAAAGAATGAAGGAAAATCGACCGGTCCGGTCAAAGAAGTTTGGGTAAACTAAAATGATAAGAAGAAAGAAAAAGCGAAGCCGAACAAGATATGAGATGACTCTATTGGTGAAAAAATTCAGTATGCGTACGTGACTTTTATAATATTTCACAATATTGCATCAGCTAGACTATACGCTATTATTTAGTCCCACAGTATATCTCCATTTCACTCTGTCGCCCGGCTAAATCTGATTTCATTCGTAACCAACCCTGTCGGAACTTATGGTAGGAGAGAACGCGGCGTTTGCTCGCATTCAATTAGTCTACAGAGTTTTTAGAGTACGGCTCGTTTATTTATGATTTTTATCTTTGTGCTCCCTTTCACGAGATTCTGTGAAGGAAGACGAAACCGGAATTATTCCGAGATTTGTGAAAACGCACGTTGAGAGAATTTCAAGCTCGTGAAACAGCTTTTCGAAAGTCTGTCGATGAATTAAGGAACAGTGGTCGGATTCTGGCTTGACGATACGACACCTGTCGATCGAGTTTTAACGATACCACGTATTCTCGTTGAGTATAATATGAGAACTTATTCCATTCGAACATCAACTTTTTATTCCTCAAGTTATAATTTCATGCCATTTGATCTAACTCTTATCGATTTCCGCTAATTGCCGACGATTTGATTTCTGAATCACTTCTATCGTTGCAGCGTTCACGCTATCGTATCGAACGATACGATTGAATCATGAAACGAGAATCCCATAGCAGGTATGTTTTGTTGGCCATTTTGTGCAATGTTCGATTTTGTTAACGCGTTTCGATCTCTTCTATTAGGCTTTTAGTGGTAGTTTTACCCATCAGAGAAAACCCTTAGTCAATCGTTTGAATTGGCTTTCGGTTGGAACCGCGTCACGCTGACATAACTGGAAACATCTCATTAACGATCCGTCACGTCCCAACAGACCAATCCCCGCTCATCGTTCCAACCCACTACCCCCATCGACCACTATAAATACCACGACAACAGATTCAGTTTGAACGACTAAAGAGAAGCAGCAGCAACACCACCAGCAGCTGCAGCTCTGAGGAAGTTCTTCTGCAATGAAGAACGAAACGTCGGCAGTAGAAGAAGTCAACGTGACGCGGTTCCAACCGGAAGCCAATTCAACCATGGACGACGCCCGCGGAAGCTTTCAAGTTAAACCCTTAGTAAAACCTTTTTGGGTGAAGGAATAGGCCGGAATCGGTGTTTGGAACTAGTTGAACCCTGTTGAGTTATAGCATGTTATATTAATTTTAGTATATCAAGTTAGTGTTTAAAAAAAAATATGTATATTACTGTAGCAACATGTAATTATGATAGATGTTACAAAAACTACTTTAACTGTAATTCTGCCTTTTCCTAAAGAATATATACCTTCGTTGAAAAAGGGCGTCTTATTTGATACAAAACAACAGGTTATGAGGCCCAGTTCACGAAATTGCCCTTATTCGAATGTAATTTGAAGACAGAAATTTCAAGTTTGAAGTAACGCTTGTGGTGCCTAATTTTTCACATCGAGGTTGGTCCTTTCCTTGTTATTTAATCTGATTGAGACTGAGGTAAAGATAGATAAATTAAAAGGTTTTAACATTCAGAAATTTGATGGCAAAAATTTCCAACTGTGGAAATATCAGCTAGAGATAATTTTTCGTGCTGAAGGTATTAGCGATGTTGTTCTTGGTACAAAACCACGACCTATTGAGAAGAATGAAGCTCAAAAATTATGGGATGATCAAAATGCAAAAGGTATGTTAATAATTTCTACTGCAATGGAGTTTGATCAGCTTCAGGTTGTTATGACATGTGACACCGCTTCACAAATGTGGATTCGACTTAAAGCTATTCATGAACAACGATCAGCAATTAATAAGCTTTCTCTGAAGCAGCAATTCTTTAATTACAAGATGTCGGATACTGACACAATTGCACAGCACATTAGCAAGATTGAATCAATGGCTCAAAGTTTGGCGGATATTGGTGAACCAGTAAGTGAAGTTGACAAGATTGCAAAAATGTTAGGTGGTCTTCCGGTAAAGTATGGTCCATTCATAACTGCTTGGGATTCTTGTGAAGAAAGTAAGCAAACAGTTGATAATCTTACTGCTAGATTGTTAAAGGAGGAGCAGTGCTTGAATCAACTTGATGAAATGTCGACAGCTTTTGCAGCTATTAAGGTAGGAAAATTTAAATCAACAAATCAGCCATCTGCAAGTAGTAGCAAAAATAGTCAAAGTTCAAAAACAGTAAATAAAAGGCAAATAGAATGCTTCTATTGTCATCAAAAAGGACATATAAAGTCAGAATGCAGGAAACTAAAATCAAAACGTCATTTAGACGTCAATACTTCAAAGCATCAAGCTTTTACTGCTGAAGTTAAAAATATTTATGTTCCTGAATGCGAAAAGATATGCAGATTGCAGATAGTGCCGCATCGAAACATATGACTTTTCACAGAGAATGGTTTATATCTTATAAATCATTTGATAATGAAGTTTTAATTCAGATTGGCGATAATTCTTTTGTACAAGCTGAAGGGATAGGATCTGTCAAAGTTTTGGCATTAGTAAATAATATGTGGGAACCACGCACTCTTGAAGATACTTTGTACGTTCCAAAATTACAAAAGAATTTATTTTCAGTGGGAGCTGTGACAAATAAAAATTATAGAGCTAATTTTGTTAATGAAAAACTCGAAATTAGAAATTCACGTTTAGTTGCTGTAGGAACAAAAATGAGCAACCAATGTTATCAAATGTTGTTTGAGGTGCCTGAAATAGAGCAAGCTAATGCAGTCTCATCATCAAACCTTGCTATAATTTGGCATAAAAGGTTAGGGCACGTTAATTTTAAAACCTTAAAAGATATGGCTGATAAAGGACTTATACCCAATTTAAAATTAAATAATGTTGATGATTTGTTTTGTGATTCCTGTCAAAAAGGTAAAAGTCACCGAAAATCATTTAAGTCAAATCTTGACTGCAGAGCAGCCAAACCAGGTGAAATTATTCACACAGATTTAAGTGGTAAGATGTCGAGGACTTCTGTTGGTGGTGCCAATTATTATCTTATTTTTAAAGATGACTGCACTTCATATAGATTTGTCTATTTTGTCAAGAATAAAAGCGATGTTTTTTCTAAGTTTATTGAGTTTGAAAAACTCTTGGAAAGGCAAACAGGAAACAAAATCAAGGTTATTCGAAGTGATAATGGTACTGAATACGTTAATCAGTATTTTAAAAATTACTTCAGGAAAAATGGAGTAATTCATGAAACAACAAGTCCCTACACACCTGAACAGAATGGTAGGATTGAGCGTGACAATCGTTCTATTGTTGAAAGTGCTCGCACAATGCTACTTGAGTCGAACCTTCCTGAAGAGTTATGGGCAGAAGCAATTAATACTGCCGTGTATAGTTTAAATCGACGCCCCTGCAAATCCAATGATAATAAAACTCCTTATGAAAAATGATTTGGTAAGTTACCATCATTACAACACATGGGAAAATTGGAGCTCTTGTTTTTGTTTATGTTCCTAAACAATTTAGATCTAAGCTCGATAGCAAGACCAAAAATATGATAATGGTTGGATACGACGGTCATAGTACAAATTATAGATTATTAAATCCGTTAGATAAGAAAATAACAGTTTCTCGTGATGTATGCTTTAAAGAAGATGAAACGACTGAAAACTTTAAAGGAAAAGGTCAGTATTCCAGTTTTAAATGGCCTTCATCATCAATTTGCAGCGTCATTGAGAACGATGAAGAGGATAATGAATCTGAGGAAACTGAAGAAAATTCTGAACAATCATCTACTGATGAACAAGAAGAAAACACGCGACAACTTCGAAATCGTGAAATGCTAAAGCCACCAGATCGTTTTGTTGCTTGTTCAGTAATCTTAGATGAACCGCAATGTTTTGAAGAAGCTGTAGTATCTAATGAATCGCAACAATGGTTTAATGCAATGGAAGAGGAAATGCTTTCATTAACGAAAAACAAGACGTGGGATCTTGCTCCACTACCAAATGATCGTAAAGCAATTGGTTGTAAGTGGGTATATCGCATAAAACAAAAACCGGATGGTACGATAGATCGTTTCAAGGCAAGATTATGTGCAAAAGGTTATTCGCAGAAAGCAGGAATTGATTATCAGGAGACTTTTTCACCTGTGGTACGTTATGACTCTGTTCGAGTGCTTCTGGCATTATCAGCTACAAACGGTATGGAAATTAAACAATTTGATGTGAAAACAGCATTTCTTAATGGAGATCTTGAAGAAGAAATATTTATGGAACAACCGAAAGGTTTTGAATCAAAACACCCAGAGCTTGTATGTAAGCTGAATAAAAGTATTTATGGTTTAAAACAGTCTCCACGTTGTTGGAATAAAAAGTTTACTCAGTTTTTGTCAAGCTTTGGATTTCAACAATGCAACGCTGATAAATGTGTATTTTACACAAAAATTGAAAACGAAGATGTATACCTAGCACTCTACGTGGATGATGGACTCATTTTATCCAAATCTGCCGAGCTTCTGGATAAAGTTCTATTTGAACTTGGTTCTTATTTTGAAATTACCATTGGAGATGGAACTTATTTTTGTGGATTAGAAATAAAGCGCAATCTGAAGAAGAAAGAAATCTTCATTAGTCAACGCAGTTACATTGATCGAATATTGCACAAATTTAATATTAATGATTGTAAGCCAACTTCAATTCCGTGCACTTTAGGAAATCCTTTGAATAAAGAACAATGTCCAGTCAATGATGAAGACAAGATAAAGATGAATAAGATACCATATCGACAAGCCGTTGGAAGCCTTATGTTTGCAGCTACTGTATCACGGCCCGACATCATGTTCGCCGTGAGTCAGGTGAGTCGTTTTTTAAATAATCCTGGCGCTGAACATTGGGCTGCTGTTAAAAGAATTTTCAAATATCTTCAGGATACGAAGGACTTGGGTATTATCTACAAAGAAGAATTGAACTGGCAGCGTACTCCGACGCAGATTTTGCTGGTGACTGTGACACGCGACGATCGACTACAGGATATGTGTGTGTATTGGCCAACGGACCCGTTACTTGGTCATCACGTCTACAGAAATGTGTTAGCAGATCTACTACAGAAGCGGAATACATAGCAGCTTCAGATGCTGCAACTGAAATTATTTGGCTTCGAAACTTTCTTTGTGAACTTGGTATTAGTTTAACAGAACCTACGAAATTACACGTAGACAATCAAAGCGCTATTAGTTTGTTAAAAAGTACCGAACATCACAATCGTACTAAACACATTGATGTAAAATATCATTTTGTACGCGAAAGAGTTGAAGATGGGACGATATCAGTTTCTTATGTATGCTCTGAAAATCAATTAGCCGATTTATTTACTAAAGCTATTGCCAGAGATAAATTTATTCACAATAGAAGTTTATTGCATATTGTCTCAAACTAAAATTAATTAAACATGAGTGGGAGTGTTGAGTTATAGCATGTTATATTAATTTTAGTATATCAAGTTAGTGTTTAAAAAAAAAATATGTATATTACTGTAGCAACATGTAATTATGATAGATGTTACAAAAACTACTTTAACTGTAATTCTGCCTTTTCCTAAAGAATATATACCTTCGTTGAAAAAGGGAGTCTTATTTGATACAAAACAACAAACCCCGGGGGCTCATCCCCCACTGTGAAAGTGAACCTGACTTGTTGACTCGACGTCACTTGATGACGTAACATCGGCGTTGAAGTACGCTCCCGCACTGTTGACAGCTGACTGTCATTACGCCGGATTCTGGTACAAGGTCGGAATTACTCTAATTATTTTTAATTACTCTATTGGGTTGATTCACCTTTCCGTGGCGTTGTAACTTTTATTCCCCTAGCCGATATAAACAATAATGTGGGATTAAAATGCCACTTATAAAGACAACGTAAACACTTTTTAAAGTTAAACGTCCTAACTCCGATTATTTAACACCAGAAATGGATGGATGTGAAGGAACATCGAAAAGGAGTTGAAAAAGTGTTAGAATATTTTTATGTGAGTAGTGGCACATTTTCTTCAAAATTGTTGTAAGCAAACATATCAATCAATATCTTGTTGCACTACCATTTTTGTCAATGACCATCTGCAGCTTTCGATTCTTTGACTAACCTAAGTTCTTCATGTTGCAATTTCCTAGTACATTTGAAGCTTGATTTAGGGTTTGCTTCATCTCCATTTTAAGGTCGAATATCTTTTTTGTAGTTTTTTTTTATCAAAAAGCCTCACACATTCTGTATCGGATTGAGGATTAAGGTCGAATATCTTTTTTTGTAGTTTTTTTTTTTTAGGAAAAAGCCTCACACATTCTCGATCGGGTTGAAGATTAAGGTCGAATATTTTTTTGAATTGTTGCGATCACTAGTTTGTAAATTTTCATCAATAATATACAGATTGAAGACTCTGACTTTGGCCAGTAGTATGCGACTATGTAAAAAAAGAAAAAGTACTTCTTTTGCATTCTTGACATGAGTAGTGGGTTCAATGTAGTGGAGATTACGTGTTATAGCAAACACCGCAGATATTGAGATGTGCGAATAGTGGATTGTAATATTTTCAAAAGCAGCTACAAATAAATTAATAAATACGCATACGCACACTATTCTCGTCTATTTCAATCAATACGCTCTTTGCTGCTCTTCAAGAAACCACTATTGGTTAAAGCGAAAGTCTTCAAATGGTATATAAAATTGTTTCTTTTTATTTTAATGAGTTCACGTTAATATTTTTGGTTTTCCTAAATGGAGTTTTATAAATTTTCCAGCAATATTATTTGATCGAATTTATTGCTTTCTCCTTTTACTCCTTTTTCCAGAATTACACAAACTTCTTCCTTTTCAAATTTTAATGCTGTAACTGTATAATACTGCCTACAACTACTTTCTTCATTCTCGCTGCGAGTTAAATTTTCCTAATTTTGTTAAAATAATAGGGTGTATTGAAAAATATTGATGCGGAGGGAGATGAATAAGTATTTAAAAGAATGAATCTTGTGTATTTATTGAATATTTCAATGTATTAAGAGAATTTCATGTTTAAATACATTTTACAGTTTATGTTTTAGAAAGGAAAGAAGTATTCATCACAGTATGATTGAATTTGTACCATTTGAAAATGCTTTGTGTGTCAAACAACAAAAAAGGTGGTAGAGATAATACCATACACTCTTCACATTTTTAGATTTTAATAAATTATCCCTTATGCTCTAATGATGCATGATTTTCGAATGAATGCGGTGTTCTCTATTTTTTTATTTATTCAATATATTTAGGCAAATTCATGAACCAAGCGTAACATGTCATGTTTCCATCAAACTACTTGTTTATTACCAATCAAAAAAACTACAACTGTCTTAAAAAATGTATTGATCCTTCAAGATAAAAATCTTCTATTATATTGTCACTGTTATAATTTTGGTGATTACTATGAATCATGTGAGTGTAGATCCGATTTATTTTATGCTAATTTCAGTGCATTATTCCATCAGTGTAGTAAATATGTAACAGGAGCGGATTCTGTCAGTTTAACAAACAAATTGCAGCATCTACGGATTCGTGAATAAACTAAGCATAAATATCGCAATTTACATTCGCCATAAATCATCTTGACAAAACAGGTCGGCTTAGAACAGGCAACGCCAGAAAAATAGGGCCGGTTCGAGATTAGGAAAGGTGGAGGAACGGTCGGGCAAGTCGCGAGCGAGCGAGCGAGCGAATTCCTGTTTGGTTTCATGCCGAAATTACCTTTCATTTATCAACATAGGTAGTCCGCGGATTCTCTTACAAAAGGATGTGCAAAAACTTGTCTAGCTAGGAATCGCTAGTCATTTGTTCCGGTGTCGACTGTCACATGGCAGACAAGCGACTCTGGTGTTGTCTGGATCATACGTTATTACATTCCGCATTCACATAAAACGCCCTCTTTAGGCAAGTCTGCACTCACTCGCTAAAACGTTCGACTATTTATCTTATTGTCGCAGTAAATAAAACTATTTTATGTTGGCTCTTGCGGGCGTAATTGAAGATTTAATAGAGTTCACATATATTACATCCACGTATATTGCCACTTTTACATAAATTGCTTACTTTATATTACCCTATAAATCGAAGCTATACGTCCTCCCGACGTAAACCCACAAATTCTCCTTAATTAAGAAGAATTAACATCGCAGTTTTCTAAATATTTAGGAAAAAAATCGACGTTATTGTTCACATATTCTGAAAAAAATGGGCACAGAAAAATAAAACGTCTGTTTCTACTGCCTCGTAAAGCGAATGAAAGAAGGTGCGAGGTCAATTCGCTATCATATGAGGAGGGCAATTTGGAAATATCTGCACATAATCGAAATATTTTACCGAATAAGAAAGCGACCCCAATTCACAGAGATAAAGAAGAATGAAATATTCCTTCACTCAGAACACTATCCACCAACCATTCAATCCCATTTTAACCAAAATAACAAGTTCGGTGATGTATTTTTTGGAAATAACTCGTTTTACAGTTCCAAAAAACGGAAAATTTAAATGTAATTAAAATGCTAAAATTTTCCGTTTTTTGCAAATAACTCTAAAACGGTTTGATTTAGGTATAGGAACATGTAATATCACTTTGTGTCAAATTTTATCACCAATTTGATTACGCAACGAACAATCTGGCATTCCATTTGAAAAAATCGATCTTTTTACATTTTTAACTCTTGATGAAAAGTATAAATTTAAGAATTATTCTCAGGCAAAGATGTTTATTTTAAAGAATACCTACGATAAAGGGATTTTTAAACTACAAACTTAATTAGATTTCAATTTTCTATCTCGTTTCAAATAAGAGTTACAGCCCATTTTGAAAACGTCAACCACCTGCCTTGATTTCGGAAAATAATTTTTATCTCAAAAACTGTAATAGATAGACATGGTATGGCTTGAATAAAAAAGATTTAAAATTATGATTCCCATCTAAAAGTGCAAAAATAAATAGGGTGTTCCATTTAAAATAACAAAGTAGATGGCGACTTCCGGTATAACCGGAAGTGCTAGACATCTGAAAATATTTTTGCTGAAGAGAACGCAATCACTTGTATCCAATTCTAAATGTTCAAGTTTCTATTTTGGCCAGAACCACATAAACTTCTAATGAAAGGTCTCGGTGGGACATTTTGTATAAATTTTACTCAGTGTTCCTTGTTTCCTGCTATAGAGTCTGTACTGTCTTCATTTCCAAAATATGATTATTGGACTTGCCCCATGTGAGTGGTGGTTGCTCTCTTTCCCTCATTTTCGTCTTACTCCAGTTTACCAAATGCGTTTAGTCACTCCTTTGCCTTCTACTTTTGTTAGGTGACCAAACCATCTCTAAGCTCTTGTTGCTCCATCACTTCCAGAACGGATTGCATGTTTAGTTCTTATTTTACTTGGTCGTTCTTTTGTTACGGTGAGGAAATTCGTTGCAAATAATTTCTAGCTTTCGAGCCACCCTGTATCTTGGCAAAAGTTTCATAGCGTCGCAGTTTGACCTTTGGAACTTGGACTGTTCCATAAACGACGCTTAGGGCGGTAAACAACCCCGGACGATCCCTTTTCGTCGTAATGAGACTGTTCTATGTTGAAAGTGGAATATATTAAAGGTTTGTCATTAGCCAATGGACCTCTCCCCCACCCGCGAACCCCTTCGCGTCGCACGACGCTGCGAGTCCTAGGTCTTTCCAAGCTTGTCTGTCAAATTCACGGCAGGTATGTTTTTAGAATCACGTTGGGCGTCGGTCGGTTCATAATCCGTGTTTTCCGCTTTTATTCAGGCTTTATGTTTATTTTATCTTCTGCGCTCCCCTCTATTCCGGGTGCTTTACCGGAGTTTTGGTAACCGGAGGCGATTCCTCAGAATCACCACTGTGGACTGATTTTTACGGGTTCATTGTAAACCGATTTTGGTCCGCCATCTTAATGTAGGTTATCCGAACGCTCATCATTCCCGTCGCTAGAGGACACCACCTTTATCACGTCAAAGTGGTAACTGGGAGCATCTCTCCCATATATCTGTCTCATTGGGTTGAAGCCAAACTGTCATTTGGAATGACGCGACGCTCCTGTTACGCCTAACCTCGACGGACGACACTTTGATGTGTGCTCCTTGGACAATGGAAGCTCGGATCACACCTCCCTTTTTATTTATTTTATTTTGTTACATTTTAACATTAAATATTTAAAACAACAGACGGTGTTGATACTTTCGTATTGTTGTGTTCACTTTAATACGCTTTGTAAACGGATCCGTAACTTAACTACCTTACTTTAATTTATAACGTTAAATTGACATCCCAGTCCGTGTACTGGTTTTTTTCTTGTACAATCTACTATGATTGTTAATTTGAATTCTTGATTTGATTGCGTTACTGGTGATTGTTATTTTTTTCGAATAAATTCCAACTTTTGTGTTAGGATTACGTATGACCCAGCCCATCTCCATGAGTTAGCCGGTCGTGAGATTAAACTTAATTTGCACATTTCAATATTTGTAACCAAGCAGGTCACACTTTATTCAGTCTTTTCGTGTTATACCTTTCACCTTCCTCAAATGTCTCATTTCCGTTGCTTTTTCCAATTGTTTCTTCACATCTATTTAAAATTGTAAAGTAAAAAAGGGGTAGTTAAAAAAAACTGTAATAACTAAACTGCAGTCAGTGAGACGACAAACATATAAAACGCAGTATAATTTTAAGAATCAAAGAATGCAAGTGTAGTTTTATATTTTTCGTTGACTATTATTTTTCTCTTTAACAAAATATTTTAGTTTGGTAACATCCTGTATAGAAACAAAAATTGTAGTATTTACATTTATCAAAAGTAGTATTGGTTTGTACAGTTATTTTGTATTTGCCGCATGTTCCATGGCTTTTGTACATTCTTATTTCGTCTTTTGTGTAATCTTACCGAAAGTTAATTTGAATCGGATGTTCCACTGCGTTGATATACAGGGTGTTATGTTATTGCTTGGACAAATTAAAACTGTAGATTAAGGGTGTCAAATGGGATCAGAAAGTACCTAGGCATGATGGATTTTTGAAAAATGCAAAAAGAGCGAACTATTGAGGACCGCTGATAGTACTTACTTAGTGTCTCTTGCCCGTTGCACAATTGTTTGGCGACGGTGTACGACGCAGGGGATACCGCCGCCGATATCTACGCACTTCAGCACGTGCATTGCACCTACATTCTCCGTACGTTAGAATATTGTCAACAATTTCGTTATTTGTGTAAGCTGACCCTGACCTGCACACTTCGAAATCTGTTGAGACACTGAACGTGCGTTGTTTGCTTGTCGTAAAACAATAAACCATCTGGGAATTTATGGGAATCTCGCCCGCCGAGATGGCGCGTGGATGCAACAGTAGATAAGAAAATTTCTAAACAATAGATAATAAATAGATAAGAAAGTTTCTAAACAATTTTTATCTATTTTTGTTTGAATCTTTTCCTGGAAAACGAAAGCCGCAGCACCCTCGAATGTAAAGGCTTTTTTAGTCTAGAGAGTCTTCTCAATACGTGGTTTGAAGGTGTCCAGTCAATTACCTAACACCCTGTATACAAACATCTATTTCTCGTTTAAAAGTTGTGACAATAATGGCATAAAGAAATAGTTGTTTCGTGCATAGTTCAATTCGTGCAAATAATTTACTTTTCTATTCAGTATTTATGTCTGCACAAATAATAAAATTTGATTTGCTATTGCAGAACTAATTTTTTGTATATTTTATTTGTACGTTAAGAATTTATGTATCAACATCAACCAATCTGAGGAAATTATAATATTGGAAGAGTAATACGTATACCGGTTGCTGAATCAAAGTAAGATCATACAAAGAGCGCAGAATAAGTTTGAAATTTATAAAGTGCGAACGGGATGATATTACCTATATCGCTTTCTGTGTGTTTTATCTATTTTCGCACTTTACAACAACGATCGGTTTTTATAAAGCTACTTTATTATTTTTAAATGTTTTTTAGAATAAATATTTATTTATAAATAAATAAATAAGTATTTAGAGGGTATTTGACTATTTTATAAGCGATGGCAATACTAGATAGCAGAAAGTTATATAAAACTAACCGCCATCCGTACATAATTTATTACCAAAACACGTTTAAAATAAACAACCCCAACAACTAAAACAGGACACGAAAATATGAATAATTCGTGAAAAGTTTCAGAAACACGCTCCGTCGGGACCTTTCTCTATTTATGCATATACAAACTGCCACTTATAAAGACAACGTAAACACTTTTTAAAGTTAAACGTCCTAACTCCGATTATTTAACACCAGAAATGGATGGATGTGAAGGAACATCGAAAAGGAGTTGAAAAAGTGTTAGAATATTTTTATGTGAGTAGTGGCACATTTTCTTCAAAATTGTTGTAAGCAAACATATCAATCAATATCTTGTTGCACTACCATTTTTGTCAATGACCATCTGCAGCTTTCGATTCTTTGACTAACCTAAGTTCTTCATGTTGCAATTTCCTAGTACATTTGAAGCTTGATTTAGGGTTTGCTTCATCTCCATTTTAAGGTCGAATATCTTTTTTGTAGTTTTTTTTTATCAAAAAGCCTCACACATTCTGTATCGGATTGAGGATTAAGGTCGAATATCTTTTTTTGTAGTTTTTTTTTTTTAGGAAAAAGCCTCACACATTCTCGATCGGGTTGAAGATTAAGGTCGAATATTTTTTTTTGCAGTTTTTTTTTAAAAGCCTCACACATTCTCTGACGGATTGAGGACTAAGATCGAATATCTCTTTTCGTAATTTTTTTTTTTAATAAAACGCCTCACACATTCTCTATTGGATTGAGGACGAGGTCGCGATTCCTGACCGGCCAAGGAATTGCGTATTGTATGATTTGCATCAAGCCACTTCCTAATAATTCTAGAAATACTAACAGAAAATAATAAAATTTGCAAATTTGCATCACACTGTCAATTCTACAATGTTATGATATTTTGCATTCGCGAACGAATGACTTTTTCGCGCAAAAGAGAATCATCAGAATTGATAAGGAGGAAAAATTGAATACGATAAAAGTTATTTTCTTACATATTATGAAATATGCAAATCTGAAATTGTTCCGCGCACCAGACTTCCGACGGAAAGCTTATCTTCCGAATATATGAATGCATTCGCCGGCATTTGGGAGGAAAATTTGAAATGTGTTGGCTTTCGCACATCTATCTATAAGGATTTAGAATCAAAGCGAAAGCCGCCGCCACCGCCGCCTTCGAACGAACGAACAACTAAAACGAAGTAAACAGCAGCGTTTAAAATTTAAAACACCTGCACAACCGTTTTCATTTAGGTTACCTTGTTCTCTGCTCACGTACAGTACGGGCCGCCGGATACCAAGATTTAGAGCTATAGACAAAGCTATCGGACTCTGCACAATGCTGTGCAGATTTGCTGCTGGATATGTGTATTTGTTCTGTTCGAATGTAAAAGTCGAATGCGGCCAATAAAGAAAAGCATTTTGTTTATAAGTAGATGACCTGAAGTTACTTCAATCAGAAATGATTATTATTTTCTTTCCTATCGGCTTCAAACTTGAATTATCTCATTTTCCTCCAACTTCATTTTAAAATATAATTTTTTTAAATTTTACGTGCTTGTTTTTAAAGTGTACACAATTTTTTTGGGCGATCCTCGTATATATATCAGCTAATTCCGTTTGGTATAGTTAGAGAATTCCTCTGAGCGATTTTCCCGGCGTCCCCGCTCAAGAGTAATTAAAGCTAACCGATGCGTATCGATCACAAAGTTTCATGCGTGACAACTTCAGAGTCGCATCCACGAAACTCTCGTCAAAGTCTGTTCCTCCAGGACAGAGTTCCACACAGTTACATAGGCAGATAATATTGATGTTTTTATCTCGGCATGTGTTACGGTAATTAACGTCAGCGATTCAGGCTAATATCGTTATAGCTCAAATGCGATGTCGCCGCGGTGTTTTGAGCCAACCTTGTCAATCTTCATTTTCGGCACTTAAACTATCCCCGCTTTCGGATATTTGCGGTGGTACGTTAATTCATTAGTTGATTCGCTTGATGGGGGAAGTTACCAGTCGAGTGCCACGTTAATTCTGTTTTTAAAACAAAAAAGCTGTATTGCAAATAATGGAACTAGGCCGATCGGGATGTGTGAGTGAGGTCGTTGAGCTTTGAGCTGAAACTACATCGTTAATCCTCGGATTTGTTAGATCTTCAGCTTTCCGATAATCGATGCGATTAATAACGCTGCAATTAATTTGATTGTATATAGTAATATTTACACGTTACATGCGCCCCGGCATGCATGTCGGCTTTAAAATTATTTATGTAGATATAATCAGTGTCAGTGGATTGCTGCATCCTACATCCATTTTCAAATAAAACCATCAAAATTATTTATGTTGCGTGATGACGATAACGGTAATGAGTTTTATCGCTTGTACTGAATGCTGATATTTGTACCTCTAGCAGAAGTGACATTTATGTCCGTCTGCGTTAGTTTGCTAAACGATCTATTATACGTACATATATTTCATGAAATATCTGATGCAGTTTACTATAGTTTTATTTTTCTTTTTTTTTTTGTTTGGACTCATATATAAAACGTAAATTTCTCGTTGACGTGCAATTTTTTTGCGAATTATCGCATTTGCACATGCACCTTTTTTATTTTTGTTTAATTAATGTCTAGGATTGTACTAAGTGCATATTTACAATGTAAATTTTAAACTAAATACAATTAAAAAAAGAGTGCCTTAGGTATTTATTAAAATTATAGAAAGTGCTAAATTCTATTATTAAAGAAGCACCGGAAACCGAAAATCCTGTAGGTATAAGAAATTCAAGTTTTTCTAAATTTCAAAGGAAGAAATAAAGTTCCTACGGAAAGCATTGAACCGCAGGAAACTGTATCTTAGCAAAATTCTTTTATTTAAAACGCAACGCAAATCTTATATTGCAAAGATAAAGTTCCAAACGTGCCTTAAGACCGAGTTAAGGATACAATTATCTTGTATTGCAAAGATAAAGTTTCAAACGTGCCTTAAGACCGAGTTAAGGATACAATTACACGGGAAAAATATCGCTCTTATCTCCACCTGACGCCGTTAGAAACCGATAATTCGGCAACTCAGAATGATTCGGTAAAGAATTTTTCCAACTTGATTCTGCACGTGTGCTCTCTTCACTGATTTTTCTTTTCCAAAGTCCGGTTTGTGTTTCTTATAAGAATCAATCAATTCATCCATACAGTTTGCTCTCGGTTTTCAGTAATAAAGACTAGAAATTCTTTCCGCGAGTGTGTTTTTGTGGCAAGCAAAGCCGCTAACATATTTTTAAATTCAAGTGCCCCTGAACTCTTGGATTATGGCAAGAATATGCTGAATATGACTTGATGTATCTCAGTTGTATTGCTTTCGGCCGATTACTGTTGGCAAGCAGTATACAAGAAGTGGTTCAATTCCTCAAACGTTTAAGTGTGCTATATTACAAAATGAATTGTATCAAAAATTAAAGTGAATCAGAAATTGTTTGTAAAATAGAACCAGTTCTATACTTTCAAACAACCAAAAAGTTCAAATTTCAAATATTATTACAGAAATTGAACAAAACTTGCACATTGCTACCTTCCTGAATGACAGCAAATTGCAGGAGAGCAAGTTAAGATGTCCAGCAAAGCCGGCTAACTCCTGGAGATAGAATTAATAAAATAAAATTCCCCAATACGGCACTATTGTCTTTATTTAAAATAATCATCAAACATGCTAAAAAAAAATTGAAATCCTAAAATAAAAATACATAAACGCAAACAAAACGCAACGAGGTTGCCAAAAATCTAAATCCGAAAACTCGGTACCGACTTTATGTTACAAAAATCAAAACAAAATTAACTAACCTCGGCAACAAACGGTTACTTAATTTACAAAAGAATTTAGAAGCGTGCGTTACCGCAATTTAAATTAAAATAATCCGACCTTGGATATATCCTCGCGCGTCCAACGGCAACTGTCATCGTCAAAGCCCGAAGAGTATCGAATCCTGGGGAGAACCACTGAAGGCAAGACCGCGTATCGCAATTTCCAGCCACCTCTCACGCCGTAACTCATCAACAGTGGTAGGGTGAGTGCAAGTCTGAACAGACGGGGAAGTAATGGCGGTGAATGTAACCGTCGTTGTCGAACTGACTTTGCGGTAATCTTCAAGATGATTGGCCCCAGAAATCACAACCAAAGGTCTGGGTAGCCAAAGAGCGATGATCGTAGTAATCGTAGGGTGAGTCCGGACAGACGGGGGAATAATGGCAGTAAATGTAACCGTTGTCGCACTGATCTTCCGGCAATTTAAAGATGGAGAGGCCCACGAAATCAACTCCAACGGTTCGGGTAACCACAGATGTGATGCTCGTAGTAATCGTAATATATCGAAGGGTAGAAGAAAGAGCAACAATCAGCAAAACGTAGAATCAACTAAACACACATAAGAAAGAAAGGAAGAAAAACCTAAAAGATAGAACACATGCGTTACACCTTGAACCACGCCTCAGAACGCGTCATATTTACCTAGCCTCCAACTGCCACGTTTTAAACAAGTCTTTACAATGTTCTCTTTCGAAGTATTTTTTGTGGGCTTGCTACTTACTTGAAGGCCAGAAATTTGTGCGACTGATGTTTCTCCAGCACCGCTCGGCAAAGCTCTTGGAGAAGGGAGGTTCGATATAATCCCAAAGCAAAAGGTGAGCAAAGTGAATAAAATAAAAAGCACCAACTGAGCACACTTGCTTTTATTTAAAATGCTCAAAAATAGTTAACGTATAAGAAGATAATTAATAGATATCGAGTTCGACCCAGAAGGGGTCCCAATGAAAAGAACACGAAATGTATTTAAATAAACAAAACGTTAGTTATTACCGGATCAACAGATCTGTTCTCCGTTTACACTTATCGCTTAGGGCGTTTAAAGAAATTCACTAGATTAGCCAATAAACGAAAAGTAAAAATAAAAATAACAACGCAGCGGTAATTCAACAGAGCAATTAAAAATAATTAGAATAATTCCGACCTTATAATCAGGAACCGGCGTAATGTCAGACGGCTCGACAGCTGTCAATGGTAAGAGAGCGCCCTCCAACGGAGGTATCTGCAGTCAGTGACGTACTTCGTCGCAGGTATTACGTCACCAAGTGGCGTCGTCTGGCAGATCCAGTCGGGTCCACTTTGTCAGGCGGGGGGAGGCCGTGTTGCGAGGCTTAAATCGTTTCAAGACGCCAATTCCGGCTTTTTCTTGCACTCAAGGGATGACGATATTCTCAACCCTGGTAAAACTACCACTAAATTAGAACTGGAAGCTAGAACTTGAAGCCTGATGGAAGAGGAATACGTGTTACGAATCAACACGACACAAAATGACCACAGACATACCTGTTCCTTGTTTCAAAGGCAGGGTTTCGATAAGCTGTTTAACCAGTTTGAAATTCTCTCAACGTACGACTGCACAAATCTCGGAGTAATTCCGGTTCCGTCTTCCTTCACAGAATTACGTGAAAGGGAGCATAAAGATAAAAATCACAAATAAACGAGCCGTACGCCAAAAGCTCTGAAGACAGACTGAAAACGAGCGAGTCGAGCGACTGCCGCGTTCCTCCCTACCACAAGTTCAGATAGGGGTGGTTACGACTGGGATCAGGTTTTAGCCGGGCGACAGAGTGTAATAGAGATATACAGTAGGTCTAAATAACAACGTAGTGCAACATTAAGAAATATGAAGCAAGTAACGGGGCCACGCCTGGCCATAAGATTCTCACGCTAATACAGGGCGTTCGGAAAAATATTATGATTTTTCAACAGGGTATAAACAATTTTGTGCAAAATGTCGCCCCGGCAAGTAGCAGAAGAATGTTAATATGTAGTTATCTTGAATAAAATTTTGCACATAAAAAAATTATGAATGATGAAAGCTAGGAATTTCGTACGATTAAGAAACATGCAGTTCACGTCATTATCAGTAGACTAGAAGCTGTTGCTTAAACTACTTTAGGTCTGGTCCTATACAGAGTGCCCACTTTAAGTCGTGACCCCTTAAGATTTTATAATAGGCAACCCATCAATTAATCAAATTAAAAATAACTTCGTGTTTTCATAACGTACTAAAAAACACAGAACTAGTATGTGTTGCCTATATTCAAATTTTAAGGGGTTACGATTTAAAACGGAATTGGAATGACAAGAAGACATACAAAATACAACTTAAAGAAGAGGAGGTCAACTTTTTCGTAATTACATTGATTATGTTGGTATTGTGATCAATGAGAACGAACTGTGAAGGAAGTGTTTTTATTGACTATAAATTACTTAAGTAGGTCAATAAGAAATTTCCAGAAAATTCGTTTACGATACTACAAAACCGAGCACGGTATCTTCCAAAAATGAAAGAAAAGAGTTGCCTATGAGGAAGTTGCAGAAGCTGCCATGGACGTTGATGGATGCATATATCGTGATGGTGTTGGCAAATAATTTTAACAATTAAAAAATGAGACCCGAGTTCACATTTCGTATAAGCAAGAACTAAATTCAAAATACCTGTAATATTTTATAAAAATAAACATTTTGTAACTTCACCATTATACGATTTTAAAGAAAAAAGAAGAAGAAATGAAGATTTATTGATAAATTAATATAAAGGGTCTCATTTATATTAGAAAATGATGTTTTCTTTTGATTGATTGATTTGAACCATTACAAATCTAAAATAAAAATGAGTATGTTGTAGAGAGTGAAAGCCCCTTAAATTCATATCTGAGAATCATCTTACAATCACTAAGAGTATACAATATATGGGCGTTTAATGTTTGTAAAAAGAAAGAAAAGGAGGTTAAGAGACTCACAGTAACTTACTGGCTATTTCGAGCTTCTATGACTCTAACAGACCTTGGACCCTCTCAAGAGTTTGTTAGAGTTTGGTGTTCCTTAAGGATCGTCGTTGGGTTTTTTATCTTTTTTTCTCTGTAAACAACTATGTTTCAAAGCAGTGAATTACTTAATTCACTGCTTTTAGTTGTTTCTTTTGATTTCGAACAAAGTTACTGAAGATTCATTGTTGATTTAGAAAAAGAGTTCACTTATGGTTTCTTTTTAAATGCAATTGAGTCCAACTATGAGAATCACGTTATTTATCGATTAGTTGCAAATTTATTTACGTTATTTTAGAGTCAGCTGTTTTGCGTCTTGGTTTGAAATTTAAATGTGACTGGTACTCTGTGTCGTGTGGGTGAAGTGAGGTTTTACCTGTTGTCTTAATCAATGAGTTAATATTAGTATAAATTAAATATACATTTTAATTTAAGAATTTTTTGGGTTGTCCTAGAGTAATTTCATTTAAAATAATTTAAATTTATGCCACAAAGTCCGCAATTAAGTAAGCGTTAGCGTAATTTTCGGGAGCGATTTCGAATTAGGGATTATGCTAACTGTGCGCGCCGGCCATTATAATACTTACTCATAATTATAGCCGTTAATGGGGCGGCAGATTAAAACTAAACCGGCAAATGAACTAACGGCCGGGGTTTATCGAAAAAGCGGGCAACATTTGATTCGGACGCGCGTCCCGGCTCCGTGTCCCGCTTTTTTGTCGGCCTGTCCAAACTTGTGCTTACAGATACACGAGCTTTCGAATAAATCAACACAATGTGGAACCTCGGGAGGCCTCATATCTAATACAGTCAAGCACAAATGAACAATAAAGCACAATCCGGTTCGAACAATACGGATAACCCAACAGTTCGAGTAGCGGCCGTATGCATCGCTGCTTCAGAATAAATGATTTAGCTCCGTTCTGAAAATATGGAAAGTGGGTTGCCGTGTATTGGCGAGGGACTTAAAATCTACGGCAGGTCTTTCGCGAAATAATAATACCTCTCCACCGCAATGTGAAACTCGAGCGCTCCTCCATTAATACTTTGGGATTAATTTAATAAATACACGGAACATAATGAGACATGAAAAATAAATGAGCATCTTAATTATCTTTAATATTTACCAAGCAATATTCTATACGTACCTCAAGCACTCAAGTGTTGTTTTAATTAATTGGAATAAATAAAAGAATGTTGCACTCCAAACGATAACTTATAAATTTGAAATACTGGATTATTTTATGTGGAAATTCTAATATTGATCCGAAGTCGTTGCTGCTTTTAAACTCAAAGTTTAAAATTCATAGGATATAAACCGAAGCGCGTCATACGTAATACGTTTTGCTTTAATATAACTCAGTCACTCTCCC